>CM060902.1:654644949-655894949 GCA_030737815.1 Allium fistulosum | reverse complement strand
ACTTTTCAAGTTGTGTATATTATAGTGCAGGATATACATGTACACTGCTCGAAAATATTGCAATAATACACAAGTATAGATGAACTATACATTAAGATGGATCAATACAAGGATTTAAGAAGCATATCAAGGAGACAAAAAGGAATCAAGGCTAGAAGGATAAGAACAAGACTAGGAGAACACAGAAGATTCAAGGATAATCTAGGAGGATACAAACGACACAAGAATATGAGCACGAGATAACCAGTTAGTCAAAACCATGTGTAGATAGTCTTAAAAATATTTACTAAAGACCTTGTAACACATCTATGAAATCTCTCTTTTAATAATCTTTATTTTTATCTCTAAACCCTTTTTACATAATATATATATTCAGCTTAAGATTTATAAAGTTTAGAACAACTTTTGTAAAGTGTTTTTTGAAATCAACTAGCATATGTCGACATACCCTTGGAATATATGTCGGCATATGTCGATATATTTTTTATAAAATAAACACGGATGTATCGACATACACATTGGACATATGTCAACATATTATGCATTAACGTAACTTCAAATTTTAACAAATAGACACATTCTTCCATCATTTATTCAAAAGACACTTCTCTTAATCTTTTATGTAAAGGCTTTGGAAGATGAATTTTGATAACAATTATCATTCTTTTCTCCTGCTCTTTCTTTTCTACTACTTTGTGATCAAGTTCTCTTACTATTTTATGCATATACTTTGTGAATCCATATTCATTTACTTTCATTCTTCATTAATACATAAACCAAAAAAGATCAAAGAGATTTTACTTGAATTAGTTATCATTTTATCTCCGATTACATCCTATTCTCAAAGATTTCAATTACAAACTGCTACCGAAAGTCTATAAGATTATTATTACTGAAGAATATGAGATTTGATATTCGAGCGATATAATTTCTTATATAATTGCTTTACTAATATTGGAATTGTAAAGATATATTCTACTATTTGCAAAAAATAAGGAATGTATAAGTGATTTTGACTATCGTTCGAATGTCAAGAGGTCGAATGTGTCCTGCCATTCTTGGACAATAAGGATAGGTTTACTTGTCATTCAAAGTCAAGTTGTATAGGTGTACTTGCCACTAACAGAATTGTAAGATTGTTATAGTTGAAATTCTGTACATAGTATAGGACTTGATGTAGGATTGAGAATACGAACAGTATAAAAACTCACGATGTCTCTCTTTTTACTTTAGTATTTTCTATTACTTCATTTTTTAGCATTTATTTGATTATGTATGTGATTCTAAACTGAATAATTTAAAAACTACAAGTTAAGAATTAAGTTTAAAAATGTTATTCACCCCACCACTATAATGTCATGACTTAAGATTCATTCCGCACAAGTATTGGAGTATCTCATGTACTCTGTGTTTGGTATCAGAGCATACGGTTTTCAATTTTTTTTATCTAATTTAAAAAATAGCCAGTAACGTTAATAATGCCCTCTTTGACACATTTGTAGAGTAAAAATCCACTACTATACCCACAAAGAGTTAGGGGTATGCCTTGGGAACAATTATGTAATTTGTTACATTTATCTAACTTAATAACCATTTTTTTAAAATAAAATATGCTTTTTTCTATTATATACTTAGTATATTATGATATAATTAATTAAGTAATTAATTTAATGTAAATTAAATATAAAATCCTTAATTTATATGTTATGCGATAGTAATTACGATATGTTGTAATCGTGAGAACTATATCGCATTAAAAAGTAACATTTTATTTTAGATATTTCTAGTCAAGATGTTTTGGGAAAAGATATCGATTCATCCATTGAGACTGAAGTAAGTAGCACTCTCTAAATGTTGAGAGTGTATTAATCGTGGTTATTGGGGGCACTATGGGGTTACAAACTGATAATTATTGGATAACCATGGAATGAGTCATTCGAGAGTTCTTTGTTGGTTAATACACCTAATGGCTAAAAGACAATCTCGAACCGACGATGCTACAATGTTTCATCGACTTGAGAATACCGTAGAACTTTAATATGGACACTCCAGTTTGATTATAATTAAATCATGGCATGGTGTTCATCAAACGACTGTAGTTAGGTCTGACTTGAAGCATTGGAAGTGAAACACTATTTGATAGAGAATTCGTCTCCTCGGTTATATGAGGTTAGTATCTCGGTCAACTGTAGTCAACTCAAAGTCAAAGTTTTTGGTTGAATTTTGACCAAAATCAAATTCTATAAGTCCCAATGTGATATAGTTTTGACGAAGAGAAATGGTGTAAATAATCGTTACTAACGGGTACAACTTATAATAAGTAAAATTGGATTTTACCGAAAGATATGCAAGTGATAAATTTAACCAAAATGCCACACCACTAGCTAATATGATGTGTGAACATTAATATTTGAACTATTTGATATTAATCGCTGACATGATTTACACATTTGAGTCGTACAGCTGATGATACTCCGCATAAACCACATAATTTAGTTAATTTATAATCATTGTAAATTAATTTAATTAATTAATATTTATGAAATATCAATTATTAAATTTTATTTAATTTGTTTGAATACTAATAAACTGCATATATTAGCGTTGTCAATGCGCGTATCGACGTAAGATGTCATTAGAATATTTAAATTGGATTTAAATAAAATAAACACTAGGTAGTTATAAATAAATTAAATTAATTAACATGTGTGAAATGTTAGTTATTAAAAAATTATTTGATTTGTTTAAATAACATTAGCATTTAATAAAGTGCGTATATAAAAATTATAAACGTTGTCGATGTACGATATCAATAGAATGTTTAAATTGGATTTAAATAGATTAAACACTAAATTTTCGTATACAACATATTCAGTTATTTTTCTTGTGACGCCCCACCTCTATACTCACACTAGCCAAGGACACTACGGGGTAATGCCGTCGACTAGCACGAAAAATAAGGATGCTGAGGAGCGACCATCCGTGTAATTGCTTTGTGCGAGTACTGATATGTCAGATAATATAACTTACATTTCATTTCAAGAGGAAATCCGACATATCAAATACAAACTCAAAGCTACCACACAGTGGCTATGTGGACTTCGGAAATAAATATAGAAATAAACATAACACAAATCAGTCACAGATATTCATATCACAAAGGCGGAAACAGATATGAATATAACACATAGAAGTGTACAACAAAGTAGTGGTCAAACTAGATCCACTACATCACAAAAGAATAGATACAAGTGCTAGACAAAATAATAAGTATACATCAAGGAGTCTCTATCTCGAACGTATAACAACAAAAACTACTAAGCTAAAGTGGTTAGCCAAAAGTCAGGTGACGGACCCTGATAAGAAGTCAAGCAGAAGCACCTGAAATACCTCGGTCTGACCTGAGTATTATTTAAGAAAAAAATAATAAACGGATCAGTCTAGCTATAAATATCATATAAAATGAGATAGGATAAGAGATATGACAAAAAGTATGATAACAAAAATGCCATACTGTGACAAGTATACATAAGGTAACACAAAAATCATACAATATCTCAAATATTCTCAAACACTAAAAAGAATGTCATATTCTTTAAATTATTCACCAAAACACAAATATTGACAAAACATATCAATGTCAATCGCAAAAGTCGGTGAAACGCAAATTCTAGAAATCATCAACTAGAAATCCAGAAATCACAAAAAGGGGAAGGCCTATCACAAACGGGAGCATGAAAATCCCCCAACACGTGTATCACAAATGGGTCGCTATCCCATAAAATGAGCCAGAGCTCCTCCAAATAGGGTATAGTCCCCCCTTGCGGACTATGAGCCAAAGCTCCTCCTATGCGTGTATCACAAATGGGTCACTATCCCATAAAATGAGCCGAAGCTCCTCCAAACAGGGTATAGTCCCCCCTTGTGGACTATGAGACGAAACTCCTCCAAACAGGGTATAGTCCCCCTTTGCGGACTATGAGCCGAAACTCCTCCAAACAGGGTACAGTCCCCCACACGGACAAAGAGACATTGCACATCACTAGTCTAAATCACCAACGGATCATCATTGATCGATAAGTGTAAATTACACCGAGCTAGTAAATAAATGAGTTTAGCTTCATGTCCCAGAACCACTAGCATAACTTAAATATTTACGAACAAATTATAGATTTCAACTCGAAAATTGTCACAAGAGTTCAATCAAACAAGTCCAAGAATTAACCGACAAAGTAAACGCAAGCGTTTCATACCACTTGTTTTGCTAAGCCGTTTAATTAGATTTCTTATACGAATGAGGTAAAGATTTGTATATACTAATAGGTTGGAAAACGGTTTTACAAATGAGCTTTGTATTAAAAATAGAGTTGAAATCATCTTTGTGAAAGAGTTTGAATAGTTACTACTAGTATAAAAACCATTGTATTTAAAGTGACAAATCACATAAATGATTGTAGAAATAATCAATCACCAAAATCCACATTCGACGACGTGAATAAAAACCATAAAAATCGATATCAAATCCATCAAACGGATATTCCCAAAAATCCAAAGAAAGAAGTCATCGAAGTCGATAATAAGTGATAACAACTAATCGGATCGACAAGAATCGATTAAAAATCGGAAACCCACACAAAACTACCTAAAATAGGCAAAATGCTCATTTCCCAGATTCAGTCGACTGGACTGTATGGTCAGTCGACCGATTCATGCATAGAAACTCTCGGTTTCTAGGTTCAGTTGACTAACTTTACAGTTCAGTCGACTGATACAGGGACAGGAACATTCTGTTCCCAGTTTCAGTCGACTGAACTGTATGGTCAGTCGACTGATACAAGGCCAGAGAATCTTCTGGTCCCAGATTCAGTCGACTGACCTTACAGTTCGATCGACTGAACTGTCATTTGCAGTATTTTCAGTCTAGCCCAAGAAGGGGCAAAAATCCAAATCGGAAGTGATCGGACGAGCAGCGGAGACTAGGGATTTATGCCAAGCGACAACCCAGTTGGATAAATCGAGAAATGAATTTTAAAGGGAATTTAACTCAGGAAATCGATTTGAAATCGAGTAAGTGTTTTTGGAAACTGTGATTTAAAGGAAATCACATTTGTAAGTAAGTAAAATGGAAGTTGAATATTGGAATTAAATTTGAATCAAATTAAATAAAAGTGTATTTGTAAAATTTGTTAGTAGATTAAGTAAGATGGTTAATGAAATGGTTATTGAAATAAATTTGTGAATGAACAAATTAGTTTACATTTGAAAGTAAATGAAATTGAAACTGGATGTTGGAATTAAATTAGAAATTGTGTGAATTGGGAAGTTAGTCATGTTGGACTAAGTAAAACAAAGTATTTGAGATTATATTGAGAGTAGTCTGGGACAAGTTGTTACAACTGTCCAGTTTTGTTGTACTCTGATATATTGTATGTAATTCGACATTTACAGCTTTCTTGTGTAAATGCTGTTATTTGTATATTATATTTTGATCCGCTGCGAATGTGAGATTTTGTATTTTTGGTTTTCTGTTTCTTCTTCTACCTCTTTTCTTCTTTCCCCTAACAATCTGGAATTTCCGGCGTTCGATTGCTCGGCATTTCTACAATGAACGTATTAATGTCGAATTTTCGGGGTCGAAAATTTTCGGGCTGTTACATTTGGTTTTGAACTGGAAAATAGCCTGGTTCTCAACATTTTATTATAATTCAATTTAAAGAAACCATTGCCACATGTAATTTTGCATGTTATCTATCTTACAAATGTTTAATGCATGTATTACAAAACTTACAAATGTTTTCAAACCCTTTATTTAATATTTCTTATGTGTTTTATATGTTTTTATATTTATTTTTATTAACCTATATTTATATTTATATAATCCAGATATTTTTAATTATCAGAATTTTATTTGTTCAACCAAAAAAAATCAGTATCTCAATAGTAAAAAACAGTTAATAATCCAATTATCTGATGTCCAAAAATCCGAGTTATCACATTCTCCCAGCCTTATAGGCTCTTCGATACACCTCAACAACATGTTCAAACATCAAAGATAGGATTTTTGAAGATTTGACTTCAAAACACCAAAAATTGGAATATTCATCAAACCAATTCAATTCAAAGGCAAATGAACAAGGAATAGATGTTAGGAATTACTACCTAACAACTATCAAAGATATAGACATAGATGTGAGTTCAAAAACTCACCTTTAAAACCAAAAAACAACGAACGAGAAGCTCTAACACAAGGGAAAGGCCAATTCCTCTTCAACTTCAACTCAAGAAGCTCAAATCTAAGCTAATAAGCAAATATTTTCTAAGTTAGGGTTTAGGAATTTCTGAAGTTGAAGAGGGATAGAGATGGAGAAGATGAAGAGGATGCTTACCTAAGCTTCTCCTTGATTTTGGACTTGAATTTGTATTTCCTAAACAAAGCTAGAGTTTAGGAATTTTAATTTCCTCTTCTTTCCCCAATTTTTACTTTAGCTTGAGAGTGTTAGGAAATGAGGAGTGGAATGAATGAAGAGGAGTGGAGTTGGGTTATTTGTTTGGTTGTTGGGCTGAAACCCAAACCCAAAGCCCTAAATGAAAATATCAAACTTTTACTCAACTCCAAACATATCGATGTTTATACTCAAAAAGGTCGCAAATGTCATTTTGGACTCAATGGAAGTAGTCTTAAGTCCTAATTCGACTGTTTACAAAAAGTGACATTTCAGACTTAAATCCGACTAACGATACTATATTTAAATAAAACATTTAAATATACTATCGTAAAATATGCGGGTTGTTACATTTCTTCTTTAAAAAAATTTCGTAATTTCGATTCAAGCTGTTGAACCATATATCTAGGGGCATCGTTTTCATTCAAAAGTGAAGTGCATCTTTTAATAGAATTTCCTCTTTTTGTTTCATCTTTGTTTTTCAAAGTCTAAATTTCATTTTCGATAATTTCAATTTTAGTCTAAGACTTATTAATTTCTTCTTCTAGAGACTGACACTTCTCACTTCTAAGTTAAATTTTCTAACGTTTTCAATCATCAGTTCTAACTCATTATTTATACCAATTAGACTATTTTTCTCAGATTCTAGTTTATTATATCTTTGTTGAAGTCTATCAATGTTCGAGTTTAACTTGATACACCAAAAGTAAATCATCATGGGAAAAGTGTGCTACCTCATTTGGTTCATCGTCGCTGTCACTTGATTCTACCATCAAACACATATTTTCCTCTTCTTTCTCGCTATCTCCTTCTCTTCTTCTTCACGCTTATCCCAAATGGCTGCAAAAACTGATTTTCTTCTTCTTCTTTGCCTTAACGAGTTGATTTAGTGGACAGTTTGGTTTGATGTGTCTCGGTTTCTTATATCTAAGACATATGAGTTCTTCCTCGGATTCATCCAGTATTTTGGAAATGTTGGTTTTCATTCGTTGGTTTATTGCTAGATTTTCATGCTTTCTAGTCCACTTTTTGAATCGCTTCATTAATAGTGTTAACTCAGCTGCAGCGTCATCTTCTTCCTCATTATCGGTTGTACATTTTACGGTAATAGATTTCTTTTTCGAATCTCCGATCTCACGTTCCTCCCTGACTTTTAGCTCTATCTCACAAGTGATGAGATTTCCTATTAGTTCCTCAAATTTTAGATGTTTCCATTTGTTGGATTCATGTATTGCTATCAAATTTGCTTCAAAATTTCTCGGGATTATTCTTATAATTTTTCGAAGCATCTCCAATTTTGTGTAAGCTTTTCCTAGCGTTTTGGATTTGAATACTATATTTGAAAATCATCCATATATATCCTTTATATTTTCATTTTTCTTCATTATTAAATTCTCGTATTCATTGCTGAGCATGGCTAGATGAGATTCCTTGACCTACGATATACCTTCATGAGTCGCTTCAAGTGTATACATAATTTTTTGCACAGTCACACAATGAGAAACACAATTGTATTTAATTTTATCCAAGGCACGGATAATAGAATTCATAGCTTTTGCATTTGAACAATAGAGACTAAGTTCATTTGCATCCCACTTATCTTTAGGCTTAGGAACTTCATGACTATCCATATTTACCGTAGGCGGACTATAACTAGTTTCAACTATATCTCATGCATCTATAGTATCAAGAAAAAATTTCATCCAAGTTTTCCAATACGAATTATCAGTAATGTTAAATATGGGTGGCCTAGCAATAGATTGTCCTTTAAAAAAAGCACTATTAAAACTAGTCATGGTTTAAAAAAAGTGAATTTGACTACTTAACTATAATACCACTTGTAGGATCGAATTAACCCTGGGGGTTGAATAGGGTTTATTATAAATTCATAAGAATAATAAAAAGTGCAACATAAATAGTAGAGAAAATATGAAAATAAAAGCAACACAAATAATTTACCTAGCTTCGGCAAAACCTGTCTACCGTTGCATCTAAGATTTCTATTAAGATTTAATAATTGACCGCTTATAAAACCCTGTAAACTTGCGACAATCACTATCCTGATTGTTCTAATCCTAAGCCTAAAACCCTACCTCAACTTTATCTCCGAGTTGAGAATTTCTCGAACTACACATCGTAGTTCAATCCTGAAATAAAATAGAGTTTTATAATTAAAAAATAAGTATAATAATTAAATAAACAAGAGAAACCCTAATATAATATATAAACTTAAGTAAAGAGATACGGCCCAAAATCAAAATAGCTTTCAGATTATTTTAGCTTATTCGTCTTTTCTCTTCCAAAAGCCGTTCCTTTTTACTTCTTCAATTTCCATATAGGGTTTCTAATTTGGAAGCCGCCTCTTTATAATTGAACTTTGAATCGTTCCACTACTCTTCTGTTGATTGCATTCTCTAATTGGTTGGTGATTGCTTCCACCATCGAGAGCTTCTGTAGTTCATTATTTGGTATGAATTTTTTAGCTTTGATTTTTGTATCATACTCGACCCGATGGAAAAAAATTGCCGATGATGACCAGTTTATATAGGAAGTAGTTTTCTAAATATCTTCCTTGGATTTTCATATATTTAGTGATCTATGTGATTTGAAATCGTCAATTCATGAACTTTACTGTTGATCTCAGCTATTGCTTTTTTTATCGATGGTTTTGGGATTTTTTACTTGTTCACTCCTGATATTTGATTGCTTTGTCCTGAAATTATTGACATATTCAACTTCAAATTTTACTACATTTATTTTCTTGGAACCTAAATTTGTTCTATATTGCTCGTACTTGAGAAATCTGACTTGTTCAATCTTTGGTTATGGCCTAACTTTGTGAATTAGTTCGACCTTATGAATGCACTAAGTTATTTTTGAAATCCTTTGCACCACTTTACTTGTTATTCTATATACACATAATGTGTGCGTGTGTATATCTGTATATATATTAGTATGCACTATTGTGCATTTTCTCGTTGTACGTGCTTTGAATAGTGGTCTTGCTTGTTTGTGTGAGTTGTGTGCGTGTGCCTTGTGTGCTTCCTACTTGTGAGCATCTGTTTTGCTGTTGTGCACCATGTTGCATCTTCACATTGCATTTGCCTTGACCTTGTGTATCTGTTTGATTTGAGATGCTCCTCATATGTATATATGTGTGAATGATGCAATTTCTCCTTGTCCGAGCTTTAGTATATGACTTTGTGTTTGCTTTGCTTTATGTGTGCATCTGGTTTATGCACTATATGTTGCTTGCTGTCTCTTTGTGCATCCTGTGCATATGCACTTCTTTGTTGATGCAAATGTGCTTTAATTTGAACTTTGCTTTTGTTTTGTAATTGCGTGTGCAACTTTTTTGACCTGATGCACGTTGCCAGAACTGTGTACTTGAATTTGTGCATATGTATTTTGGCCTGCCTTTGTGCACTCTACACTCTTTTTGGCCTTGATTGTTTCTACCTTGTGCACTGTGTTGAGCCTGAAGTGCACTTGCCTGTTGTTTGTGTTTTTATTTTCTGGTGTGCATTTCTGACTTGTTTTTGTTCTTGATTGTTTCTGCACCTGACCCTGACTTGTTGTGCACTTTTGATGTTTCTGTCCGTGCACCAGCTGAGCCTAAAGTACAACTTCGGGTTTGACCTTGCTATTTTGATTTGTGTGAACCTGTGCACATATGCATGTGCATAGCCTTTTTAATGTGCTTGCTTATTTTAAATTGCTCGGCCTAATGGCTTGTACAGTGTTACAATGTGCATGTCGTAGGTTGCTCATGCACATTATCGACTTGATTTTAAATTTTTATTCCATTCGAATATGTTGTACCGGTCCTTGTATATACTGGTTATACTGGTCCATGTTTGTTATTTTTGGTATCTATTTAAAATATGAAAATAATAAATCCAACAAAATGAGGCAATGTCGAGTTCAAAAATATTTATATTTCTGCAGTTTCAATTTTTTTTGCTTTATATTGCATTGCTATTTGACAAATAAAAGCAGATTTCTGTGGACATAAATTTGGAGCAATTAGATAAAGATTGTATTCGAGTGAGTGAGGATGGAAGTGATTGAAGTATTGTTGTATTTGAAAGAGTGTTGTATGTGAGAGAGTAAAAATGGTTGTATATGAATAATGATGAAAGTTGTGGAAGCTCTTCTTGTAATTGTGTGTGCTATTGAAATTTTATTGAAATAAAATAAACTTGTATTTGTTTATTTCATTCTATTATACTACAATAAACACATTTAAGAATATATATGTTTATTATCATCAAACAAAAATCATTAACTACTATGTTCTACAACCTCCGCTAAGAGCGGATCGCAATGTCGTTTCTCAATGAAAGGAAGAATTAAAGAATAATCATGAATCCAAGTTTAAGGAGTCAAAGGATTATATGAGAAAGAATTAGCGATTTTTTAGGGTAGTGGTGCATAGGGAATCCTACAACAAATGAGTTGTTTGGTCCATTCTCTAAGTCAACAAAAAAGACTAAATCTAAAGAGGACACTGAACGTATGCGACGAGTTGTAACAACCCGTATTTTTAACTATTTTAAATTTTTAAATTTAATATAATTATTAAATAAAAATAGTTGAAAATAAAAAATAAAAAAATTATTGATTTATTTATGTAATTTATTGAATATGAACTCGAATAAAATTTTGAAATAACCAATTTCGAAGATTTTGGCGAAAACTAGTATCGAAAGGAAATTCTGTGTATTGGCTGAGTTTATAATCAATAACTGGAGTTGAATAATAAATGTTGAATTATTTAGATGAAAATAAAATAATTATTGATAGCTAAAATTCATTTGAAAATTTAATGATTATTAATGTAATTTATTGGATAATTAAATTGTTAAATTTAATATTGGAAATTATTTAAATAATTGAATCTTGAATTATTGTGAATGAAAATAGTATCGAAAATTGATTTAAATTTTATTTAAACAAGAATGAAGATCGTTTACTTTTAAAATTGAATTTAAAGGTGAATAAATAGAAATTTTATATTTTATATTTTAATTGACGAGTAAAAATAGCCATTTTGGCCACTGCCTCGGATTCCGACGAAACCAGTTTCATCGGATTCATAATAGTGAGTTATTGTAGGACTTCGAGTTTCGTAGCGATCGGACTTGTCGTTCAGCCGTGCGAGCTTGAAACACGTATAAATTAATTCAAGTAATTTAATTAAAATTATTTGATTTTGAAAAGCTATCTTCTGCATAAGATCGAATTAGGCCTTGAGACTGGTTCCATTGTGTTCGGAATGGGGGTAAAACATATAGGACGCCAAGCGGCATGATTTGTTTGGAGTTCGGAACGTTCGCGGAGAGATCGAGTCGAAAATTTATATATAAAGCCGCGTTTCGTTTCATTCGCGTAACCCTAACCTAAGAAACACGGCCGCTATCGTTCACAATCGTTAATGACCGAAAATTCTCTTCATTCTTTCATCGATTTCTCATAATCCACGCATCGAAATAAAAAACTTCCAAAAGGAAAATCGTAGATCGCGACAAGCTTTACGATTTGTACGGTCGGATTAAGCCAAAAGCTCGCAAAATCACCGAGATCTATGTTCAAAGCCGCGACATTTTTTTGGGTTTCTAGGCTTCGTGATACATGCATGCGCGATGGGAAGGGCAACGGTGGTAGAGGAGGCGGAGGCGGTCGACTTGGTGGGGTTTGATCAATGTACGGTCGAGCGAAGGTGGCGCGTGCTTTAGGGTTTGGGTGCATGGAGTGGGTTTGGTTCGCGTATTGCCTGAACGAAGCAGAGATGGTGGGTAAAGTTTTTTTTATTAAGTTAATTTTTTTATAGTTTAATTATTTTAGTTAATTCATTATATCGCTATATTAATTATCGTGTATCTTTTTCATGCGAGGTCCGTTTCGAGCGAATCGAGTTGCGTTGAAATCGTATCGACGTCGTCAACGATATGGGATCGAGTTTTGCAGTTTCAAACAAAAAGGTGAGTGCTTTAGAACGCTCACGAAGCACTAGAATATTTTTATGTTAGTTAATTTAAAATTATGAAGTGATTTAAATTTATTGACCGTTGTTTGAAAATTTTAATTGACATTTAAATTGGCATCTGAATTTACTAATAGGAATTTAAATTGACGGTTAAATTGAATTGGAATTAAATTTCTAGTTAAACTCCCGATTACTGATAACCAGTAAATAGTTATGATATTTGACTGATTTGGATGTTGATGGCTGCTATTGGTTGATATTTTAAAGGATTTGGATGATTATTGATTTATATATATATCATGTTATCACCCTGTATATTATTGACAGTATATAAAACTGTTATTTGAATTATTTCGAATGAATTAAGAAATAGGTTGAAAAGATATATACCTATGACATTTATTTTGGATTGAAATGATATATATAAATCCCTGAATTAAATTGAAATAACTGATTCGCTTGGTCATAGGATAGAAAATTATATATGAACACCGAATTTCGTTAAATTAAATGATTTTAAAATTTTTGATTTGAAATTATTTAAATGATTTTGATTTAAAGAAATAAAAATTGAATTTATGGAAATCGAATTATTTTCGAACTTGAGTTCAAATGTGGAATTAAAATGTGTTAAACGAAATTGTTTAAAAATAAAATTTGAGATTTTGAAGCTATAATTGTAATATAATTTGAATTTTGGAAATTGATTTGTTTTAAAAGATTTGAATTTTATTCGAACTTTGAAATATTGCTAAGTAAACGTAATTTAAAACGATATTTCAAAATTGAGCTCGGAATTGAATTATTTTGGAGATTTGAATCTTAAATTGAATATTGAAGTTAAATTTGATTTAAATGGTTTAAATTGATATTCTGAAATCGACTCGAACTCATATAAATTGAAATGGTTTAAAATTGAAAATTGAATTTAAATTAATTCAAATTAGAATTGAAATTGAAATTAACTGGAATTGAAATCAGAATTGAATCAATTTGAAATCTAAATAGAAAATGATTTGAATTGAAATTGAAATCGAAGTTAATTCGAATTGAAAACAGAATTGAATCAATTTAAATTGAAATGGAAATTGAAATTGATTTGAATTGGAAGGTTTGGAATTGAATCAGTTTAACTTTGAAACTATTTTCAAATAAATTATTTTAATATAAAATGTTTAAAACCTATCTTTTTAAATATTCAAATTATTTTGATTTTCCGGACTATTTCCTATATAAACCATTTTTAATATATAAACTATTTTATATCAAACTATTTTAACTTGTTTTAACTATCTAAAACTATTTAAATTATTTTCTAAAAATTCAAACTGGTCAAGGCTGGAATGTTTATATTTAAATCGTTGATTTAAATATGAATTGGGTTAAAATGAATATATAACCTAAATTGAAATTCGAAACAAATTTGGAAGCAAAATCGAGATATTGAGGCGAAAATGATTTTAAAGTGAAATAGTATATTTTGAGTAAGTATGATGATTTCGAAATGAAATGATATTTTGAAGTGAATATGTTTTGATATCAAATATAAATCGTTTCAAAATGTAAAAGCACCAACCGGTGTGTAAAACGACGTTTGGTTGTTAAAGAGACCGGGGCCTCTTATTGGCATACTCTCTGTCAATATTGGAACCACTTTAACAACTATGTACGCAGAGGAGACCACAGAACGAAGTGGTTGGATTTGGCATTGTTTCCAGATTTGAAGAAAGAGAATTGTAACAACCCGCATATTTTACGACTGAATATTTGAATATTTTATTTAAATATAGAATCGTTAATCGGATTAAAGTCCGAAAAGCTACATTTTGTAAACAGTCGAATTGGGACTCGAGACCACCCCATTGAGTCCAAAATAACGTTTGCGACCTTTTTAAGTATAAACATCGATATGTTTGGAGTAAGTTGAATTTTGACATTTTCTATTGGGCTTTGGGTTTGGGTTTCACCCCAACTCACTCTATAACCTAGTTCAGCCCTCTCCTCCCCTCTTCAATTCATTTCTATTTTTCTTAAACTCTCAAGCAAAACTGAAAATGGGGAGAGGAATGAGAAATTAGAAAACTCCAAGCCCTAGATTCCATTTGCAAACTCAAGTCTTGCTCCAAACTCTTGGAAAAGCTTTGGTAAGCCTCCTCTTCATCTCCTCCAACTCATTCTTTCTTTAATTTCAGAAATTTCCTAAACCTAACTTAGGAAATGTCCTTCTTTTGAGCTTAGATTCAAGCTTCTAGAGTTGAAATTGAAGAGTAGTTGATCTCCCTTTGCTTTCAAGCTTCTCCTTCATCATTTTTGGGTTTAAAAGTGAGTTCTTGAACTCGCATCTATGTCTATAGCTTTGATTGTTGTTAGGTATGAATTCCTAACATCTATTTCTTATTCAATTGCTTTTGAATTGAATTGGTTTGGTGAATTTTCCTAATTTTGGTATTTTGAAGTCAAAATTTATGAAAACCCTAGTATGGGTGTTTAGACATGTTGTTTTGGGTGAATTAAAGAGCCTTTAGGGCTGGGTTGTCGCTTGGCATAAATCCTTTGTCGCCGTTGCTCATTCAATCGCTCCGAATCCGATAAGTTGTGTAGGTTTGCCCATTTAAGGGCTTTGAAAATTCTGTCCCGCTACAGGTGACAGACGTCTGTGGATTATCCATAGACGTCTGTGGCTTCAGGTAAAATATTTCCCGAAACAGGGAACAAACGTCTATGGATTTCCCACAGACGTCTGTGGTTGTTGATTTCTGGAAATTAGCCTATTTTTATGTGGATTTCCAAATTTATCGATTTTTGATTATCCATATAGTTATTGTCAATTAATATCAACTTTGATTATTTCTTTTCTGGATTTTTGGTGTTTCTATTTGATCGATTTGATATCGATTTCCATGGTTTGATTCACGTTATCGAAATGTGAATTCTTGTGATAGATTGTTTTTACATCGTTTTTGTGTTTTGTCACTTTTAAATACAAAGGTTTTATAGTAGTAGTAAATACTAAAACTCTTTCACAAAAATGATTTCAATACTACTTTTAATACAAAGCTCTTTTATAAAACCGTTTTCTAATCTATTAGTATATACAAACCTTTACCTCACTCGTATGAGAAAATCTAATTAAACGGCTTAGCAAAACAAGTGGTATGAAACGCTTGCGTTTACTTCGTCGGTTAATTCTTGGACTTGTTCGATTGAAATTCTTGTGACAATTTTCGAGTGGGAATCTACAATTTGTTCGTAAATATTTAAGTTAAGCTAGTGGTTATGGGACATGAAGCTAAACTCATATATTTACTAGCTTAGTGTAATCGACACTTTTTATTGATCGATGATGATCATTTTGTGATTTAGACTAGCGATGTGCGATGTCTATTTGTCTGCGAGGGAGACTAAACCCCGTTTTGTGGAACTTCGGTTCAATTTGGCGGGGTAGTGACCCGTGGTCTTCGGGCCGTTTGTGGAGCTTCGGCTCAAAATTTATGGTTAGCGACCATGGAATAGCATTCCATTTGTGATACACGTGTTGGTGAGTTTTCCTGCTCCCGTTTGTGATAGGCCTCCCCCCTTTGTGATTTTTGGATTTCTAATTGATGATTTCTAGAATTTGTGTTTCACCAACCTTTGCGATTGGCATTAATATGTTTGTCAATATTTGTAGTTCGGTGAATAAAATAAAGAATATGATATTCTTTTTGGTGCTTTGAGATTCTTGAGATATTGTATGATTTTGTTGTTGTTTTAATCACACTTGTCTAGTATGACATTATCGTTATCATACGTTCTTATTATATCTCTACTTATATCTCATTTCTTTAATGATAATTATAGCTTGACTGATCCGTTTATTATTTTCTTATTAAATAATACTCGGGTCAGACCGAGATGTTACAGGTGCTTCTGCTTGACTCCTTATCTGGGATCACCTTCTGACTTTTGTCTAACTAAATTACATTTGTAGTTTTTGTTGTTATACATTTGAGATAGAGACTCCTTGATGTATACATATTCTTTTGTCTAGCACTTGTATCTATTCTTTTGTGATATTGTGGATCTTGTTTGACCACTACTCTGATGTACACTTTTATGTGTTATATTCATATATGTTACCGCCTTTGAGATATGAACATCTGTGACTGATTTATGTTATGTTTATTTCTATATTCGTTTCCGAGGTCCACTTAGCCACTGTGTGGCAACTTTGAGTTTGCATCGTTATGTCGGATTTCCTCTTGAAACGAAATGCATGTTATACTATCTGACATATCAATGCTCGCACAAAGCAATTACACGGATGGTCGCTCCTCAACAGCCTTATTCTTCGCGCTAGTTGACGGCATTACTCCATAGTGTCCTTGGATAGCGTGAGCATAGAGGTGGGGCGTCACAGCTTGGTATCAGAGCCAAACTTCGGAACAATATAGAATAATCTAGCAAGGATCACTGTCCTAAGTCTTTCTTAGGAATCGTGCCATAGGATTTTATTCGGGTCTTCGTACCATTCTATCCTATTTCTTTTTATGATGCCTTGTTTTATCAATCAAGTTTGTTTGATATTCATTCTAAGATTAACCTCTCTCCTCTTTTCTTTCCTTCTTAAAGAAGAGAAATGGTTAGACTTGGCCGTCCCAGCGTCAGTCAATCTAGTGCTACTCCCCAGGATGGAGTATTTATGTCTGCTCAGCAACTTCTTGATCTTGTAAGAAATGCTCAAGCTGTCGGACCTATTCCTGAGCCCACTCATCCTAAATATGGGTTTGCATGCTTGTGCAGTGATTACACCAATTTGGGTGGAAAGCCATTCAAAGGTTTCGAGAACGTTATAGAAGTCCAGGCTTGGCTTCGAACATGCGACCGTATCTTTTCTCGCATGAATCTTATTGATCTTCATCGAGTCCAAGTGGCTTCTAGTATGCTCCAATAAAAAGCATTAGACTGGTACGAGCTTCTGATTTCCGAAATTATTGAAGCGGACCTTACTTGGGAGAAATTCTGGGAAAGGTTCGAGGTGAAATTCGTGCCGGAAGCTGAAAAAGTATCTTTGGCCCGACGCTTCATAGACCTTGTTCAAGGTGAATCTTCTGTGATGGACTACGTCGCTTCTTTTGAATCTCTTTCTAAATATGGGGTTGAGTACATTAATACCCCATTGAAGAAAAATTAGAGATTTGTGTATGGCTTGAACAAGAGCCTCAAAAAGCCATTACTTCTGAAATTGGAAGTTTCATTTGATCAGCTTGTTGATATTGCTCTTCAACTCGAAGAGGCTGATAGAGATAGCGATGCTGAGGTCAAACCAAACATCAATAAGAAGAGACCTTTTAAATTCAAGCCTAATCCCAACAAGAAGGGAAAGCAAGCAACCCCGGTAGCAAATACTCCTACACCTCATCGGGGAGAATGTTACAATTGTGGTTCTAAGGACCACTATGCAAACAAGTGTCCGAAGTCTATTTCTTGCCGCTATTGCAAGAGTTCGGGTCATACTATATCTTTGTGTCCCAAACTTCAAAGCAAGAATGAAGGCAAGCTAAATGTTGTACAAGCCTCTGCTAACACTTCTCGTGGTCAAGGTATTTCTCATTCTATCCTTGATGGCATTATTATATTTTATGAATTTCCTATTCGAGTTCTTTTTGATACGGGTGCATCTCACTCTTTTATATCAAAAGAACTTGTTGATGCTTTGTCTTTGAATGTTATTGGCTTAATGACTTCTTTGAGGATTTCGAATCCGGTTGGTGGATCCGCAACACTCAGTTTATTATGTAAAGATGTCGAAATTATTTTGTGTGATTACTCTTTCCGTGCCGATTTGCATGTTATGCGTTACCTTGGTTTCAGAATGATTCTGGGAATGGATTGGCTTAACCGTTATGAAGCCCATATCATGTGTCCTGAGTGGACTATATATCTTCGACATCCTCAATCTGTTAAGCAGATTTCGCTTGTTCTGAAAGATTCGGATTCCAATTCGAAAGCGTCCTTATATTCTCTCAATCCTCATGACGACGATAATGATGATGAGGAAGATGTTATTTCTCTCATTCACATTGTTTATGAATTTCCCGATATATTTGAGCCCGTTCTAGGATTACCACCTAAGCGAGCAATTGAGTTTAGAATTAATCTAATCCCTGGAGCTCTACCTATTACTCGTCCTCGTTATCGTATGTCCAATAAAGAAAATGAGGAGATGCGCAAACAATAGTCTGAATTGGAAGTGAAGCAATTTATTCAATCTAGTTCCTCTCCATGGGGAGCTTCGACTATTTTTGTGAAGAAATCTGATGGTACACTTAGGCTTTGCGTTGACTACCGCAAGCTTAACAATCTCACCATCAAGAATAAATATCCCTTACCGCGGATTGATGATTTGTTCGATCAGCTTAGTGGTGCTAAAGTCTTTTCACAATTAGACTTAGCAACTGGTTTTCATCAGCTCCGTATTGCAGAGGATAGCATTCCTTTGACATCGTTCCGTACACATTATGGATCTTATGAATGGCTTGTTATGCCATTTGGTTTGACGAACGCTCCAGCTTATTTCGTCGACCTTATGAATCGAGTTTTTAAAGACTTCCTCGATCGATTTTTTCTCATCTTTATAGATGACATTCTTATTTATTCTAAAACCGAGGAAGAGCATGAAAATCATCTTCGGACTGTATTGGAAACTCTTAGGAGCAACCAATTAAAAGCAAAATTTTCTAAATGCCACTTTTGGCAATCTCGTGTGAAAATTTTGGGACATATCATTTCTGAATCCGGAATTTCCGTGGATCCTTCAAAATTTGAAGCGATTCAAAATTGGAAGAGACCGGAGAGTGTGACGGAAATTCGCAGCTTTCTCGGATTGGCGGGCTATTACCGTCGGTTCATAAAAGACTTTTCTAAAATTTCCGCGCCTCTTACTAATTTGACAAAGAAGGGAATTAAATACATTTGGTCAGACAAATATGAAGCTTCATTTCAAAAATTAAAAGAACTCCTTTCCGATGCTCCTATTCTTGTGATTCCCGATGGGAACCAAGATTTTATTGTTTATACCGATGCTAGTCGCGTTGGTCTGGGTGCCGTTCTCATGCAAAGGGAACGTGTTATCGCTTATGCTTCTAGGCAATTAAAGCCAGCCGAGACTAGATATGTCACTCATGATTTAGAGCTTGCAGCTATCGTATTCGCCCTTATAATTTGGCGCCATTATCTTTTGGGTGAGAAATTTGTTCTCTACACCGATCACAAATCTTTGAAATATTTATTTTCTCAAAAGGAACTTAATTTGCGTCAACAACGTTGGATCGAGTTCCTTGCATCGTATGATCTTGATATTCTTTATACTCCCGGAAAAGGAAATCGTGTTGCTGATGCCCTTAGTCGAAAGCAACAAGCGGTTGTTTCTATGATGATATCCGAGTGGATCTCGAGACTTTGTCCACTTGTGAGATTCGAGATCGTGAATCCGATTTATGCTCATCTCTTGTTTTATGTAGCCTCGAGGCTCATCCTTCTCTTTTAGACCGCATTCTTGAAGCTCAAAAGCATGATCCCGAATTGGTTCTTCTTAGCCAAAGTTGTAGGGATAAAATTGACATTGAAGGTTTGAAAGACTTTGATATTGATGCTCGTGGCGGTATTCGAAAATTTGGTAGACTTATCGTGCCAAATATTTGTGATCTTCGTAAAGATATATTAGAAGATTCTCATCGTTCTAAATTCACCATTCATCCCGGTAGTAGTAAAATGTATGCGGATATGAAGCGACTTTATTACTGGGAGGGAATGAAATCCGATATTGCTAACTTTGTTAAGCGTTGCATGACGTGTCAACTCGTTAAGGCCGAGCATCGAAAGCCCGGTGGGTTATTGCAACCTTTGGAAATTCCAATATGGAAGTGGGATCAAATTTCCATGGACTTTATTGACGGTCTTCTCCGTTCTCGTTCGGGCCATGATAGCCTATGGGTGATAATAGATAGACTTACAAAATCCGCCCATTTTATTCCCGTTCGGTCCAATCGGACCGTACCTATTTTGGCTATACTTTTTGTCAAGGAAATTGTTAAACTACATGAAGTTCCTACTTTTATTGTTAGTGATTGCGATCCATTGTTTACTAGTGGATTCTGGAAAGGTCTTCAAAAAGCTTTGGGAACGAAGCTTAATTTTAGCACCGCTTATCATCCTCAGTCCGATGGACAAACCAAGCGTGTGAATCAAACTCTTAAAGATCTTCTTCGTGCATGTATTCTTGATTTTGGTGGAAGTTGGGAAGATCATATTTCTCTTTTTGAATTTTCCTATAACAATAGCTTCCAATCTAGTATTAGTATGGCACCTTTCGAGGCACTATACGGAAGGCCATGCCGATCTCCTTCGTGTTGGCTTGAAGCCGGTGAGAAGCCGGTTTTAGGTCCTGATTTTATCCGTGAGGCCATAGAAAAGATTGACCTTATTCGACATAGGATGAAAGAAGCTCAAAGTAGAAAAAAAATCCTATGCCGATAATCGAAGAAGGAAATTAGAATTTTCTGTAGGAGATTTTGTGTTTATTCGTATTTCACCGATGAAGGGTGTTGTGCGTTTCAGCCGATCGGGAAAATTAGCACCTCGTTATATTGGCCCATTTCCCATCACCGAACGCATTGGTTCCGTGGCTTATCGCCTTTTGTTAATGGCTCAATTTTCTGCTATTCATGACGTATTCCACGTCCCTCAACTACGGAAATGCCTTCGAGATTCCGATTCTATTCTTGAGCCCAGTGTTATTGAAGAAATTGAAGTTTCGCCTAATTTGACTTATGAGCAACATCCTATTCGAATCATTGCTTCGGAGGTCAAACGCCTTCGAAATAAAGTTGTTTCTCTTGTGAAAGTTCAATGGTCCTCAAATCCTAAGGATTGCTCTTGGGAATCTAGATAATTCATCGAGCGGACACATCCGGACTTGCTCTCTCGTGTTCCTTAAGGTGAACTTTTTATTTTCAAATTTCTTCTTTTTGTGTTGATATGCTTTTGTAGTTGTTACTTCTTATTTATTTCTTAAAGATTGCGAGGACGCAATTTCTTTAAGGAGTGGAGTCTGTAACAACCCGCATATTTTACGATTGAATATTTGAATATTTTATTTAAATATAGAATCGTTAATCGAATTAAAGTCCAAAAAGCTATATTTTGTAAACAGTCGAATTGGGACTCGAGACCACTCCCATTGAGTCCAAAACGACGTTTGAGACCTTTTTAAGTATAAACATCGATATGTTTGGAGTAAGTTGAATTTTGACATTTTCTATTGGGCTTTGGGTTTGGGTTTCACCCCAACTCACTCTATAACCTAGTTCAGCCCTCTCCTCCCCTCTTCACTTCATTTCTATTTTTCTTAAACTCTCAAGCAAAACTGAAAATGGGGAGAGGAATGAGAAATTAGAAAACTCCAAGCCCTAGATTCCATTTGCAAACTCAAGTCTTGCTCCAAACTCTTGGAAAAGCTTTGGTAAGCCTCCTCTTCATCTCCTCCAACTCATTCTCTCTTTAATTTCAGAAATTTCCTAAACCTAACTTAGGAAATGTCCTTCTTTTGAGCTTAGATTCAAGCTTCTAGAGTTGAAATTGAAGAGTAGTTGATCTCCCTTTGCTTTCAAGCTTCTCCTTCATCATTTTTGGGTTTAAAAGTGAGTTCTTGAACTCGCATCTATGTCTATAGCTTTGATTGTTGTTAGGTATGAATTCCTAACATCTATTTCTTATTCAATTGCTTTTGAATTGAATTGGTTTGGTGAATTTTCCTAATTTTGGTATTTTGAAGTCAAAATTTATGAAAACCCTAGTATGGGTGTTTAGACATGTTGTTTTGGGTGAATTAAAGAGCCTTTAGGGCTGGGTTGTCGCTTGGCATAAATCCTTTGTCGCCGTTGCTCATTCAATCGCTCCGAATCCGAGAAGTTGTGTAGGTTTGCCCATTTAAGGGCTTTGAAAATTCTGTCCCGCTACAGGTGACAGACGTCTGTGGATTATCCATAGACGTCTGTGGCTTCAGGTAAAATATTTCCCGAAACAGGGAACAAACGTCTATGGATTTCCCACAGACGTCTGTGGTTGTTGATTTCTGGAAATTAGCCTATTTTTATGTGGATTTCCAAATTTATCGATTTTTGATTATCCATATAGTTATTGTCAATTAATATCAACTTTGATTATTTCTTTTCTGGATTTTTGGTGTTTCTATTTGATCGATTTGATATCGATTTCCATGGTTTGATTCACGTTATCGAAATGTGAATTCTTGTGATAGATTGTTTTTACATCGTTTTTGTGTTTTGTCACTTTTAAATACAAAGGTTTTATAGTAGTAGTAAATACTAAAACTCTTTCACAAAAATGATTTCAATACTACTTTTAATACAAAGCTCTTTTATAAAACCGTTTTCTAATCTATTAGTATATACAAACCTTTACCTCACTCGTATGAGAAAATCTAATTAAACGGCTTAGCAAAACAAGTGGTATGAAACGCTTGCGTTTACTTCGTCGGTTAATTCTTGGACTTGTTCGATTGAAATTCTTGTGACAATTTTCGAGTGGGAATCTACAATTTGTTCGTAAATATTTAAGTTAAGCTAGTGGTTATGGGACATGAAGCTAAACTCATATATTTACTAGCTTAGTGTAATCGACACTTTTTATTGATCGATGATGATCATTTTGTGATTTAGACTAGCGATGTGCGATGTCTATTTGTCTGCGAGGGAGACTAAACCCCGTTTTGTGGAACTTCGGTTAATTTGGCGGGGTAGTGACCCGTGGTCTTCGGGCCGTTTGTGGAGCTTCGGCTCAAAATTTATGGTTAGCGACCATGGAATAGCGTTCCATTTGTGATACACGTGTTGGTGAGTTTTCATGCTCCCGTTTGTGATAGGCCTCCCCCCTTTGTGATTTTTGGATTTCTAATTGATGATTTCTAGAATTTGTGTTTCACCAACCTTTGCGATTGGCACTACACCAGAAAAGTCATTTCGCCATGGCTTTGGGCCGTGGCTAAACGATTTTGCCACGGCTTTGGGCCGTGGCAAAATAGGCAGTGGCAAAAATTTTGCCACGGCCCTGAGCCGTGGCTGTTTTCTATTTTGCCACGGCTTTAGGCCGTGGCAATATTTAGATCAGCCATGGCTTAGAGCCGTGGCAAATATATGTTTTGCCACGGCTTAAGGCCGTGGTTAATTTATCGTCTCGGCGGTTCTTACTTCAGTTCAATTCAATACAAAATAGTGTCTCAGTTCACAATATGGTTCACTGTTACAAATAGTTCATCAATTACAATACAATGATACATGAAGACAAAAGTTTCAGATGGTTCATCAAGTACAATACAATGATACATGAAAACAAAAGTTTCAGATAGTTCATCAAGTATAGTACAATGATACATGAAAACAACAGTTCAACAACAATACATAATACATGCTACAAAGTTATAACTAATCTCCAGCATTGTTGTAAAGAGGCAATACATAATACAAGTACAATACAATGATACAATAAGATTTCGCGCTATAAGGCATGTATTTCTACTTCAAGCTTCACATCATCCACTTCAACAGCAAGTCCTGTAAAGAGGAAGACAACTGTGAGGTTTGGGTACTTACTAATGAACAAGCCCAGTAAAAACACTCCCTGGAAAGTAGATGCATTTTGTGATTAAGTAAATTTATACTTTCATTTAGCCTATAATGAAATATAACTTATGTTTAAGGCCAGATATCAAGAGAGGAAACATAACTGAGGATGAAGAAGAGCTAATTATTCAGTTTGTGCAGAACACGTATTGAGAGAGTTCTCCTGTGTTGCAGTATATTGAATTTTATCTATGTACCCCATTTTATCTATGAATCCTACCTTCTCAGTTTTAGACATTTCCATTTCCAGAATACAATATAACAAAGGAAACTTTGCCTCAGTATACCAACAACTGCATGGTTCCAGATTTTTGTGTTCAATGTAACGACCTAGAATTTTGAACAAATTAAATTGGAAATATTTAATTAATTTTAATTTATTTGAACGATAATTTAATTTGAATCCCAATGTAAATTTGAATTTGGCGATTAAATTATATAATTTAATCTATTGATAGTCGAATAAAAATTTGATATCTTCAATTTTAAAGTTGAAGAAAAATATTTCGAAAGCTTTCAAAATTTATATTGATGATACTGAAGGTAACAGAACCTTCAGAATTTTATTTCAAACTGTTTTATTCAGTTTTGAATTTATATCGTTTCAACCGATATTTAAAAATAGCATTCCGGGGCACAGTCTCGAAATTCGACGAAACCAGTTCCATTGGGTCCGGAATATTGAATTATTGTCGGATTTCAATTTTCGTAGTAATTGGAGCAGTTGTGTGAGTGTACGACCTATAAACGCGTTGAACTTTGTTTTGAAAACAAATTTAAAAATAAAGTGAAAAGAATAATTGCTTTCCTTTAACCCAACCATACGTACGAGCCGCACCCAAATTGTCTCCTTCGTACCTTTTTATTCTTTCTTCCCTCAGAAGCTGTTCTCCCCTCTGTTAAACGAAATCAAATAAAATCAAAGAACAATGGCAGCAAATAAAATCTCGTACTGCCTCCTTTCTATTCGAAATAATAATGTCGGTCGTGTTCTTCTAAACCCAAAACAAAATCGAAGTCGACTACGGAAAGAAAAGGGGGGGGGCCGAGCCTTTGTTCAACCTCATATAAAAATAAAAATAAAAAGAAATCGCGGCATGGAGACGGGGCGACAATCTGGAGCGCGTCACGATGGTCGTGATTGGGGCGGAGCTTTGGCGATCACAATTCGAGGCGACGTGTGCTAAGGGCTGGCATCGAGAGGCAATGTTTGGTTCTAGATCTCGAGCGTGTCGGTAGTTCGCGTGTGAGTCTGGCGTTCGTGAGGGCAGAGGTGGATTGCGAGGCATTCACGATGTGGGGCCGAGGTCAGCAAGGGCGGCGGCTCGATGTAGTGTGAGGGGGAGGGTCGCGATTCCGAGGAAGCTCGCGTGCGTTGGTGGTGCTCGCGACTATTCGTGGGGTCGAGATGTTGGAGGCAGCGCGTGAGCTGTTAGGGTTGGAATGGAGCAAGGGGAGGCCGTGCAGTAATCAAGTTCGATCGAATAAGGGAGGCACTCGCGTTTGTCGAGTCAAGCTAGGTAGTGATGCTCGGCAATTTGGGGATATCGTGAGTGGCACGGTAAAGTTGTGGAGTTGGGCAACGTAGCCGAACTCGAGCCTGGGTGTCGAGCAGAGGAGCTGGTGAGATTCGATTTCTTTGTTTATTGAATTTCTGTTAATTAAATGTTAAAAGAAGTATATACATATAGGGTATAAGTGCAGTTTACCTATATACACAGAAGTAGATGCTGTAAGGATTTTCAAATTGATTTTTTGTTAAATTTTAAATGTTTATATATTACAGCAAGTGTTAGAAAAAATATATGTTAATTCACATACATATGTTATCTAAAAGCAATAAATATAAAAAAATAAGATTTTGAAAAGTTTCAAATTTACATAAATTATCGTTTTAATATAAGTGAGAAAAATAAAGAATTTTTTTTACAAAGGTTTGGTTAAATAAATTTATTAAAAGAAAATGGTTTAAAATAAAATCATTGGATAATTAAAATTACCAAATGAAAATTGTTATTCGATTTATTTCGAATATTGATAAAATTGTATAATTAGTTATACAAGGTTAATAAAGTCAAGAGAATCGAGTCAAGATGGAAACAGATGGCAAATTAAAAGCTAAGGTGAGATCTTCTCACTCAAATGAAAAATTGATATTGCAGTTATTGATTTGATTGATTGACTGTTTGGATATGATATTAGATATAGTAGGATATATCTATATATGTAGCAATATATACATATTGGCATATGTATATATTGGATTGATGATTTCCCGCCTCGTATAGCGGATGAGACCCTATTGCGCCGTTAGTAAGTGGATTATTTTTATAAAACCCATATACCGTGATATTCCACCTCGAAGTGGAATTGGTATTGTGCTAACGTCTGTGGATGCAGGGAAACAGGTTGGAGGGATCCAACTAGATTCCTCACCAGTATTTATTTAGTTACAGATATTGATGTATATTCTGTTATCATATGTTGATATATGATGTTTGATGTTGTGATTGACTAATTGGTGCTGTTGCATCATCGGATTCAAAACGACTTTTACTTTAAAAGGATTTTAAAGTAATTTTTGAAAGTAGACGTTTTATTGAATTGTTGAATTGATTTATTTTAAATATATAAACGTTTAAAATTTTGAAGTTATAAAAGTTAAGATTTTTGTGAATTATGACTGTAAGGTGATTTTTGAAATAAATAGTTTAAGCAATTTATAAAATGGTTTGAACTGAGGTTTTCGAATTTTTGTGAACAGTTTATTTAAAAGATTTAAAAAGTTGATATTTATAAATTTAAAATATTGGAATTTTAAAACGAGTTTATAAGTGTTAAAAATGAAATTTATAGAATTATAAATCGTGAAGATATGGAATTTATAGATTTATAAATTGTGAAGTTATAAAATGGATGAAACTGTAGAATAAAAGATTTATAAGAGATTAACTTATAAATTGGATTTTTGCCTTTAAATGGAATATTGATCGAATTGTTAATAAAGGGGATTTATTAAATTTAAGTTGTTAGAAAATAGAAATAGAATTTATAAACGTTGTTTTATAAATTTGAAATCAATTGGATTTGATAAATTAAATATAGAAGGTGGTTAAGGGAGATATATTCGCGATTTTGGATAGCGAATTATTATTGAAATAAAACGTGTAGAAAATAGTGAAATGTAATTAGTGGAGTATATTCACGATTTTGGACAGTGAATATATTGTTAAGTAAAATAGATATGGGTTTGGGAAAGTGATATTTGAAATGAAGTTAATTGTTTTAAACGATGTTTTAAAATATATTGAATATCGAAAGCATAGATTTCAACGTTCATTGTTGAAATAGGCGTTTTCGAAAATATATGGAAATGATGGACTATAACACTGTTGTTATAGTAAATGATTTCCGAAAGGAAATGTTTATATAGTATTGGGATTTACATATCTATCTTAAATTTCGAATCCCTATACTAGTGATTTTGAGTCGTCGTAACGATGTTTTACGTAACATTCGTTTTGACTCAAATAAATGTGCTTAAGAGAATGATTTCCTTAAAGAATGAAATATATATACTTAATTTGATTTAAGTATATTGGATATTTTCAAATGTTGAAAATAAATAGTTTTGTGAATTACTTATTTTAAATAAGTATGGAAATGCTTTTCCAATATGAAACGAAGGGTTTGAAATTTTATCTTTTGAAGATAAATTGAAAAGTGAATATTTGAAATTGTTTTCAAATGGTTAAGTGTGGAAATTTTATATCTAGTAAAGATATTTTGGAAGATAAATAATTGGGAAATTATTTGGAATCTGATGATGTTGCGCATCTTTATTGATAGTTAAATAACCGACTATCAATAATTACCTTGAATAGGTATTTGTTGTGAATTGGATGAAATTGAATGCCACACTTATTTTTGAATAATCGCTCACTATTCGGGTTAGCCGGGAAAGGACCATGGGGTCGTATAACCCATTCCGAATATGTGATACGTCGTTATGAATTGCATTCGAAGACCGGTGTTGAAGACCGGATATTTTTGAAAACGGAAGGATTACCGTCGAGTTACTCTACATCGGCTGATCTCCGATTTAGAGGTTTTATCACCCTTAGTGACGGGAAGTCCAGACGTGATTAGAAATTTATCCGGATGTGCAAGGGCTTCGTGAGAAGTGCCTTCGATTCTGTTCGATCCCGGAACAGACTTGTATGGATTGTATGTCTGACGTTACAATTTGAGATATAAAGCTGATTCCTTTTAAATACATTTCTGTTGGTGGCGGAGAATTTATTCTCTTAGCTTAACACCCTTCTCTGAGACGTACGAGCTCAGAGGTTATGTAGTTGAAATTTATCAGCGATATACTCCCAATTTGGTAACGTGGCATATTGAGTGTTGCTGTGAAATGATCAGTGTTTGATCATTTGTGATATGATCATTTGTTTGATCTTATATCTTTATGATCATAGGTTGATCATTTGTTTGACCCGAAGCATGGCTTTGTAGAAAGCGTGGCTTTGTGGACGAGACTTCATTGAGCCTCACACCCCGGAAATGGTCAAAACAGGAAAGATGCAGCAAGGTTCTAGGGAGTAGCGCCCCTTAGTGTATGTCATTCCTTCTGGATAGAGGTGGTATCATGGTATGGAGCCCAGATACTTAACCTATGTGGTTGCTGCATTATTATTTTGATGTGGTTTGTTGGAAATCGGGGATCCTCGGGAAGATCGGTTACGATCGGGGGATGGCATACGCGTGTCAGTAGTTACCTATTTTTGCAGAGGTAACCCGGCCTTGTGTTGGCAGAGATCTAACCGTAACGTTAGGTTCTCGGGTCGTCTATTCCAGAGGCGTACCCATCGTGGCATAGGAAGTTCCTTGGCCTGACCATTTGTTGGAAATCCAAAGAAACAATACGTGACTTGTACGGTTTTAGTTGTATTACCTGCTATGGAATGTGGCGGTAACATGCTATTGAACATAGTAGCTATAGTAGGCATACGATACTGGTCATATGTTGGCTAAGATTAATATTATACTTTCGAAATGTTTTCTACACTATGCACTAATAATAATATCAAAAAGAATTTGATTTTTGCGTAGTAAGCATCTTTGACTATCATAAGAAGAAATCTCCTCCAATTCTGCGTTTGCATTGTGTGTGTGGCGGGAGGTCTTATGGTAGTTTCATTTTCCAAAAACATTGCGAATTGACTTTAAATCTTCTTGTTGTTTTAAAGCTAAAACTGTTTTACGATCTCACACCAGTCACCATGACTGACTCAGAGTTTATTGTTCCCTTCTAAACTCTGGGTGCCCACCAATTTCCACATGGGCAGCCTAGAGTTATGTTATCAGGATATTCTGGAGCTTTGGAGATAAGCTGGATGACGAGACGTAGTATTTGTATCTGATAGTATTTATTCCGCTGTGTATTCTGTATGAGGACAAGTTTATATAACTGTCCATTGTTGTATATTGACTCTGATTGATGTATGTATAAACTGATATAGTTCTTTGTTTTAAAAGACTAGTAATTATCTATTGTATATTGTTCCACTTCGATATGTGAGATTCTGATATTGTTTCTGTATCTGATGTTGTTCTGTTGTTCTTCTTCCTTCTCTTTTTCTTCTATCTTCTTCTTCTTCTTCTGCCTTTTTCTTCTTTCTTAAACCCTCAGGGTTCGTATTTCCATGCCCCTTGAGTTAATCAATGGAGATTAGTGTTTAATCAGGGAGTACGGATTTACGGGTCTTGACATTCAATTTTTTTGTTATAATAACACGTGCATGAAAATTTCATTTGAGACCCTCTTAAGTGACGATAAACTCAACTTCTAACACATTATTGAGAATCCTTCTCCAAAAGCATTAGACGGGTGAAAAGGCAAATTGTGCAACTCTAACCTTTGCAGACAGTAAAAAGTTGTAGCATAAAAAGCCTATTGATTTTTGTTTCGCTTGAAAGCAATTGCAACTTGCAAGCAAATTAAAACATCAAGATATCTCACTACAGCTCATAATGGCACAACAAAACATAAATTATCATGAAGAATTTTAAAAGACAATATTGAAGACGTTACAATATATTTTAGAGAATTGCTACTCTATTTTATCCAGAAAATTCATTCGGTGGTATACCGCCAAGTGGTTATGAAGTAGCTCCACGTCATACTGACGAATGAAGTAAAAGAAAAATTAGCCAAATTTCATTCGGCAGTAGGGCTGCCAAATGAAACTGGGTAACTTAGATAGTGTAATACGGCATCTTTAGCACCACTCTATATTAAATGCTACGAATCTAAGCATTTTGCAACTAGAATATTGAATAAACAATCAACAACAACATTGATGGCAGTTAAATACAGAAATTATGTGAATCACCAATTTATGAAACTGAACGCTTTACTGTAATCCAGTCATTTCTACTTAGCGGTCTTCTTTGACAAAACTAAGAGAGTTCACACTCCTGCAAACCGCTATTGCATCATCTCAAAAAAGAACAATTACTGAAAACATAAATTTGGAAGGAAGCTTGAAACTTGTGAGATGATCCAAATTATTGTGTGCATACCATGTTTACAAGTCCTATAAACTGATCTTCCTTACCTCTATCATGAGCAATATCCATAGTGCTCCAGTATCCAGCTTCCCACCAGAAGAATTTGGTGATGTAAACCAACATTAGTATAGTATTCACAAGCATTGAGTCGGCCACTTTTCCATTCATTTCATACTGTAAGTCGAGGTTAATTATATTACTAAGCCAATAATGATATAAAACCCAGATGAAATTGATTTTTTCTATGATAAAAACAAACAGAATAAACAATATACAGCAAAGGTTTATCAACTGAAAATAAATGTTGAATGTAACCTGTTTAATGCAATATGTCACAGCAAGAACAGCCCATGACATCATTCCAAACCGACAGTTTGTAAACACTTTGATATCAAAATCTTTTCCAATGCGGGGATACAATTCCATTCCCTAGGTTAAAAAAATAGAAAATAAAGGAATTAATAAGTTAGTCGCAGATGGAAATACAAGCAGCTAGCATGATTAGCTTTAAAAAGCATCAAATAGAAGATTCACCCAGTAAACATCCATTTCCCGACCACCAATCAACGAAATTTTATTATCAATTTGCCACCAACGACATCAACCAAATTGCTTGAAATAAAAGTGTTTTGACTACCAAAGACTTTTCACTTATAGCATACATCAGTCCATTAATTGTTTTATTACATAAAAATTAAATACCTCTAACTATTAGATGCACGGAAGTGCGTTTTATACTAGTGGTAAATTATGTACCATTGTAAAAAAAAATTGTATAGAATTTCACCTAATGAGTTCATAGTTTTACTTGTATAACAGTACTTTCTATCATAAAAGAAATTGAATTACTATTATGACCAAATAATATATCTAAAACAAACTTTCAATAATCATGAAAGTATGTAAAATTCGATCATATTATAATTTGAGCTTGTAGAGCACCTGATTTGGTTCATTTAACACCCAGCTCCAAAACAAAACATAACTAAATAATTAATTATCTCCAGTTCTGAAATCAACCATAAGAGGTAATTAACAAGGTAATGAGTAGAATCTCGATATTGAGAAGCATTTTGATTCAATTTAAAGGTATTTGGTAAACTGTATATTTATAACATCCTTAGAATGTCTTCAGCATGGCTAGCTAGCTCAACTACAAGTCTACAAATTCTTATTCTTAGTTATGTGTGTGTATGAGAAGGTTCACTGATAGTATACTAAAGAAAAACAAAGGAAATTCTACAGATCTGAAGCTCACTGGCGGCGGGCTCTATACAATATGAATCTATATAATGTGAATGTTAGTTGAATGTGAAGATTTGGAAATCTAATCTATTAAAATTGTATATATAAAGGATTTAATATTACCATTAATAATTCTTCTAAATAATGTGATGTAAAAATTAGTAAAATTTGTATGAACTCGTTTAAAAGTCAAATGGACTCACATTTGGAAACTCCAACACTACTCCATACTTAATATTATAATTTTTGCATACATATTATTGTTTGGAGATGTTCCTAGTAAATCGCTTAAAACAAAATCAGATGCCTTTAGAAACACTCTATTTAAACAAGTTCATATATAAATCTACAGCACTACTAATCAATGAAATAACGGATTTTACAAGAACAATATCTAATATTTATTAGAGATTGCTATTTATGAAAGATATTTCATTCAATTAGATAATATCAAACAATACAAGATTGCCAGGGTGTACATATAATGAAATCAATAATTACTGGAATACTTACCTCAAGAGGAAAGTAACAGGTGAAACTTCATGTCAGCGATCTTCATCAACAGTAAAAAATGCTTTCCCGACCTGATGTTAGCGTACAGGTGAAACTTGCATGATTCATTTCTAGCACCTGCATATTGTCCCAATAAAAAAAATCTGAAAAGTTGCATATGCTTTTAGAAGAAAATAGGATCCTATGCTAAAGCATTATTTGTGCTACTTCATGCTTGTGAAAATCAGACCAGCCCTTAGCATGTGCCAACTCATTATCATCTAATCTCGTAGAAAGATATAATGATCTTTGGCAAATATAGTTCCATATTGGCAAATTAGCACGAGTTGTACTCAACATCAGTGATTTATTTGGGAAGAATTATCATATTTTGGCTAGGCATTTTTTCCGATGCATAAGTTGCAGTAGAGAGGGAATTACAAGGGAGACAAATGGCTATATACAAATAAGTGCTCTAATAAAACCAAACAGTTTGAAGTCTCTAATTGTTGCACAAAATATTCAAGAGAAAAAAAGAAAATTACAAACTAAAGGAGATAATACTGCTCATCAGTGCATACTTATCAAACCAAAAGTTTACACCCTGCAAATTCACTGAACTTCCCAAAATATTAACCCAATGTACATTATCTCGGTCAAATCTCACAAATATTACACGCTTCATCTTACTGAGTTCTCATTTCACCTTGCTAGTTCCCATTTCACTTGCTGAATTTTCATTTCATTCAGCATAATTTCATTAAGTTCAAATTTATGTATTTAAAAGTAAAATCAGAGTAAGGTACCTGCTCGTACTAAAATCCAATAGGGTACATTAAAAGGGTGGGCGTGATACCGCTAACATCAGGTCGGGAAACAAACACGATCTTTGCTTTCGGCAATTCATCAAAATCCTTCTAATGGCTGTAAACGAAATGAACTAAATGTAGATGTCAACGGCTCCAATTACATCTTTAAATATCCATTGATGATTGAGAACTTGATTTACGCGATCCAAGGAGCGATTTATGTTTCTGGGCGATTCAAGGAACGTCGATGGTGATTTGGGTGAAAATGGACGAGAGTTAGGGCGCGCGGGATGGAAAATATTTCTTACGTAGGCGGGATGGAAAATATTTTCTTACGTACGAGATTCAAGGAAGGGGGGTTCTGGGTGTATCGATTGTGTGAGATGTCAAAAAGGAAGGGGGTGAATTTTTTTTGGTAAATTTAGAACGGTCCACAACCATTCCAAAATTGCCATGGCCAACAACCGTGCTAAATTGTTTTACCACAGCTCTGGACCGTGGTAAAATTGTCACGGCTTAAGACCGTGGCAATTTTTCCGCATTTGGGTGTGGAAAAATTGGCTGTATGGTGTAGTGTGGTATTAATATGTTTGTCAATATTTGTAGTTCGGTGAATAAAATAAAGAATATGATATTCTTTTTGGTGCTTTGAGATTCTTGAGATATTGTATGATTTTGTTGTTGTTTTAATCACACTTGTCCAGTATGACATTATCGTTATCATACGTTCTTATTATATCTCTACTTATATCTCATTTCTTTAATGATAATTATAGCTTGACTGATCCGTTTATTATTTTCTTATTAAATAATACTCAGGTCAGACCGAGATGTTACAGGTGCTTCTGCTTAACTCCTTATCTGGGATCAACTTCTGACTTTTGTCTAACTACATTACATTTGTAGTTTTTGTTGTTATACATTTGAGATAGAGACTCCTTGATGTATACATATTCTTTTGTCTAGCACTTGTATCTATTCTTTTGTGATATTGTGGATCTTGTTTGACCACTACTCTATTGTACACTTTTATGTGTTATATTCATATCTGTTTCCGCCTTTGAGATATGAACATCTGTGACTGATTTATGTTATGTTTATTTCTATATTCGTTTCTGAGGTCCACTTAGCCACTGTGTGGTAGCTTTGAGTTTGCATCGGTATGTCGGATTTCCTCTTGAAACGAAATGCATGTTATACTATCTGACATATCAGTGCTCGCACAAAGCAATTACACGGATGGTCGCTCCTCAACAGCCTTATTCTTCGCGCTAGTTGATGGCATTACTCCGTAGTGTCCTTGGCTAGCGTGAGCATAGAGGTGGGGCGTCACAAGAATGATGATGGATAAACCTCAGCACTCGTGCCAATTTGAAATGACTAAAACAAGACGGCTTGACAGAGCCAAGCGGGCTAGCCACCCCTAGCGGACATCCGTTCTTCGATTTTTCTTGGACTTGGTCCATACTATATTCCTTGTTGTTGGTTTCGTTTGGTGCACCTTGATTTTGGGATAACCTCCCTATGATTTGATATGGGATGGATGTACGCGGTGGGCGGTCGTGGCTACGATGCGTTACCACCAGCCTTGCGACCCCAGTTGGTAATATCCTACCTTGGGCATTGCCTCACATGCCTTGTCATACTTTATCCCTATACGGGACCCCTACGATTTTGGTTTAGTGTTGTCGTATCACGGCGCATCACTGGCTACCGATGTGCTACTGGTTATGTTAAATGCAAACTGTACGACAATGCTTAAAAACGCGTTAAGGGGGATAAATGTAAAACCTTAACGCTAAGAAAAATATTTACTTTACTGATTAGACATTATATATATGTAGTATTCTATTATATATAATATTTTGACGGATCCTTAAGAGATGGAAAATCCCGTAAAATCTCTTGAGTTATTGCACGCACGTTGTACACTGGATAGGAGATGTGAAACCCCGTAAACATCTCTGACGCCATTACACTCATGTTATTTGTGATATCGATTTAACTCACATAACGATATTTTAGTCCTGAATCGAGTGTTTTGTCTTTTCATTACGTTCGGGTCAGCCCTGAGTATTTCAGCGTATTGAAGATTATTTTCTAGAGGACGAAGACGAAGATTTGGTATATTATTACTATTATTATTCCCTGCATCATGTTGTTCTGCTGCATTATATTTTGTTTCTGTTGTATATATATAACTCTGATAAATGTTGTATAAATTAAAATCAAATGTATAGTATAAACAACTTCATGAACTTTTTATTTGGTTATTATATTTTGTCATTCCGCTGTGAGATTCAGTATTGTTTTCTTCTTTTTTTCTTATTTTTCTTAATTAACCTCATTGATTATTTATGTTTCGGATTGTTTGAGCTGGACATGTGCGGATTATTGTCGATTTAAACCTTCCGAAATATGGTTCGTTACAGTTGATACCAGAGCTTTGGTTTAGCGGTAATCTTAGCTTTGTGGGGTTTGACTCATTAGAGATAGGGTAGTAATACCCTAGAATGGGTCTGTTTGAGCATGTATATATATAAGAGTGCGTACTTGTTAGTGTTATAAAATATTTTATATTGTGTTTACTTATCCGTTGAGTTGTTTATGAATTCTAGTCGGTGCATGAGACGCCATGTTATCGATAGGGGTTTCTAAACACTTAAACGAGGCAAGTCGACATAATATTGCTTTAAAATAGGGTAAATAAAATAATTTTACCTAAATTATATATTATATATAAAAAGGAAATTAAATGGAACAAATGAGTAAGCGAAATCAACGTGAATAATTGAATTTGATTTAAATTAAATTTAAATTGGATGTAAATAAATTGAATGCAAATGAAATAAGTGAATGTTAAATAAAGAAATGTATACACTTGGGTATAAGAGGTAAGAAATATAAGTTTAAATTATGTAATGAATAGACTTATAAAATAATTTGAATATGAAGAGAATAGGTCCTAAAAACCAAGTTTGGAAATACTAATTTAACTAATTTGATTTATGGATGATTATAAACTTAAGTAATGAGTTTTGAAACAAAAATATAATCTTAGTTTAAGTTAAAGGGATGAATTTAAACGGAGAATTTGAGAATTCAAATTTCGGTGCTTTTGAAATTGTTTTTAAGATTTTAAAAATAATATTAGTATTATTTAAAAATATTTACGAATAGAATTGTTTCAAAAGGAATTAAAAGAAAATAAATTCTATACTCCCCTCTTCTATCGCTAGAAAATAACTTTGATGATGACGGCCGCATCATCGACGTTCATTTTCGAATCTCTGAGTGGGGGAGACCACTGAATAGCTTTGCTACGCATTTGATTCAACAAATAGATTTTGATTTAAAATTTCTAAATATGATTTGATATATATAAGATATGAGTATATATATTATTTCAAAATGATTTGAAATGAACCCGGTATTTGAATTCTTAAGTTCTTGTTAATTAATGATTTTCAGTTGTAGAAATAAAGTGAATTATTTTGAATAATTGGAAACTTCTAAAATGGGAGATAATAAATTGAAGCTAGGTGTTTAAATAAAATATGAGAAGTTAAATTATAACTCTAAAATTTTAAGACAATGGAAATTTAAACTTTGTAAATTCTTGTTAAATAAAATAAATAAGATAAATTTGTATAACATTCAGTTACATTCTAAAAACATATATAACACTTACTAGAAATGTTAAAAAAAAGTTGAAACGTTAAATATGAATGGTAATAGAATATTATACAAGTTGAACCTGAGTAATAAGAAATGTTTAAAGAAATATTCCAAATTGAAATTGTGTTTAAAGAAATGTTATAAAATTAAAGTAAGTTGTTATAAAAAAATGTTATAAACTTAGTTAATGTTCTAAGAAATGTTAAATGAACAATTTGAGTGGTAAAAGAAAATACTATTTAGATATGAACTTAAGAGAAGGTAAACAAATAATAAATTAAATCATATTTTTGTAAATTGTTTGAAAAAAATAAAACAAAATTTGCAAAGGATGTTTTAGGATTTAGCTGTAGGTTTCTGAGATAATTATACTTTGAATAATATTGTGTAAAAGAAAATACATCTGTATAACATAATTATATATTTAAGAAATGATTAATGGAATAAGAAGTTGAAATTTGAATTATGAAATGAAATTTTAATTAAGTCAGGTTAAATGGAATAAATTGATGAAGTAGGATAATGAAACAAATTGTAAAATGGAAGTTAACTTAAGAAAATTAAATGAAATTGACTGTGATAAAAAGAAAAATTCGTTAATATGAATTTGAGCGATAAATTAAAATTTACTTAAGTAAAATTATTAATATGAATTTGAATAAATGAAATGAATAAATAAAGCGAATCAATGAATTAACATGAACTTAAGATATGAAGTAATAATAATAAACCAGAGTTGTGTTATATAAAATGTTTATAATAAACTTAAATGGTCTATAAATGATATTAGCATTAAAAAGAATATACTAAGTGGTAAAAAAATAAAATTTAACTTAAACAAGGGTAAATGGAATTTTTTTATATAATGGTTCATATGGAATATGTTAAAATTGAAACGATTGGAATTTAACAAAATTGAATTGAATAAACTGATTGTAAATGGAATATATGTGAATAAATTTGAAACAAACCAATTAAATGTTAATAAAAAAATTGGATGTTAATAAGAATCGAACTATATAAATTAAATATTGACATTGGATAATGAAATTCACATAGTTATGAATTAATTGGATTAGTTGGATGAATATTGAAGGTTGAATGGTTTCTTTTGTTGCAAACTATTATTATGATTGTTTTGATTGCATATGATTGTTTTGATTGCATATGATTGTTGTAGGTTGTGTATTTATGTCTGTGCTTATGATTTGGATTCAAAATCATGCATGCTCTGTGGTTCTATTGAACTCATACATGTTTAATATCTTATTACAAGTGACTAATATTCTAAATTAAGTTGAGATAGGTACATACGAAGACCGATTGGGCGTATACGTGGATTTTATATACTTTTTCTTGCTTAATATGAGCGAACTCACTCGTATCAATAATAATAAGGTACACATCTCGGATTACATACCGCACTTTTATATTTTTTCCCTACGGGATGCCTCGTCATTGAGTTGAGATGTATATTTGGTATATTTGATATATATTTGTGTTATATATTGTATTGTAAAATTTTTCGATTGAGCCGCGCAAAGGAGACCGCTGAAATTTTCCGTAAATCCGGGTGTTAGAAATTTTTTGAGATTTAAAATTTTATAACTTGTTTTATAAAATAAGTTGTAATTTCCGTCAATCCGATATCAAAGTGGCGTAGTATAAGCATAGTAAAGGTTTTGTAAATAAGATTTTAAAGTTTCAAATGTTAATTATTTTGAATATAATAAATCAAGTGTAAAATTCTCTACTTAACCCATTTTCGAGGACGAAAAGTTTTGAGTGGAGGAGAATGTAATGACCCGTATTTTTAACTATTTTGAATTATTAAATTAAATATAATTATTGAATAAAAATGATTAGAAATAAAAAAGGAAAAAAATTTAATGATTTATTTATGTAATTTATTGAATATGAACTCGAATAAAATTTTGAAATAACCAATTTCGAAGAGTTTGGCGATAGCTAGTATCGAAAGGAAATTCTATGTATTTGCTGTGTTTATAATCAATAACTAGATTTGAATAATAAATGATGAATTATTTAGATGAAAATAAAGTAATTATTCATAACTAAAATTCATTTGAAAATTTAATGATTATTAATGCAATTTATTGGATAATTAAATTGTTAAATTTAATATTGGAAATTATTTAAATAAATGAATCTTGAATTAATGTGAATGAATTAGTATCAGAAATTGATTTAAATTTTATTTAAACAAGAATGAAGATCTTTTACTTTTAAAATTGAATTTAAAGGTGAATAAATAGAAATTGGAAATTTTATATTTTAATTGACGAGTAAAAATAGCCATTTTGGCCATTGTCTCGGATTTCGACGAAACTAGTTTCATCGGATCCATAATAGTGAGTTATTGTAGGATATCGAGTTTCGTAGCGATCGGACTTGTCGTTTGGCCGTGCGAGCTTGAAACGCATAGAAATTAATTTAAGTAATTTAATTAAAATTATGTGATTTTGAAAAGCTATATTCTGCATACGATCGAATTAGGCCTCGAGACTAGTTCCATTATGTTCGGAATGAAGGTAAAACATATAAAACGCCAGGCGACATGCTTTGTATGGAGTTCGAAACGTTCGCGGATAGATCGGGTAGGAAATTTATATATAAAGTCGCGTTTCATTTTCATTCGCGTAACCCTAACCTAAGAGACACGACCGCTATCGTTCACAATCGTTAATGGCAAAAAATTCTCTTCGTTCTTTCCACGATTTCTCACAATCCGCACATCGAAATCCAAAACCTCCAAAAGGAAAATCGTAGATCGCGACGAGCTCTACGATTTGTACGATCAGATCGAACCGAAAGCTCATGTAATCGCCGAGATCTATGTTCAAAGTCGCGACAGTTTTTTGGGTTTTTGGGCTTCATGATGCATGTGCGCGCAACAAGAAGGGCAGCGGTGGTAGAGGAGGTGGAGGCGGTCGACTTAGTGGGTTTTGATCAATGTCCGGTTGAGCGAAGGTGGCGCATGCGTTAGGGTTTGGGCGCATGGAGTGGGTTTGGTTTGCGTATTGCCTGAATGAAGCGGAGATGGTGGGTAACATTTTATTTTTATTAAGTTTTTTTTAGTTTGATTATTTTAGTTAATTAATTATATCGCTATATTAATTATTGTGTATCCTTTTCATGCGAGGTCTGTTTCGAGCGAAACGAGTGGCGTTGGAATCATATCGACGTCGTCTACGATATAGGACCGAGTTGGAATTTATTTGAAGCTGAAGAAATTTTCAGTTTCAAATAAAAAGGTGAGTGTTTTATAACGCTCACGAAGCACTAGAATATTTGTATGTTTGTTAATTTAAAATTATGAAGTGATTTAAATTTATTGATTGTTGTTTGAAATTTTTAATTGACATTTAAATTGGCATCTAAATTAACTAATAGATATTTAAATTGACGGTTAAATTGAATTGGAATTAAATTTTTGGTTAAACTCCCAATTATTGGTAACCAGTAAATTGTAATGATATTTGACTGATTTGGATTTTGATTGTGATGACTGATATTGGTTGATATTTTAGATGATTTGGATGATTATATATATATACATATATATATATATATATATCTTGTTATCACCTTGCATATTATTGACAGTTTATAAAACGGTTATTTGAATTATTTCGAATGAATTAAGAAACAGGTTGAAATGATATATACCTATGACATTTATTTGGATTGAAATGATATATATCCATCCCTGAACTAAATTGAAATAACTGATTCACTTAGCCATAGGATAGAAAATTATATACGTACACCATATTTTGCTAAATTAAACGATTTTAAATTTTTTGATTTGAAATTATTTAACCGATTTTGATTTAAAGAAATAAAAATCAAATTTATGGAAATCGAATTATTTTTGAACTTGAGTTCAAATATGGAATTAAAATGTGTTAAAAGAAATTGTTTAAAATTGAAATTTGAGATTTTGAAGTTATAATTGAAATATGATTGAGTTTCGGAAATGGATTTGTTTTAAAAGATTTGGATTTTATTCTAACTTTGAAATATTGCTAAGTAAACGTAATTTAAAACGATATTTCAAAATTAAGCTCGGAATTGAATTATTTTGAAGATTTGAATCTTAAATTGAATATTGAAGTTAAATTTGATTTAAATTGATATTCTGAAATGACTCAAACTCATATAAATTGAAATGGTTTAAAATTGAAAATTGAATTGAAATTAATTCAAATTGGAATCGAAATTGAAATTAACTAGAATTGAAATCGGAATTGAATCAATTTGAAATCGAAATAGAAATTGATTTGAATTGAAATTAGAATCGAAGTTCAATCGAATTGAAAACGGAAATGAATCGATTTAAATTGAAATGGAAATTGAAATTGATTTGAACTGGAAGGTTCAGAATTGAATTAGTTTCACGTTGAAACTATTTTCATATAAATTATTTTAATATAAACTGTTTAAAACCTATCTTTTTAAATATTCAAATTATTTTGATTTTCCAGACTATTTCCTATATAAACTATGATGACCCACATTTCAGAAGGTTTAAATCGACAATAAATCTACACATGTCCAACTTAAACAATCGGGAGCGTAGATAATCAATGGGTTTATTTAAGAAAATAAGAAAGAAGAAGAAAACAAACACAAAATCTCACAGCGGAAACGATAAAATATAATAATCAAATAACAGTCCGTGAAGCTGTTTACTATACATTTGATCATAATCTATACACATTTATCAGAGTTATATATACACACCAGAGATAAGTGATCAATATACAGGATAACATGAATAAGGGAATAATAATAATAGTAATATACCAAAATCTTCGTCTTCGTCCTCTAGAGAATAATCTTCAATACGCTGAAAAAAATCAGGACTGACCCAAGCGTAATGAAAAGAAAAAACACTCGAGTCAGGACTAAAATACTCTTATGTAAGTCAAATCAATATCACAAAATATGACTGCAATAACTCAAGAGATGTTACGAGTTTTTCCATCTCCTAATGATCCGTCAAACTATCCATATATATATATATAATAGTGTACGCTATAATAGATAATGTCTATCAGTAAAATAAATATCAAAATAGCGTTAAGGCTTTACATATTCCCCTTAACACATTTTTATAGGTATAAAACCAAAGTCATAATGGGCTCGTATAAGGATAAAATGACAAGGCACGTGAGGCAATGCCCAAGATAGGATTCTACCAGTTTACCCTTTCTTGCTGGGCGTAACCCATCAGTGGCCGACCGCGACAATCAATCCAACCGAGAAAAGGTGCATCCATCGAATACAAAATCACAACAGTAATACGAGGGATCAACGTCGCTAGAGGTAGCTAACCACAATGGCTAGACATAGGCTCCTATTTTAGTCATTGTAATCATGACACAAGTGTCAAGGCTATCCATCATCGTTCTCTTACTTCATTCCAGTAAACGTCGCCAATTCAACCACTACATTCTGGATATCATCCACCGCATACACAATTGTTAAAGTGGTTCCAATATTGACAGAGAGTATACCAATAAGGGGGCCCGGTCTCTTTAACAAACAAACGTCGTTCTACACACCAGTTGGTTCTTTTATATTTCAAAAACAATTCATACTTGATATCAAAATATCATATTTGCTTTAAAATCAAATCCATTTCGAAATCATCATATTTACTCAAAAAATCATATTCAGTTCGCTACGTCGTTTTAACTTGAAAATATTGTTTCACTCTAATATCTCGATTTTGCCTCAAAAATTATTTCGAACTTCAATTTAGGTCATAACTTCTTTTTAACTCATTTCGTATTTAAATCCAAGATTTAAATATAAACATTCCACTTTTTGACCAGTTTGAATTTTATGAAAATAGTTTAAATAGTTTTAAAATAATTAAGTAGTTAAAATAGTTTGATAGAAAATAATTAGAGTATTAAAAATAGTTTATATAGTAAAATAGTTTGGAAAATCAAAATAATTTGAATATTTAAAGAATATAGATTTTAAATCATTTATACTAAAAATATTCATTTAAAAATAGTTTCAATATCAAACCAATTCACTTCCAAAATTTTCCAATTCAAATCAGTTCCAATTCCCATTTCGATTTAATCGATTCAATTCCGATTTCACGTCGAATTTTACTTCGATTCCAAATTAATTTCGATTCCAATTCCCAATCCAAATTAATTTCACTTCCAATTTTAAATTAATTTAAATTCAAATTTCAAATTAATTTCAACTCCAATTCCAACCATTTCGATTTATATCAATTTCGAGTTCGATTTCCAAAATATCGATTCAAAACACTTAAATCAAATTTTCCTTCAATATCCAATTAAAAATCCAAATCTTCAAATATAATTAAATTCTGAGCTCACTTTCGAAATATCGGTTTATATAACTTTACCTAGCAAAATTCAAAGTTCGAATAAAAGTTCAATCTTTTAAAACCAATCAATTCCTGAAATTCACGTTATATTTCGATTATAACTTTAAAAACCTCAACTTCGATTATTTAAACAATTCCTATTTCATATTTAAATTTCAACATTGTGAGTTCAAAATTCGAAAAATAATTTGATTTCCATAAATTTGATTTTTATTTCTTAAAACTAAATCATTTAAATAATTTCAAATTAAAATTTCAAAATCATTTAATTTAACCAATCCAGTGTCCGTATATAATTCTCTATCCTATGACCAAGTGAATCAATCATTTCAATTTAATTCCAGGGATGGATATATATCATTTCAATCCAAAATAAATGTCATAGGTATATATCATTTCAACCTGTTTCTTAATTCATTCGAAATAATTCAAATAACCGTTTCATAAACTGTCAATAATATATAGGATGATAACATGATATATCAAAATAATTAAACATTCAATCATTCGAACATCAACAAATTTTCATCCATCACAACCAATCATCCAAACAATCAATAATCACAACAATCAACCCATTTATCGATAATCAAGGATTTTACTAGCAGTTAAATTCAAATTTAATTTAACTATCAATTCAAATCACATTAATTGATTCAGATGTCAATTAAATGTCAATTAAATTTATAAACAACCATCAATAAATTTAAATCAATTTGCGATATAAAATTTTACTAACATAAAAATATATTAGTCAAACGTGAGCGTATAAAACACTCACCTTGTTTGAAACTGAAAATATTTTCAGCTTCAAATAAATTCCAGCTCAATCCTACATCATAGAAGACGTCGATACGAATTCTCAACAACTTGTATCACGTGAAATGGACCCCATACAAAAAAGATATGATTTTATTTGCCTAACGATAATTAAACTAAATAATTAAAACTAATAAAATAAAATAAAAACAATACTGAAGCCATCTGACATCTTCTTCCCCGATACTTTCAGGTTGCACGCGAGCTTAGCCCAACATCGTGACAGCCACCACGGCCATGCTTCGATCGCACGCCCTCCTCAATATGCCGACCATTGCCGCCAGTCGTGGCGCCTCCACAATACACGCGCGCGTCTCGGAATTTGAAATCGAGACCAAACGCCAAACCCTAGCATGCAACCTCGACGACTCGAGCTCTACCAGAGCTGCCGCTTCCCCCCATCGCGCGTGTGCCAACGCCCCACCCTCCGCCTTCCAGATCGAGAAGCCCACTGTCGATTCGATCATTTTTTTTCCTCGATCGTGACATTTTTTTTTCGTTCGATCATTTTTTTTTCGGCGGTTACTTATCTCTGAACGATTCGAAATAGAAGGGGAAAATTCAAAATAAAAGGGGAAAAAGGAGATAAACATGCGGCTATGTACACGTTGGTAAAGAAGTTATTATATTATTATTTAAGTTAGAAAATATCTAGCCTAAGTCGTCCGAAATACCTCGAACTCCAAACGAGACATGCCGCTTGGCGTTTATAATGTTTTACCCCCATTCCGAACACAATGAAATTAGTCTCGGGGCCTAATTCGATCGTATGTAGAAGATAGTTTTTCGAATCGAATTATTTATTTAAATTCTATATTTAAATTCTACACGTTTCAAGCTCGCACGGCCAAACGACAAGTCTGATCGCTACGAAACTTGAAATCCTACAATAATTCATTATTATGGATCCGATGAAACTGGTTTCGTCGAAATCTGAGACAGTGACCAAAATGACTATTTTTACTCGTCAGTTAATATATAAATTTCCAAATTCTAATTATTCACATTTAGATCAAATTTTTAAAGTAAATGATCTTCATTCATATTTATATAAAATTTGAATCAATTTGATACCGTTTTTAATCATATTAAATCCATAATTCAATTATTCAAATAATCTCCTATATTAAATTTAAACAAATTAAATTATCCAATGGATTAATATTAACAAATCATTATATTTTATTTTTACCCATATTTAACCAATAATTTCATTATATTTAATAACGTACAATAGTCAAAAGTACGGGTCCTTACATACTCCCTCACTCAAAACTTTTCGTTCACGAAAAGGCGTTAAGTACGGAATTTAACATAAAATATATTTTCTCAATAATTAACTAATAAACATAATCATCTTATTTGCAAAACTATTACTATGCTTTTACTACGCCACTCCGATCGGCTTACGGAATATACAAGTTAGTTAACAAAACAAGTTATAATTTTTTTTAAAACTTCAAAAAATTTCGAACTCCCGGATTTACGGAAAATTTCGGCAAAGTCTCCTTTGCGCGGCTCGATCGGAAATTTTTTACAATATAATATATAACACAAATATTACCAATATATATCAAATATACATCTCATCTCAATGATGAGGAATCCCGAAGGGCAAAAATATAAAATCGCGGTATGTAATCCGAGATACGTACCTTATTATTAATAATACGAGCGAGTTCGCTCGTATTAAGCAAGCAAAAACATATAAATCCTCGCATACACCCAAACGATCTTCGTATGTACCTATCTCAACTCAATTTAAGATATTAGTTGCATATAAAGATACAGAAGCATGTATAAGTCTAATATAACCATATAACATGGATTTTGAATCCAAACAACAAATACAAGCACAAATACACAACATACAACACCCATATGCAATCAAAATGGTAATAACAATGGTTTGTAACAAAAGAAACCATCCAACCACCAATATCTGTCCAGTTAATCCAATTAATTCATAACCATGTGAATTTACGTTATCCAATGGTAATTTTTATTTTATACCCTTCATTTCTTATTAACGTTCATTTCATTAACATTTTAATTGATTCATTTCAATTTATTTGCATTTAACCAAATTTTATTCAATTAGATTCACGTTCAATTGATTTTTCATTCAATTTATTTACTTCCAATTGATTTACATGCACTTATCAACATTAATGAATCCACATTCTATTAATTTACACTCGTTTATAGTTACATTCATTTTTTCTTTTTTTAATTTCTATTATTTCATTTCAATAATTCATATAACAAATTATACTGAAGTAAATTAATTCCATGCCACATTCCATATATTTTAACTTGATTCACATTCACTTATTAATACTTATTTCGTTAATCATACAATGGATTTATATTCAATTCATTCGCTTTTAATTGATTTACATTCAACTAATTTGGTTTCAATCCATTTTTATTCAATCAACCAATATTCATTTCATTCACATATGATTGATTACAATTTAATGTATTTACATTTGATCAATTTGTTTCAATTATTTACATTTGTTTCATCCACATTTAATTGGTTTACATTCCATTGATTTCTTTCAGTTTATTAACATTCGTTACAAACTCATTATATTCAATTCAATTTGTGAAATTCCAATTTGTTTCACTTTTTGTCTAACCTATTTCATATAAATTCATTGGTGAATCATTTATAATTTTATTCCACTTAACCTTGCTTAAGTTAAATTTTATTTCCACTTAGTTTATTCTCTCTCCTTTTTTTAAAATATACTAACATCATTTATAAATCATCTAAATTCATTAGAAATATTTTATACAACACAATCACATTTATTATTATTACTTCATATCTTAAGTTATTATTAATTCATCGATTCACTTCATTTTAATTTCATGTTATTAATCTACCAAAGTAAATATTATTTTATAACTCAATTCATATTAATGAATATATATTTTTCTTCGACGATCAATTCATTTAACCTCTCTTAAGTTAACTTTGATTTATAATTCATTCCAATAACTTATTCCATATTATATTAGTTAACATTCAATTTTTATTTAAACTGCCCCACTTGCATTTTATTTGATTATATCCAATTTAAATTAAATTCAATTAATCATATTAATTTTACTCACACTCATCTATTTTTATTCAATTTCTTACGCACTTAAATTACATTTAATTAGATTAAGGATCAATGGAAAGTATAAAAGGGGTGCATGAGATTTAGTGTTCCAAGGAGTAACAATACTATGTGCTGGTAAGTATGTGTTTTCCTCACAAGTATCATGTGATATTGTTTGGTTCGTATTAGTATTGTTGCTCAGTGACCTAGGAGAGAGTTTGTTCTGTATCTTATTCAGACAAGTAGGCAATTCCTTTTACCTAGTTGTTAGGAAAATTATTTGCATTAATATTGCATGTTAATATTACACTTTTGTTGTTTGGGTGCTCTCTTGAAGGGTGCCCATTGATTCATTTGCAATTTACATTTTAATTTTTTTATGAATTAAAGATGAGGGTTGTCATCAGACATGCATTCATTTTGAAGAGATTCCGTACAAATTTTGCAGCTTAGATGTAGTGAATCCGTTATTTAAAATACATGCAATACCTAGTTTTTCCTGATTCCTACCCACTGAATTTCAGATGATAAACTTAAATTGTTAGCATCCATGTTGCTAAAAAAATATATGTGCAAACTGTGGGTATATATCACACTATTAACAAAAATTGGTTCTAATCAGTCCGACTTCGACTAATTAATGTCAATGATCAAATAATGTTTGTCTACACATAAGTATTTCCTGTCACTGCTAAATAAGTAGGAGGCAGTGAATCCGTTATATTGATTATGTTTTATATTATTTTATTTTATTTGAAAGAATTTGATTCATTAGTTAAGTAATGAGGGTACATTACGACCACTTTTCTTCATAAGTTGTTATAGATTCTACATTCATTCAAAATATACAAAGTGCAGGCATGTAGTAAAGGTGGTTATGCAATAGCTCCTCGGAAACTCACCTTTTTCCTGATTGAAAGCATTCACTGACTTGTGAGCTCTTCCCCTTGTTCAAAACTACAAGTTATAACTTTTTTTTTCTATTCAAATTTATAAGCGACAATCTTATTTCTTATATACTAACGTCAATTATAAGTTCCAACTATTTTCATATATTTGTTAAGTCGTACTTAGAATATTTTTCACAATCGAAACTTGTTTTAATCGAGAATAAATTTCATTTGGTAGAAATTTTCACTCAAAAACTCAAAAATGAATACTGCCAATGCTGCAGTTATCCCAGAATTATTTCCCAGTGACCAAAGCGGGTTTAATGCTTTTGTTTTCTTCAAAAATATTTTCAAAATATTTTCTAGTCAAACTCTTTTAAATAATACTATTATTAATTTTTAAGGCTTTGAAAAAAAAATTGAAAACAAAAGGATTTTAAATTCTAAAATTCTCAATTTTTAAAATCATTTCTAAATATAAGCTATATTATAAATATACTTATACAGATTTCCTTACCTTATTACCAAAATATTTCATTAATTTACAACTTGGTCATCTTAACCACTTCTTATTTTAATTGATTTCAATCCAATTTAATTATCAAATTCTTCCTAAAATAAAATTCATTAAGTATTCGTTTTTATTTTAATTCAACCAATAATCGATGTTAATTAAATATCATCATCGCCTAACAACTATCATTCATTAATAATCATTATATATATATAATATAATTTAGGTAAAATTATTTCATTTACCCGATTTTAAAACAATATTATATCGACTTGCCTCGTTTAAGTGTTTAGAAACCCCTATCGATGACACGACATCCCACACATCGACCGGAATTCATAAACAACTCAACGGATAAGTAAACACAGTATAAAACATTTTATAACACTAACAAGTACGCTCTCTCATATATATACATTCAAATAGACTCATTTTAGGGTATTACTACCCTATCTCTAATGAGTCGAACCCCACAAAGCCAAGGTTATCGCTAAACCTTCGCTCTAATACCAACTGTGATGACCCACATTTCGAAAGGTTTAAATCGACAATAAATCAACACATGTCAAACTTAAACAATCCGAAACGTAGATAATCAATGGGTTTATTTAAGAAAATAAGAAAGAAGAAGAAAACAAACACAAAATATCACAGCGGAAACGATAAAATATAATAATCAAATAACAGTTCATGAAGCTATTTACTATACATTTGATCATAATCTATACACATTTATCAGAGTTATATATACACATCAGGGATAAATGATCAATATACAGGATAACATGAATAAGGGAATAATAATAATAGTAATATACCAAAATCTTCATCTTCGTCCTCCAGAGAATAACCTTCGATACGCTGAAAAAAACTCAAGACTGACCCGAGCATAATGAAAAGACCAAATATTCGAGTCAGGACTAAAATACTCTTATGTAAGTCAAATCAATATAAAAAAATACGACTGCAATAATTTAAGAGATGTTATGGGTTTTTCCATCTCCTAAGGATCCGTCGAACTATCTATATATGATATTGTACACTATAATATATAATGTTTACCAGTAAAATAAATATCAAAATAGCGTTAAGGCTTTACATTATCCCCTTAACACGTTTTTTAGGTATAAAACCAAAGTTGTAATGGGCTCGTATAAGGATAAATATGATAAGGCACGTGAGGCAATGCCCAAGGTAGGATTCTACCAGTTTACCCTTTCTGGCTGGTCGTAACCCATCCATGGCCGACAGCGACAATCAATCCAACCAAAAAATGGTGCACCCATCGAATACGAAATCACAATAGTAATACGAGAGATTAACGTCGCTAGAGGTAGCTAACCTAAATGGCCGGACATAGGCTCCTGTTTTAGTCATTTTAATTATGACACGAGTGTCAAGGCTATCCATCATCATTCTCTTACTTCATTCCAGTAAACGTAGCCAATTCAACCACTACATTCTGGATATCATCCACCACGTACACAGTTGTTAAAGTGGTTCTAATGTTGACAGAGAGCATGCCAATAAGAGACCCCGGTCTTTTTAACAACCAAACGTCGTTTTACACACCGGTTGGTTCTTTTATATTTCGAAAACAATTCGTACTTGATATCAAAATATCATATTTGCTTTAAAATCAAATCCATTTCGAAATCATCATATTTACTCAAAAAATCTTATTCAGTTCGCTACGTCGTTTTCACTTGAAAATATCATTTCACTCTAGTATCTCGATTTTGCCTCAAAAATTATTTCGAACTTCAATTTAGGTTATAACTTCTTCTTAAACCATTTCGTATTTAAATCCAAGATTTAAATATAAACATTCCACTTTTTGACCAGTTTGAATTTTAAGAAAATAGTTTAAATAGTTTTAAAATAATTAAGTAGTTAAAATAGTTTAATAGAAAATAATTTGAGTATTAAAATAGTTTATATAGTAAAATAGTTTGGAAAGTCAAAATAATTTGAATATTTAAAGAATATAAATTTTAAATCGTTTATACTAAAAATATTCATTTAAAAATAGTTTCAAATTCAAACCGGTTCACTTCCCAAATTTTCCAATTCAAATCAGTTCCAATTCCCATTTCGATTTAATCGATTCAATTCCAATTTCAAGTTGAATTTTACTTCGATTCCAAATTAATTTCGATTCCAGTTCCAAATTAATTTCACTTCCAATTCCAAATTAATTTAAATTCAAATTTCAAATTAATTTCAACTCAAATTCCAAATTAAAACCATTTCGATTTATATCAATTCCGAGTTTGATTTCCAAAATATCGATTCAAAACACTTAAATCAAATTTTCCTTCAATATTCAATTAAAATCCAAATCTTCAAATATAATTAAATTTTGAGCTCACTTTCGAAATATCGGTTTATATAACTTTGCCTAGCAAAATTCAAAGTTCGAATAAAAGTTCAATCTTTTAAAACAAACCAATTCCTGAAATTCACGTCATATTTCGATTATAACTTTAAAAATCTCAACTTCGATTATTTAAACAATTCCTATTTCAAATTTAAATTTCAACATTCTGAGTTCTAATTCGAAAAATAATTTGATTTCCATAAATTCGATTTTTCTTTCTTAAAACCAAATCATTTAAATAATTTCAAATCAAAATTTTAAAATCATTTAATTTAACCAATCCGGTGTCCGTATATAATTCTCTATCCTATGGCCAAGTGAATCAATCATTTCAATTTAATTCCAATGATGGATATATATCATTTCAATCCAAAATAAATGCCATATGTATATGTCATTTCAACCTACAATTATATTTAATAACTTACAATAGTCAAAAGTATGGGTCGTTACATTAACCATTTTTAATACATAAACGGTTTTATTAAACTATTTTATATCAAACTATTTTAACTTGTTTTAACTATTTAAAACTATTCAAACTATTTTCTAAAAATTCAAACTGGTCAAGGCTGGAATGTTTATATTTAAATTGTTGATTTAAATACGAATTGGGTTAAAATGAAGTTATAACCTAAGTTGAAATTTGAAACAAATTTCGAAGCAAAATTGAGATATTGAGGCGAAAATGATTTTGTAGTGAAATAGTATATTTTGAGTAAATATGATGATTTCGAAATGAAATGATATTTTGAAGCGAATATGATATTTTGATATCAAATATGAATCGTTTTGAAATATAAAAGTACCAACCGGTGTGTGAAACGACTTTTGGTTGTTAAAGAGACCGGGGTCTCTTATTGGCATACTCTCTGTCAATATTGGAACCACTTTAACAATTGTGTACGTGGAGGAGACTCCAGAACGAAGTGGTAGGATTGACGTCGTTTGCTGGATTTGAAGAAAGAGAATGATGATGGATAGACTTTGGCACTCCTGCCAATTTGAAATGACTAAAACAGGACAGCTTGACAGGTCCAAGCAGGCTAGCTACCCCTTGTAGACATCTGTTCTTCGATTTTTTTTTGGACTTAGTCCATATTATATTCCTTGTTGTTGGTTTCTATTGGTGCATCTTGATTTTGGGATAACCTCCCTTTGATTTGGTATGGGATGGATGTACGCGGTGGGCGGTCGTGGCTACGATGCGTTACCACCAGCTCTACGATTTGAACTGATAGTATCATACCTTGGGCATTGCCTCACGTGCCTTTTCATACTTTTATCCCTATACGAAACCCCCTACGATTTTGGTTTAGTGTTGTCGGATCACGACGCATCACTGGCTACCGACGTGCTACTGGTTGTGCTCAATGCACACTGTACGACAATGCTTAAAAACGCGTTAAGGGGGATTAATGTAGAGCCTTAACGCTAAGAAAAATATTTATTTTACCGATTAGACGTTATATATAAAGCGTATTATACTATATATAATATTTTGACAGATCCTTAAGAGATGGAAAATCCCGTAACATCTCTTGAGTTATTGCACGCATGTTATACACTGGGTATGAGATGTGAAAGCCCGTAAACATCTCTGACGCCATTACACTAATGTTATTTGTGATATCTATTTGAATCACATAAGAATATTTTAGTCCTGACTCGAGTGTATTGTCTTTTCATTACGCTCGGGCCAGCCCTGAGTAGTTCAGCGCATTGAAGATTATTTTCTGGAGGACGAAGACGAAGATTTGGTATATTATTACTATTATTATTCCCTACATCATGTTGTTCTGCTGCATTATATTTTGTTTCTGTTGTATATATATAACTCTGATAAATGTTGTATAAATTAAAATCAAATGTATAGTATAAACGACTTCATGAACTGTTTATTTGATCATTATATTTTATTATTCCGTTGCGAGATTCCGTGTTGTTTTCTTCTTCTTTTCTTATTTTTCTTAATTAACCCCATTGATTATCTATGTTCTGGACTGTTTGAGTTGGACATGTGTGGATTATTGTCGATTTCAAGCTTCCGAAATGTGGGTCGTCACACGAGTGGTCATGCAGCGCGTGAATGCTGTTAAACCCGAAATTTTCCACCTTAGAATCCCATCCTGCTAGGTCGTCCATGGAATTGGCTCCAGCTGTTAGGGGTGAGCAATATTTGGCTCGAACCAAATTAACTAACCAAATCGATTCATTTCGGTTAGTTCGGTTCGGTTATAAAATTGTGTCGTTTTGAATTCGGTTTGTAAAATTAATTTATTTTATTTATTAGTTTAATCGAATTAACCTAACTTTTATTATATTATCATGGTATTGTAACACTCTTAATAATTTGTTTAGTAACTAAAACCAAACTTTATCTATTGAAAATATGTTAGTTTTTCTTATAAACTTATTGAAACAGTTTCTGTGAACATAAATTTATGTTTTATTTTAAGTAAATCGATCATTTGAATAATAATCTATGATGATTTATCTTACTTACCCTTTTAGTTCGGTTAAATCTGTTACTGACCGAATTAACCAAAGTTAATTTGGTTTGGCCCGGTTCGGTTTTGATTTTTTCTGGTTTTAGTTTGGTTTAACATTTTTATCTTAAAACTAACCGAACCGACCGAACGCTCATCCCTTCCAGTTGTTGCTCCATCAAGTTCTACTACGTCTTCCCTTCATGATTTATATAAGGCTTCCTTAATCGAAGAACTTCGTAAGGAGAGGGTTATGTAGGTTATGGAAGATACCGTTGTGAAGCGCACGATTGATGTTTTTTTGACATTTTTGGCCTAACCTTGACTTGGCTTTTTTACAGTGATGACTTTGTTTCCACGACGCAAGGTGTTGGTAATCCTTGGGCTGGAGCTAACTATGATCTCGGGGTCACTTTTTGTAACACCTCTTGTCGTTCGTCCGTTGTAATTGAATAGGTGGTTGTCCCACCAGCTAGTTTACACTTGGGGGCGTTTATGCCCCCCATTCTTCGTTTCTGACTCACCCTCCTCGTAGTGAGAGGAATGTTATAACTAATATTCCTTCTAAGCCTGAATCAGATTCGTAGCCGAAGTGGTAATCATAGACTTTACATGGGTATGTACTTATGTCATTGTCATGAGCTTTCGAAGTATGTAATATATAGTTCTGTTTTCACCTTGTAAGCTTTGTGTAGACTCTTGATTTGTATCTTTATTTGTACCTTGTACTTAGTGCATTGTTTTCTATTGTTCTTTTCCGCGTGAATGTGATATTTGCCATATCCAGTCCATGCTTTATAGACCTTTTCGTTAGCAGCTATACTTCGTCATGCGCTTGGCATGGTCTGCTCCATTTACTGTGTATATTATTTAAATCGTGTTTTGACTGAGAAGTCAGGTTGTGTATTTACAATCCTTTCTTATTCATCCACATGAATTTTAATACCGGTTTGGACAGTCTTATACCCCTATGTCCAATGCAGTTTAGCTGAGAAGTCGAGTTATGTACACTATATGATTTTGCAAATATATATTTTGTTACCACTGCACACTGTTCGGTTTTGCTATATATGGTCTATTGGAATCCGTACGTTATATCTTGAGATGTGTGCGGTAGCTGTTTAATGTAGATATGGTCCGTTTTGTCAGCCTATTGACTCACACACGATGTTAACCTTATACACCTGAATGTGCAAATATATATTTATAAGAGAAAAATGGGTGTTACAGTTATTTTTGTGAATTAAAATGTTGAAAGTAATACTTGATTTTACAATGCTACCTTGTAGTATTGTATTTTATTAAGGTTTCTTTTATAATAGAGTTAAGTGCTTTTGAACCATAGAATAATTCATTTTATAACGATGGGATGTATCATCATCTAAATCTTCGATACATGTCCGTTTATTTTTCTATGATTCATCGTTACATTTTGTTACTGTTTACTTTCATTTTTGTTATTTCCATTGTTTTTGTATAGCATTTTCTTCAAGCATTTAACACCATATTTTTTTATATATTTTCTCTTATGCCGTTATATAGCAACATCTTATATTTGCCCTTTTTTTCCTCGTGTTCTCATATAATGATGCTGTATAGTTTCATTTTTATGTTGTTAATATATTTTTACCGTCAATGATTATTTGAAAGTAAAGTAAAAGAAGATGAAATGATATATTGGTGAGGTAGTGGATATAGGCGGTGCGAAAGGTGCTAAGATTATCCAGAATAACTTAGGGTTTCAGGATTGAGTTTAAGACATGAATGATAGCAGTGCGATGGTGGGACCGTTGTGGTGGCAAATGACGAGAAGCTACATGTGAGTAGCGTGGAGCGGGAACGTTTGAAAATAAACGTATATTGTAGCGGTGGAAAAAAGTCACAACGGAGCAAAATATACGACGTTATAACTAATTTTGAAAGTGGTTATCCTTAAACGTCAAAGTTTTTATTTTAACAAAATTTGCCCCATCCATAAGATAATAGCACGTTTCTTCCAAATTTTTTTTTATTGCCTCTTCCTCTCTTTTTGCTCTTTAGTGGAATACAAAGAGCAAAGCAACTTTTTGATATATTTACATAAATATATTTTACTTATTTAGTAAATTATCATGTTGCTTTTTGTACACAACTTATTTTTAATATTCATAAACTAATCTTTACATTTTGTGGAAAAAGTCTTTTTGTTTTTATATGGAAATTTGGAGTACGTAGTAGATTCTCCTTTATTTTGCTAAGTTCTATTTTCAAATCAAGTAGCATACCACGTTATAGTATATTAAAGTAGAAAACGACAACCCATATTAGCGGCAACCAACGTTTTATTTCCACTAATTTTGTTTTTAGTTAATTAAAGCCAATGATATGACTCAAACTGTTCCATGTATTTCTCGTTTGCTCCTTCAAGGAAATTGGGCCGTTCACAGGCTTTTTATTTCGCTTTTATTACTTTAATCATTATTATTTTATTTAAAAATAATAGTGTACAAACTGTACTAAGCATGATTGGGCTTTAGCCCAACCCAAATTAATTTTAACCGCGCTACATATTTACGTTTCCGGGCGCTTATTTCCTCTAAAACCCTAGAAACTAAATAAATGGCAATTTGGGGAAATGATGCTACTACTATCGACGAAGATTACTCTCCTTCATCTACACTCATACACTTCGACTCCCCGATTCCTTTATTAAGGATCCCAGTAGCCGATGCGGACGAATCGCTCGCTGGTGGTTACGTGCTCGCTTTCAGGGATTCTGAGAGCTGGAGGTCGGCGTTTGAACTGACGAAATCGAAATTCGTGGATCAATGCATGGTATTGATTTTATCATTGATTAATTGGTTTTTGTTTGTTAGGTTAAAAGTTTCAGTTTTGAGTTGGTTATTGCTGCTATTGTTATTTTTAGTCCGTACATCTTGAAAATAGATATTTAGATCGTATACTTTCAAAAGTAAGAATCATATCGAAGCACTCAAAACAATCGTTCTTCTATGTACTTTAAAAATAATAATGTTGAACTCTATATGTTATGGGTCCTGGAAAATGAAACGAAGTGTGCATAAAAAAAGTCACTCAGTAATATAGTTTGAATGTTTGCATGTGTCTTACGTAATAAGTTGGCTTTCTGATTAGTGTTGGCTATCTGTGTCTCTGGATTGTAACACTTATGCCTTCAATAAGATCGGTTAGGCGTGGTTATCTTTTCATCATGGTCTTTAAGGTGTCAAAAAGTAAGCTGTATGGGATTCTTGGTTTATTAGAACCTATTGTGGTTTAAGAAAAACGATAAAGGTATGGTAATTTATTGGTCATGAATTTGTAATGCCCTTTTGTATGCTCTAATGAAATACTACGTTTTTTCATTAAATATAATTCTAGTTCAATTCCACTGACAGTAGCCTATTACACTCAATAGTGTATACTTGGTATTTGGTCATATGCTTAATGTTGGGGATTTCAAAAGTTTTTATTTATTTGTTTTTTTGCAGCCGGCCGAGTTGGCTGGCTTTAGTGTTGCCAGGCAATAAGTAAATCGGTTGCATATATTAAGATGGAAGCATCAAAACCAGCTCTCAATTACTCAGTTTTGTATTTGGGATTGACAGTGCTCCACAATTTATCGAGCTCTGATTTGTTTATTGATCCCATAATCTGTATTAAATGTATTTACTAGTTTTTTTCTTATACTCTTCATTACACTACTCACGTGCAAGCTTGTTATTGACAAGGTTTTGAACTGATACGGATCTACATCTTACTTTTCTTTAAACTTTGCTCATTAGTGCCCATAGCAGAAATAACCTTAAGATAGTTTCATTTTATAAAGCTGTCAACAGCCTTTCATCTAGTGTTACCAAACAGCTTTAGAAATAACCTTAACACATCACGGAAATTTTAACAGAATCTTCTAACCAATGTTAGTGAGATTTTGGGATCTTACAACACCAACATATAGTACATCTAATGAAATAAGTTTTTACGTATACGTACACCAAACCAACGGTTTATTGAGATGCGTGTAAGTATGTATTCAAAATATAACAAAATAAAATTGCAAGAATAAAAGAAGTCGCATACAAATTTTCGTGGTTTGGATATTGATGGGCCCACCGTTCATAGGGTAAAGTTCCTTCCAATAGTTACTACATTGGTACAAACATGTTTATGATTGACTTTTCCGATTCTTTATCTTTTTGGTACCGGTAATATTTTTGTTTCTAATATGAATTAATGATTATCCGAAAGGTCCACTTTTATACTACATGGCTTTTCTTTATATATCATTTTTAGATCACATATCTTAGGTTTACACATGTCGTACAACGTTCGATCTTTGGTCTGATCCGAGTATTATTTAATAAGAAAATAATAAATGGATTAGTCTAGCTATAAATATCAGATAAAGGAGTGAGATATAAGCAGAGATATAATAAGAATGTATGATGACAATATTGTCATACAAGAACAAATACGATTTAAACACCATCAAAATCATAAAATATCTCAAGAATCTCAAGCACCGAAAAGAATATCATATTCTCTATTTTATTCACCAAACTACAAGTATTGACAAACGCATCATTGTCAATCACATAAAGAGGTGAAACACAAATTCTAGAAATCATCAAATAGAAATTCAGAAATCACAAAGGGGGGAGACCTATCACAAACGGGAGTATGAAAACTCACCAACACGTGTATCACAAACAGAACGCTATTCCATGGTCGCTAACCATAAATATTGAGCCGAAGCTCCACAAACGGTCCGAAGACCACGGGTCGCTACCCCGCCAAATTGAACCGAAGTTCCACAAAACGGGGTTTAGTCTCCCTCGCAGACAAATAGACATCGCACATCGCTAGTCTAAATCACAAAATGATCATCATCGATCAATAAAAGTGTGGATTACACTAAGCCAGTAAATATAAGAGTTTAGCTTCATGTCCCATAATCACTAGCTTAACTTAAATATTTACGAACAAATTGTAGATTTCCACTCGAAAATTGTCACAAGATTTTCAATTGAACAAGTCCATAAATTAACCGACGAAGTAAACGCAAGCGTTTCATACCACTTGTTTTGCTAAGCCGTTTAATTAGATTTTCTCATACGAATGAGGTAAAGGTTTGTATTTACTAATAGATTAGGAAACGATTTTATAAAAGAGCTTTGTATTAAAAATAGAGTTGAAATCATCTTTGTAAAAGAGTTTTAATATTTACTACTAGTATAGAAATCTTTGTATTTAGAAGTGACAAATCACAAAATGATCGTAGAAACAATCAATCACAAAATCCACATTCGAAGATGTAAATTAAATCCAAAGAAATCGATATCGAATCCATCAAAATGGATATTCTCAAAAGTCCCGAAAAAGAAGTCATCAAAGTCAATAATAAATGATAACAATAAATTGGATAATCACGAATCGATAAAAAAATGGAATCTCGAGCTAAATAGGCAAAACATGCAAAATAGAGCAGGTTACATACTCCAGATGTCTGGAGTATATACTCAGACGTCTGCAGTAAGTTTCAGGAAATTCGCTGAAACAAACCCCAGACGTCTGAGCTTATCTGCAGACGTCTGGTGACGAACATTTTCCATGTTCTGGTTCAGCCTAGCCCCCTTTGGGGCGAGTTCGATACACGACGGAAGCGACGAATTGAGCAACTTCGACTGAGGATTTACGCCACTCGACAACCCAGCCTTGTATGGCCCTTCGAAACGCTCCACTAACGTGTTCAAACATCAAAGGTTGGATTTTTAGCAAATTGGATTCCAAAAACCCAAAAATTTAACAATTCACCAATTCAATCCAAATCGACATGAATAAGTGTTAGAAATTCATACCCATAGATGTGAGTTCAAAAACCCACCTTTAAACCCAAAACGATGAAGGAGAAGCTCGAAAGCAAAGGGAGATCAACTACACTTCAACTCCAACCCTAGAAGCTTGAATCTAAGCTCAAAGGAAGAACATTTCCAAAGTTAGGTTTAGAAAATTTCTGAAATTAAAGAGAGATTGAGTTGGAGAAGAAGATGGAGATACTTACCAAAGCTTCTCTTTGAATTTGGAGCAAAAATTTGTATTTGCTAAAAAAACTAGGGTTTAGGATTTTAATTTCCCATCTCCACCATCATTTTTGCTAAAGCTTAAGTTGTAGAAAATATTATGAAGTAAGAAAGAGGAGTGAAGTTGGGTTGATATGTTGGGTAAATGGGCTGAACCCCAAACTCAAAACCCTAAGTGAAAAAGTCGAAATTCTAGCTAGCTCCAAACATATCAATATTTATACTTAAAAAAGTCGCAAACGCCGTTTTGGACTCAATGGAAGTGGTCTCGAGTTTCAATTCAACTGTTTGCAAAAAATAGCTTTTCGGACTTTAATCCGATTAATGATTCTATATTTAAATAAAATATTCAAATATTCAATCGTAATATGCGAGTTGTTACAGGTATCCATATGCCTATGCGTCCCTTTTTTGCGAGAATGGATCTCCTCTTATGATGTTTCACTCATTCAACTCCCACCCCGTGCCTATTCTTACATCAATGGGGCATGCATTGTATATACTGAGAACTCCGACTCTTTTTTTAGAGAGCTTCGGTTATATTTTATTCAGAATGCCCCAGCTAAGGATGCAACCCTTACTATTACCTACAACATCGCATTTTTTTCATCCCTTCATAAGATGAAGAGGTGGTCTAATCAAGACTTCTTTATTGCTAATGAAGGCATCTCAACTTGCCCATGATCACTCGGTATGGAGGACCGCTCTCATTGTTTCATGCATAGTATATGGTATTTTCATTGTCATCATTCTACTTCTTAATAAGTGCAATGTCCACCGTTGTAAGTCCTGAGAATGTTGAGAGGGGCATTGTCAGACGCGCGTGGCTCATATTTTGGTTCTAAGTGTTGACACTCGCAAATTTTCAACTCTTTATAGAAGATAAGCTTGCTGGCATGACTACATCCAACTAACCCAATATTTTTCTTGTTCCATAATCGAACTTGCTAATTTTAATGAGTAATTTCGTTAATGCAGTAGCAAAATGATGTGTAATCAAAGATTTGATAATTTTCCGTCGAGCAAGGATGAGTGGAAAGCAACGTAAGAAAGAAGAGAAGTGGAGATAAAGAAGAAGAGTCATTTATAAAAGTAAAATCAAATCTATGGCGTCTAATCGTGAAAAGGCGCGAAGAATCATAATCGTTGAATAATGACCATTTCATGGAATTCAATTCAATCACTCTAGCCCACGAAAGGATGTGAGAAAATGACTATAAGTGACACGTGTTCAAAAATGCGGTAATTTGGCTAGGAAATTTGAAACGCCATATGATGAAGATTCTAAATCTACCCGGTCAATCAACAGTGCAAATATGTTGGGTAAGCATTACATTAAATTTCAACTCATCGTTCGTATAAAAGAGAATTGAGCAGAAGATGGATGCAGCATGAACAAACCTAAGCAATGCATAAATCGTATAACTCCGACCCGATGAATGTGATAAAATAGGATACGACGGGTGAACACTCATTTATCGATCAACACAAGAAAGATGGACCTATAATAGGGGTTAAATCTAGCTATCAAGTATCCAACAAATCCCAAACACTTTTTTATTCAAAATTTTATGATCTCGTTTGAAATTAATATCCCGCTAAGGTAAATAGCAATTCGTGTCTCAATCTTTGGAGAGTCGCTTGAAGATACCAACGTGTACAACATTACAAAAGGTGTAAACTTAGGATGAACGAATTCACGTAATCCAAGAATGAAATAAAAGGGAAGACACTAGTAGTAGAAAATTGATCTTCGTTTTGGCAGTCATTGATTCAGTAGGAACAAAAATATTACTAGTACCAATAACAGAGAGAATCAGAACCGTTAGTCGTAAATATATTTGAACTGGTGATGAAATTAATGGAAAAACTTCATCTTGAAATTCTATTTTGTTAGATTTCAAATAATTGCTTACACGCATTTCAACAAACAATTAATCCGAGTCTCCATGTACATAAAAGCTTCGTACATGACATGTACTATAAATCGGTGTTGTAATATTCCAAAAATCTTACTAACATTATTTATAACATTTTATTTTATAAAGGTGCTTTTTAATATCATTCATGTTTTAATATTAGTTATAGTTATTTATGTGAATTAAAAAGCTGAATATAATACTAAATTTTACAATGCTACCTTGTGGGCGGTACTATATTTTATTATAATTTTTTTCTATAATAAAGTTAAGTGCTTTGGAACCATGTGGAGCAATTTATTTTATAATGCTACGATGTTTCATCATCTTACTCTTCGATGCATGTTTGTTTATTTTTCTATGATCTATTGTTGTATTTTTTTACCATCAACTTCCATTTTTGTTTTTCTCGTTATTTTTATGATGCATTTTCTTCAAGCAAGTAATATCATTTTTTTTAAATATTTCCACTTATGCCGTTATATAGTAACATCTTGTATTTACTATTTTTTCTTTTTGATATTCTTTTTATATATACTGATTGATACTATATATTTTTATTTTTAAGCTGTTAATAGTTTTTTTTTGGTCGATCATTATTTGTGAAGGAGTAGAGTAAGTGAAGATGAGAAATGATGTATTGTGAGGTGGTGGACATCGGCGGTGTGTAGGTGCTAAGATGATCCGATTTTGGAATAATTTAGGGTTTTAGTGTTGAGTTGATGGCATGAATGACCGCTAGTGATGGTGAGACTGGTGTAGTAGTGACATGGTGAGAGGCTACATGTGTTTAGCGGCGGAGTGAGGACGTTTGGAAATAGACGCATATTTCCGCGGTGTAGCAAAATATATGACTTAATATGCTGGGTAATATTATTTTAACTAATTTTGAAAGCTAGCATCCTAAAAATTAAGAGAGCGCTAAAGCTTTTCTTTTAAACAAAATTTGCCCCTCCCAACAAATGATAACATGTTTCTTCTAATTTTTTTTTCATTGCCTCTTCTTTTCTTCTGCTCTTTAGTGTAATGCAAAGTGTAAAGACAACTTTTTGATATACTTACATTAATATATTTTAAGTATTTAATATATTATCATGTTACTTTTTTCCTATACACGACATGTTTTTAGTATTTATTACGTAATCTTGTTACATTTTAAGGAAAAAGTTTTTTTTGTTTTCATATGGAAACTTGGCTTGGAGTCCGTAGTAGGTTCTCCTTTATTTTGCAAAGTTCTATTTTCAAATCAAGTGCATACCATGTGATAGCATGTCGAAGTAGAAAACGACAACCCATATTAGGGGCAACTTACGTTTTTTTTTCTTCCACTAATTTTGTTTTTAGTTGAAGCCAATAATATGACTCAAAACTGTTACAAGTATTAATGTTCTCTTTTGTTCCTTCATGGAAATTGGGCCATGTTAGGCTTTATGACACTTGAATGTTCACAGGCATTTTATTTCTTTAATTATTATTATTTTATTTCAAAATAAACAAAATTAGCGTACAAAGTACACTAAGCATGATTGGGCTTTTGCCCAAAAGCCAAATTAATTTTAACAGTGCTACATATTTACGTTTCCGGGCGCTTATGCTTCTAAAACCCTAGAAACTAAATCAATGGCAATTTGCGGAAATGATGCTGCTGCTATCGACGAAGATTACTCTCCTTCATCTACACTCGTACACTTCAACTCCCCAATTCCTTTATTAAGAATTCCAGTAGGCTATATGGACGAATCAGGCGCTGGTGGTTACGTGCTCGCTTTCAGGGATTCTGAGAGATGGAGGTCGGCGTTTGAGCTGACGAAATCGAAATTTTTAGATCAAATCATGATATTGATTTTATCATTGATTAATTGGTTTTTATTTGTTAGGTTAAAAGTTCAAGTTTCGAGTTGGTTACAGTAGTTGTTGCTACTTTCAGTCTTTATGTTTTGAGAGTCGATTTTTAGTTTACTTTCAGAAGAAAGAATCAGATTGAAGTACACAACACAATCGTTTCTTCTATGTAATTTAAGAAAATTATATTGAACTCTATATGTTATGGAACCTGGAAAATGAAACAAAGCGTGAATAAAAAAACCACTCAGTAATACATAATAAGTTGGCTTTCTGAGTAGTGTTGGCTATCAAATAATATTGCTGCTTTGCATTGTAATATTTATGCTTTCAATAAGACCGGTTAGGCGTGGTTATCTTTTCATCACAGTCTTTAAGGTGTCAAAAAGTAAGCTATGTGGGATTCTTGATATATTAGAACTTATTATGGTTCAAGAATAACGATAAAGGTGTGGTAATTTGTTGGTCATAAATTTGTAATGCTATGCTATAATTAAATACTACATTTTTATTAATACATGTAACTCTAGTTCAATTCCAGTGGCAGTAGTTTATTACACTTAATAGTGTATACTTGGTAATTGGTCATATGCTTAATGTTGTGGATTTCAAAAGTTCTTATTTATTTTTGTATTTTTGCAGCTGGCCGAGTTGGCTGGCTTTAATGTTGCCAGGCAATAAGTAAATCAGTTGCATATATTAAGATGGGGAAGCATCAAAACCAGCTCTCAGTCACTCAGTTTTGTATTTGGGATTGACAGTGCTCCACTATTTATCAATCTCTGATTTGTTTATTGATCCCATAATCTGTCTATAAATGTATTTACTTGTTCTTTTTCTTATACTCTTCGTTACACTACTCACATGCAAGCTTGTTTACTGATAAGGTTTTAAACTGATACGGATCTACATCTTACTTTTCTTTAAACTTTGCTCATTAGTGCCCATAGCAGAAATAACCTTAAGATAGTTTCATTTTATAAAGCTGTCTATAGCCTTTCATCTAGTGTTACCAAACAGCTTTAAAAATAACCTTAAGACATCACAGAAATTTTAACCGAATCTTCTAACCAATGTTAGTAAGATTTTGGGATCTTACATCACCAACTTATAGTACATGTAATGAAATATATACAGACACGCAAACCAACAGTTTATTGAAATGCGAACATGTATTCAAAATATAACAAAATAAAATTGCAAGAATAAAAGAAGTCATCCAAATTTTTGTGGTTTGGATATTGATGAGCCCTACGTCTATAGGGTAAAGTTCCTTCCAATGGTTACTACATCGGTACAAACATATTTATAATAGATTTTTTCGGTTCTTTGTTTTTTCGGTACTGGTAATATTTTTATTCCTACTATAAATAAACGATTATCCGAAAGAAAGTCCACTTTTCTACTACAACGCCTTTCTTTTTATATCATTTTTGGATCACGTATCTTAGGTTTACACATGTTGTACAACGTTGGATCTTGTACAGGCGATTAACATCATCGGCTCTTCAAAGAATGAGACGCGAAATACTAATTGCCTTGGCCGGATTTATAATTTTTGGAGTGATCATCAATATTTTGAATAAAGAAACGTTGATTTGTAATTTTGCATGGTTGATAGTTGGATTTAATCCCCATTATGGGTCTAGCTTTCGTATGATGATCGATGCACGGGTGTACATCCTTAGTATCCTATTTTATTCGCATTCAATGGGATGGAGCTGTGTGATTTATGCATTGTTTCGTTAATGATGCGCTCCTTTGCTCGGTTCTTTCTTTGCAAATGATGAGCTAAACTTTTGGTGTAACACTTGCTTTTAGTTCCACGCCGTTGAGAATTGGGATAGATTTGTAGTTTTCTTTGCACGTCGTTCAAATTATCTATTCAGACCACCACAATTAATTCGTTGGAAACATGTCACTTTTATATATTTTCTCACGTCCTTTCGAGGGCTAGAGCGATCGACTTGAATTCCTTGAAATGATTATTTGTCAATAACACGAGTCTTCATGTATGTTCGCGATCAACGGCCATCAATTTTATTTTCCTTCAATAAAAGCTCTCATCTCCTTTGTTTCCACTTTTCTTCCTTCTTATTTTACTTTCCACTCAATCATTCTTCAAGAAAACCATCAAACCCCCAAATACATATTATTTTGCTACTGCAGTAGTGAAATTATTTCTTGAAATAGTAAGTTTCTTCTTGTCGTTTCTTTTTTAGTCTTGGCTATTGCCCAATTATTACTTGAAATAACGTCTTCCATTTTTTCTGTTCCGTCTTTGCTTGCTTATTTGACCTTGCATAAATAGTCTACGATAACCATTTTGGATGATTTTTCTTTATATTAAATGATAATATTTTATCTCTTAGATGAGATTAATAAAGTAAATAATGGAAGAAAAAGGAGTGGTGATAACCTTTATGTATTTTGGGGATTCTTTTACATTTAGCAATTTGAACTTCTTTTTCTTTTTTCTCGAGTAGGCCATATCTCACTAAAACCCAGCTCTAGCATCTCAGGTGATTCTACTATGCTTAGACATACATACACTCCTTTAGTAATCCACTCGTAGGAGCAAATTGACTCGGCATTATCCCTACCATGATTTCTTCGGCCATTGACCGTATGACCAGTCTTTCGTTTGGTTTCATGTTTATCATCAACGAGCACACTAGGTGTGGTCTCCATATGCCTATGTGTCCCTTTATGCAAGAATGGATCTCCTCTTTTGATGTTTCACTAATTCAACTCCCACCCTTTGCCTTTTCTTATACCAATGGGGCATGTAATATGCTGAAAACTTCGACTCTCCTTTTAGAGAGCTTCGATTCTTATTTTCTATCCAGAATGCCCCCAACCAAGGAAGCAACCCTTACTATTACCTAAAACACCGTGTTTTTTTCTTCCCTTCATAAGATGAAGAGGTGGTCTGATCAATATTTCTTTATTGCTAATGATGGCGTCTCAACATGTTCCTGACCACTCGGTACGGAGGACCGCTCTCATTGTTTCATGCATATATACTATTGGTTTTTTTGTTGTCATCATTCTAATCTTGTCCACATTACTATTGCTTCGATTCTCGTCCACATTAGTCCTCGGTTTCTCTGCTTGCACATAATGGACACGCCCAGATTTCTCTTGATGACTTTTCAGTTCCTTTTTTACGCCAATTTTTTTTAAGGTTAAGTGTTTGAATAGCCTACTCCAGATCTCTTTTAGTCTTCTTCAATCTAGATATTTCAGATTCTTCCTTATTTCTATTAATCTCTTTATTACTAGCCTCCTTTGACCTCTCTTCCTTGGCACTCTCCTCTATTGCATCCCCCTCTTCCTTCACCACTCTCGACTGACCATCGGGCATTGAGATTTAACGTGCTCAAAGCACACACAATTGCCATATATAGGTGGAGGATTTCCATACTCTACTCTCTACTTATAAATACTACCATCGTCAAATGCCCCCTCAATCTCATCTGGAAAACCAAAATCCGCCTTCGATTCAACAAGAACCATAGCAAACGAAATTCTACTTCTATTAGCCATTGGTAAATCCATTTTAATTAGGATACGAATTGAACTAACTCACTAATAGCATCCAATAACCCCCACCCTCCACCCCCTTAAAGTTTGAAGCTTAGACCTGGAAGTTTAATCCGGACTGGTGAGGTCCTTGTCTGTTCTCATATTGGGACATAGTTTTTTATAATAATTAAGGTTTCTATCAAAAAACCAAGGACCTTGACTTAAAACATTCTCACAGCTTTTCTCATTATTAAATCTGACTACAAAGAACCCATTCTCACAAGATCGAAGTGAGAACCCTCCCTTCGATTTCCAAACCCTTTTCATGTAATTTTCTACGTTCTTAAAGTAAGGTCTAGGGCCAACGAAATACAAAAAAGTATGAAATTATTCCTACTCTGTTCTGCCTTTTGAATAGAATCACTAGATAGTTTGCCTTTCTTCTTACCATCAATGCTAATAGGTTCAATATATCTCAGCTCAACCTCCTTAGGGCACGTCCAAGCCGCACCTTTAAGAGTATCTCTGAAAGACAACTTCTTAGCGGCTAAAGAAATAAAAAAATTCGGAAGCTGCTATCCAGGAATGAACTGACTACGCAGAATACCCCTAGCTGCTGAAATAGGCGGCCTCCTCTTGCGATTCACCAACGCGTGCCACTCCCCATCGCCATTCCCGATAGCTACCTCGCTATCACCTCCTTTTTCAATTCGAATACCCTTGCCCTTGATATCAATATTATTTGCCATGACGTACAATGATGGGAGAATAGAGGAGATAATAGAAAGCAAGATCAGGAAAAAAGAATAAGAGAAAGTGAAGAAGGAAATTAAATTGAAGAAACCCTAATCGGCTAGGGTTAGAAATTGCCATTGTCTTCAAAAAAATATATTCTTTGGAGATTAAATATCCTTGCAAGGTAATTAGTGAAGAAGTAGAGTAAGAGAATGTGAGAAATGATGTATTGGTGAGGTGGTGGACATAGACGGTGCGACAGGTGCTAAGATGATCCGATTTTAGAATAGTTTAGGGTTTTAGGGTTGAGTTGATGACGTGAATGACAGCTAGTCATGGTGGGACTGGTGTGGTGGTGACATAGTGACAGGCTATAGGTGAGTAGCGATGGAGTGGGGACGTCTGGGAATAGACCCATATTTTAGCGGTGGAGCAAAATATGCAATGGAGCAAAATATGCGACGTAAGATGCTGGGTAATATTGTTATAACTAATTTTGAAAGTTAGCGTCCTAAAAATTAAGAGAGCGTTGAAGTTTTTCTTTTAAACAAAATTTGCCCCTCCCAACAAATAGTAAACCTGTTTCTTCTAATTTTTTTCATTGCCTCTTCTTTTCTTTTGCTCTTTAGTGTAATACAAAGAGTAAAGGCAACTTTTTGATATATTTACATTAATATATTTTAAGTATTTAATAAATTATCATGTTACTTTTTTCCTCCTACACAACATTTTTTTTGTATTTATTAAGTGATCATGTTACATTTTAAGGAAAAAGTTCTTTTGTTTTCATATGGAAATTTGGCTTGGAGTCCGTAGTAGGTTCTCCTTTATTTTGCTCTTTAGTGTAATACAAAGAGTAAAGGCAACTTTTTGATATATTTACATTAATATATTTTAAGTATTTAATAAATTATCATGTTACTTTTTTCCTCCTACACAACATTTTTTTTGTATTTATTAAGTGATCATGTTACATTTTAAGGAAAAAGTTCTTTTGTTTTCATATGGAAATTTGGCTTGGAGTCCGTAGTAGGTTCTCCTTTATTTTGCTAAGTTATATTTTCAAATCAAGTGCATAACATGTGATAGCATGTCAAAAGTAGAAAACGACAACCCATATTTTAGTGGCAACTTACATTTTTTTCCTCTTCCGCTAATTTTTTTATATAGTTAAAGCCAATAATATGACTCAAACTGTTACAAGTATTGATATTCTATTTTGTTCAAATGGAAATTGGGCCATGTTAGGCTTTATGACATTTGAATGTTTACAGGCTTTTTATTTCTTCAATCATTATTATTTTATTTTAAAATAAACAAATTATACTAAGCATGATTGGGCTTTAGCCCAAAAGCCCAAATTAATTTTAACCGTGCTACATCTTTACATTTCCGGGCGCTTATTCTTCTAAAACCCTAGAAACTAAATCAATGGCAATTTGGGGAAATGATGCTGCTACTATCGACGAAGATTACTCTCCTTCATCTACACTCATACACTTTGACTCCTCGATTCCTTTATTAAGAATTCCAGTAGCCAATATGGACGAATCAGGCACTGGTGGTTACGTGCTCGCTTTCAGGGATTCTGAGTGTTGGAGGTTGGATTTTGAGCTGACGAAATCGAAATTTGTGATGCATGATATTGATTAATTGGTTTTTATTTGTTAGGTTAAAATTTTTTGAGTTGGTTACAGTAGTTGTTGCTACTTTCAGTCTGTACGTTTTTAGAGTAAATTTTTAGATTGTTTACTTTCAGAAGTAAGAATCAGATTGAAGTACACACCACAATCGTTTCTTCTATGTACTTTAAGAAAATTATATTGAACTCTATATGTTATGGAACCTGGAAAATGAAACGAAGCGAATGAAAAAACCACTCAGTAATACATAATAAGTTTGCTTTCTGAGTAGTGTTGGCTATGAAATAATATTGGCGTCTCTGGATTGTAATACTTATGCTTTCAATAAGGTCGGTTAAGCATGGTTATCTTTTCATCATCGTCTTCAAGGTGTCAAAAAGTATGCTATATGGGATTCTTGGTATATTAGAAATTATTGTGGTTCAAGAAAAACGTTAAAGGTGTGGTAATTGATTGGTCATAAATTTGTAATGCCCTTTTGTATGCTATAATCAAATACTACGTTTTTATTAATACATATAACTCTAGTTCAATTCCAGTGGCAGTAGTCTATTACACTTAATAGTGTATGCTTGGTACTTGGTCATATGCTTAATGTTGTGGATTTCAAAAGTTTTTATTTATTTTTGTATTTTTGCAGCTGGCCGAGTTGGCTGGCTTTAGTGTTGCCAGAACATAAGTAAATCAGTTGCATATATTAAGATGGAAGCATCGAAACCAGCTCTCAACCACTCAGTTTTGTATTTGGGATTGACAGTGCTCCACAATTTATCAATATCTGATTTGTTTATCGATCCCATAATTTGTCTATAAATGTATTTACTAGTTTTTTTCTTATACTCTTCATTACACTACTCACGTGCAAGCTTGTGATAAGGTTTTGAACTTATATGGATCTACATCTTACTTTTTCTTTAAACTTTGCTTATATGGATCTACATCTTACTTTTTCTTTAAACTTTGCTTATTAGTGACCCTAGCAGAAATAACCTTAAGATAGTTTCATTTTATAAAGCTGTCTACAGCCTTTCATCTAGTGTTACCAAACAGCTTTAGAAATAGCCTTAAGACATCACGGAAATTTTAACCAAATCTTCTAACCAATGTTTGTAAGATTTTGGGATCTTACAGCCCCAACTTACAGTACATGTAATGAAATAAGCTTTTACGGATACAGACACGCAAACCAACAATTTATTGAACTGCATGTAAGCATGTATTCAAAATATAACAAATTAAAATTGCAAGAATAAAAGAAGCCGCACACAAATTTTCGTGGTCCGGATATTGATGAGGCATACATTCATAGGGTAAAGTTCCTTCCAATAGTTACTACATCGGTACAAACATATTTATGATTTGACTTTCTGCATTTTTTGTCTTTTTGGTATTGGTAATATTTTTGTTTCTACTATGAATAGACGATCATTCGAAAGGTCTACTTTTCTACTACAACGCCTTTCCTTCTATATCACTTTTGGATCACGTATCCTAGGTTTACACATGTTGTACAATGTTGGATCTTGTACCGACGACTAACATCGGCTCTTGAAAGAATGAGACGTGAAATGCTAATTACCTTGGCGAAATTTTCAATTTTAGGAAATTTTGAATAAAGGAACGTTGGTCTGAAGCTTTGGATGGTTGATAGTTGGATTTAATCCCTATTGTGGGTCCAACTTTCGTATGATGGTCGATGTATCGGTGTACATCCTTCGTATCTTGTTTTATTCGCATTCATCGGAATGGAGTTGTGTGATTTATGTATTGTTTCGTTAATGATGCGCTCTTATCTTTTCCTCACTTCTTTGCAAATGATGGGCTAAACTTTTGGTGTAACACTTGCTCCTAGTTCCACGTCGTTGAGAATCGGGATAGATTTGTAATATTCTTTACATGTCGTTTTAAATTATCTGTGTGGACCACCGCATTTAATTCGTTGACAACATGTCACTTTTATCCATTTTCTCACGTCATTTCGTGGGCTAGAGCGATCGACTTGAATTCCTTAAAATGATTATTTGTCAAGAACACGAGTTTTCATGTATTTTCGCGATCGACGGCCATCAATCTGATTTTCCTTCAATAAAAGCTCTCATCTCCTTTGTCTCTACTTTTCTTACGTTCATTCATTCTTCAAGAAAAACTATCGAACCCCCAATACCTATTATTTTGCTACTACAGTGGTGAATTTATTACTTGAAATAGTAAGTTTCTTCTTGTCGTTTCTTTTTCAGATCTTGGTGATTGCTCAATTATTACTTGAATTATTGTCTTCGAGTGTTCTTTTTCTCCTATTTGCTTGCTTATTTGACCTTGCACAAATAGTATACGATAATTATTTTGGATGATTTTTCTTTGAATTAAATGTTTAATAGTCGAACGGATTAATTTGATAAAGTAAATAGTGGAAGAAAAAAGATTAGTGATAACCTTTATGGATTTTGGGGATTCTTTTACCTTCGGCACTTTGAATTTCTTTTTCTCAAGTAGGTCATATCCTCGTTAGAACCCAACTCTAGCATCTCAGGTGATTCTACTATGCTTAGACATATAGACACCCCTTTAGTAATCAACTCGCAGGAGCAAATTGACTCAAAATTATCCCTACCATGATTTTTTAGGCCATTGATTGTATGAACAGCCCTTTGTTTGGTTTCATGTCTATCATCAATGAGCACATGAGGTGTGGTCTCCATATGCCTATGTGTCCCTTTTTGCGAGAATGGATCTCCTCTTATGATGTTTCACTCATTCAACTCCCACCCCTTGCCTATTCTTACATCAATGGGGCATGTATTATATATGCTGAGAACTTTGACTCCTCCTTTTAAAGAGCTTCGGTTCTTATTTTCTATCAAGAATGCCCTTAGCTAAGGAGGTAACTCTTACTATTTTACCTACAACACTGCATGTATGTAAGATTCATTAATATCCAAACCATGTGAATTTGTGTGTGATTTCTTATATTTGTGAAATTCTATTTTGCTAGATTTCAAATAATTGCTTACACACATTTCAACAAACAATTGATCCAAGTCTCCATGCACATAAAAGCTTAATACATGACCTGTACTACAAATCGGTGTTGTAATATTCCAAAAATCTTACTAACGTTGTTTTTTAACATTTTATTTTAGAAAGGTGCTTTTTAATATCGTTCATGTTATAATATTAGTTACAGTTTTTTATGCGAATTAAAAAGTTGAATATAATACTAAATTTTACAATGCTACCTTGCGGTACTGTGTTTTATTATATTTTTTTTATAATAAAGTTAAGTGCTTTGGAACCATGTGGAGCAATTTATTTTATAATGCTATGATGTATCATCATCTTACTCTTCGATACATGTTTATATTTCTATAATTTATTGTTATATTTTCTTTACCATTAACTTTTATTTTTGTTTTTCTCATTATTTTATGATGCATTTTCTTCAAGCAAGTAATATCATTTTTTAAATATTTTCTCTTATGCCGTTATACAGTAACATCTTGTATTTACTATTTTCTCTTTTTTATATTCTTTTATATATATAATGATACTGTGTATTTACTATTTTTATTCTTAAGCTGTAATTAGTTTTTTTTTGTCAAGAATTATTTGTGAAGCAGCAGAGTAAATGAAGGTGAGAAATGATGTATTGTGAGTTGGTGGACATAGGATAGGCGGTGCGACGGGTGCTAAGATGATCCGATTTTGGAATAACTTAGGGTTTTAGGGTTGAGTTGATGGCATGAATGACAACTAGTGATGGTGGGACTAGTATATAGTGTGACATGGGGAGAGGCTACATGTGTGTAGCAGTGGAATGAAGACTATCTGGAAATAGACGCATAATTTAGCGGTGGAGCAAAATATGCAATGGAGCAAACTATATGACATAAGATGCTGGGTAATATTATTATAACTTTCTGAAAGTTAGCATCCTAAAAATTAAGAGAGCGTTAAAGCTTTTCTTTTAAACAAAATTTGCCCCTCCCAACAAATAATAACATGTTTCTTGTAATTTTTTTTCATTGCCTCTTCGTTTTCTTTTGCCCTTTATGTAATACAAAGAGTAAAGACGACCTTTTGATATATTTACAATAATTTATTTTAAGTATTTAATAAATTATCATGTTACTTTTTTTCTATACACCACATATTTGTAGTATTTATTACGTAATCATGTTACATTTTAAGGAAAAAGTTTTTTTTGTTTTCATATGGAAACTTGGCTTGGAGTCCGTAGTAGGTTCTCCTTTATTTTGCAAAGTTCTATTTTCAAATCAAGTGCATACCATGTGATAGCATGTCAAAGTAGAAAACGACAACCCATATTAGCGGCAATTTACGTTTTTTTTTCTTCCACTAATTTTGTTTTTAGTTAAAGCCAATAATATGACTCAAACTGTTGCAAGTATTAATTGTCTCTTTTGTTCCTTCATGGAAATTGGGCTATGTTAGGCTTTATGACATTTGAATGTTCACAGGTTTTTTATTTCTTCAATCATTATTATTTTATTTAAAAATAAACAAAATTAGTGCACAAATTATACTAAGCACGATTGGGCTTTAGCCCAAAAATCCAAATTAATTTTAACCGTGCTAAATATTTACTTTTCCGGGCGCTTATTTCTTCTAAAACCCTAGAAACTAAATCAATGGCAATATGGGGAAATGATGCTAAAACTATGGACGACGATTACTCTCCTTCATCTACACTCATACAATTCGACTCCCCGATTCCTTTATTAAGAATTCCAGTCGCCGATGTGGACGAATCGGGCGCTGGTTGTTACGTGCTTGCTTTCAGGATTCTGAGAGCTGGAGGTGGTTGGCGTTTGAGCCGACGAAATCGAAATTCGTGGATCAATGCATGGTATTGATTTTATCATGGATTAATTGGTTTTTATTTGTTAGGTTAAATGTTTCAGTTTCGAGTTGGTTACACTAGTTGTTGCTACTTTCAGTCTGTACATTTTGAGAGTAGTTTTTTAGATTGTGTACTTTCAGAAGTAAGAATCATATCGAAGTACACAGTACAATCGTTTCTTCTATGCACTTTTAAGAAAATAATGTTGAACTCTATATGTTATGGAACCTGGAAAATGAAACGAAGTGTGAATAAAAAAATCACCCAGTAATGCAGTTTAAATGTTTGTAGGATATGTCTTACATAATCAGTTGGCTTACTGAGTAGTGTTGGCTATCGAATAATGTTGGTGTCTCAGGATTTTTATACTTATGTTTTCAATAAGATTGACCGGTTAGGCGTGGTTATCTTTTCATCATGGTCTTTAAGGTGTCAAAAAGTAAGCTATGTGGGATTCTTGGTATGTTAGAACTTACCGTGGTTTAAGAAAAAGGGTAAAGGTATGGTAATTCTAGTTCAATTCCAGTGGCAGTAGCCTATTACACTTAATCATACATACTTGGTACTTGGTCATATGCTTAACATTGTGGATTTTAAATGGTTTTTTTTTGTTTTCTTTTTCCTTTTTTTTGCAGCTGGCCGAGTTGGCTGGCTTTAGTGTTGCCTGGCAATAAGTAAATCAGTTGCATATATTAAGATGGAAGCATCAAAACCAGCTCTCAGTTACTCAGTTTTGTATTTGGGATTGACAGTGCTCCACAATATATTGATCACTGATTTGTTTATTGATCCCATAATCTGTCTATGAATGTATTTAGTTTTTTTTCTCTTACACTCTTCATTACACCACTCACGTGCAAACATGTCGATTGATAAGGTGTTGAACTGATATGGATTTACGCCTTACTTTTTATTTTATTTTATTTTTTATTTTATTTATATATATAACTTTGCTCTTTAATGTTCATAGCAGAAATAGTGTTAACATGGTTTCATTTAGCTTTACCAAACAGCTTTAGAATTGCTTTTTGAAAGGAAAAAAGTTTACCGACGAGTAAAGTTTAGAATGGTGGACATACACAGACAGGTATGTGTGTGTGTGTGTGTGTACACACGCACAGAGAGAGAACTACTTTCACATCCCCCGCAAGGATCGAGATTAGTAGCTATTCTAATTGGTTAATTAGAGGCGTTCATAGTGAAGCTATTAGCTTACATGTCAGGGTCATAAGTCAGCTAAAAAGGATAAGTTGACACATGTATTGTGTAAGTTGCCACACATGTTAAAATGTTTCCTAATTTTGGCTAGCATTTTAGCTTTGATCGAGTGACATTATTTAATGTGTCTTCTCACATTCTTTTTGTCAATTTTATTTATTTAACTATACCATTACTTATCTTATTTTTGATAAGCTATATCTAAATTTGAATTCATAGCGATACTGATACCTTGATATGGAAAGGCTGGATCACGCATCGGCTGCTCAATTAGTGCATCAAAAAAATGCAAGCCTCCATGGTGGAAAACTCTATTTGGCATAGCGGACTCAGATTATGCAGAGAGGGAAAAATGTGAAGAAAGAGAATTAGAATCATGCCTTGCTTCATCAAAAGAGATGTGCATTCGTTATGCGAAAGAAAAATGTGAACCTGCTTTTCGTGATGCAAGAATATTGTCGAAGAAAGGCACAATTTTTAGGGGAAGCGCCTTATTAGATTGAATTATTGTTTTGATATTTGTTGTATTATTGTTTATTTTGTATGTGCATGATTCTTGTAAGATGTTTTGTGCCTGGGATGTTCTAAGGTTGATAATGAACATAAGGTTTCTGTTATTTGAGTATTGGTTTTGACGATCAGTGTATTATAACACAGTTAATTACTGGTATCATATACAGCTTCAACTCCGTAAATACAGTGCTTTGAGCTCTATTTGTAGAGTGTATAGGCTTATGTTACGAAGCCTGTGCTATGAAAAATTAGATGGAAAAATCATGAACAGGATATGCAGTTTGATGTTGTAGAATGTACTTGTTTGATTAAAATATGGGCGAACATCTGCGACGTATTCTATAGCTATTGTTTCCGTAAGAAATAACCTTTATCAGAGAGTAAATTAGAAATAGATATTAATAAATATATGTAGTGTAGAAAGTGAAAAACATAAAGGATTCATTTTCTTATAAATTATGAAATACAAATTGAAAGAAATGAAAAAATGCAGCTTTAGAAAATCCATAGGGTAATTTCTGCTTGATAGTTTTCGAGCAAATTACGAGTACGATACAAATAGAAAGAAATGAAAAATAAGCTTTAGAAGATCCATTGTCCGTCGTTACTGTTCATCCATGCGGTTTTTATTGGTATAAGGCTGCATAAAAATTGGTTAAATAGGTTTGGTATTTCCTATAAAATAAACATTTTTCTACGTTTTGACTTATTTTGCTTAGCAACGATCGATTAGGAAATATTTGATTCGACAACATGAGAATTGAACTGTTATTCTTTGTTTTGGTAGTGAATACTACCAAATCATTTTTCTTGTTCGATAGTTGAAAACTACAGACAACTTTTACCGATCTCGACTTTTCGTATCCGTTGTATTATGGGCATTCGCCCACACCACTTGCCCACAAAATCATATTTTCGTTAATACAAAATGCTTTGCTTCATATAAAGTCGTTTTTCTCTTTTAATGCAATGGTCATATCAAACCTCGAACAAATACATCCTCATTTCCGTCTTTTCGATAAGTCTCTAGCTACTAGTTTGTTGTGAAGTGTTGTTCATTTTGAGAAGCAAGCTTCCCTAGCACCCCTGAACATATGAGAGCTTAGCATTTGAAGGTTAATATGTCATCCATGTCACGAAGCAGAAAATACAATGTTGGTTAAAACTGGTTCGAGTCAGTACTATTTCTGTTTGGCAGTGTTCTATTTGGTACAATTATGTCCGGTACTAGACATAATACTTACCACTATAAACAATGCTTCTACCTTGTGAATGCTTACTTTTATGCTCTTTCCCACTTGCGAAGAACTGTTGCACTCCCGGTTCAAACCAACCCAGATTCACACAGCTTTATCAAATCCATCCAACTTCTTCAATCACTTTAAAGGTAATGATTTAATACTCTAATTCACACTTAAATCTTTAACTTTCATCATCAATTTTATATTTTTATTTACTTGTGTATGCTTAACCGATTCTCTAGGACTCGATGCTGGTTTAAAACTTGGGGGTTCCATGATTTTAACTTAGTGGCCTAATTTTAATGCACACCTAGGCTATTTTTAAGATTTTATGGGATTTTGAATTATAGGGGTTGTCGATTTTGCTGAGAATTAATGAAATGGACTTGCCAATGTTATGGTCAAGATCAAACAACTTTACAAATTTTGCTAGGTAAATTTTGGGATTTTTAAGGCAGTATTTATGACAGGGCAATGTAATGTGTTTAAAATGTGTGTTAAACAATGATGTTGTTGGGTTTTAGCCAAATTTGTTTGGTCCGTTCGTAATAGTGATAACGAGCTGATTATTTGGTTATTTTTTGGGACTTGGGATGGTTAATGTAAGTAATATGAGAAAAAACCATTCCCTATAGCATATAGAACATGGCTAATGTAGACATGTTAGGGTACTGGATTACCTTATTACTATGTTAACTCTTGATGCACTATCTTGAGTTCTGTCAATAAGTTACCGTTTAACAAGTAGTGAATGGTTATTATGTTATTTAAGGTTATTCGTTTAAGTGATTAAGTAGCGGTGTACTCTTTAATCTGTATTACCGTGTGCCTTCAATCAAAGGGCTGTGTTCATTTGATTCGGTTTACACCAGTTCAGCTGATATATCAATTAGCATGCCCTTTTGGCCGGTTTCATACATAGTAACAAGGGAATTACTCTGCATGATTGTTTCTGCATTCCATATCATTTCATCATGTTACTCTCATCACCTTGCATGTTGTTAGTTTATAGTCTATTAGACATGTATGCCATCTTCACGTCGTCATACTAAATTCATTACTGCCGGTGGCTCCTAACCATCTAGTGTTCTGGCTTCCTTGTCATCAGCAATGCACCGTTCTTCCCTTGGAAATTCTACATTCCCGACTGGCCATCCCATCTTAGCTCGATCGTTGGTAGCGGGCTTTCGGGCATCACAACTACTGGTAAATTCGACACGCTTTGAGGTTACTACCCTACTTCTTAAGCATTTGGACACCATCGTTCAGGTTCATAGACTACCTAGGGAGGATATGCTTCTTCCATCTCCCTATCAACGTGCTCTCAAACCCCGAGGGCAACATGGCTAATAATAGGCACAATTGCTCAGCTGGTGCGTCACCTCTTTTACATGCTTAGCTGACACCACTGCTTAGCTTCGATTCTTGTACACGTTTAAGTGCAAGTTAGAGTCTTATTCCTTCTTTTATTCCAAGGCTTGTAACAAGTTCAAGCATGTGGAGGACCCTACTCTAAATACAGCATGGTCAAGCACAAATACTTCATACCCAAAGCAGTTACCGTTTTTTCATCTATGACATTGAAGGTGCAAGTATTCATTTTCTTTGTGTTTCGTTGCACTTTATTTCTTTGGCTCTTATGATGATTTTAGATTTATAGTCAGGTATTGTCAAGGGACTACTAGAGACGACTTAACAAAAATACTAGAAAGATTGAGACCGATCCCTCGAGAAGAGAGGGAAGCTTCCTGGCTCCTGACCAATGATCTACTTGTGCAGTTCGGACGTCGTCAGTAGATCTATTAGTGGGGTAAGGGCGCTGTGAGTTATGGGATGCCTAAACACACTGATACAGAATAGATCTTAAGACCACTAATACAATAGAAGGAGGATGGTGAATATCGTATATCAATTATTTAAAAGTTAACTTGTGAATTCAAAAGTTCTCTACTTAGATTAGTAACAAAATCACAAAAACAAAAAGATAAACAGATAATAGATGCAAAGTAAAGTGAAAGAAATAAAAGTATAAGACACCAGGAATTTTTATACTGATTCGAATATCCAATCATACATCCAGCCCTGTACTCCCCATATAGAAGTTCTTTATCACTTCCTTGTTTTCCACGGGTAGCAAAAACACCTTTATTGAAGGAACCAGGCCAACACATAGCAGGTTAAATGAGTGAATTTCAATTTTTTTCTTTTCATTTTTTGATTTTATTGGGCCTAAGAAGTTTAAATTAATTTTGATCCAATCAAAATAATTTTAAATAAAATCTTTATTTTACTTGATTAGTTTATATAAAGATTTGATTTTATTATTTGTATAGTATATAATGAATATGTGTATAGTGTACGTGCAACATATAAATGTATACACGGTTTAATGTGCTCGTATATAAGTACTGAGATTTACACTGTTGTGGATACATTTCCCCTTTTATACACATATCTGTTGTCCAAAGTTAATTTGTTATTATATATATATATATATATATCAAAAAAATACATACACACACAAAAACACAAATATATATATATATATATATATATAACATATAACGCACACACACACATATATAATTTGAAGATGTTAATCGATTCTAATAATTCAGAGTAGTATTTAAAATATTTTAAGGTAGATTTAAATTTAAAAGCAAGACTAAATCTAGAATAAAAATTTATTTCAAATTTAAAATTCAAATGTTCAAATATATATATATATATATAATCATTTGATATATTATATATATAATTTTAAAATTTATTTACAAAATATTAAATAGTAACTGTAAAATAAACATATGTTAAAAATTAGTTATTTTAGCCGAAACCTTTTTATCCAAATTTTTGTTTTGTTTTATTTTTTTTTGCAAATTTTTGCGGATTTGTCAGATAATCGTTTTTTTAAAATAAAAAATCCATATGAATAATTCTTTAAATTATAAATCCACATGGGTTTATATTCAAAAGAAATATTTTCTTTTATAAGAAGTTTAAATTAATTTTGATCCAATCAAAATAATTTTAAATAAGATCTTTATTTTACTTGATTAGTTTATATAAAGATTTGATTTTATTATTTGTATAGTATATATTGAATATGTGTATCAAATACACACATGTGTATAGTGTAAGTGCAACATATAAATGTATACACGGTTTAATGTGCTCGTATATAAGTACTAAGATTTACACTGTCGTGGATACATTTCCCCTTTTATTCACATATCTGTTGTCCAAAGTTAATTTGTTATTATATATATATATATCAAAAAAATACATACACGCACAAAAACACAAATATATATATATATATATATATGTATATATATATATATAACATATAACACGCACACACACATATATATAATTTGAAGATGTTGACCAATTCTAATAATTCATAGTAGTATTTAAAATATTTTAAGGTAGATTTAAATTTAAAAGCAAGCCTAAATCTAGAATAAAAATTTATTTCAAATTTAAAATTCAAATGTTCAAATATATATATATATAATCATTTGATATATTATATATATAATTTTAAAATTTATTTACAAAATATTAAATAGTAATTGTAAAATAAACATATGTTAAAAATTAGTTATTTTAGCCGAAACCTTTTTATCAAAATTTTTGTTTTATTTTATTTTATTTTGCAAATTTTTGCGGATTTGTCAGATAATCATTTTTTTAAAATAAAAAATCCGTATGAATAATTCTTTAAATTATAAATCCATATAGGTTTATATTCAAAAGAAATATTTTCTTTTATAATAATTTAAAAGGTTTAAAAATGTATTTGTATATATGAATACAAATTGATAAATTAATTTTTATGTAATATATATATATACACACACACACAAACACCAATTAAAATATAAATTTTAATTTAAAAGTTTAAAAATATTTTTAACTAATGAAAAATTATATTTTGTTTTAATTGTTCGAGAAGAAATTCATGTTATATATACACACATAATTTTTAATTCAATTTAGAACTCTGTGTGTATATGCATGTAAATCACACAGCAAATAAATATATAAATTCATGATAAAACATGGATCTAATCTTCACATGTATATTGACATTGATATATATATATATATATATATATATTGAAACTTTGCATTGATACATACATATATATTCATAAAATGCATCAGAAATTATCAATGCTATAATATTAAATGTGCCCTTTGAATGTTGAATCCAAAAGTCCTTAGGTCTGATCCAAAACATCCTTGAATTTGCAACAAACAAGAGACGAATGCCACATTATAACTTTTGATTTTGATCTAATTTCATTCTGGAAATTAAATGGAAAAAATGCCTTTGTATTCTCGGCTAGGATAGATGGGGTGGTGGCTCAAAATGTAAACTAAAAATGAAAGAGGATGGATGGTTTATATAGGCGAGAGGATGGAGCAAAAGAAGGAGATCTAGATCTGCTAATTTACCTCTTAATCTTGCTAATTCAAAAAATGATTTTTCAAATAAAAATCTCCCTTCCCCCGCCTTGTTTGGCCGGCCATATATGGGCCTAATGGTCCCATGTAATCTCCAACATCAATTAATATTTATTTATTCCTAATCCAATTTAAAATGTTTATCGATATTGTATATTAATACATTCTTATAACTTATATATACACACTTTATTAAATATTGGTTCAATTCAATTAGATTTATTAATTAACATTTCATAAATATTTATCAATTAATTAATTTAAAAAAATATAATTTAATTAAATCGTGTGCTATTTCGGAGTATTCAACATTACAGTTGTGCGACTCGTAGGTAAACATTCAGTTAGGGATTTTTTTTGAGAAAAATGTGCGATCCTCTTCGAATAGAGGAGAGCACACATGCGGATATATATAAAAATCACTAATATAGAGTGTTGCCAACATGCCTGGCAGGTAACAAAAACCAAATACATATATATCAAATCTCAGGTAGTCCTAAGATGAGTTCCGGCAAGGCCACCACCCATCACACCCCGATATCGAGCTCCGGCATGGCCACCGCCCGATATTAAGGTGTTAGAAGTACCTACCTAAAAAAACTATAGGAAAAACAAAAAAAAACTACTGGATGACGTCCCAGACTAATGAGGAAGCTTCAACCAACTGAATAAGAAGAGGTGAATAAGCATCTGCTCTGAAGGGATCTGCTGAAAAGAGAATAGGAGAATCCTAAATCTGAGGAGAAACTGCTAGTAGTCCTGGATGAAAAACTCTGCTCTCGTGACCTCTCTACCATTTGGTGTCCAGAAATCTGAAGATATGAAAACCTGCAAAGTGAACCTGATATCCTATCTCCCATACCTGTGATGTGCACGTAAATGTGCATATTTTTACCACCATATTTAATCTATTTAAATTAAATAAATGATCATATTGGGTAATTTAACTTGTTTAAACCAAAATTCAAATTATTTGAAATTGTCACATATTCATCTTCATATAGGGGCAAAATGGTCATTTTTATGCATTTATTAAATTGTGAAAATTTACTTGGAATTTTCTATGTTGTTTTGTAGAAAATTTGGTGAATTTTACAAGTGGTTACATGATGATATATGCATGCACAAGAGTGAAGAGAACAAATGAAGATTGAAATAATTCAAAGTGAAGATAATGGAGGACCCCACCTACCCACCTACCTTAATGTACAAATTAGAGGCTAATGCACATGCTTATGGAGTTAATGGCTTCATGTACACTTAAATAAGGATTATTTGAAGCTAATGATTACTTGGCCTCCACACTTCCTAAGAGGGTATTTTGGGCATTCCCCAAAAATATGAATTAGGGTTTAACAGATGTATAAAATCCTCTTATGTTTCATGTAACCCTTCTCCCCTTTAGTCTCTCTTAGGCCTCCTTCTCTTTAGTCTCTCTTTAGTTTAGTTTAGGCTCACAAATAAACAAGCTCTTCTCTTTCTCTTTTCATGGCTACTTAGCCATTTCTACTTCATGTAACTTTCCTTTTTGTTTATGCAATGTAATTATTGTTTTCTTTTAATTACATGTTCACTTCCTTTCATGCTAGTAGTGTAGATTTTCTTTTATGCAATTAGAATAGTTTTCTTTCATTTAGCTTTCATTTTGCTTTCATGTTGCAAAGCTACATTTGTTAATCAAATGACAAATATGAGAGGCTAAACCCCTTCAATTTAGGGGTAATGAAGCTCTCTAATTATGTAGCTTCAACTATTTGTTAATTCATGCTCTCTTTTTGTGCTTAATGAAGAATGACTGAAGTGGTTTAATTGTTGTTTTTGCCTTGAATTTGATAGCCTATATTGTTGACACCAAATAGGCTATGCTCAAACAATCACTAACACTAATTGCCTCTTCATGAAAATATGATTATGGCAAAAGAAAGTGATTTGAAATTAAAATTTGATGGTCTATATTTCTAATCAATTGTTAATAGGTCATACTTAAAATAGATTTCATTTTCATTGTCAAGTTTCATGAAAGTTAGTAAGTGGTTTAAGGGGTGTGTTATAGTTTGATGGCTTATGTTGGCTAATCAATAGCACAAATATGTCATACTTATGATAAACACATCAATTAAAGCACTAATGACCATAAAAGAGAGATTATGATTTCATATGTGTTGAACTACATGATCTAGAGAGTGGATTTATTCTCTAAATTGTCATTTAACTCTTATATTTGCATTTCTTTTCTCTTTGTTAGTTTTCTCATTTTTCTAGCTTAACAATCTCTCGACTTTGGTATAATTTGATTGAATAGAATTTTAAAATCATCAATTCCCTGCGGATCGACCCGTATTTGCCACGTACTACAAGTGTATGCCGTGCGCTTGCGGTTATATTTTTAATCTAAATTCGTTCGACGGTTTTCTAAACCGATAGAATTTCCATCGACGAACAACCTGTAACTGGAAAATGACTAAAGAAAAAATTAGAATGATACATATATATGTATATTTATACAATAAATATACATATATATGTATTAATAAGGAAGGAAATAAAAACCTAAATAAGACTAACTAGATATAAACAGAATAAATAAAAAACCTAAAAGCCAATACCAAACAGAGACTAGTACCAATATTGAGACGGATCTATCTTATGAACCTTTAATCATAAGTAAGTTATGATTAGAAGTGAAGTCATCATCTAAATTAGAGAAAATATTAATAATACTATTATTAATGTTAAAAAAATTATTGTTGTGTTTAAATAAATTAATATTATGATTAACCTTATTAAGATACCTTTTGAAAAGGATATTTTTAGCTAATTTATATTTGGGGTTAGAGATCCAATTATAAAAAAATGAAGAAATTGTAAAAATCAATTTGTTAAAATGACAATTATTATCATTGAAAATTCTTTGATTTCTTTCAAACCAAATAAACCAACTAATAATAATGAATAAAATGTCTAGTAAAAATCTAATATTCCTTTTGAACTTGAATCTATAATTATTCCAGTAAAATTCACAATCCGAAATTTTAGTTGTTATATTAAAGTTAAAAATTTTAAGTGTGTTAATTAGAATGTAATTAGAATCCATACAATTATAGTATATATGATTAATGTCCTCAAGATACAGATTACAAAAATAACATTTATTATCATTTCGAATATTTTTTTCTCTTTAAAAATTCGATTGTATTAAGTTTTCCATGAAGAATTAACCACATGCGAATTTTGGATTTGGGAGGAGCATTAGATTTCCACATATATTTAAATGAGTTATTTATTGTACGTGAAAATTAATGAATCTGTAGAAAGAATTAGAAGTATATTTCTTACTTTTATCACAATCCCAACTAATAAAATCATTATCATTATCCTTATCATAAAGATTTAATCTGGCATAAAGTAAAGAAAGTTGCCTAAAAGTTGAATCAACTAAAATTCTGTTAAAACTGAAATTCCATGGAGGATCATTTTTTGGAGAATAAACTTCATTGATTAAAGCATACTTAAAGTTACAAATTTCATACAGATCCTTAAATTCTATCTTAAGAGGCAAGATCGAAAATCCAACGGTCATGCCAAAACGAAGTACGATTACCAGAGTGAACAATTGTATTTATTCCTAAATTAAATATCTCATTACATTTTAAAATGTTTTTCCAAAAGTTAGATATATTTTGAGTGGCTGGAGAAGCAATTTGAAATAAATTGCTATTTCCATTATAGTGATATTTAGAGATGATCTCTTTCCAAATATCATTATCATTTATATCATTGAACTTCCAAAGCCATTTACCTAACAGAGACAAATTCATGTTACGCAAATTAATAACACCTAATCCACCTTCCTTTTTAGCCTTATAGACGGTTTCCCAATTTACAAGACATTTAATATTATTATTAGAATTATCTCCACTCCATAAGAAATCTCTTCTAATCCTATCAATTTTATCAATTACCCAATTCGGGAACAAATGTAAGGACATCCAATAAATCGGAAGAGCTGATAAAACCGAATTAATTAAAACTAGTCTACCTGCTCTAGAAAGAAATCTCCCATTCCAATTAGAAATCTTATTTTTGATGTTATCAATGATAATAATCCAGTCGTCATGTTTGAGTTTGGTGGGTCTAATCACAAAGCCGAGGTAGTCAAAAGGAAAGTTCATAGTTTTGCAGTTAAGACTATTAACAACTAAGTTTTCAACTTTATCAAAATCATTTAAAATTAACACAGAACTTTTGTCAAAATTTATTCTTAAACCAGATAGAAATTCAAAACTGTAAAGGATAAACTTAAGGGTAATGATGTGTCTAGGAAGATGGGAAGAAAAAAGTAAGGTATCATCAGCAAATTGAAGAACCGATAAACCATTACGTGAAATTTCATTGCCTATACGTCCAAGAGATCCATTATCCACTGTTCTTTTAATAATTTTAGCAAAAACATCAGCAGCTAAGTTAAATAATAAAGGCGGTAAGGGATCCCTTGCCTTAAACCTCTCTTAGATTGAATTCTATTACCTAATATACCGTTAACCATAATACTAGAGTTTCCAGTTCTAAGTAAAGTCAAAATCCAATAGATCCATCTATGACTAAAACCCCAAGCATGAAAAATATCTACAAGAAAATCCCACTCAACTGAATCAAAAGCTTTAGCAAAATCAAGTTTTAAAACCGCACAAGTTATGTTATTCTTACAACAGTAATTAATATATTCTTGAACCACTGCCACTCCATCAGTGATATTTCTCCCTTTAATAAAAGCCGATTGTGAACAATCGATTAATTCATTCATTCTTTTACTAAGTCTATTAGCTAGAACTTTAGAAATGATTTTAACTGAACAGTTAATCAAAGAAATAGGTCTAAAATCTTTTAAGTTTTTAGCTCCTACTTTTTTGTGTAACAAAATAACATTTGCGAAGTTAAATCTCCCTAATTGCAAATTACCACTGTAAAAATCATTAAACATATTAACTAAGTCAAATTTTAAAACGTCCCAAAAAGTATTATAAAATAAAATAGGAAACCCGTCAGGTCCCAGGGATTTATCACTTGGCATGTCAATAATTGCTTTTCTAATTTCCTCTTCAGTAAAAGGATTATCTAACTATGATAAATCAACAATAGAATCAGATGGATACAGATATATCCATCTAACATTTATTCTATGTTTGATTTTAGAACCAAAAATATCCTTATAATAGTCTGTAAAAGCCTTATTAAGATCTCTTTGATCAACTAACTCTATATTATTAACAAATATAGAGTTAATTGTATTACTACATTTTCTACCATTAGCTATATTATGAAAATATTTAGTATTATTATCACCTTTGTTGATCCATTGAATTCTGGATCTTTGTTTCCACATAACCTCCTCCTTTTCTAAAATAGAATTTAATTCATCTTTTAAATTAGCAAGAACATTACGTTCACCTATATTTAGAGATCTAGATTCTTCTGTTTTATTAATTTTAAACATTTCATTAAGAATATTATCTTTTTTAATTTTTAGATTGCCAAAAACATTTTTGTTCCAATTTTTAAGAAAGATCCTAAGCTCCCTAAGTTTAGAAACAAAAGCTTTTGCAGAATTTTCCTTATTTCTGATATTATGGAAACTCAAAGAAACCCATTTACCTTTAACTAGATTCACAAAGTTAGATTCCAAAAGCCACATCTTTTCAAATTTAAAATTGTTAATAATAACTCTATGGAATTCACAAGTAAGAATAGTTGGACAATGATCGGAGTAAGTATAAGGTAAACCAGTGACTCTATAGATTGGGAATTTGTCTTCGATTTCATCACTAACAAAAAATCTGTCAAGAAGAGCCATGGATGGAGATTCTCTAGCGTTACTCCAAGTAAACTCTCTATTAGAAAGGGGAATTTCAATCAAATTAGAATTAATAATAAATTGATCGAATTCCTCCATCGCAGAGTAATCCCCTTCCCTCGGAAAACGCTCACCTATGAAACGCGTAACATTAAAATCACCCCCAATATCCAAGAACCCGGGGCAAAGGATCTAAATTCTAAGCATTCATTCCATAAAATTCTCCGATTTATTTTAGAATAAGGCCAGTCAGGGATTAATATCAAACGATTCAAATATTAACATTTATACGTCACCTTAGCTAGTGCTATGATAGTTTGACAGAATTTATCGCTTACATACTTTTGGTAAATCTAATTTTGCTATTTTAAGCGGTCCTAGGTGGCAAATATTATTTACATCAATTCTCTTCATCAAAGCTATACCATATTAGAACTTACGGAATTTGGTTATGGTCAAAATTTGAATATCGTCCACATTCAACTTGTATAATCCAAACATAAAGTCCTTGATTCAAATAATAATGACTATTAACCGAACTGCTCTACCCAAAGACATTGACTTTGGGTTGACTACAGTTGACCTAATACTAACCTCATATAACTAAGGAGAAGAATTATTTGTTGAATAGTGTTTGACTTCTAATGCTTTAACTCACACCCAATTATAATCATCCATTGGATGTCGTGCCATGATTTAACTATAATTAAAGTGGATTTTCCACATTGAAGTTTAACAGTATTCTCAAGTCGAAAGAACTGTGCAATATTGTCACTTTGATATTCTCTATCTAACCTAAGTTATATTATCCAACAGAAAACTATTGAGTGGGTCATTGTATAGTTATCCAATAACTATCGGTACAAAACCCCTTGGTGAACCCAGTAGTCATGAGTAATACAGTTCCTAATATTTGGAGAGTGTTACATACTCTAGTCTCAACGGATATATTGATACCTAGTCTCGATACATCTTGACTAGGAATATTTAAAATAATATGTTTTTTCATTATGATAAATTTCTCATAATTATACCACATTGTAAGTACTATCGCAAAACATATCATACACATATTTCCTATTAAATATACTTAAACTAAATAAATAATTAACATGCAAAATAATGATAAGTACATAGAAAGAAAAACACTTTTTATTTCGAACAAGAGTTTAATAATTTGTAATAAATTATGAATTGCCCCTATGGCATATCACTAACTCTCTTGATCTACCACTTTCACTTGACCAATTATAGAATCTCAATCTCATCCCTTCGATCAGTTTGCTGAGAACCGACCAAGCTAGACCCTATGTGAATGGATCTGGTATGTTGTCCTTTTTATCTACTCTTAGAATGATGATTTCTTTCTTCTTGATAAATTCTCTAATGAGTTAGAACTTCCAAAGAATGCGTCTCGATTTCTCATGTGCTCTAGATTCCTTTGCGACCTACATCACTGCATGTTGTCACAAAACCTTGTCATTGGATTCTCCATGTTGGAAATCACCCCTAACTTATTGATAAATTTGTGCATCCAGACCGATTTCTTAGCTGCTTCATTGAGGGTGATGTACTCAGCCTCCATCATGGAATCTGCTACCATTTCATGTTTGGAACTTTTTTTAGCTAATGGCATTAATGTAAAAACACAACCCGATATAGACTTGCTATCATCGATATCACTTTGAAAAGCGGAGTATATATTCCCCTTCATAAGGAGGTCTTCATTCTCATATATAAGGAATAAATCCTTAGCATTTCTTAAATGCTTGAATATACATTTTACAGTAGCCCAGTATTTTTTTCCAAGATTAGACTGGTATCGGTTTATGCATCGTAATGCATAAGCCACACCCGGTCGAGTACATAATATAGTGTACATTATGGGATCGATTAAGGTACATATGGTATAATATTGATATGCTCTTTCTCCTCATTATTTTGAGGAGCGTCCTTCTTAAAAAAGATGATTTTGGATTGCATCGGAACATTTCCGCACTTGGATTCTTCATATTGAACCATTTTAGTATGGTATCTACATGTAGGGATTGGGACAGTCCCAACAACCTTTTAGATCTATCTTTGTAGATCTTAATACCCAATATACAGGCTGTTTCTCCCAAATCCTTCCTGGAGAAGTTCTTGGATAACTAAGCTTTCACTGATTGTAGTTGTTAATCAATAATACAACATCAACATATACCACTAAGAACACTATAACAATTCCTAGTTCTTTCCGACATACACATGCTTCATCTGTGTTCTAATAAAACCAAACTATTTGATTACTTTGTCAAAATACTTATTCCAATTCCTTGAAGCTTGTTTAAGGCCATAAGTGAATCTTAGCAATTTGCAAGCTTTGCATTCATTCCCATGAACCTCAAAACACTTGGGCTGCGATATTTAAGTGATCTCTTCTAAAGCACCAGATAGAAATGTCACTTTCATATCCATTTGCAATATTTCATAGTCACAGAATGCAGTAAAAGCTAGCACTAACCGAATGGACTTAAGCATTGCCATGAGCGAAAATGTTTCATCATAATCAACAGCTTGAATAGGTTTTGTATTTTCGTATACAGGCGAATTTGATTCATCTACTGGTTCGATCTATGCGTTAATTACTCGAATCTCATCCAAGTCTACAATCTCACTGTTAATTTCTTTTAGAGGAAATTTCTTTTCCAAAAGATAGCATGTCAAGAAACAATAACCTTTTGTTCATCGATATTGTAGAAAATATATCCCATTGAATTCTTGGGATATTCTATAAATTTACTCAATGTCAATCTTGCCTCAAGTTTTTTGGGACCAACATTCTTTATATAGGCTGGACAACCCAAACCTTCAAATATTTGAGTTAGGGTTCCTTCCCACACCACATCTCATATGGGGTCTTAGGCACAGATTTAGTAGGCATCAAATTCAATATATGTGCTATGGTTTCCATTGCATATCCCTAACAACAAAGAGGTAACTCTGCTTTACTCATCATGGGATGAACCATATCTAATCCGGTTTGATTCCTTCTCTCCGAATCACCATTGTGTTACGGAATATAAGGTGGACATGAGATACAATCCCATTGTCTTATAAGTACTATTGGAGCTCTTGTCCGTCATACTTACCTCCTCGATCAGATCAAAGTATTTTAATCTTACGGTCCAATTGTTTATCAATCTCATTCTTATACTCTTTAAATTTCTCGTAGACATTAGATTTGTTTTTCATAAGATACATGTATCCTAGTCTTAAGAAATCATCAGTAAGAGTTACAAAATAAGAAGAATTATCTTTGTTAACTGCAGGCATTGGGTCACATACATTAGTATGTACAAGACCCAAGAGTTCATTAACTCCATCATTGCTCCCACTAAAGGAGTGATCGGTCCATTTTTTTTAAGACACGACTTGCATGTACCAAATGATTTAGATTGGTTTTCAATTTGTGTAGTCATTTCTCACTTAGATGACCTTGCCTATCATGCCATAGATCATTAATATTAATGTCAACATTAGAAGAATTATTCACAGCATAGACATAATTAGAATTAATAACATAAATGCCATTAACCAAAACACCATTTTAGATTTTATTTCCATTAAACATAATATTCATAACATTATCAACATAATGAAAAATATATCTAGCCTCAAACAATCTAGATACCAAAATTATTCCACAAATAAAGTTTTTTACATAATAGACATTGTTCCAAATCAAAACTAATGCATTAGGCAAAGCTAAGTGATAGTCTCCATTTACAGTTGCATTTACTAGAGATCCATTAGGTAAAGCTTGCCACAGATACCTGCTCTTAAGTCCTTATAAGGTATGTATTTATTCTGTAAATCTAATTTGGGTTTATAACAATTCCATCTTTCATTATACGTTCATATTATATAAGTTCAATTCATGTATAACATATTATAATTTTAATTTAACTTTATATAATATTCTTATGTAAAATCATATATTAATTTTATTAATTAGATCTTATTAATTTAATTAATTAATTAACATTTTAATTAATTTAATTTTGTGCATTTTAAACATTTTAAAATTGGATACATATACTATAAAATTTATAGTAATACACATATATTATAATACATGTATATTAATTTATTAATTAATTAACATTTAATTTATTTATTATTTACCTTATACGTTTTAAGATAAATTTATATATATCGTTATATATGTTTTAGTTTACTTAATTAACTTTAAATAATTTTTTATTTAATTAGTCTAATTAATTATTATTATAATTTTAAAAAATAATTAATTTAATTTTTCAAAACGATTTTGAAAAATATTTTGTAACATCTATAAAATTTCTTATATATTTTAAACATAACTTTTTTAATTTAAAATATTATTTATACTTTTAAAACAGATTTTGATAAATGGCCTAACAATTCAAGCCTTTATATTAGGGATAACCTTTAGGCTTACTACATCTTTCGAGCTAAGTAAGTGTTAGGTATGGCAGAGTACTTGGTTACCTAAACTCAATCTTCGACGCTACTTTTTTAGACACTCAACTAAATTGGTAAGTTTTAATATGTTGATCCTAATACTGCTAATTTAGACCACATAGGCTATAGGCTGTGATACCATTTAGGAAACTTGGTTAGCACGCAGCGGGTCAAATGAGCGAATTTTTTTCGTTTTTAGATCTTATTGGGCCTGTGAAGTTTAAACTAATTTAGATTCAATCTAAATAAATTTATATAAAATATTTATTTTATTTAAATAGTTTACATAAAGATTTAATTTTAATATATATATAGTATATAATGTATATGTGTATCAAATACACACATATATGTATACTGCACGTGAAATATATAAATGAGTACATGGCTTAATGTGCTCGTATATAAGCATTGGGATTTACTATACAATAGACACATTTTCCCCTTTATGTACATATTTGCTGTCCATAGTTAATTTGTTATTATATACATTTGTACATACATACATACATACATACATACATACATACATACATACATACATACATACATACATAAATGTTGGAATTGGACCAGCACGCAGTGGAAGTTATACGTGAATTTTAAAATAATTTATCATATTGGATCTATATTGGGCCCATGTAGTCTAATTTATCTAGAACATTTCTAAATTTTATTTAAATAAAATCTCGTATTTTATTTAACTTTATAAATTATATACAAATTTATTTAATATTATATTCAATTAAATATAAAATTACTTTTATGTATCATATACATAAATGCATGTTTATGCATGTGTAACATGATAATCCATGCAAGGTACAATATGCCCGTGTATAAATATTGGGATTTATATCGCAACAGACATGTTAGCCCATCGTATATGTATTAAATATTGTCTAAATATATGTTTGTATGTAAACTCGTTATTTATATAATTTAAAACTATGTAAGTATATACATATATATGTATATGTATATGTATATATATAACTTATATGTAAAAATATTAACGATTTATATATATACACACATTATTGTATTAAATATTATATATATATATATGTTTGTATATACATAATATATTTTTTTAGATCATTTTTCACATATACATAAACATGTATGAATTACATTAACAAAATTATTATTATTATATTTAAATACACACACACACATATATATAAGTATATTTATAATATCTAAATATGTATATGTATATATGTATATAGTATAATATTATGTAATTAATATGTATATTTATGTATTTAACATATATATTTAAACCCATCCAGATCGAATACACAACACAAAAAAAATATTTATATTTTATTGCATATATATATATAAATCAATTATTTGAAATACAATAAAATAATAATAAAAAATATTTTTGTGTTGTAATATTCAAATTTTAAATTTTTATAAAATCAAGCATGACATTTTAAAGCTATGCATTTTTTTCCAAAATTTCTAGGTCAAATTAACATTTTTAATTAATTAATCGATTTCGACCATTTACTAAATTGATTTTTTTTAAATAAAAAAATTGATTTTTAAATTTTGATTTTTTGGCCGAAAGTTTATGTGATGATAAATATTTTTATAAAATTTAAAATTTAATTTTTTGTAAAATATTTTATTTTATATGATTTATGTAATTAGTATATTGATTTAAATAATAGTAAATAAATATATATAATTAATTTTCAGCTATTGAGGAAATATAATCTATGTGGATATACATTTATAAAATATAAGTTCAGCTATTAACATGATATGAATTGAAAGAAATGAAAAATAAGCTTAGTTGGTCAGGGCTGCTTAGCGACTATGGAACAAAGTTCCTTGAGGTCGCGGGTTCGAGTCCTGGTAAATTGAGCTGTGTTTCCCATATGGCTTGGGGTGGTTATTCCCTTAACACCGAATAAAAAATGGTGGGGAATCGGAGCTCTAAAGTTGGGCTAGCTTACAAGGGAGAACGGTGCGGAGGACAGTCGAGTTCCCTAGCTGTACTCTCTGGAGAAGGGTTTTATAAAAAAAAATTAGGCGGTATATTAATACATATACTTACATACATACATAGATGTGTGTGTATATATATATTAATAAAATGATAATAATTAAGATAAATTTATTTGGCTATGAACTTCAGATCTATGTATAAAAATGCGTTTTTTTAATAAATTTAAGCATACATATAACCAATCTAATATGTGACAATATTGATGATACATATAAGAATCTCACCTAACTAGCAATATAATAATGATATATATATATATATGAATAATATAATATTATCCAGAAATTATAAATTGTATGGTATAGTAAATGCATACCTAATATTAATGCCTTAGAGCACACCTTGTATTAATGAGTTCTTCCTCTTTGGAAATCTTTTGGATTAGGCGGATTGTCATTCCTTGAACCGTAGACCTTTAACTATCAAATGGCTAATACCTCTTAAACTGGTTTGAAATGAATTTGCTGGAGCTTCTTATTGATGAGGATATCTAGCAATGATGGAGAAATGACAGCCAAAAAGTCCTTTTTTCATTAGCATTAGGGGTCCTTTTATAGTGGAAGAAATAGAGAGAAATATGGATCACATCTCATACCATATTTCATCAAATTTCAACCTTCCATCTTCAAATCCCTCTAGCCTTTTTAGCCACCTCCTACAAGCCCTACTGCTACTGAAATAAAATCTTAACATCATGGGCTAACAGCCTATTTAAGGTCAAGTAAATATTATTAATTAAATCTAATTTAATTACCTGTTGATATTGCATATCAATTGATATATTTTTAACTTTCTAAATATATACGATAATATTTATTCCTCAAATCATAATCAAAATTTTATAATTAATATTTTATAAATATTAATTAATTTAATCAATTTATGACAATTATAAACTAACTAAATTATTTGATCTAAAGAGAATTCATCATTTCAGTTGTGTGACTCGTTGGGTGTAAATTCGGTCAGCAATTAACATTGAACTATTCGAATTTTATGTTCACACATTACTTAGCAAGTGGTGTGACATTTTGGCCAAATATATCGCCTACTTAGTTTCGATAACATTTAATTTTATATTATTAAGCGTTACCCGGTTGTGATATTTATTTACACCAATTCTCTTCGTCAAAACTATATCACTTTAGACTTATAGAATTTGATAATAGTCAAAATTCTAATATCGTCCATATTCAATTCTATAGTCGTCCTTGGTTTAGTAATAATAATTATTATTAACCAAACTGCTCTGGCCAGAGACTTTGACTTTGAGTTGACTTAAGCTCACTGTGATACTAACCCCATATAACCGTGGAGACGAATCCTCTCTTGAATAGTGCTCCACGTCCAATATTTCCACATGACCCAACTATAATCACTCGATAGACACCATGCCATGATTTGACTATAGTCAAAGTGGAGCTTTCATATTGAAGATCCATAGTATTCTGAAGTTGAGAGAACTACGTGAATCAGTCACATCGATATTTTTTGTTTGATCTTAGTTATATTTACCAACAGAAGACTATCCAGTGAGTCGTTCCATAATCATCCAATGCCTATCAGTACGTAACCCCTAGGTTCCCTCGGCAGTCATGAGTAATACACTGCCCAACATTTAGAGAGCGTAGTCTCAATGGATATATCGATATCTAGTCTGGATGCATCTTGACTAGGAACATCTAAAATGATATATTGTTCTCATTGTGATAAATTACTCATGGTTACAACACATTGTAACTACTTTCACAAAACATACCATTTATGAATATTCTATTAAATATACTTTAATTAAATTCATTAATTGATATAACAGATTATATTAAGTATATAATAGAAAGTAAAACACATTTATTTCGAACAAGATTGGTTAACGAGTTAGATATATGTAACGAATTACATAATTGTCCCTAGGGAATACCGTTAACTTTATCAATCTCCCACTTGCCCTTGGGGTCAATTATGAAACCTTATTCCAACTTCTCTGATTGGTTTTCTCAAAACCAATTGGGTTAGCCCCTCAGTGAACGGGTATGATATTACATTTCAATTGTCTACTCTGTCAATCAACTCTCTCCAATGTTGATAAACTACATTTATCATGTGAACAATTCGGATTATGTCTCTCGATTTTCGGTGAGCTGTAAATTCTTTTACGAACTATGTAGAGACATTTTATCATATAACAATTTTATAGGATTCTCGACATTTGGAATCACTCTCAGCTTAGTTATAAATTTGCGCATTTATATTTATATATATTTCTTTTATTGTGGCGCTATTCAAAATGATGTACTAAGCCATTTTCATTAAATCGGCCACATTCTTTTATTAGGAACATTTCTAATTTTAAAGATTCTTAACTTGAATTTATTACTGATATATTATACTCATTCATAAGGAGTTTGTTGTTTCTGTAAACAATTCTCCAGTATTTCATAAATACACGAGAATGCCTCAAACAACCATTTAGTGATGTCGATTTGGTTTTGCTATTTGTTTCATGTATCAAATACGTAAACAAATCACGATATCATAGACAACATAACATGTATGATAATTCCTATCACCGATGGATAAGGAATCCACCTTATATGTTCGTATTAAACATTTCAATAAGGTGTCCTTGCATATCGTTTGGAACATTCATAATATCCTCTTTACTATGAAATGCATTATTTATAAATCCAACGTCGAGTATTAAAACAACTAAAACTAATTTTAATACAAGTACATCATTAAAAAACAGTGATGTGTTGTTTACTTGTGATTTAGAAATATCCATGTACCTTTTAACGTTCTTTCTTATGAGCACAGCTTCCTATGCATTTTGACTAATAATTAAACTATTTGATACATTTATCAAAACACTTGTTCAATATTGATGCTTTTGTAATGACCGGGATTTTCGACCCCCAAAAATCGACATTGATACGTCCACTGTATTACATGCCGAGAAATCGAATGCCGGAAAACCAAATCTCATTTCACTTCATTCATAAACATTGCCTATAAATTTTATAATCTCATTTTCAGTTTATAACAGGTTCATATCACTAAAATCCATTTATAAATCGATTTCTAAATTTAATCCACTTATAAATCAATTTCTTAAATAACCCGACTATATTCCAAAACCAATCAAATCTCGATTTCTACTTTTATTTCGTAATCTAAAAATCTTATTTAAAATCCAGTATAACTAATTTAATATTTATTTCCAAATTCCTTTTATTCTCCCAATCTATTTAAATTTCGATCTTTTTAAAACCCTTTACATTTAAACAAATATCACTTAAATTTATTGTTTAAAAATCTTTTACATACTTTATTTTAAAATCTGTATTTAAATTATTTCACGAAATAGTAAGTACAAATTTAAAACCAAATCATTTATTTTATCCAAAAAACAATACCTCTTAAAATAATCCCAAACCCAATATAAATATTTCACTTCCAAAATCCCTTTTTAATTTCTTTCAAATTCAAGAATAATATTTATGGTATTTTAAAATACCAAAATCTCGGCCAGTACTACTGTAGCATCCAATAGCTCAAATCATATCATAATCTACCACAGATTATTCAAACGCATCATATATCATTATGTATGAAATTGAAACCAATATTTTTGAGGAATCCAGTTGGATCCCTTTAACCTGTTTCCTTGCAACCACATATGTTAGATAACATAAAATAGCAATCCCGCTTCGAGGTGGGATATCGCGGTAATATAGAGTCATCCGCTGTTATGCGGGATGCATAGGGTCTCATCCGCTCCAATCGACGGGAATATATCCAACTATTAATATATATATATATATACATACTAATATATAAAAAATAATATCCAACTGATAATAATAATTTATCAATTCATCCAATCAGCCAATAAATAATCCATAACACTTCAAAATAAAGCTTGCTATCCAAATAAGTGAGATTTACTCACCTTTATTTTCTATTGTCGCTTTAGCGTTATGGTTCCGATTAAATTCGAACGACGTTACAATTTAACTGAAAATTCTACAAGCTCTAAATTTACCCAATTTGATTCCATAATAAAGATCTTGTTAATACGAACAAAATGTGACTGATCACGTTGGATTTGGACCTAAAACGAATGAGAAATGAATGTTATAAGCTTTCGAATTTATTTAAACAATTTGTATTATTTCATTTCATTTTAATACACTAACAATTCACTCACCCAGCCCATCACACGACCCGACCCAACAAGCTGCTTCTTCCCCAAACGATTTCGCCTGCAGCTTTCTCTCGTGCACGCCCCTCGTGTCATTGAAACGCCACTTCGGACCACCATCCATCGATCTGCGACCAACCACGAACTGGCCTCGACTTCCTCTCATGATCGCACACCACCTCGCCACCTTCGGCCGTATGAAGTGAAAAGCGACCTAAATCCATATCGCGACAAACTGTAGGTCGTGACCTACCACATGGCGTCGCACGCTGCTCTACCACCACCAAACTCTCCGGCCACTCACGAGAAATACTCCAGCACACTTCAAAATCACCTAAATCCCCTCTTAGAACCCCCACATCGAAACCCTAGCCGCTACATGAATTCGACACTCCCCAAATCGATAGACGCGCCCAAAGTCGAGACCATGGACTCAAAGATAAACACCATATGAACTTATGTAATGACCTGGCATTTCAAACCGTTCAAATCGACAATCATCCACTCATGTCAGACTTGAATTGCTCAAAACAATAGATTGTTAATTTATATTTGGCAAAACTTAGCATATACAGTAAATAAATCAATCACAGAATCATAGATACAGAGTAATAAAACAATAAGCAGCGGAATAGATAAATAGTAGTTCATGAAGCTACTATATAAACATCAGAGTCTGAAACAAATACATCAGAAATCTCAAATACAAAGTAGTCTCGAATACAAAGGTAATTGACAAGACTGAACAAAAGTAACTGGAAATAATAACAGGCTGAACAGATATAAGATGGATCTTCAAGCAAAGTACCAAGCTCCAAAGGTGAGTCTCAAACGCTGTGACACTCAGTCTGACCCGAGCATAAAGCAAAACACAAAACACTCGAGTCAGAAGTAACATTCTTATACCAGTAAATCAACACAAGTAAAATGTCAACTGAAATACAAATAACTTAAAGGATGTTTGGGATTCTCATCCTTTAAGGACCCGTTAAACTATCTACATACATAGTACAATACGCTACATAAATAATGTCCACAGTAAAGTAAACTATTAAAATAGCGTTAAGGCGTTACCCATATCTCCTTAACACATTTTTATATACAATACAAATTTGTAGAGGGCGCGATAAGGCATGTGACAAGGCACACGAGGCAATGCCTAGGGTAGGATTCTACCGTTTTGCAGAACCGGCCTGGTGTTAACGCATAGCAGCTACTACCGCCCACCTCGAGACACACTCCCATAATCAAAGGTGCACCCAATCAAATCACAAAGTAATAGAATGGTATCGAAGAAATGTGCCCGATCGGAGGTGCAACCTCACTTGGCCCAGGTAAAGCTCTTGTTTTAGCTACATCAAGCTGACTCATGGGAGTCAAGGCTGCGTTAATACCTCATATAGATCGTCGCTAAACCATCCTACTTCGTTCTGAAATCTCCACCACGTACACAGTTGTTAAAGTGGTTTTCGGTATTGGCAGAGAGTATGACAATATCCGATACCGGTCTCTTTAACAACCAAATGCTTATTTCACACCGTGGTCGTTTAAATTGCAAATAGTTCATACTTCATATCAAAATATTACATTCATTTCAAAATCATACCACTTTCGAAATCATATTCACTTTCGAAATCATATCACTTTCAAAACCATATTCACTTTATATAATAATTCATTTCCAAAAACCATAACCACAAAATAGGTAAATCTATAATATCAAATTTTCAAATTTAAACATTAAATCAAAATCATAACAGTTTAGATATTAGAATAGTTATACATTAAAATAGTTTATATAGAAAAATAGGTTATAGATTAAATAGTTTATATATTAAAAATAGTTTATACATTAAAAAGATTTTATATTGAAAATAGTTTCAAATTAGAATTATTTCCTCTAATTTCAAAAATCAATTCAAATCAACTTTATATCCAAAATTCAATTTAAATCAATCTTAGTTCACTAGTTACAATTCAATTCAAATTCTCAATAAAACCATTTTAATTTATATCGATTTCAAATACAGGTTTGAACTACATATTTAAACCATTTCAATCCAACAGGTTTAAAATTTTAAATATTCAACATTTATAATAACTCAATTTTGATAACTTTCATTTATATTTCAAAATCCAACATTTAATTTTATTTAAATTTGAAAATATAAACTTAACAATCCTAATATCATTTATGTAGACTCTCTAATTACAAATTTAAATAAAATCAATAATTAAATATCTAACTTCAAATATATTTAATTCTAGAATATTCACCTAATCACGATTTATAAGCATTTATATAAAATCTCAAATTACAAATTTAAATCAAATTAAATATTCAATTTCAATTAAATTCGAATTATTCATTAAATCACCTTTAATCAAAAATCCAGTTATCAAGCTATAAAAACCATATCTTCAAAATCTCAAGATTAATAAGTTCAAATCAATTCTTACTAAATATAATTATTAAATAAATAAAATTTCAAATCAGTTTCAGTTTTATCTTTCCAACCTTAATTTTTTAAAGTTATTACAAAATTTAATTTTAAAATATTAATATAAATTTTAAATAAATATTTAAACATACTTTATACATATTAGTTTAATTAAATTTTATTATTAATTTTTTTTTATATTAAATCTTATTTTATATATTTTTTAAAATAATAAAATTAAGAGTAAAATCTTAAAAAAATTATATTTTCAAAACTAACTTATAAATTTAAAATTTTCAAAACATATAATTTTAAAAATCTAAATTTTACACGTATATAAAAATAACATTTATATATTATATTTTAAAAATCAATATTTATTAAAACCCATATATTTCCTTTCAAAACTTTGGAAATCATTTTCAAAATATAGACCAACGGTGTCCGTATATAATTTTATATCCTATGGTCAAGTGATACAGATGTTTATCATTTCAATCCGCAATTTAAATATTTACGGGTATATATCATTTCAATCTGCAATCCCAAAATTCAAAATCAGTGAAAATCCCTTGGGTTTATCATTTCAACCCATAACGATTTTCCCCTAATATATAAGATCGTTCGGGTATGTATCATTTCAACCCATAGGGAATTCCTAAACTACAGGAAACTTGCAGACTGAGAAGAAATATGATAATAATATAACATATCAACAATAAGCATATATCATCAGCAACAAATTTAAATATAATATATACAACAGGTTATGGTATCATATGTCATAGGTAAACAGTTACAGATAATGGCATATCATATTTAGCAATTAAATAACTTAACAATTCAAATTTAGCAGCATATTTCAATCGTCATTTCATATGAATTAAATTTAAAAAATATAAGAATGTTAATCTTGAGTGATTACTCACCTTTCGAGGCTAGATGAACATGAGAAATGAACACGACAAGCTATGAATTGAATCACGAACTAGACAATCGACCAATCCAAACGACAAATCTCAAAGCAAAGCAAGGTGAATACGGATTTGACGAACAAACCTGATAATTAGGAATCGATGAAAACAAATCAAAATCGGCTTGATATAAACCGAAATGAAATGTTTATTATGTTATATTTTTTTTCCAAAACCAATATTCAATTTAAAATAACGTATATATATTATAATTTAAAATCAAAACATATACTTCCTCAAAATACCAAATGAATATTTAAACATAATATATAAAAAAGCTATTACAATGAACTATTTCCAAATATTAACATAAACATCCTTGAGACAAAAACTAAATATCAACTATAATTTATATATGAAATATATATGTAATCAATTGTATTTAAAATATCAAGTGTAAATTATAATATATATATAGGTAATATATATGCAAACATATAAGAAAACTCAATTATATGCCTAGATAGAGAATAACAAATATGTATACAATATATATATATATAATACTTTTTTTATATAGATACGTGCCCATTATCTTAAATATATAAAACATACCCATAACTTGAATAAGGATATTACCCACTATATGCAGATACGTAGCCGAAGCGGCAGGGGGAAATGGTGAGTGGGTTCGAGTTCAGGGTTGAGTTGAGTGGTACGGCTGCTCCTTTCGAGTTTAGGCAGCGGCTTCAGGGGTTCTGGAAGTGGATCGGGTGCTCGGAGGGAAGGCGGTGGTGAGTGGCTACGGAATGCTGATGGAAAATAAGGGAGGTGGCATACGGGTCAGTGGTTGATGGACATGGAGCCTTGTGCTGTGGTGATCGGCAGGTCTGGGTGCGGCTAAGTCTGACAACGGTGGAGCTGGGCTGCGAGGCTCTGGCGGTGGATGTTGGTTGTTGTCACAAGGAAGCCGAAGGGTGCTATGGCCAGGAATACGACAAACATAGGGGAGGGGAAGGTTCAGGTCGCAGCAGTTGATCCGGCGGTGGGAGGCGAGCTACTAGGGATGGTGTGCGGTTAGCTGATGGGCGTGGAAGTGGTAGAGGCTTAGGCGAATGGTGGTGAGGCGGGTTTGGATCTGGTTAGCGGTTTGCAACTGGAGGTGGAGAGGTCGGTCAGTGGATTACTGTGGCGGTGAGATGATGGGTTCAGGGGATGCGGTAGTGGGTTGATGAGTGGAGATGGAGGATGCAGGCATTAACTGTGGGTAGCTAGGGTATCAAGATTTCGGAGGTAAGCATGTTAAAGGCGGAGGTCTGTGAAATCTGGAAGATGGACGTGAGCAAAATAATGACGAGCAGGTTCAAACAATATAAACTATAGATTATATTTTTTTAAGAGTTGAACTAGAATATGAAAATGGAAGGGAAGAGAGAGAACGAACCAAAATATATTTCAAAGTAGTGGAATAACAAATGTTACGTCAGTTGAATTTTGGAATTATTAATGTCAAGTGGCTGTTTAATTCCAACAGGTTGACAAATGAAAGGCCACAGGGAAATCAAAAGGTTCAAAAACGGGTACCGATACGTCTAACTGTTTTGCCGATTTCGCCGTGTACCGGACGCCGAAACACACAAATGAATATACTGCGGAGATCAGCACGACGAGACGAACAGAATGGTACGTAGATATCAGTGATACGACACACCTATCAAAACTCGATATTCGCTGCCAAAATGCTGCTAAAACGTCGAAAATAAGATAACGGAGCTAGAGTAGTCCAAATTTGGTGAAACGAAATACGACGTCTCACTGAGAAAGTGATTTGCAAATTTATTATGTAAAAATATCCAAATTTCGAAAACATTTTATTTTCATCAAATTAACTGATTTTAAATTGAAATTGAAATTATACAACAGAACCAACTTTCATATTTACCAATGAATATTTTCCATTTGCTATGTTTAAATTGACGCATACCAAATATCAAATTTTCATTACAAAATTTTAGTTATTTATTTTCAAGAAAAATTTAGTTACTTACGTTATTAAAAATCGTTAAAATTTACGGGTCATTACACTCTCCCCCACTTAAAACTTTTCGTCCTTGAAAAGGAACGAGATAGGAGAATAGAAACAATAGAAGGAAAAGATAGATTTGAAATACATAGCTAGATATAACAATTAGTTTCCATTTATTTATTTAATTTAAAACTGTTAATTCAAAATTGTTAATTTCAAACCATATAAATTTCCATTTATTTTATTTCATTCATATAGGATATTTCTTTAAATGTCAATATCACTTAATTAATCCTTCAACAAATTGATTTAAGTTTAATATTAATATTCCATATTTTCCTTATAACTTAAGTTCGTTTTTCTCTTCAAAACAATTTTATTTTATTTAACTCATTTATTTAATCTATTTGACTTCACTTAAGTTAATTCCACTTTATCATTCAATTTCAACTATTCATTGTAATTTACTTTTGTATTACAAACGGTTTACAAGGATATGAATTTATTTATTAGTTGTTCAGTTTCTCAAGTTCATATTTATTTACTTAAATAACATTCTCTATTTATTATTCAATTTATTTCACTTAACATACCTATTAAGCAAAAAATTTAGTTTGAATATTTTTGTTACTTAAGTTTCTCTTGTGTAACCTTTAATACATATTCACATTAACATTTTAACTTTTTGAATATTTCAAGTAAGTTATATATGTTTTTAGAATGCAATTGAGTATTATATAAATAAATTTTATCCTAGTTTACTGTTTCAAATTGTATCGATTCATATCTCATTTTAGACACTCCAATTATTCAAACATTTCATTTCATTTCAATAATTGAAAACCATCACTTAAAATAAAACTTAAGAGTTAAATTTCTGGTTTCACTTCAAACCATTTTTGAAATAAAAATATACATACATATATATATTTTATACATCAAATCATGCTCAAGAAATTTAAATCAAATCCAATTTCCAAAACAAAAGTGTAGCGAAGCTACTAAGTTGTCTCTCCACTTTGAGACTCGAAAATAAATGTCAATGATGTTGCAGTCATCACAGAAATTATTTTCCAATGACAAAAGAGGAGTGTACTAACATGCTTCTTCTAAAGTTCTTTGGAAACAATTTCCATTCGAAAATACTTCCAAATAATATTTTTCTTAAAACTTTGAAACCAGATTTTTGAAAAGCACTGGAAATTTTATTCTCAAATCTTTAATTCAAATTCATTTCTTCTGCAAATCAGATTCATAAAACATATTTTATAAAATTTCATCTCTTTATAACATACAACAATAGTTAATGGTTTAGGAATATTGATAAAATAATAAATTATAATCTGGTATTATCATTTCTAACAACCAATCCATTTAACTATTTAATTTCAAAAAATTATACATATATATAATAACATAATCATACATAAAATTATTTTATTTACCCATTTCAAAAACAATATTGTGTCAGTTTGCTTTGTTCAAATGTTTTGGAATTCCTATCGATAGCGTTGGCCAGACGAATCGATCGAAACCCCAAATCAACTTAACAATTCAAACAACACAATATAAACATTTTTATATTAATAACAAATACACTCCCTCACACAATGATTCAAGAATGGATTTCAAAACAAGGATAGAGGTTCAAATTCAGAGGGACCTAATCAAAGAGAATTCTAACTAAGATAGATAGGCTCGAAAGTGAGATAAGATAAATAGATTACAAAAGAGAAAAGATGGATAGACTTATATAAATCGCGGGCAACCTTAACCGGGTCAACCGAGACTTAGAAAAACGAGAACATCATCAACGGAAACCAGGACAGCTAGTTGAGAACATCGCGGAAAACGCGGGTTATGAGATCGACGAAGAAGGTAGGAGCATTGGTTAATCAAAAAGGGACATGACTAACCATTCATTGAAACCATTCGTCTGGAAGGAAGGACAACAAGTCGAGCTCCAAGAATAAGCTCGATGCGAAATTCAATTTCCCGCTTGGGATGGAGAAAAGTGACTTCACCAAAACATTAGGATAATCCCTGATTATCTGGGTGGAGTCTAGATCACTAATCTGAGAATCAAGTGAGAAGATAAAACTGCCTACAAAATCTAGAGGAAATCGACATTCGATCAAAGGCAAATTACCCTGGTTGTTTACTAGAGAAACGATTCGGGCTTTGCAGGAAATAACAGCATCTAAATCGAGGACGTAGAAATCTCCGATGAATTGACGCCTATTGTAAAGGAGTTTCACCCCTTTACAAATCATACCAAGGTTGGCGGGACCGCCGATGGGACGAGTCACACACACCAGGATGAAATAGCCAATTGAGGTTGAATTTATTTCAGAGATCGACAGAAATAGAGCTATGGGATGCTCTAGTATCAAGGAGAACACGAACAAGATAAGACAAGAATGATTTCAAAATAAGGGGGTTGTTCCAAGATTCAAAAGAAATCCGAATCAAAGAGTGAGAAATTCAAGCTCGAACGAAGGTGATTCTGTAATTAATTTTCACTCCATATGCTAAGTTTGCCTAAATCTGGCTCTGATACCAATTGTAATGGGACCGCGCCAGTGGGGTAATGCCCACCATAGCATACATGCGTACCTGTGTTTTACTTTTACGGCCAGCCTCTCGACTGCACCAACCCCGCGGGACATGTAGGAGTAAGAGTCATCCGTTCGCTACCAAACAAAGAAGCGAGAGCCCCTTATCATGCTGCACCTGCCAAGTGCATAAGCAGACACACATGTCAGACTTGAATTTCTCAAAACAACAGATTGTTAATTTATATTTGGCAAAACTTAGCATATACAGTAAATAAATCAATCAGAGAATCACAGACACAGAGTAATAAAACAATAAGCAGCAGAATAGATAAATAGTAGTTCATGAAGCTACTATATAAACATCAGAGTCTGAAACAAATACATCAGAAATCTCAAATACAAAGTAGTCTCGAATATAAAGGTAACTAACAAGACTGAACATAAGCAACTGGAAATAACATCAGGCTGAACGGATATAAGACAGATCTTCAAGCAAACCTCCAAGCTCCAAAGGTTTGTCTCAAACACTGTGACACTTAGTCTGACCCGAGCATAAAGAAAAACATAAAACACTCAAGTCAGGATTAACATTCTTATACCAGTAAATCAACACAAGTGAAATGTCAACTGAAATACAAATAACTTAAAGGATGTTTGGGATTCCCATCCTTTAAGGATCCATTAAATTATCTACATACATAGTACAATACACTACATAGATAATGTCTATAGTACAGTAAACTATTAAAATAGCGTTAAGGCGTTACCCATATCCCCCTTAACACATTTTTATATATTCCCGTAGTCTATACAGATACTGTAAGCGCCACCAAACTGATGGGATATTCAAGGAGCATTCCATAGGTATGGTACAAAACAAACTCGTAGAGGGCGCAATAAGGCATGTGACAAGGCACGCGAGGCAATGCCTAAGGTAGGATTTTACCGTTTTGCAGAACCGGGCTGGTGTTAACGCATAGCAGCTACTACCGCCCACCTCGAGACACACTCCCATAATCAAAGGTGCACCCAATCAAATCACAAAGTAATAGAATAGTATCGAAGAAATGTGCCTGATAGGAGGTGCGACCTCTCTTGGCCCAGGTATAGCTCCTGTTTTAGCCACATCAAGCTGACTCGTGGGAGTCAGGGCTGCGTTAATACCTCATATAGAATCGTTGCCAAACCATCTTACTTCGTTTTGGAATCTTCACCACATACACAGTTGTTAAAGTGGTTTTTGGTATTGGCAAAGAGTATGACAATATCCGATACCGGTTTCTTTAACAACCAAACGCTTATTTCACACCGTGGTCATTTAAATTGCAAATAGTTCATACTTCATATCAAAATATCACATTCATTTAAAAATCATATCACTTTCGAAATCATATTCACTTTCGAAATCATATCACTTTCAAGACCATATCACTTCCGAAACCGTATTCACTTTATATAATAATTAATAATTCATTTCCAAAAATCATAACCACAAAATAGGTAAATCTATCATATCAAAATTTCAAATTTAAACATTAAATCAAAATCATAACGGTTCCAACTTATCAGTTTAGATATTAGAATAGTTATACATTAAAATAGTTTATATCGAAAAATAGGTTATAGATTAAATAGTTATACATTAAAATAGTTTATATAGAAAAATAGGTTATTGATTAAATAGTTTATATATTAAAAATAGTTTATATTAAAAAGATTTTATATTGAAAATAGTTTCAAATTAGAATTATTTCCTCTAATTTCACAAATCAATTCAAATCAACTTTATATCCAAAATTCAATTTAAATCAATCTTAGTTCATCGGTTACAATTCAATTCAAATTCTCAATAAAACCATTTTAATTTATATCGATTTCAAATATAGGTTTGAACTACATGTTTAAACCATTTCAATCCAATAGGTTTAAATTTTAAATATTCAACATTTACAGTAACTCAATTTTGATAACTTTCATTTATATTTCAAAATCCAACATTTAATTTATTTAAATTTGAAAATATAAACTTAACCATTTTAATATCATTTAAGTAGACTCTCTAATTACAAATTTAAATAAAATCAATAATTAAATATATAACTTCAAATATATTTAATTCTAGAATATTCACCTAATCATCATTTATAAGCATTTATATAAAATCTCAAATTACAAATTTAAATCAAATTAAATATTCAATTTCAATTAAATTCGAATTATTCATTAAATCACCTTTAATCAAAAATCCAGTTATCAAGCTATAAAAATCATATCTTCAAAATCTCAAGATTAATAAGTTCAAATCAATTCTTACTAAATATAATTATTAAACAAATAAAATTTCAAATTAGTTTCAATTTTATCTTTCCAACCTTAATTTATTAAAGTTATTACAAAATCTAATTTTAAAATATTAATATAAATTTTAAATAAATATTTAAACATACTTTATACATATTAGTTAAATTAAATTTTATTATTAAATTTGTTTTATATTAAATCTTATTTTATATATTTTTTAAAATAATAAAATTAAGAGTAAAATCTTAAAAAAGTTATATTTTCAAAACTAACTTATAAATTTAAAATTTTCAAAACATATAATTTTAAAAATCTAAATTTTACACATATATAAAAGTAACATTTATATATTATATTTTAAAAATCAATATTTATTAAAACCCATATATTTCCTTTCAAAACTTTGGAAATCATTTTCAAAATATAGACCAACGGTGTCCGTATATAATTTTCTATCCTATGGTCAAGTGATACAGATGTTTATCATTTCAATCCGCAATTTAAATATTTACGGTATGTATCATTTCAACCCGCAACCCCAAAATTCAAAATTAATGAAAATCGCTTGGGTTTATCATTTCAACCCATAACGATTTTCCCCTAATCTATAAGATCGTTCGGGTATGTATCATTTCAACCCATAGGGAATTCCTAAACTACAGGGAACTTGCAGAGTGAGAACAAATATGATAATAATATAACATACCAAAATAGGCATATATCATGAGCAACAAATTTGAATATAATATATACAACAGGTTATGGTGTCATATGTCATATGTAAACAGTTACAGATAATGACATAGCATATTTAGCAATTAAATAACTTAAAAATTCAAATTTAGCAGCATATTTCAATTGTCATTTCATGTGAATTAAATTTACTAAATATAAGAATGTTAATCGTGAGTGATTGCTCATCTTTCGGGGCTAGAGGAACACGAGAAATGAACACGACAAGCTACAAATTGAATCACGAACTAGGAAATCGACCAATCCAAATGAAAATCTCAAAGTAAAGCAAGGTGAACACGGATTCGACGAACAAAGGTGATAATTAGGAATCAATGACAACAAATCAAAATCAGCTTGATATAAACTAAAACGAAAGGTTTATTATATTATTTTTTTTTCCTAAAACCAATATTCAATTTAAAAATACATATTTAAAATAACGTGTATATATATATGTATTATATTATAATTTAAAATCAAAATATATACTTCCTCAAAATACCAAATGAATATTTAAACATAATATATAGATAAGCTAATTACAACAAACTATTTCCAAATATTAACGTAAACACCCTTTAGACAAATACTAAGTATCAACTATAATTTATATATGAAATATATATGTAATCAATTGTATTTAAAATATCAAGTGTAAATTATAATATATATATAGGTAATATATATGCAAACATATAAGAAAACTCAAATATATGCTTGGATAGAGAATAACAAATATGTATACAATATATATAATACTTCTTTTTTATACAGATACGTACACATTATCTTAAATATATAAAACATACTTATAACTTGAATAAGGATATGTACCCACTATATGAATATACGTAGCCGAAGCGGTAGGGTGAAATGGTGAGCGGGTTCAAGTTCAGGGCTGAGTTGAGTGATACGGCTGTTCCGCTCGAGTTTAAGCAGCAGCTTCAGGAGTTCTGGAAGTGGATCGAGTGATCGAAGGGAAGGCGGTGGCTAGTGGCTGTGGAATGGTGATGGAAAATAAGGGAGGTGGCATATGGGTCAATGGTTGATGGACGTGGAGCCTTGTGATGTGGTGATCGGCAGGTCTAGGTGCAACTAAGTCTGACAACGGCGGAGATGGGCTGCGAGGCTCGGGTGGTGGAAGTTGGTTGTTGTCACAGGGAAGCCGAAGGGTGCTATGGCCAGGAATACGAATAACATAGGGGAGGGAAAGGTTCTGGTCACGACAGTTGATCCGGCGGTGGGAGGCGAGCTACTAGGGATGGTGTGTGGTCAGCTGATGGGCGTGGAAGTGGTGGAGGCTTAGGCGAATAGTGGTGATGCGGGTTTGGTTCTGGTTAACGGTTTTCAACAGGAGGTGGAGAGGCCGGTCAGTGGATTACTGTAGGGGTGAGATGGTGGGTTCAGGGGATGTGGTAGTGGGTTGATGAGTGGAGATGGAGGATGCGTGCATTAACAGTGGGTAGGTAGGGTAGCAAGATTTTGGAGGTAAGCATGTTAAAGGCGGAGGTCTGGGAAATCTGGAAGATGGACACGAGCAAAATAATGATGAGCAGGTTCAAGCAATATAAACTATATATTATTTTTCAATTTTTTTAAGAGTTGAACTAGAAAATGAAAATGGAAGGGAAGAGAGAGAACGAGCCAAAATATATTTCAAAGTAGTAGAATAACAAAAGTTATGTCAGTTGAATTCTGGAATTATTAATGTCATGTGGTTGTTTAATTCCAACAGGTAGACAAATGATACGGCTAACACAAAAATGAATATGCTGCGGAGATCAGCATGACGAGATGAACATAATGGTACGTAGATATCAGTGATACAACCCACCTATCAAAACTCGATATTCGCTGCCAAAATGCTGCTAAAATGCCGGAAATAAGATAAACGGAGCTAGAGCATTCCAAATTTAGCGAAACGAAATACGACATCTCACTGAGAAAATGATTTGCAAATTTATCATGTAAATATATTTAGATTTCAAAAATATTTTATTTTCATCAAATTAACTGAATTGAAATTGAAATTGAAATTTTTATCAATGAAAATTTTCCATTTGCTATGTTTAAATAGACGCATACCAAATATCAAATTTTCATTACAAAATTTTAATTATTTATTTTCACGAAAAATTTAGTTAATTATGTTATTAAAAGTCGTTAAAATTTACGTGTCGTTACATTAACAAAACAAGAATTAAAATTTTAAGTGGTCTGTGTGATTTAATCTTTATTTTTCTTTTAAATTTTGAAAAGTTGGAGCTAGCTTTTTCTCTTTGCGTTCAAAGAAATTGAAGAGTGGAGATGCATTTTAAAAGAAAAGGAATAGGCACGATCATAGGATATTTTTGTGCAGTCAAATCAAAACTATATATATATTTAAATTCAAAATATCTCGCTCATAATAACTTGAAATCCCGAACCTCTATCGAGGCATGCCGCTAGGCGTTCCTAATGTTATATCCATATTCCGAACGCAATGGAACAAGTCTCGAGGCCTAATTCGATCGTATGGAGAAGATAACTTTTTGAATCCAAATTTTTATATTGAATTTTCGATATTAAATTCAACGCATTTCTATCCTGTACAACCAAACGGTAACTCCAAATGTTACGAATTTTGAAATTCGATAATAATACACTATGACGAATCCAATGGAACTAGTTTCGTGGAAATCCGAGACTGTGCCCCGGAAGGCTATTTTTATATGTAAATTTAAACGAGTTATTTTTAAAATTAGGTAAATCGCTTTTAAATTCAATTTAAAAGTTTACTTACCTTCATTCTTATTAATATAAATTTAATAAGTCTTTAAATCATTTTTGTCCAACTTAAAAATCCAAGGTTTAATTATTTAAATGATTTTTCAATTATAAAATATAAAAATTAAATTATCCAATAAATCACAATTTTGAAATTCGAGTTATTAAATCTATAAAAATTAACTTTTAAATATTTAAAATCAATTTAATATTCTCATTTCAAATAAATCAAAATTTTGGGTCGTTGCATTCCTCCCCCCTTAAAACAATTTCGTCCCCGAAATTGCCAAGATAAGAAGAATGGCTCAAAACCCATCAACTTCCCAAAACCAATCAGTTGAAACAACTCACCAAAATCAATTTGTTGAAACCATATTATCACTTTTACTAATTTCCAAATTCATCCATAGATTCCAAATAATATTATTTACTCGATCATTTCAAGTTATAATCCAAATCAAATTTTTAGTTATTAAATTTTTTTCTAGCTCTTTAAGTTTTTGAAAAATTTCGCCAGCATCTCCTTTGCGTGGCTAGATCAGAACAACTACAAATCACCACTACGGGCTCAAATCAACAAAAGAAACAAAAGTCAAGTGGCTCAATCATAAAACCATCAAATTAACAATGATTAAAACATGTACCTTTTTGTCGGGCAATCAAATTTTCTTTTGAAATCAAGACATCAATTAGCTCTTTCTTTTATATACCTGCATCTTATTTACCGATGATATCCAAGCATATAATTTCAAAAGTATCTTATTTTGTATCTTTCCAGTTCTCAATATTTGTTTTACTTAAGCCCGTACGATGTACATAAATCACCCGTACGCAATATCAAATCTAATCGCTCACTCGATCACACAATTTCACTTCCAAACTAGTATCATTCATACGACCCTTTAGTGTGGACTCAGATCTGGTTCGTCGATTAGAAACCATCATTTTCCTTACAAAGCCATTTACTATGATAGAGAATCCCAGAATCAATCAAAAATCCATATCCAGTGTTCGTCGTCGAAAATCGAGTAAAAATCCCTAACTCGGATCGATATAAATTATCTCAAAATTCTGTGCTCGAATCTGGATCAAACCGTCATGCGAATAAAAACTATACGTACAACTTAGATATTAATTCCGATTGATTCTTAGCTATACTAAATTCCTTTGTTATATTTACTTCATTTCCATTCAATTATTCACAGTTATCATTCACATTTATAATTCACATCCACCTATTTACTTAGTATATCCTTTTAATACCAATTTTCCTTAAGAATTTCACCATCAATTTTTTCTTAAGGCTATTATAAACATTTTATACAAATGTTCTTAGGTTAATTACTACTTCACAACTTGAGTGTATTCTATTTCTATTCAAATTCAATTTCAGTTCCATTTAACTCAATCTATCTCCCAATTTTAAATATTCATTTTTTTTACCAACCATATCCCAAAACTAGATTCAACTTACTAATTAAATTAATTAGTCCCACCATTAATTTATTTTGAATCTCCATCAATTCCATTTCCAAAAATTATTTTATTTAACCCTGGCTTAGGCTAAATTTCTTCTCATAATTCATTTATACTTAACTTGAGTTAAATTTGATTCCATAGTTCAAATTCCAGATTTTAACTTCCCTTTCATTCATATTCAAATTTTAAAACATTGCTTTAACTTGCAATTTACAAATTTTAAAAGTTATCTACTTATTTTCTCATATTTCCAAATAAAACATTTTAAATCAAAATCCCAAAGTATTAAACATAAGTATTCCAAATCATTTTTGAAATCACACACACACACACAATCCCTTGGTATATCAATTCATTCATTTGAATTTTCAAAATCAAAACCAGTTTTACCAAACAAAACTCCAATGGTAGCAATTCCTCTCTTGGAAACTCAAAAATTGATATCGATGATGCTGCAGTCATCACCAAAATTATTTTCCAACGACTGAAGTGAGTTCAGTACTTTTTATTTCCTTTAAAATCCTTTTTTTAAAAAATATTTCATTTATTTCCATTCAAAAACATTTTCTAAATAATGCTATTATTATTTTCCAAAACTTTGAAAAATCATTTTCAAAACCAACGGGATTTAAATTCCCAAATTTCCAGCCTTTAAACCCTTTATAAATCATTTTTATAAACCATATTTATATAATATACTTCAGGAATTACATTTCAATTTATAAATTACATTTACAAATCACATTTTCATAATTCCATTTTGTTATTATTTCTTAACTTTTGATTATAATATCAACTTTTATTCAATCGCCACAACAACAATCGATAATAGTTTAACATTATCATTTCCTAACAACTAAGCACACCATATACAACTATAATAATTTCTGAAAAATTATTTCTTTTATATATAGAATATAATCAGGGTAAAATTATTTCATTTACCCAATTTCAAAACAATACTATGTCGAATTTCTCTTTCAAGTATTTAGAAATCCCTATCAATAACATTAATTACTCGTATTGACCAGAATCCATAAGCCACTCGATAGACCAATCAAGACAATATAAAACACTTTTTATATCACTAACAAATACGCGCTTATATATATATACACACACACACTCAAACTCATTCTAGGGTGCTACTGACCTTATCGTTAATGAGTCACCCCATCAAAGCCAAGGTTCTCGCTTAACCTTCAGATCTAATACCACCTTGTAACGACCGGGATTTTTGACCCCCGAAAATTGACACTAATTCGTCTACTGTATTACATGCCGATAAATCGAATGTTAGAAAACCCGATTGTTAGGAAAAATGAAAAGAAGAAATAGAAGGAAACAGAAACAATAACACAGAATCTCACAATCGCAGCGGAACAAAATATAATAGATAATAACATATCTTTATACGATAAGAACTATAACTGTTATTATACATACCATCATCAGGGTACAACAGTCAACAATCAATCTGGACAGTTATAATAAATTGTCTTCACAAGTGCTGAATATACAGCATACACACACAATGGAAAATAAACAAGTACGGGAATACGTCTCTTTCATCCAGCTCGTCCTGAGCTCCATAGCATCGTATCCTGAATCTATAATACTCGGTCCGACCCGAGCATTATAATAAAATAACACTCGAGTCAGTGTGGAAAACCAGCGTGAGAAAACACAGCCAATTGGATTTAAAGTTATACAAAAATCTTTGAAATCAAAAGGGTATCTCGTAAGACCACGCCACACATAAACTCGACAGGTTTTTACCTTACGATAACCAAAACACTTTTATATAAGAATCCCGTGATATTATAATAGTGTCTAAGTACAAATACTTATTAAAATAGCTGAAATGCTTGCATCTTACATTTCAACATAGTTGGACACAATCAAAACCGTACAGCGCTTATTGGAGAATGGATTTCATACAATGACTAGGCACTGGGGTACCACCTATCACAGTACACGTCTAGAAAATGTATCGAGATCGAACCTATCGATCCCTGCCAACACAAGACCGGCCTACCCCTTACTGGATAGTACCGAATATGTCATCACCCCGGTTGCTTTGCAACCCTTTTGAGATCTCATGCACAACCAATCCATAAATATGTAGGTGTAGGATATCTAGAAAGGTGACAACATACCCTAATGGGTGCGACCCACTTAGCCTTGCTTCATCTCCCCTGATTTTCAGTCATTCCCGGTTGATGAGGCTTGAGGCTACGATTACCTTTCAAGAAATTCATACTTAGAATGCTCATTCCCTTTCAATGACAATGTGCTGATAGCATTCATTCATACAAGTTGTTCTGGGTATGAACAAATTGAATCTTCAAGAACTCCGTCTTCATTATCTTCATGACATCATAATTCGTAACGCACAAATCAGATCGAAGTGGTTTTGGATAATTAAATCAGATCCCAGTCTCTTCGAAACGATCAACAAAATTGGCTAGATTTGATAGTCGGTGATTTAACTATCAAATTACACACATAAGCAGTCACTAGACCCATATTATAAATCTTTCAAATATTTACTTCAAAATATCTTTACAAAGATATATATATATATATATATATATATACACGATCTCTTTAAATATTTCAATATTTGGAAACAATTTCGAACATTATATTCATAACATGATATTTCCAAACCATATCATCCTTTAGAAATATTTCCAATTTCAATTTATAATCCATTACTTAGAAAAATAGTTCTATATAAAACCTTTCGTAGTTAATATACTTCCAAAACCTTCCACTCCAGTACTTAGGAAAATAATTTAAGTCTATTTTCCATAATCATTTCTAATATCCATAGTTAGAAAATATTCCATACTTATCTCATAAATCTCCAGAAATTTATTAATTCCCTTAAAAATTTCCAAAAAATTATCGATTATACTTATTTATAATCCAATTAACAATTTATAATTCCTTTGATGAATTCAGATTCATTTTTGAAGTTCCCGCATCTAAACAATTTGGAATTTCCTGAAAAGACCCTCCTATTTCTACCCTAATTCCATAAGGATTTTTTTTAACTTCATCAAAGGGGATTTAAATCAAATAGAAATCAAAATGCCATACAAGCTATAGACATAGCCACTTATTTCTTTTCTAAATAGGTAAATTAGGCAAAATCAGCAGTTCAGACGTCTAAATTCTTATGACAGGCGTCTAAACTTAATCCCAGACGTCTAAATAATTTTGACAGACGACTCAGGGATCAAAATTTGAAACAGAGATAAAAAGACATTTTGAACTAAATTCAGACATCTAATTTTTTTGTGACAGACGTCTACTCTTAACCTCAGACGTCTAAATTATTATGACTGACGTCTAAGTTTGGTCTCAGACGTCTAAATTATTAAGACTGACGTCTAAATTCGATCTCTATGTACATGCATATGCACATTCAATTTATATGTGTCTGGATGACCACCTACATTCATTTACACTTTTAAGTTTGATTTAAACTTCCTTTGAACTATCAGAGATGATATATAGATTGATCATTCATTACAAATATATTTTCCAGAGTCATTTTCTTTTTCCAATAAGCAAAATATATCCAGGATCAAAACAATTAACCAATATAAATATATCAGTACATTCACAAAGATAAGCACATACATGTGAGGATGTATATGCCTCTCTTGTTTGAATCAGAGTTCTGGAAAACAAGAGGATATTGGATTGATCGAATTTAATCAATCCACACATAGTTCAGTGTTATAATAAAAATTCCATTCATACATGAATACCTATATGTCTATATATTTTTAACTCCTGAGACCTTGCAGTCATTTAAAAACATTCAATCCTATGCCTATTATCTATTGTATACTTATGCCATGTAGAAAGATAAAACCATTTAATTTTCTGAAAATCAACTATCCAGATTTCCCAAAACTTAAATCCTTTCTAAAGACTCAAAATTGACTAATACATTTATAAAATGTAATCATTCAGTTTTCAACATGGTGTTCTTACTAAATCCACTTACAATATTTTGATTAACTTCTTTAATATCAGATATTAACTAGATTCATAAATTCCAGATACAAGTCAATCCCTTAATAAAATACTTAACAAAATATCCATCCCATGATCAACACTTGATACAAGTAACAGTTTAAATCATTAATACATGCAGATTTCATCATTTAGGCTCTTATCTAACTAAGTTTAGCATGCTATAATCTTCTTCTCAAAGCCTTGCTCCTACTCCTACTTAGTTGCTGCAATCCCTGAAAAAGCATTTGAAACTGCCTCATTTTAAATGAGACACCCCAGATGCCATTAGCACACTAGGGTCAGACACATGTCTGGTATGAGAAAATTCACAAAAGCAAATAGTTAATTAGGTTAAAAATCAAATTAAGTACATATACATGAAGTTCTGCCCTTTGGAATCAGATCATACTTGTGTGCATGCTCTGTGTCATTGTGCATGTGCACGCTTTAGTTTTTCTTTCCAGAGACTACATTTATAAATATGGCACATACATTCAAGTATACAATTCAGTCATAATCAAACAATCATTCACACCAAACAGGAAAATAACCAATATGAGTTAAATCATTTATTCAATCCTCATATTTCAATTCTGGAAAAACTCTAGTTTCCTCATTATCTCAAATATTTTTCCCTTGGTATATTTATCTATCCTGGTCTCATCTGCAATATCTATGAATCAATGGACACACTGTAATGAACTAATTCACTCCATTACACAAAGATCTCGGGACTTAAACAAGCCATGTGTCAACTTGTGTTACTCAAGAACACAAGTCATTCCTGCAGTGTTCTTGACCCCAATTTCCTAATCAGGTTTAAGTTAATAATAACTCTGTTGATTTTTCATGACTAAACCATTCAGTGATCCATTTTACTAACTAAAAACATCCATATCATGGCATCTCATATTATTCATAACCATACAGAGACAAGCAAGCAAACAACCATTGGTGACTTAAATAAATAAGGTTCTGTATGTATATGTATACATTCTGGTATTTTTAAAAGGGTATAGGCAACTAACATTGGCTTATGGATTTTGACAGAGTTTTTCTTTTTGCAAACATTTGTGCTTGAGTTAAACTCAGAATGACCTGGTTTCACTGAATCACAAAATTTTATTTGCTATGCATATGAACATATATATTTTTTCATTGAATCAGGAGCATCAGCACATAGGCAGCCCTATTGCACCCCTAATTCCTTTTTGTCTCAAGCCTCAGCACTTATACATGAGTATATTGCAGCTCAACATTATTTACATTTTTCTGGGTTGAGCCAAAACCAATACTACTTGCCTATTTTCAACATTTTATTTTTTGGGTATTTGTTTATGTTCCTTAACATTAACATATCAGAAATCTGGATTTATAAAGCATATATGTATACTAACAACACATAAGGATTTCTTATAATACAACAAGTGATCAACCAAAGTGAATAAAAACCTTTTCAGTTTTAAAATCCCAGATAAATATTCACATATGAAAATACATTTTTAAGAAAATTACTTATAACTGGCTGCCTACATTAGGACTTATTGCCTTAGATTTTGAGTGAGTTTTCTCACCTAGCTCTCTTCTTTGCTTCCTTAATTAATTGATGAACTTCTGCCTTTAGCCTCAAGCTCTCTTCCTTCCCTTGCCTTATGATTTCTATGGTGTTGTTTTCTTCTTTTTTTCAAGTTCTTTTCTGAGAAGGAGAGGAGGCTGCTGCATATACATGTATATATACAGGGTCTTCCTTAGGGTTTTGGGTATTGGCTAAAGCCATTTTTGCCCACCAGAAAAATCATGTTATCTGTATTTTACTTGAACCCAAAATTCTACCCTTCCCGGCTTAATTTAGGTGAAGAGAAAAGTGGTTACATTTTTTTTTCAGAATTTTGCTTTTCAGAAAATACTTTTTTCCTTTGTCTACAATCATGCCAAAAATGTGACTTGATTTTATTATTTATCAAATACTCTTCCTAATTCTGCCTATAGCAAACATTTCCCTGTTTTGTCTTATTTTTCCTATTTTTATCTTTCATGTAAATGGTATGTACCTTCTTTATTTATCTACAAGAGAACTACTCCTTTTTTTATATCTTCATTCTTTCTTTCTTTCTGCCTATCTATAAAATATATCTGGATATTTTATTTTACTAATTTGAACTCTAGTATTTTATTAACACCTATATATATAAGTCTTACTGAAATAATTAGCACACCCATATATATTTACACTTCATTCTGTATTGACACACACATGCACATGTACACTCAAAAATATTCAGTAGCATCCATATATGTATATTTACTCATGCATGCAACTTTTAAGGATTTAATCTATATATATATATATATTCCCATACATATCAATATGTATTTATTCTTAGAGTTCAGGGATTTTTAGCTTTAGTTCATGTGCATTTCCTGTGCACACATGTACACACATACTGATACACTATCAAGCTATATCAATTCCCTTTCAAAATTTATTTAAAAATCATTTTGAATTCATTTATATTTTTCAGAATAAATTCCTAAAATCTTGGGTCATTACATACACCCCTCCTTTTAGGAATTGTGTCCCACAATTTTCCTAAGCTTAAAATAAATTTTAAACTTAATTCAGAGAACAAGTACATTCTCAATCAAATAGGTTTTTAGTTCTATAATAACTAAAAACATATGCATCTAAAAAAAACAAACAATCAAAAATCAGAATTACCTTTAGTCTGAAAATAGCTTAGGATAATTCATCCTAACTTTGTCCTCTAATTCCCATGTGCAATCACTAGGATTAAGACTCCACTGTACCTTCACAAGTTTCAGAGATTTATTTCTCAACTTCTTCACATCTTTTGCCAAAATCCCCACTGGATCCTTTTCATAAATCAATTTAGAATTTATCTGCACTTGGGTTGGGGTCTCAAGAATTTCTGCCTTGTCATGGACCCACCTTCTCAATTGTGATACATGAAAAACATCATGTATACCTTGCATGTTTTATGGTAATTCCAACTTATATGCCAAGGGACCAATTCTTTCCAGAATTTTGTATGGTCCAATGTATCTTGGGGTTAACTTGCCTTGTTTTCCAAACCTCAGCACATTTTTCATAGGTGAGATTTTGATGAAAACAAAATTTCCCACTTCATATTCTACCTGCCTCCTTCTCATGTCTGCATATTTCTTTTGCCTATCTTGAGCTGCTGCCATTCTTCTTCTTATCAACTCAATTTTCTCCTTAGTTTCTTATATGTACTCAGGTCCTAAAATAGACCTTTCTCCTGCTTCTACCCCACAAACAGGTGACAAACAGGGTTTACCATATAAGGCTTCAAATGGAGCCATTCCTATGGTGCTTTGGTAGCTGTTGTTGTATGTAAATTCAACTAGATGAAGATAATCTTCCCAGTTGCCCCCAAAATCCAGTATACATGCCCTCAGCATGTCCTCCAAAACTTTGTTTACTACCTCAGTCTGCCCATCTGATTGAGGATGGTAGGCAGTACTTAAACATAGTTCACTTCCCATTGCTTCTTGAAAGCTTCTCCAGAATTTTGAAGTGAAGATGGTATCCCTATCACTCACAATGGTTTTGGGAATGCCATGTAACTTTACCACTTCCTTTATAAAAATTTGAGCTAATTTTGGTGCTGTTCTTTCTGACTTGACTAGAATGAAGTGTGCTACCTTGGTTAGCCTATCAACTATCACCCATATACTTGTATTACCTCTCTCAGATCTAGGCAGTCCATCTATGAAGTCCATAGATATGTCTTCCCACTTCCACTGTGGTACACTAAGAGACTGCATCAACCCTGATGGCCTTTGGGTTTCAGCCTTGACTTGTTGGCAAGTCATACATTTGGCAATGTATTTAGCTATATCAGATTTCATCCCCTTCCACCAGAAGTCTCTTTTCAAATTTTGGTACATTTTTGTGTTGCCTGGGTGTATGGAGTATTTACTTCTGTGATAATCATTCAATATCTCTTTCTTCAATTCTGTGTCCTCTGGTACACACATCCTATTCTGGTATCTCATATAACCATTTTTATCAATATGGTGATTCATCACTTCCTCCCCTCTTGAGAGGAGCATTTTCTTCTCTAATAAGTTGGCATCTTGTTCTTGCATTTTTCCTACCTTCAGAATTAAATCTGGTTGAAGTGTCATTAAGCTTAACTTCCCTTTATCTTCTTGTGCACCATGCATCTGCTCATCAATGTGCACACAACCATTCTCCCCAATTTCTAACTCAGTTAGCAAAGACAAGCCCTTAAATTCTTCTATCATCATCATAGCCAATTTAGCATGCTGTCTACTTAGAGCATCTGCAACTTTGTTTGCTTTGCCTGGTGTATAGAGTATGTCAAAGTCATAGGCAGCTAAGAACTCCACCCATCTATGTTGCCTCATGTTCAAATCTTTTTGTGAAAATAAATATTTTAGAGATTTATGGTCAGTGTAAAGTTCAAACTTTGTGCCTAACAAATAATGTCTCCAAAGTTTTAAAGCATAGATCACAGCTGCTAATTCGAGATCATGGGTGGCATACCTTACTTCATGGGGTTTAAGTTGTCTGGATGCATATGCAATGACTTGGCCTTGTTGCATTAGCACTGCACCCAAGCCAAATCCACTAGCATCAGTGTATACCACTAATTCTTCATTTCCATGTGGTACCTTTAAAATTGGAGCATTCACCAATGCCTCCTTCAACTGTTCAAAAGACTTCTCACATTTTTCTGACCAAACAAAAGCTTGGTTCTTCCTGGTTAGATTAGTGAGTGGTGTAGAAATTTTTGAAAAATCTTTTATAAACCTCCTATAATACCCTGCCATCCTCATAAATGACCTCACTTCACTCACAGTGCTTGGCCTCTTCCATGCTTGAATAGCCACTACTTTATTAGGGTTCACAGAAATTCCTTGAGCAGATATAACATGGCCAAGGAAATGTACTTCCTCTTTCCAAAATACACATTTTGAAAATTTTGCCTTTAAATCTTTTTCCCTTAACCTAGACAAAACCAGGTGCAAATGATGCTTATGTTCTTCTACTGTTTTGGAATAAATCAAAATGTCATCTATAAAAATAAGAACAAACTTGTCTAGACAATCTCTAAAGGTTCTGTTCATCAAATCTACAAAGTATGATGGTGCATTGGTCAAGCCAAATGGCATAACCAAAAATTCATACAACCCATACCTAGTGTTAAAGGCAGTGTACTTGATGCTTGATTCTTCCACCTTCATTTGATGAAAACCAGATGCTAAGTCTAGTCTAGAAAATACTTTTGCCCCTACTAATTGATCAAAAAGATCATCTATTCTTGGCAATGGGTATTTATTTTTAATAGTTACCTTGTTTAATTCTCTATAATCTATACAGAGTCTTAAGGAGCCATCTTGCTTCTTAACAAAAACCACTGGTGCTCCCCAGCAAGAATTACTTGGTCTTATAAAACCCTTTTCTTCCAGTTCTTCTAACTGTTTCTTTAATTCCTTTAGTTCATTTGGCCCCATTCTAGTTGGCTTTTTAATCACTGGGCTTGCTCCTGGAACTAGATTGATCTGGAACTCTACTGGTCTATGGTGTGGAACACCCTTGACCTCACCAAACACATCCAAATATTCATTGACTATGGGAATTTCTTCAATGATTAATTCACTGAAATCTTTTTCTGAGTCAACTAAATGATATAGTTTTCCTTCCTTAGCTACTTCACATAAAACTGTGATTCTTTGACCTCTAGAATTTTGCAATGATATGGTGGATGAGTCTAAATTAATTATGGCTTTAAATTGCCTTAACCAGTCTACCCCCAATATAACACCTATATTTGGGTAATTCAGAACATATAAATTGGAAATAAAAATATTTCCTCCTATGTTTAATTCCACATCCACACAAATCATATTTAAAACACTAGAACTCCCTAGTGGACTTTGTATATGTAATGGGGTTTCAACCAATATGCAATTCAGCTTTAGCATTTTAACTAGTTCATAAGAAATTAAAGACTGAGTTGCCCCAGTATCATATACTACTGCTATAGGTATGGTACAAATAAGTAATGTACCTTCCACTTGGCTATGGTTTTCTGTGTTACTCTCCACTGTGGCTTTGCCTTTTCCTTCCAAATTTGCCAATTTTCCTTGCTGTTTGTACTCAGGACAATTCCTCTTCATATGCCCCTCTTTCCCACATAGATAACACTTGAAGGCTCCTCCCTTCAATTCTGGACACCTAGGCTTGATATGCCCCTCCTTTCCACACTGATGGCACACAATTTTCTTCTTGGTTTCCTTAGCTTTGACATCTCCAGTGCCTTTGTTACTGGCCTCTTCCTTCTTCTTATCATAAGGGTGATACCTCCCCTTACCCTTCTTGGTATTATTGTTCTTAAAATTTCTGAACTTCTCCCTTTCCTTGTCATGCTGTTCCAACCTCAAAGCTAAGTCTATCACATGGTCAAAAGTCCTGTCTGCATGGGGTAACATGGCTCTGCTAAGTCCTGGGTTCAACCCTTTTATGTACCTATCATTTTTGGATGCCTCATCTGCCACAAGCATTGCTCCATATGTGGAAAGCCCCTCAAACCTTTGAGTGTATTCTGTGACAGTCATGGTTCCTTGTCTAAGTCTAATAAATTCTTCTAGCAAGGTAGTCTTTGCTGATGCTGGTACAAACCTTGCTTCCAACATCTCTTTGAATTGATTCCAAGTGATCTCATTCTCATTCCTTCCTGCAATGATTACTTCCCACCAGCCTAAAGCTACTCCTTTTAGCTGTCTTGAAGCCACTTGCCTCTTTCTTTGATCATCAAGTTGCATGTCATTGAAAATTCTTTCCAATGTTCTCAATCATGTTTGAATTTCCATGATACTTTCTGTCCCTTCAAAGCTTTTGCCTCCTAAATGAGTATATGTCTTAAGTAATTTTGAGAGTTCTTCATAGGGATTTTCTTGCCTTTGTCCTGCCCCATCCTTAAATGCTCTCACCAAGTCTTGCAGATTGACCATTGGTGGTGCATGGGAAGATCCTGCTCCTTGATTTGGTGGTCTCCCTACCATAGTTTGCTAATAATAATTTACATAGCTGGTTAGTTTGATTGGTAATTTTATTATTTCAGTGGTTTTTTTTCCACACTGAAAACATTAATATATATATTTAGTTCCTTTAAATTTTTATTTCTATCTAAGAACTTGATCTTTACTTCTACTATGTTGAATAACATAGCTCTGATACCAACTGAAAAGACCCTCCTATTCCTACCCTAATTCCATAAGGATTTTTATTTTAACTTCATCAAAGGGGATTTAAATCAAATAGAAATCAAAATGCCATACAAGCTATAGACATAGCCACTTATTTCTTTTCTAAATAGGTAAATTAGGCAAAATCAGCAGTTCAGACGTCTAAATTCTTATGACAGGCGTCTAAACTTAATCCCAGACGTCTAAATAATTTTGACAGACGGCTCAGGGATCAAAATTTGAAACAGAGATAAAAAGACATTTTGAACTAAATTCAGACATCTAATTTTTTTGTGACATACGTCTACTCTTAACCTCAGACGTCTAAATTATTATGACTGACGTCTAAGTTTGGTCTCAGACGTCTAAATTATTAAGACTGACGTCTAAATTCGATCTCTTGTACATGCATATGCACATTCAATTTATATGTGTCTGGATGACCACCTACATTCATTTACACTTTTAAGTTTGATTTAAACTTCCTTTGAACTATCAGAGATGATATATAGATTGATCATTCATTACAAATATATTTTCCAGGGTCATTTTCTTTTTCCAATAAGCAAAATATATCCAGGATCAAAACAATTAACCAATATAAATATATCAGTACATTCACAAAGATAAGCACATACATGTGAGGATGTATATGCCTCTCTTGTTTGAATCAGAGTTCTGGAAAACAAGAGGATATTGGATTGATCGAATTTAATCAATCCACACATAGTTCAGTGTTATAATAAAAATTCCATTCATGCATGAATACCTATATGTCTATATATTTTTAACTCCTGAGACCTTGCAGTCATTTAAAAACATTCAATCCTATGCCTATTATCTTTTGTATACTTATGCCATGTAGAAAGATAAAACCATTTAATTTTCTGAAAATCAACTATCCAGATTTCCCAAAACTTAAATCCTTTCTAAAGACTCAAAATTGACTAATACATTTATAAAATGTAATCATTCAGCTTTCAACATGGTGTTCGTACTAAATCCACTTACAATATTTTGATTAACTTCTTTAATATCAGATATTAACTAGATTCATAAATTCCAGATACAAGTCAATCCCTTAATAAAATACTTAACAAAATATCCATCCCATGATCAACACTTGATACAAGTAACAGTTTAAATCATTAATACATGCAGATTTCATCATTTAGGCTCTTATCTAACTAAGTTTAGCATGCTATAATCTTCTTCTCAAAGCCTTGCTCCTACTCCTACTTAGTTGCTGCAATCCCTGAAAAAGCATTTGAAACTGCCTCATTTTAAATGAGACACCCCAGATGCCATTAGCACACTAGGGTCAGACACATGTCTGGTATGAGAAAATTCACAAAAGCAAATAGTTAATTAGGTTAAAAATCAAATTAAGTACATATACATGAAGTTCTGCCCTTTGGAATCAGATCATACTTGTGTGCATGCTCTGTGTCATTGTGCATGTGCACGCTTTAGTTTTTCTTTCCAGAGACTACATTTATAAATATGGCACATACATTCAAGTATACAATTCAGTCATAATCAAACAATCATTCACACCAAACAGGAAAATAACCAATATGAGTTAAATCATTTATTCAATCCTCATATTTCAATTCTGGAAAAACTCTAGTTTCCTCATTATCTCAAATATTTTTCCCTTGGTATATTTATCTATCCTGGTCTCATCTGCAATATCTATGAATCAATGGACACACTGTAATGAACTAATTCACTCCATTACACAAAGATCTCAGGACTTAAACAAGCCATGTGTCAACTTGTGTTACTCAAGAACACAAGTCATTCCTGCAGTGTTCTTGACCCCAATTTCCTAATCAGGTTTAAGTTAATAATAACTCTGTTGATTTTTCATGACTAAACCATTCAGTGATCCATTTTACTAACTAAAAACATCCATATCATGGCATCTCATATTATTCATAACCATACAGAGACAAGCAAGCAAACAACCATTGGTGACTTAAATAAATAAGGTTCTGTATGTATATGTATACATTCTGGTATTTTTAAAAGGGTATAGGCAACTAACATTGGCTTATGGCCTTTGACAGAGTTTTTCTTTTTGCAAACATTTGTGCTTGAGTTAAACTCAGAATGACCTGGTTTCACTGAATCACAAAATTTTGTTTGCTATGCATATGAACATATATATATTTTCATTGAATCAGGAGCATCAGCACATAGGCAGCCCTATTGCACCCCTAATTCCTTTTTGTCTCAAGCCTCAGCACTTATACATGAGTATATTGCAGCTCAACATTATTTACATCTTTCTGGGTTGAGCCAAAACCAATACTACTTGCCTATTTTCAACATTTTATTTTCTGGGTATTTGTTTATGTTCCTTAACATTAACATATCAGAAATCTAGATTTATAAAGCATATATGTATACTAACAACACATAAGGCTTTCTTATAATACAACAAGTGATCAACCAAAGAGAATCAAAACCTTTTCAGTTTTAAAATCCCAGATAAATATTCACATATGAAAATACATTTTTAAGAAAATTACTTATAACTGGCTGCCTACATTAGGACTTATTGCCTTAGATTTTGAGTGAGTTTTCTCACCTAGCTCTCTTCTTTGCTTCCTTAATTAATTGATGAACTTCTGCCTTTAGCCTCAAGCTCTCTTCCTTCCCTTGCCTTATGATTTCTATGGTGTTGTTTTCTTTTTTTTTTTCAACTTCTTTTTTGAGAAGGAGAGGAGGCTGCTGCATATACATGTATATATACAGGGTCTTCCTTAGGGTTTTGGGTATTGGCTAAAGCCATTTTTGCCCACCAGAAAAATCATGTTATCTGTATTTTACTTGAACCCAAAATTCTACCCTTCCCGGCTTAATTTAGGTGAAGAGAAAAGTGGTTACATTTTTTTTTCAGAATTTTGCTTTTCAGAAAATACTTTTTTCCTTTGTCTACAATCATGCCAAAAATGTGACTTGATTTTATTATTTATCAAATACTCTTCCTAATTCTGCCTATAGCAAACATTTCCCTGTTTTGTCTTATTTTTCCTATTTTTATCTTTCATGTAAATGGTATGTACCTTCTTTATTTATCTACAAGAGAACTACTCCTTTTTTTATATCTTCATTCTTTCTTTCTTTCTGCCTATCTATAAAATATATCTGGATATTTTATTTTACTAATTTGAACTCTAGTATTTTATTAACACCTATATATATAAGTCTTACTGAAATAATTAGCACACCCATATATATTTACACTTCATTCTGTATTGACACACACATGCACATGTACACTCAAAAATATTCAGTAGCATCCATATATGTATATTTACTCATGCATGAAACTTTTAAGGATTTAATCTATATATATATATATATATATTCCCATACATATCAATATGTATTTATTCTTAGAGTTCAGGGATTTTTAGCTTTAGTTCATGTGCATTTCCTGTGCACACATGTACACACATACTGATACACTATCAAGCTATATCAATTCCCTTTCAAAATTTATTTAAAAATCATTTTGAATTCATTTATATTTTTCAGAATAAATTCCTAAAATCTTGGGTCATTACATTTCCTCTTCTCAAATATTCTTAAGTTCCCCTCATTTCCATTACAAGAATTTACCTTATAAAATCACATCCATTAAATAAAACCCGGTTCACAAATCTCGAGAGCATTTATAAATAAATTACAATCACTTACTTTAAAACTATATACATATATAATATATTTCAAAACATAGTTAAATAATTATTTAAAATATCTAAGCACTTTTAAACTAAACGTCATTAACTAATTCCATTTTATTAATAAAATTCTAATCGATATACCAAAACTTGTTTATAACTTAGAGTTTCATTTAAACAAATTTAATTATCTAAATAACTAAATTTATGAAATATTTTAATCCAATTAATAGCTGTAAAACTACATAGTTTAATAATTAAAAATTCTCTTTTAAATCAAACTTAACCTCTCGATAAAAATATATATTATTAAAATCTCAATATAACCAATTTCAATTTATAAATCTCTCTTGATTCATAACACATCGACCACATTCCAAATTTCATAACCTTTATCACATTCCAAAGATAGACTCTCCATTTCTTTTTAAACCGATTACCCCATCTCATTATAAATTCTCACTGTGAATTTATATCTCCAATTTATCAAATGATAATCATTTCACTTCATTTATAAACATTGTCTATAAATTTTATAATCTCATTTCCAGTTTATAACAGGTTCATATCACTAAAATCCATTTATAAATCTATTTCTAAATCGATTTCTAAATTTAATCTCGGTTATAAATCAATTTTTTGAATAACCCAACTATATTCCAAAACCGATCAAATCTCGATTTCTACTTCTATTTTGTAATCTAAAAATCTTATTTAAAATCCAATATAACTAATTTAATATTTATTTCCAAATTCCTTTTATTCTCCCAATCTATTTAAATTTCGATCTTTTTAAAACCCTTAACATTTAAACAAATATCACTTAAATTTATTGTTTAAAAATCTTTTACATACATTATTTTAAAATCTCTATTTAAATTATTTCACGAAATAGTTAAGTACAAATTTAAAACCAAATCATTTATTTTATCCAAAATAATACCTCTTAAAATAATTCCAAACTCAATATAAATATATCACTTCCAAAATCCCCTTTTAATTTCTTTTCAAATTCAAAAATAATATTTATGGTATTTTAAAATACCAAAATCTAGGCCAGTGCTACTATAGCATCCAATAGCTCAAATCATATCATAATCTACCACATATTATTCAAACACATCATATATCGCTATATATGAAATTAAAATCAATATTTTTGAGGAATCAGTTGGATCCCTCCAACCTGTTTCCCTGCAACCACAGAGGTCAGATAACATAAAATACCAATCCTGCTTCGAGGCGGGATATCGCGGTAATATAGGGTCATCCGCTATTATGCGGGGCGCATAGGGTCTCATCCGCTCCAATCGACGGGAATATATCCAACTACTAATATATATACTAAAATATATAATATAACATCCAACTGATAATAATAATTTATCAATTCATCCAATCAACCAATAAATAATTCATAACACTTTAAAATAAAGATAGCTATCCAAATTAGTGATATTTACTCACCTTTATTTTCTGTTGTCGCTTTCTGGTTCCGATTAAATTCGAACGGCGTTCGAATTTAACTGAAAATTCCGCAAGCTCTAAATTTACCCAATTTGATTCCATAGTAAAGATCTCGTTAATACGAACCCAACGCGACTGACCGCGTTGGATTTGGACCTAAAACGAATGAGACATTGAGATATGAATGTTGTAAGCTTCTTCCCCAAACGATTTCGCCTGCAGCTTTCTCTCGTGCACGCCCCTCGTGTCATTGATACGCTACTTCGGATCACCATCAATCGATCTGCGACCACCCACGAACTCGCCTCGACTTCCTCTCATGATCGCACACCACCTCGCCACCTTCGGCCGTACGAAGCAAAAAGCGACCCAAATCCATATCGCGACAAACTGTAGGTCACGACCTACCACATGGCATCGCACGCTGCTCCACCACTACCAAACCCTCCGACCACTCACGAGAAATACACCAGCACACTTCAAATCACCTAAATTCCCTCTTAGAACCCCCACACCGAAACCCTAGCCGCTGTATGAATTCGACACTCCCCAAATTGATAGACGCACCCAAAGTCGAGACCATGGACTGAAAGATAAACACCATATGAACTTGACAAAGCAAGAATTAAAATTTTAAGTGGCCTGCGTGATTTAATCTTTATTTTTCTTTTAAATTTTGAAATGGTGGAGCTAGCCTTTTCTCTTTGCGTTCAAAGAAATTGAAGAGGGAAGACGTATTTTAAAATAAAAGGAATAGGCACGATTATAGGGTGGCTGATAGGTCTGCGATGTGAAGGGGGATATTTTTGTGCAGTCAAATCAAAACTATATATATATATATATATAAAAATTCAAAATATCTCGCTTATAATAACTTGAAATCCCGAACCCCTATCGAGGAGTGCCGCCAGGCGTTTCTAATGTTATACCCATATTTCGAACGCAATGGAACAAGTCTCGAGACCTAATTCGATCGTATGGAGAAGATAGCTTTTTGAACCCAATTATTATATTGAATTTTTGATATTAAATTCAACGTGTTTCTATCCTGTACAACCAAACGGTAACTCCAAATGCTACGAAATTTGAAATCCGATAATAATACACTATTACGGATCCAATGGAACTAGTTTCGTCGAAATCCGAGACTGTGCCCAAGAAGGCTATTTTACTTACCATCTGAAATCCGATAAAAGTTTACTTACCTTCATTCTTATTAATAGAAATTTAATAAGTCTTTAAATCATTTTTATCCAACTTAAAAATCCAAGATTTAATTATTTAAACATCAATTATAAAATTTAAAAATTAATTTATCCAATAAATCACTATTTTGAAATTCGAGTTATTAAATCTATAAAAATTAACTTTTAAATATTTAAAATCAATTTAATATTCCCATTTCAAATAAATCAAAATTGTAGGTCGTTATAACTTTTCAGAATGATATTTTCGTATCTGAAAACCTACAAACCCAATACCGCTCCCACTGACTTCGAGACACTTTGGTTGTTTTGTGCAAACAAACTAATCTAAATCTATATTAAGAACTTTATGTTTCGGCATATATATACCAAAACATAAAGTCATACTATGCGATAATTTTGTGAGTAAAATCCAAACCAGCCCGAGCACATCGAATGGTGAATCTGTTACGTAAATTTTCAACAATTGAAATCTAGAGTTATATTCTTATCAATATGGCTCAGTATATTCTAGTTGCATTTGTCTTTCTCGTAAAGACACATTTACAGCCAATGAATCATATCCCTTTGGATACAACTATTAAAATCATATAATGTTCCTGCAATCTATTTCAGATTAGCGCATCGTACCATATTATAGAGTCAATACTTTTAATGGTTTAATTAAATAGCCAAGGATTATTTATTCTTGACATTGATAAGAAATGCACAGTTTCTATTTAATGTACAAGAATACTCAACATACATTCAAGGCATTTTATGAATTGCCTTATATAAAACTGATTTTCATTTGTTCATAATATATTTATGTTTACAACATAAATTAGTCATCTAATGACTATCGATCCCAAAATTCTCTTGGGATGATTCATACAAGACCCTTACGTACAATTACTACCTGCAGTCTTTCGAATCACACAACCTACCAACTTCTTAGCCTAAGATATGTAGTGATTTCTTATAAACCCATATCTCGTATGGTTTTGTAAATTCTTAGGATTTTATTAGTTTTAACCTTGTGTACAACTCTTAAGTACAAGACCTTATTGAAAGAAGTTAACTTAACCCCACTCATAATTATTTGAGCTTTATCCAACAAAATTTGATTACAGCTTATCAATACATCATTATGCATCATATGGAAGAGTGACTTCTGTAACAACCCAAAATTTAAGCTATAATAATTAATTAACGAATTAATTAAATAATAAAATAAGTTTGTAAAATTGTCAGAATTGAGCCACGGGAGTTGCTCCATTGTGTCCGTGGTAATTTTCTGGTCAATTTCCATATATAATTTGTCAAAATCTGAGTTAATATGAAGAAGATACGAAAGAAATATGAAATCAACATAAACGAAAAAAAAAGGGCTAGGTCGACCCCCAAGCCCTAAGTCGACCCGCCCTTGAATATGGACGTGGAAACGTCCAGCTTCGAGCGTAACGTTATATTTTGATTTTTCTTCAATCTTGTGCGTTCGTGCTTCCATCCGAGGGTCCCCGGCGAGCCAATGACGTGGTTGCACCGAATTTAATCTTCAAACCCAACGGTCTGAGATCCCTATGTGACACTATAAATAGAACCCTGGTCAGTTTAATGAGCTATTGTGATTCAGAATGGAGCTTGTTAATACACCACATAAGAAGGCCATCAAGTTTGCTAAGGGTTTGAACCAGCCCCTCCAAGGTTTGGCGTTGACACATGTACCTATAGGAGCGACATATGAGTCAATTATGGAGATGGCTCTCATATCAGATGTTGTTAAGAAAGAAGAGGTTAAGGAGGTTCTTAAATCAGAAAACTCTGAGAAGCAATGGTGGAAGAATAAGAAGGATAAGGACAAGAAGAATGGAGGAGGACCTCAAAAAGGGACAAATCAAGAAAGGCGAGAAATGTCAAAATTGTGGATTGGTTGGGCATTTCACAAAGGACTGTAAGAAGGACACGATGAAGGGGAGGTGTTATAACTATGGGCAGCCTGGACACCTTAGTAGAGCTTGTCCTTAGAGGATGGGGCAGAGAGCATGCGCCCCTACTGCACAAGTACTGGCTTTGGATGCAACACCTTCTAGTAGTGGACTGGATCGAGGTAGGAAAGTCTCTGTAGAAGGTTTGATCTCTATTTCAGATTTTCCTATTCGAACTCTTTTTGACTCCGGAGCATCACATTCTTTCATTTCTAGTTCCTTGGTTGATTGTTTGCACTTAGATATTTCTCTAGCAGTAGACCCTATAGTTTTTTCAAACCCCATAGGAGGATCGACACATTTATCGATGATTTGTTGGGGTTTGAAAATTTTTATACTAGACATAGAGTTTGACTGTGACGCCTATGTATTGGGATTTTCGGGATATGGGATGATTTTGGGTATGGACTGGTTATCCACTTATGGAGCGATATTAGACTACGAGAGGAGAGTCGTCAGAATAGAGACATGTAGCGGAAGGGCTCTCGAGGTTTCTTGCGACCCACATGGGTCAGTCATGTTCAGCTTCCTTTATTCCCTTGATTCATCACTAGGAGAGTTAGATTCTATTCCAGTCGTTAGAGATTTCCCAGGTGTTTTTGAAGAGGTTATGGGACTACCCCCTAAGAGAGAGATCAACTTTAGGATCTATCTAAATGACAATGCTAAGCCAGTGGCATTGACCGTGAGACATATGGCTCCTAGGGAGAGGAAGGAGTTAAGTAAGCAGATTAGTGAGCTATTGAAGAAAGGCTTCATCAGACGGAGCATATCTTAGTGGGGAGCTCTAGTCGTCTTCTCTACAAAGCGGATGGTTCCCTTCGACTTTGCGTAGACTATAGAGAATTGAATAAGCTCACGAAGAAGAACCGTTACCTACTTCCTAGGATAGACGATCTTTTCGATCAGTTGGTTGGCTCTTCAGTATTTTCTCAACTTGATTTAGCCACTAGATTTCATCAGCTTAGGGTCGCTGACGATAGCATCGATAAGATAGCATTTAGGACACCCGATGGATTCTTTGAGTGGTTGGTTATGCCGTTTGGGCTAACCAACACCCCAACTTATTTTGTAGATTTGATGAGCCGTGTTTTTCGAGATGTCCTAAATAAGTTCGTTGTAGTGTTTGTGGATGACATTCTAGTGTTTTCCAAGAGTATGGAAGAGCATGTTATTCATCTTGAGGAAGTTCTTCGTACACTTCGTGTTCATCAGTTGAAAGCAAAGTTCTCGAAGTGTCACTTTTGGCATAAGGAGGTGCGTTTCTTGGGGCATGTAGTCTCAAGAGAGGGTTTAGCTGTGGATCCCACTAAGATAGTAGCAATACAAGATTGGAAGGCCCCCAAGAATGCTACCGAAGTTAGAAGATTCCTAGGTTTAGCTGGTTATTATGGGAAGTTTATAAGAGATTTTGCTAGGATTTCAGCATTTAAGGTTAAGCCTACCCTCATAAATCAATTTGGCTCAAGGCAGCGAGAGGATTCAGAGCTTGTGGATATTCTAGATAGGATTAGCAGAGGAGAAATTTCTAGACATCTCCAATGTTATTCCATAGATAGTAAAGGGTGGCTAAGAAGAGATGGAAGACTTTGTGTCCCTCGCACTAGTGATTTGACGAGGGCAGTTCTAGTAAAAGCACACCATTCTCGAATGACTATTCATCTGGGTGGTGATAAGATGTATATAAACATGAAGAGTGTATTTTATTGGAGTGGCATGAAGAAGGATGTAGCAGAGTTTGTAGCTAAGTGTTTTGAATGCCAAAGGGTCAAGGCGGAGTAGCGAAAGCCTGGCAGATTGCTTCAACCATTGGATGTACCCGAATCGAAGTGGGAAAGTGTTTCGATGGACTTCATAGATGGCTTACCTCGATCTATGAAGGGAAATACCAGTATTTCGGTGCTTGTAGATCGTTTGACTAAGATCACCCACTTCATTCCAGGGAAGAGTAAAGGGACATCACCTTATTTGGCATCTATATACGTTCGTGAGAAAGTTCGACTCCATGGAGTTCCCTCTACCATTGTGAGCGACAAAGACCCTATCTTTACTAGCGAGTTTTGGAGGAGCTTGCAAGAGGCTTTAGGTACACAACTTAGATTGAGTACGGCCAATCACCCTCAAACGGATAAACAAACAGAGAGAGTTAATAGAGTTCTTGAGGATTTTTTGAGGATGCGCATTCTTGATTTTGGAGGAACTTTGGAGGAGCACCTTCCTTTAGTGTAATTCGCATATAACAATAGTTTTCAAGCTAGCATTGGAATGGCACCTTTTGAAGCCCTTTATAGAAGACCTTGCAAGTCGCCAAAAGCCCATTATAGAAGACCTTGCAAGTCGCCTTCGTGTTGGTTAGAGTCTATAGAAAGATTGCTACTTGGTCCCGACATGGTTAGAGAGACTTCGGAAAAGATTGATTTGATTAGAAGAAGAATGAAGATGGCCCAAGATAGATAGAAATCCTATGCAGATAAGTGGAGAAGGGATATTGAGTTCGAGGTAAAGGATTTGGTTTTCATTAAGGTGTCTTCGCTAAGAAAGGTAGTGAGGTTTGGATCAAGTGGGAAACTTGCTCCCAGATTCATAGGACCATTCCCTATTATGGAAACGGTAGGGAAGATAGCGTATCAGATAAAACTACCGGAGAGGCTCGCGTGAGTTCATGATGTTTTTCATGTTTCGCACTTGAGAAAGTGCTTGCACGACTCAGCGGAGGTGGTAGAATCTAGTCAACTTGAGGAAGTTGAAGTGGAGAGAGAAGCATCGGTTCATCGCATTCCTACAAAGATCGTTAGACATGATGTCAAGAAGTTTAGGAATAAAGAAGTCCCTTTGGTTAAGGTGCAGTGGGGAGATAGTATTGAGGACGCTACGTGGGAGGCTGAGGAGAAAATACGTACCTCTTATCCACATCTCTTCGATAGTACGTCTTGAATTTTCTATTTCCATCTTTAGTTTTGAATAGGTTCTTTCCATTAGTATCCTTTGGGAGGGTAGATCTTAGGATTTAAACTATGGATGATAGGACTAAATGTAAACATGTTACTAGAACATGTTATGTATGTTGGACGTTAGCGGTTGCAAGTGTTTGCTAGTGGATGCTAATGGACGCATATATATACACTAGGCACTATTATCTCTTAGGGATCGGTCTAATTAGGTCACTAAAGCATATGCATATGGATGTGTGCGCATTTGCATTTTTTGTTTTTGTTCCATGGTTGCTATAAATGGATGATTATCATATGATTGTTGCATTTGGATGATGATTGTAGCACACATATAGAACTATCAGTTATCATTAGGAAACTTGCATTCATTTGGATACATGGCACGGACATGATTGCATAAAAAGGAGGTCGACTGAATTAGTAGACCGCCTAATCTTTTGCATTAGTTAGGGACGTTGACACTACACTATTGCATACATCATAAATTGCATTAGAAAGCTTAAGGACAATGGATGTAATAGATGATGGTTGAATATTTGGTTATAGAAATTGTATGAAAATAATTATTTCATTCTTCTGTCCTTGGAGATTCGGGGACGTAAACCTTTAAGGAGTGGAGAATGTAACAACCCAAAATTTAAGCTATAATAATTAATTAACAAATTAATTAAATAATACAATAAGTTTGTGAAATTATCAGAATTGAGCCACGAGAGTTGCACCATTGTGTCCATGATAATTTTCTGGTCAATTTCCATATATAATTTGTCAAAATCCGAGTTAATATGAAGAAGATACGAAAGAAATAAGAAATCAACGTAAATGGAAAAAAAGGGCTAGGTCGACCCAAGACTATGGTCAGGTCGACCCTAGGGTCGACCCCCAAGACCTAGGTTGACCTATGGGTCGACACCCAGGTCGACCCGCCCTTGAATATGGATGTGGAAACGTCCAGCTTCGAGCGTAACGTCATATTTTGATTTTTCTTCAATCCTGTGTGTTCGTGCTTCCATCCGAGGGTCCCTAGCGAGCCTATGATGTGGTTGCACCGGATTTAATCTTCAAATCCAACGGTCTGAGATCCCTAAGTGACACTATAAATAGAACCCTAGGCCTATCTATTTTTCTCATTCAAATTTTCTCCTATTTGGGTCCATTGCCAGAGGCTGGACCCTAAATAGAAATTTTTTCTAGAGAGAAGATCTTTTTGATAAAAATCTTCTACGCTCTAGGAGTGGATCAAGGAATACCAAGGACTAGAGCTAAGCACCACATGCGAGTGTTTTGTAATTATTTTAGATTTTTAAGTAATTTAAAATAATAGGGTTCTCAATAGTTGTAGTTTTTCAACAATTTTGAGATAATTTTTATATAAGTTTATTTATAGTCTATTTTTCAGTAAATTTTAGACTTTCTTTCAGTCTATTTTTATTTAGCTATTTTATTAAGTTATTTACAATTATTTATAGTTATTTATAGTTATTTACATTTATTTACATCTGTTTTAAGTTGGAATTTAGCCTGCAAATGTTAGTTTCTTTTTATTCCTTTTTACGGAAATAAAATATTAAAAAGAGAAGAATTCGCTAATATGGACTAAAATATAAGAACGCTAAATTTACAGAATTTAGATGTAAAATAAGAAAAACTGAAATAAAAATAGAGATGGACTGAAATAGGCAAATTTAAGATATTTGCAAGCATAATTATAACAAGTGATTATAACTAAAAAAAAGAGAAAATAAAGCAGAAATAAAAGAAGAGGCTTATTTTAAAACTTAAATCTGGTTAATAAGCAAATAAAACAGAAATAACAAGAGAGGCTTATTTTAAAACTTAGACCTTGTTAATAAGAAAATATAGCAGAAATAACAAAAGAGGCTTATTTTAAAACTTAGATCTTGTTAATAAGCAAATAAAGCAGAAATAACAGAAGTGGCTTATTTTAAAACTTCGATTAAGTTAATAGGCAAATATAGCAAAAATAATAGAAGAGGCTTATTTTAAAAACTTGCACCAAGTTGATAAGCAAACATAGAAGTAGGGTCTATAGCAACAACATTCCCTTTCAGTCAGGAACTGATGGTCTCACAATAGTTAGGTGAGGGTGGGACACGCTTATGCTGATTAGGGTAAGTAAGAGGCCAAATAGATAGAGGCTCAAATCAGGGGATTTGGGCAAGAGGCGCAAACTAGAATTTGTTTGTTAGGACCAGTACCGACAGCATTCCCTTTCAGGTCTAGGCTTGATGGTATCACAACACTTAAGTGAGGCTGGGCAGCATTCCCTTTCAGGTCTAGGTTTGATGGTCTCACAACAGATTAGGTGAGGCTGGGCACGCTTATGCCGGTTAGGGTAAATAAGAGGTCACAAGAGGGGGCGACAGTTAGCGTGTACCGACGATGACCGAGCATGTGGCATTGATTAGGGTAAATAATTCGCTATTGCATTCCAAGCACTAAACATGTGTCTTTTGTCGTGGGACCAACAGGATTGGAGTAGCTCACAGTGGCACAACAGAGATAGAAGGCCGATCAAAGGGTAGAATTAGGATTTCAGCCTAATCAAGATAACAGTTGAGATAGGATTAGGGTTTCAGCCTAATCACAGCAGTTTAAGACAAGTGCAAACAATCAATTCAATCAACAATCAAAGCAAACAGTCCAACAGAATCAGAAACAGTATTTTATCCGAATTTTATCTTTTCTATATTTTCCTTTCAAGCTAGAACTATTGCTTAGTCTATTATCTTTACCTTGCTTAAAAATGCTAGTAATTACTTTCACTCACCAGACTTATAGTCTGAACCACTCCTCTATCTCCCCCTTTTTCCTCCAATAGACCATCAGAGTTGAGTTGATTCAGGTTGCTTGGAGATTTATTCCCAAAGATTTCTCATTTCAGATGTATTCTTCTGCTCTTCATCCTTTTCATTTGGCTTATGATGGACTTGCACTTGTGAGAGGGATTATTATTATTATTGTTACTTTTATACTCTGATTTTATGAGACTGAGATGTATTATCATGAGACATAAGATATTTTGAGTTTTTTTGAGACATGTTATGTATTTATTGATGAAGTTTAATTTTGAATGATAAGTTATTATTTAAATGTTTCCGCTGTTTTACTTATTTGTCTTGTGAATCTTAGTCTCTGTGATGTTTTAGCTATACCTATAACGCACCATATCCTTTGGTGTGCCCATTTTGGGTATACTAAGGGGTGTGGGTGTTTCAACTTCTGAGGTTGAATCCTTATTCATTTTTTGATACGTTCAGAACTCTTTCCAATATACTCACTTATTCGATCAAATCAAATCATTTTATTTTATTACACGTTATTTTATTCGCTTTTATTTTATACTCTATAAGTTTACCATAGACATACTACATTCATATCAAATACACATGACCTCGGTGATAACTCATCGTTTTATACATCTATATAGATCAATCTGAAGAGTTCATCAACTTTTATGACACTCCCACTAGATGGGTGCATAGCTCTTAATTGTTTGAGATATAATTAACTAGTATCATATGATTCATAATCATACAATAAAAATTATTTCTCAAAATTATGGCTTAGTCTATAATTCCAAAATAATTGAGGCAATTTTAGATACTTTAGTGTTTTCAATTGCATCACTTTTGTTGTGAAAACAAATATTATATTATAGTTTTATTTCTAAATTATATCACATTGAAATATAATTATATCTATTTTTTAGTCAACGTCGAAAAATAGTCATTATTTCATAAATAATGTGTGGTGTGGTGTGTTTTACAAAAATAATTTTTTGTAACTTGATACATTTGATAAGTGTTGTATGACATGCTCCCATTATTTCCGTCATTACTATAATAGCGTACTAAGTTCGGCTCCATCATTCACTTAATATATATTATTTATTTCATATACTATAACTAGTTTACAACGTAGAATTCTTTGATCAAATATCTTGAACTCAAAGAAATAAATATAGAAGACAATTTTCTACATGAAAATACATTTTAGAAAAGAAATTGTATTTCTCATTCCAATATCAAGCATTAATTATTATTATACAATTCTCATTTTCGATGTTTTTTATGAAGAAGAAATGACCATTCGCTCTCTTCAGCCATACTGTACCTTAAATCACATCTACACTCGTACATTCATTTTTTTCCAAATGGTCGAACCATTCAAAAGAAAACTGTTACTGCAATATCATAACGAACTCTTTACAAAGGTGCATTTGATAATCCTTTACATTTAAGGACATCAAATATGATGCACCTTACATAAACTGATCAAACTGACAGTTTAGTGATCGAATTCTTATATCTTTCTTGTAGTTTTGGTCTTGTGTTACTTTTAACACAATGTGATCTTTCTCATAATCAATCAAATTGAATATTCGATCTCACGGTACTATCTATTAGCTTATTTTAAATGAACTAACTTCATTAAAGTATCATACATCATGAACTATAATCGTTCCTCATATAACACTTATATGTGATGGTATATGGATCAAATATCCATAGTCTTGTATTGATTTTGAGATCAGTGCTCATTGAATGCAATACACGGTCTTAACAAATAAACATATAAGCGACCAAATTATGAATGTATTAAGTAGTTGTAAAATTAGGTGCTTGCATGGGTATAGAAGACATTAACATGCAAGAAGTATTTAATAGTAAGTATATTATATATATATATATATATTATATTTCTATTTGTCAATCATTTAGCTCATCTATATACCTTAATTGATAAACATTTTATTAATCGTATTAAATGCAAAATTTTATTAATGTACATTATTATAGCATTATATAACATATGCTCTTACAATATTAGAAAGGTTATATGTTATCATTTCATTTTTCTAATAAGGTTCCCAGTAGTCTTTTATGTTTTGCCAAACCCTAAGTCGAAACATAGAAGTTTTTCGATTTCACTAGTAATTGTTAGGACTCATCTGTCTTGGAATTCCAACTTTGAGTCTGCTCAAAAGTCATAGCTTCACGGACGATGGATAACTCCTTATCGGTTGTATCATATACAACTTCTAACCCTTTGGTGCCTTGTCCTAATTCCGCTTTGACCTTGAGTTTGCTTAAAAAATTGAAACAAAATTATTCACTCATACCTACCATACCGCGACGGCCTAAGTATAGTGTATGTATCTTGAGTCTGCTTAACGAATACATATAGTTATCTTCCCTCGTCTATTCAATATATTAATAATACTACATATAACATCTCTAGCATGAGTTTTCTCAAAAACTAAGGAGTATGTAAGTAATTTATTAATATATATATATGGTAGATGGCAACATTATATCGAAGATTCATAATCTTTAATATTTTAATTGAGTGATAATGACTTATGGAATAATGTATTTCTTATAAAATACCCACGTGATTCAAGTGTCGTATACATTAGATTTCATGATATATGAACATTTACGTATGTATTTATCTCTTAAGTCTATTTAGGTTTCTTTAATGTTCCACTTTTAGTTTATACATTCATATTATACAAATTTTATTATTATATAACTTTTATTTTTCATACTACTTATATAATAGTCTTATGCATAATAATATATTAATTAAATCTTGTTTAATTAATTTTTAATTAATTAACATTTTAATTAATTTCATATCATTTTAATATAATATTTATATTAAATATTTATTACATATTATAACTTCTATAGTATTACACATATATCTTATGTATGTGTATATTTATTTAATTAATTAACTAATTAATTTATTAAATTAAACAATTTTAATTAAATTATATTAATTTTGAAATTTAATTCATATACATTCAGCACACTTATGTTATTTTAAACATTTTAACAGCATAACAAAAATCATAATATATAATACATGTATTCATTAATTAATTAATTAACTCATTTAATTAATTAATTTTATTAACCTTATTAATAATTTTTAAATTTCAAAATTAATATTTATTTTCAAACATTTTGAAATTTTTACTTTATAATATATTTATATCTTACTTTAAATTTAACTTTTAAATTTAAAATACTATATTTTTAGTTTTCAAATAATTTTGAAAATTTAGCCCAAGGCCCAATTCAAATTTGTGTCTTTTCTATTGGGGACAACCTTTGGGCTTGAGCTTAATAGTGAACCCTAAAATGGCTAATTTAGATCGCATAGACGATTGGGCTCTGATACCATTGTTGGAATTAGACTAACTCACAGCGGAAGTTATGAGTGAATTTAAATTTTTTTACCCTATTGGACCTATATCGAGCCTAGGAAGTCTAATTTATTTAGAACATAAATTTTAGTTAAATAAAATCTCTAATTATATTTAAATTTATAAATTATATACAATTTTATTTAATTTATATTCAATTAAATATAAAAATACATATATGTACCATATACATCAATATATGTGTGTGCATGTGTAACATAATAATCCATGCAAGGTATAATGTGCATGTATATAAATATTGGGAATTACATCGCAGTGGATATGTTAGCTCATCCTATATGTATTAAATGTTGTCCAAATATATATATGTATGTAAACTTGTTATTTATATATATATATTACAAACTATGTAAATACACACACACATATATATGTATATATTACTTATATGTAAAAATATTAATGATTTATATTTATATACTATTGCATTAAATATTAAATAAATAAATATATGTGTGTATATGTACATAATATAATTTTTTTTAAAATAACTTTACACATTACATATACATGTATGAATTGCAGTAACAAAATTATTAATTTAAATGTGTATATATAAGTATATTTATAATATCTAAATACACACACACATATACATAGTATATTGATTATATATTTAAAATATATATTTTTTAAACCTTTCCATATCGAATACATAGCACAAAAAAATTATTTATATTTTATTGCATTAATATATGTGTATATATATAAAAATTATTTGAAATACAATAAAATAATAATAAAAAATATTTTCATGTTATATTATTCGAGTTTAAACTTTTATAAAATAAAGCATGATATTTTAAAGTTATGAAAAAAATTTCCAAAATTTTCTCGGGTAGAATAATATTTTTAGTTAATTAATTGATTTTGATCGTTTATTAAATTTATTTTAAAAAATAGAAAAAAATGATTTTTAAATTCTGATTTTTGCCTTGAGTTTATACGATGATAACAAAATTTTATTAAATTATAATTTAATTTTCGAAACATCTTTTATTCTATATGATTTATTTAATTAGTATACTGATTTAAATAATATTAAGTAATGGTAAATTAATATTAAAAATTAATTTGCAGCCACCAAAAAATATAATCTATGTAGATATGCATTTATAAAATATAAGTTCAACTATTAACATGATATAATGATATAATTATATACAAGTCATATAATTAAAATTAGGCAGTATATTAATACATATATATTTTACTTAATAAAATGATAATAGTTAAAATAAAATTTATTTGGCTGTGCATTTTGGATATATATATATATATATATATTGAATAGTACTTCACTTCTAATACTTCCACTCGACCCAACTATAGTCACTCGATGGACGCATGCCATGATTTGACTATTATAAAAGTGGAGCTTTTATATTGAAGATCCACAATATTCTCAAGTCGAGAGAACTATGTAAATCAGTTACATCGATATTTTCTGTTTGAACTTGGTTATATTAACTAACAGAAAGCTATCGAGTGAGTCATTCCATAGATATCCAATAACTATCAGTACGTAACCCCTAGGTGCCCCTAGTAGTCATGAGTAATACACTGACCAACATTTCGAGAGCGTCGCGTATTCTAGTATCAACGGATATATCGATATCCAGTCTCAATGCATCTTGACTAGGAATATTTAAAATGGTATATTTGTTTTCATTCTGATAAATTACTCATGGTTACAACGCTTTGTAACTACTATCACAAAACATATCCATTTACAGATTTCTGTTAAATATACTTTCAATTAAATTAATTATGTAACGACCCAGAATTTTGACCAAATTAAATTGAGAATATTTAATTAATTTTAAATATTTGAACGATAATTTAATTTGAATCCCCGATATAATTTTGAAATTTGCGATTAAACTTTAAAATTTAATCGATTGAAAAGTTGAATAAAAATGTGAATCTTCAATTTTAAGTTGAAGAAAAATATTTCGAAAAGCTTTTAATATTTATATTGATGATACTGAAGATAACAGCAGCTTCAGAATTGAAATTTAAACTGTTTGGTTCAGTTTCGAAATTATATTGTTCAACTGATATTTAAAAATAGTGTTCCGGGGCGCAGTCTCGGAATCCGACGAAACCAGTTCCATTGGATCCGTAATATTGTATTATTACCGGATTTCATATTTCGTATTGATCGGATTTGTTATGTAACCGTACGGAGAGTAAACGCGTTGAAATAAAATCAAATTCAATTTAATTTTAAAATTTAAAAAGTAGTCAACCCAGCAGAGATTCTTTCCCCCAGCCTGTTTTCTTTCTCCATCGTAACTTTTTCTCCTCGGCTTTTTCAGAAGCACTGCAACCCCTTTTCATTTAAAGAAAAACAAACGAAGTATTTTCGTTCGAAATGAAAGAAAACAACAATGGCCGAAGCCCTTCCATCCAAAATAAAATAGATAAAACGAACGACTTAATCTCGTTCAAAATTAAAATCAATGCCGCTTCCTTTATCACTTCAATTCCAAATCCCTCTCCCCATCCCCCAGTTAATTCGCGTTCGATCAGAGAAGGGGGGGTGCGACTGGAAGACGAAGGCGGCGTTGGAGACGAGGGCTCGAGGGCGCGGCAGCGTTCAAATAGAGGCGCCGTTCGATTTGGGCGAGCAAGGCAGGTGGCGGCGAGCGCGATGTAGGGTTAGTCGCGACCTAGCTCGCGAGATGGACTCGATGGTTGGGGGGTTTTCGTGGCGCGCGCGTGCGTACGCGAGAGAGGGGGGACCGTGGACATTGACGGCGACGAGGGTGATGCGAGTGGTGGCGCGATTTCGCGAGCTCGAGGGGGAAATCAGGTCGCGGCCAGGGGAAACGTGGTTCGTGGGTTTCGTATCACGGCAATCGACAACAAGGTATTCTCAAAATTTTATTTTATTTAAACAAAATTCTACATATGTATATACTCAGACGATTTTATATCCACATATATATATATAGTTAAACAGCAAAAATGTATATATACCTGCAGTAAAATTCGCAGTAAGGAATTTAGGACCATCTTGTTTTAATTTAATAAATAGGTGGAAGATGATTTTGGGTAATATAAGATTTTAACATCTTGTAGAGGTTATAAAGATTTGATTTTTGAGATGTATATAGTTTATTTATGCGAAAGAAATTTGTTTTATAAAAAAGGAATGGATTTGGTGAATAAATAGTTAGATTAACTTACTAAGTTATTTTAGCAACTAACGAATTTTTTTTTTTATTTAGAAAGGAAAGTTAGTTTGAAATTAAAATGTTTAGTTAAATAAATTTAGTTAAAAGAAATTGATTTAAATTTAAATCATTAAGTTAAAATAAATCAATAGTTGATTTAATTGGTTAGAATGGAATTTAATTGTTCAACTTGTTTTGAATATTAATCGGTTATATAAAATATTTATACAAGGTATAAATCAAGAAATCGAGTCAAGATGGAAATTTGGACTGCAAAATAAAATCTAAGGTGAGATTTTTCTCACTCGATTGAAATGTGGAATTTTTGCAGTTATGATTGCTATTGAATGTGCTATTAGATATGATAGGATATATATATATATATAGCAGTATATACATATTGGCATATGTATATATTGGATTGATTGATTTCCCGCCTCGTATAGCGGATGAGACCCTATTGCGCCGTTAGTAAGCGGATTTATAAAAACCTATATACCGCGATAATTCCGTACTGGAGCGGAATTGGTATTGTGCTAACATCTTTGGATGCAGGGAAACAGGTTGGAGGGATCCAACTGGACCCCTCACATTGATTGAATTTATTTCTACTGTGATGTGATAATCTGTGGATGATTATTGATGTTATTGAATTGATGTCTGGAAATTGTTTGAAAGCTAAAATTTAGCTGAATGGATGTTTTGACATCATTGGATTCCAAAGATAAACGAAATTGAATTTTTGAAATTCAAGTAGAGAATTTCTAAGTGAATCAATTTTTGAAATTGAAGAAATTTTGAAGAAAGGAATTTTTAAAGTATAAAAGGTAATTTTTCAAAATCGTATTGAATAAATTCCAGAATAAAGTGAAGATGTTGAATAAATGAATTTCGTATAATAGTGATTTTTAAATTGAAGAATTTAATTAAAATTGGATTTCTAAATAGTTTGAAAAAAAAAGGATAAAGGAATTTATTTTAGTAGAGATAAATAAAATTAGAAATCAATCTGTAATTGATTTAATATTTAGAAATGAATTTTTGAGAAATCAATATGGAAATTTTATTCAAACGTTGAAAATAAAATTAGAAATCAATATTGAAATTGATTTGGTATTGAAGCTTTTATAAATAGAATTAAAATTTATAAAAGTTGTTTATAAACCCAAAGTCACTTATTTTGATAAGTTAAATATAGAAGTTGATAAAAGAAGGTTTATAAGACGAAGTTGTTATTAAAAAGAGAAATAGAATTTATAAATGTGCTTATAAATTCGAAAATAGATTGAATGTGATAAATTTAATAGAAGATTATTTTAGAAGATATATTCACGATTTTAAATAGCGAATTTTTATTGAAATAAAAATGTGTAGGAATGATTGAAATGGGGTTGAGTAAATTTTATTCACGATTTTGGACAGTGAATATACTGTTAAGTAAAATGGATTCATTTTCGAAAAAGTAATATTTTAAAAATGAAGTTAAACATTTTAAAGATGTTTTAAAACGTGTGAACTATCGAAATCATAGATTTCAACATTTATTGTTGAAATAGACGTTTTCGAGAAATATAAGGAAATGGTGGACTATAACACTGTTGTTATAGTAAATGATTTCCGAAAGGAAATGTTTTGATGTAGTATTGGGATTTATACATCTATTAAAATCCGAATCCCTATACTAGTGATTTCGAGTCGTCGTAACGATGTTTTACGTAACATTCGTTTTGACTCAAATAAATGTGTTTAAAGAGAATGATTTCCTTAAAGAATGAAATGTATACTTAATATTGATTTAAGTATATCGAATATTTTCTAAGTGTTGAAAATAAATGATTTGTGAATTACTTATTTTTAAATAAGTATGGAAATGCTTTTCCAATGCGAAATGAACTGTTTGAGTTTTTATCTTTTAAAGATAAATTGAAAACTGAATATTTGAATTTGTTTTCAAATGATTAAGTGTGGAAATTTTATATCTAGTAAAAGATATTTTGGAAGATGAAATAATTTGGAAAATTATTTGGAATCTGATGATGTTGCGCATCTTTATTGATAGTTAAATAACCGACTATCAATAATTACCTTTAGATAGGTATTTGTTGTGAATTGGATGAATTTGAATGCCACACTTATTTTTGAATAATCGCTCACTATTCGGGTTAGCCGGGAAAGGACCATGGGGTCGTATAACCCATTCCGAATATGTGATACGTCGTTATGAATTGCATTCGAAGACCGGTGTTGAAGACCGGATATTTTTGAAAACGGAAGGATTACCGTCGAGTTACTCTACATCGGCTGATCTCCGATTTAGAGGTTTTATCACCCTTAGTGACGGGAAGTCCTGACGTGATTGAAAATTATCCGGATATGCAAGGGCTTCGTGAGAAGTGCCTTCGGTTCTGTTCGATCCCGGAACAGACTTGTATGGATTGTGTGTCTGACGTTACAATTTGAGATATAAAGCTGATTTCTTTCAAATACATATCTGTTGGTGGCGGAGAATTTATTCTCTTAGCTTAACACCCTTCTTTGAGACGTACGAGCTCAGAGGTTATGTGGTTGAAATTTATCAGCGATATATCCCAATTTGGTAACGTGGCATACTGAGTGTTGCTGTGAAATGATCAGTGTTTGATCATTTGTGATATGATCATTTGTTTGATCTTATATCTTTGTGATCATAGGTTGATCATTTTGTTTGACCCGAAGCAGGGCTTTTTGAGAAAGCGTAGCTTTGTGGACGAGACTTCGTCGAGCCTCACACCCCGGAAATGGTCGAAACAGGACGAATGCGGCAAGGTTCTAGGGAGTAGCGCCCCTTAGTGTATGTCATTCCTTCTGGATAAAGGTGGTATCATGGTATGGAGCCCAGATACTTAACCTCTGTGGTTACTGCATTATTATTATCTATGTGGTTTGTTGCGAATCGGGGATCCTCGGGAAGATCGGTGACGATCGGGGGATGGCATACGCGTGTCAGTAGTTACCTATTTTTGCAGAGGTAACCCGGCCTTGTGTTGGCAGAGATCCGGTTAGGTTCTCGGGTCGTCTATTCCAGGGACGTACCCATCGTGGATAGGAAGTTCCTTTGCCTGACCATTTGTTGGAAATCCAAACTCCAATACGAACTTTGTACGGTATTAGTTGTAGAACCTGCCATTTACGTACGGTGGTCACCACTGTTTAGATGGTAGCTATAGTAGGCATACGATACTGGTCGTATGTTGGCTAAGATTAATATTATACTTTCGAAATGATTTCTACACTATGCACTAATAATAATATCAAAATGATTTGATTTTGCGTAGTAAGCATCTTTGACTATCATATGAAGAAATCTCCTCCAATTCTGCGTTTGCATTGTGTGTGTGGCGGGAGGTCTTATGGTAGTTTCATTTTCCAAAAGCATTTCGAATTGACTTTAAAAATTGTTTTGTTGTTATAAAGAATAACTGTTTTACGATCTCACACCAGTCACCATGACTGACTCGGAGTTTATTGTTTCCCTTCTAAACTCTGGGTGCCCACAAATTTCCACACGGGCAGTCTAGAGTTAGATTATCAGGATATTTTGGAGCTTGGAGATAAGCTGGATGACGAGACGTAGTATTTGTATCTGATAGTATTTATTCCGCTGTGTATTCTGTATGAGGACAGGTTATATAACTGTCCATTGTTGTATATTGACTCTGATGATTGATGTATGTATAAACTGATATAGTTCTTTGTTTTTAAAAGACTAGTGTTTATTTATTATATATTGTTCCGCTGCGATATGTGAGATTCTGATATTGTTTTCTGTTTCTGTTCTGATGTGTTGTTCTTCTCTTCTTTCTTCTTCTTCTACCTTTTTCTTCTTTCTTAAAACCATAACTTTCCGGGTTTCCGGCATTCGATGGCTCGGCAGTCGATAAAGTGAGTATCGATGTTGAATTTTCGAAAGTCGAAAATTTTCGGGATGTTACAAGTGGTATCAGAGCATATGGTTAAGCGACAACCCTGCTCTGTTGGGTGTACTCATTAGAGATAGAGTCAGCAGTACTCTAGAATGAGTTGAGTGTAATAATAGATACGAGCGCGTATTTGTTAGTTAATATAAAATTGTTTTGTATTGTGATGATTGGTTTATTGAGTGGTATATGAACCTTCGTCGGCACAGTCTTGCAAAACTGTATCGAAGGGGTTTCTAAACGCTCGAATAGAACAATTCGGCACAATATTGTTTTGAATAGGGTAAATGAAATAATTTTACCCAAATCTATTTTTGTATAGAAAAGAAATGATTTTCTGTAAATTATAATAGTATATGGTTGCATGGTTGTTAGAGGTGATAATATTAATCTATTATCATTGAAATTGAATAAGAAATTGAAATTGCAACTCCAAAGTTAAGAAATAAAATCCATATACAAATGAAATTTGAGAATGTAAATTTTAAATGTGATTTGTAATTTGAAACAGAATTCCAGAGAAGTTTTTGGAAATGTTTTGAAAGAATTTGAAAATTTTGGAGATTTGAAAAGTTTAAATCATTTTTGATTTGAAAATGAATTTCGAAGGTTTTGAAAAGTATTTTGGAGAAATGAAAAGCTCTAAACTCTTTTCGGTCGCTGGAAAATAATTTCGATGATGATCGCGACATCACCGGTGTTCATTTTCGGGTTTCCAAAAGAGGAATTGCTACCAAATTGTTTTAAATGGAAGTTGTTTGAAAAATTTGGGTTTTGTTTGAAAGTTCAAGAGATGATTTGAATTGTTTTCAAAATGGTTTTGAAAAGGTTGAAAAAGACTCTGGAATACTATAAAGAATATTTACGGAATATTATTGACTTGATAACTTATACGAATAAAAATTGTTAATGTGAAATATGAGATTGTGATTGGAATTAAAGTTCATTAACAAGTGAAATCTATAAATGTGAATTGAAAGTATAAGGAAAGAAATTCATATATGAATAAAAATTATGAATATGAATTGTAAATATGATTTACAAATGAAAATAGAATTCAAAAAAGATAATTGAAAATAAAATTCCTTAATGAAATGAAATTATGAATGTGAATGTATAAATGATTGTATAAATCAAGATGTAGATAAGTTGATAACTTATAGAATATTGAAATTTGATTAGAATGAAATTCAAATTGAAAAACGAATGAATTAGTGAATGAATGAATAAATTGCGATTGCAAGTGCCAGAAAATGAAATTGAATGTTAAAATTCATTTTGAATTTGAAAGTAAATAGAACTGGAATTGAATATGATAAATGAAGTATTAAACTCAAATTAGTAAGTGAAGCTAATTGAATATTGATCAAATGAATTAGTAATTGAAACTAATTTAAAATAGGGCAGTTATGAATGAAAAATAATTGATAAAAGTCAATATTCAGAAGTTGAATTGAATCCAAATTAGATTGGAATAGTGAATTGAACTCAAATGAGAAATTGAAATGTAAAATTGAAGATAATGGATGTAACTTCAATCGCGAATTTAAAGAGAATATAAGCAGTTTATATTGAAAATCTTGTAATAGAATTTGCAAAATGGTTTGAATGTGTAACTAGATATCATGGCTAGTAGATATACAGGTATAAAGGGATTGGAAAATTTATTTAACAGATAATTCGAATTGCTCGAAAAAGGTATGTATTTGAATTATAATATGAGTTTTTGATGATTTCTCTCTAGCCGCTTGGCTGTTTCTTTTTCTTTTTGAAATCTGAGAGTCCGTAGGGACGTTTTGTAGTCGTACCGTATTAGCCGCGCAAAGGAGACGCTGGCGAAATTTTTCGAAAATTTCGGGTGTTAGAAAAATTTTGAGAAAATTTGGAAGTTTAAAATTTGAATTTAAACTCGAATTTGAATTTTGAAGTAAACAATGTTGTTTGAAACTTATGATTGGAGTTAGAAATTTAGTTGAATTAATAACGAATCTTTAGTAGAAAGATTTGTTTTGAAGAATTGATAAAACTATTGAATGTTGAAAAATAATAGACGAGTTAAGAACCATTTTTCCTAACTTGTAATTTCGAGGACGAAATTCTTTTAAGGAGGGAAGTCTGTAACGACCCAGAATTTTGACCAAATTAAATTGAGAATATTTAATTAATTTTAAATATTTGAACGATAATTTAATTTGAATCCCCGATATAATTTTGAAATTTGCGATTAAACTTTAAAATTTAATCGATTGAAAAGTTGAATAAAAATGTGAATCTTCAATTTTAAGTTGAAGAAAAATATTTCGAAAAGCTTTTAATATTTATATTGATGATACTGAAGATAACAGCAGCTTCAGAATTGAAATTTAAACTGTTTGGTTCAGTTTCGAAATTATATTGTTCAACTGATATTTAAAAATAGTGTTCCGGGGCGCAGTCTCGGAATCCGACGAAACCAGTTCCATTGGATCCGTAATATTGTATTATTACCGGATTTCATATTTCGTATTGATCGGATTTGTTATGTAACCGTACGGAGAGTAAACGCGTTGAAATAAAATCAAATTCAATTTAATTTTAAAATTTAAAAAGTAGTCAACCCAGCAGAGATTCTTTCCCCCAGCCTGTTTTCTTTCTCCATCGTAACTTTTTCTCCTCGGCTTTTTCAGAAGCACTGCAACCCCTTTTCATTTAAAGAAAAACAAACGAAGTATTTTCGTTCGAAATGAAAGAAAACAACAATGGCCGAAGCCCTTCCATCCAAAATAAAATAGATAAAACGAACGACTTAATCTCGTTCAAAATTAAAATCAATGCCGCTTCCTTTATCACTTCAATTCCAAATCCCTCTCCCCATCCCCCAGTTAATTCGCGTTCGATCAGAGAAGGGGGGGTGCGACTGGAAGACGAAGGCGGCGTTGGAGACGAGGGCTCGAGGGCGCGGCAGCGTTCAAATAGAGGCGCCGTTCGATTTGGGCGAGCAAGGCAGGTGGCGGCGAGCGCGATGTAGGGTTAGTCGCGACCTAGCTCGCGAGATGGACTCGATGGTTGGGGGGGGTTTTCGTGGCGCGCGCGTGCGTACGCGAGAGAGGGGGGACCGTGGACATTGACGGCGACGAGGGTGATGCGAGTGGTGGCGCGATTTCGCGAGCTCGATGGGGAAATCAGGTCGCGGCCAGGGGAAACGTGGTTCGTGGGTTTCGTATCACGGCAATCGACAACAAGGTATTCTCAAAATTTTATTTTATTTAAACAAAATTCTACATATGTATATACTCAGACGATTTTATATCCACATATATATATATAGTTAAACAGCAAAAATGTATATATACCTGCAGTAAAATTCGCAGTAAGGAATTTAGGACCATCTTGTTTTAATTTAATAAATAGGTGGAAGATGATTTTGGGTAATATAAGATTTTAACATCTTGTAGAGGTTATAAAGATTTGATTTTTGAGATGTATATAGTTTATTTATGCGAAAGAAATTTGTTTTATAAAAAAGGAATGGATTTGGTGAATAAATAGTTAGATTAACTTACTAAGTTATTTTAGCAACTAACGAATTTTTTTTTTTTATTTAGAAAGGAAAGTTAGTTTGAAATTAAAATGTTTAGTTAAATAAATTTAGTTAAAAGAAATTGATTTAAATTTAAATCATTAAGTTAAAATAAATCAATAGTTGATTTAATTGGTTAGAATGGAATTTAATTGTTCAACTTGTTTTGAATATTAATCGGTTATATAAAATATTTATACAAGGTATAAATCAAGAAATCGAGTCAAGATGGAAATTTGGACTGCAAAATAAAATCTAAGGTGAGATTTTTCTCACTCGATTGAAATGTGGAATTTTTGCAGTTATGATTGCTATTGAATGTGCTATTAGATATGATAGGATATATCTATATATATAGCAGTATATACATATTGGCATATGTATATATTGGATTGATTGATTTCCCGCCTCGTATAGCGGATGAGACCCTATTGCGCCGTTAGTAAGCGGATTTATAAAAACCTATATACCGCGATAATTCCGTACTGGAGCGGAATTGGTATTGTGCTAACATCTTTGGATGCAGGGAAACAGGTTGGAGGGATCCAACTGGACCCCTCACATTGATTGAATTTATTTCTACTGTGATGTGATAATCTGTGGATGATTATTGATGTTATTGAATTGATGTCTGGAAATTGTTTGAAAGCTAAAATTTAGCTGAATGGATGTTTTGACATCATTGGATTCCAAAGATAAACGAAATTGAATTTTTGAAATTCAAGTAGAGAATTTCTAAGTGAATCAATTTTTGAAATTGAAGAAATTTTGAAGAAAGGAATTTTTAAAGTATAAAAGGTAATTTTTCAAAATCGTATTGAATAAATTCCAGAATAAAGTGAAGATGTTGAATAAATGAATTTCGTATAATAGTGATTTTTAAATTGAAGAATTTAATTAAAATTGGATTTCTAAATAGTTTGAAAAAAAAAGGATAAAGGAATTTATTTTAGTAGAGATAAATAAAATTAGAAATCAATCTGTAATTGATTTAATATTTAGAAATGAATTTTTGAGAAATCAATATGGAAATTTTATTCAAACGTTGAAAATAAAATTAGAAATCAATATTGAAATTGATTTGGTATTGAAGCTTTTATAAATAGAATTAAAATTTATAAAAGTTGTTTATAAACCCAAAGTCACTTATTTTGATAAGTTAAATATAGAAGTTGATAAAAGAAGGTTTATAAGACGAAGTTGTTATTAAAAAGAGAAATAGAATTTATAAACGTGCTTATAAATTCGAAAATAGATTGAATGTGATAAATTTAATAGAAGATTATTTTAGAAGATATATTCACGATTTTAAATAGCGAATTTTTATTGAAATAAAAATGTGTAGGAATGATTGAAATGGGGTTGAGTAAATTTTATTCACGATTTTGGACAGTGAATATACTGTTAAGTAAAATGGATTCATTTTCGAAAAAGTAATATTTTAAAAATGAAGTTAAACATTTTAAAGATGTTTTAAAACGTGTGAACTATCGAAATCATAGATTTCAACATTTATTGTTGAAATAGACGTTTTCGAGAAATATAAGGAAATGGTGGACTATAACACTGTTGTTATAGTAAATGATTTCCGAAAGGAAATGTTTTGATGTAGTATTGGGATTTATACATCTATTAAAATCCGAATCCCTATACTAGTGATTTCGAGTCGTCGTAACGATGTTTTACGTAACATTCGTTTTGACTCAAATAAATGTGTTTAAAGAGAATGATTTCCTTAAAGAATGAAATGTATACTTAATATTGATTTAAGTATATCGAATATTTTCTAAGTGTTGAAAATAAATGATTTGTGAATTACTTATTTTTAAATAAGTATGGAAATGCTTTTCCAATGCGAAATGAACTGTTTGAGTTTTTATCTTTTAAAGATAAATTGAAAACTGAATATTTGAATTTGTTTTCAAATGATTAAGTGTGGAAATTTTATATCTAGTAAAAGATATTTTGGAAGATGAAATAATTTGGAAAATTATTTGGAATCTGATGATGTTGCGCATCTTTATTGATAGTTAAATAACCGACTATCAATAATTACCTTTAGATAGGTATTTGTTGTGAATTGGATGAATTTGAATGCCACACTTATTTTTGAATAATCGCTCACTATTCGGGTTAGCCGGGAAAGGACCATGGGGTCGTATAACCCATTCCGAATATGTGATACGTCGTTATGAATTGCATTCGAAGACCGGTGTTGAAGACCGGATATTTTTGAAAACGGAAGGATTACCGTCGAGTTACTCTACATCGGCTGATCTCCGATTTAGAGGTTTTATCACCCTTAGTGACGGGAAGTCCTGACGTGATTGAAAATTATCCGGATATGCAAGGGCTTCGTGAGAAGTGCCTTCGGTTCTGTTCGATCCCGGAACAGACTTGTATGGATTGTGTGTCTGACGTTACAATTTGAGATATAAAGCTGATTTCTTTCAAATACATATCTGTTGGTGGCGGAGAATTTATTCTCTTAGCTTAACACCCTTCTATGAGACGTACGAGCTCAGAGGTTATGTGGTTGAAATTTATCAGCGATATATCCCAATTTGGTAACGTGGCATACTGAGTGTTGCTGTGAAATGATCAGTGTTTGATCATTTGTGATATGATCATTTGTTTGATCTTATATCTTTGTGATCATAGGTTGATCATTTTGTTTGACCCGAAGCAGGGCTTTTTGAGAAAGCGTAGCTTTGTGGACGAGACTTCGTCGAGCCTCACACCCCGGAAATGGTCGAAACAGGACGAATGCGGCAAGGTTCTAGGGAGTAGCGCCCCTTAGTGTATGTCATTCCTTCTGGATAAAGGTGGTATCATGGTATGGAGCCCAGATAATTAACCTCTGTGGTTACTGCATTATTATTATCTATGTGGTTTGTTGCGAATCGGGGATCCTCGGGAAGATCGGTGACGATCGGGGGATGGCATACGCGTGTCAGTAGTTACCTATTTTTGCAGAGGTAACCCGGCCTTGTGTTGGCAGAGATCCGGTTAGGTTCTCGGGTCGTCTATTCCAGGGACGTACCCATCGTGGATAGGAAGTTCCTTTGCCTGACCATTTGTTGGAAATCCAAACTCCAATACGAACTTTGTACGGTATTAGTTGTAGAACCTGCCATTTACGTACGGTGGTCACCACTGTTTAGATGGTAGCTATAGTAGGCATACGATACTGGTCGTATGTTGGCTAAGATTAATATTATACTTTCGAAATGATTTCTACACTATGCACTAATAATAATATCAAAATGATTTGATTTTGCGTAGTAAGCATCTTTGACTATCATATGAAGAAATCTCCTCCAATTCTGCGTTTGCATTGTGTGTGTGGCGGGAGGTCTTATGGTAGTTTCATTTTCCAAAAGCATTTCGAATTGACTTTAAAAATTATTTTGTTGTTATAAAGAATAACTGTTTTACGATCTCACACCAGTCACCATGACTGACTCGGAGTTTATTGTTTCCCTTCTAAACTCTGGGTGCCCACAAATTTCCACACGGGCAGTCTAGAGTTAGATTATCAGGATATTCTGGAGCTTGGAGATAAGCTGGATGACGAGACGTAGTATTTGTATCTGATAGTATTTATTCCGCTGTGTATTCTGTATGAGGACAGGTTATATAACTGTCCATTGTTGTATATTGACTCTGATGATTGATGTATGTATAAACTGATATAGTTCTTTGTTTTTAAAAGACTAGTGTTTATTTATTATATATTGTTCCGCTGCGATATGTGAGATTCTGATATTGTTTTCTGTTTCTGTTCTGATGTGTTGTTCTTCTCTTCTTTCTTCTTCTTCTACCTTTTTCTTCTTTCTTAAAACCATAACTTTCCGGGTTTCCGACATTCGATGGCTCGGCAGTCGATAAAGTGAGTATCGATGTTGAATTTTCGAAAGTCGAAAATTTTCGGGATGTTACAAGTAATATAACATATAATATCAAGTATATAATAGAAAGAAAGCACATTTTATTTTGAACAAGATTGGTTAACGAGTTAGATATATGTAACGAATTACATAATTATCCCTACGGCATACCCTTAACTCTATAAATAAACACACACACATATACATATAACATTTATGTATATTTAATTTGAAGATATTGACCACTTCTAATAATTCAAATTAGCATTTAAATTATCTTAAGGTAGATTTAAATTTAAAAACAAATCTGGATCTAAAATAGAAATCTATTTCGAATCCCAAATGTTGAAATATATATATATATATATATATGTCAAAAAATCATTCAAAATATTATATATATAATTTAAAATTCTATTTATAAATTATTAAATAGTAACTATAAAATAAATATATGTTAAAAAATTGATTGTTTGGTCGAAACCTCTTTATCAAATTCTTTTTATTTTACGAATTCATGCAAATTCATAACGATAGCTTTTCTATAAATATAAAGTCAATAAGAATTTATATAAATTTTTTCCTATTAATATTCAAAAGAATTCTGCTTTTACAAAAAATTAAAAGGTTTAAAAGTCAATTTGTAAATTTTATTTATTTATTTTGTATTTAATTATATACACACACACACATATTTTTTTTAAACATTTTATATATGAATATGAATTGATAGATTAATTTGTATGTAATGCATACATACATACAAAAATTTATATACATATGTATATATACATATATACGTACACTAATTGTAAAATATAAATTTTAGTTTAGAAATGTTTTAAAAATATTTTTAACTTTTAGATTTTTTAATTGGCAAAAAAGAAATCCATATATTTATATATATACATACATGTTTGTTTTATTCGATTTAAAAGAGTGTCTATATTTATGTAAATCATACAACAAATAAATATATAATTTCAAGATAAAATAAGGATCCAATCTACACATGTATACTAACAAACACTCACACATATAACATAAAATACACTAGAAATCACCAATGTAGTAGCTTGAATGTGTACCTTGAATGTTGAATCCAAAACTCCTAAGATTTGTTCCAAAATGTCCTAGAATTTGCAGCAAACCAGAGGCGAACACCATACTATAACTTTTGACTTTGATTTAATTTTATTTTGGAAATTAGATGGAAAAAATACCTTTGTTTGTTCAGCTAGGGTAGGTGGGTTGGAGGCTCAAAAAGTAAACTGATAATGATAGGGGATGGATGATTTATATAGGCAAGAGGATGGAATAAAAGGAGAAGATATGGATCTGTTAATTTACCTTTTCTTCTTGCCAATTCAAAACCTGATTTCCCAACTAAAAACCTCCCCTACCCCCACCTTGTTTGGTCAGCCATACATGGGCCTGGTGGTTCCATATAATCAATCAATATTTATTTATGACAAATCTAATTTAAAATGTTTACCGATATTGTATATTGATATGTATATTATAACTTTTATACGTGCACTTTATTAAATATTAATTCAAAAAAAATCAAACAAATTTAATGATTATTATTTCATAAGTAATATTTAAATTAATTAATTTACAAAATTATAATTTAATTAAATTATGTGGTACTTCTAAGTATTCAACATTGTTGTTGTGCGGCTCATATGTGTAAATTCAACTAGCGATCGATATGGAACAATTTAAATATTAACGTTCACACATCACCATAGCTAGTGGTGTGATAGTGTGGTCGAATTTATCACTTACAAATTTTTGGCAAAATCTAATTTTACTATTTTAAGCGATTCCTAGCAGTGACGATTATTTACATTAATTCTCTTCGTCGAAACTATACCACACTAGGACTTATGGAATTTAGTTTTTGTCGAAATTCCAATACCGTCCACATTCAACTTGTATAATCCAAAAACAAAGTCCTTGGATCAATAATAATAACTATTACTAACCGAATTGCTCTGGCTAGAGACTTTGACTTTGAGTTTACTATTGTTGACCGTGAAACTAACCTTATATAACTTAAGCGACAAATTTTCTATTAAACAGTGTTTCACATCCAATGCTTCAATTTAGATCCAATTACAATTGTTCGATGGATGGCATGCCAGGATTTAATTATAATCAAAGTAGAGTGTCTATATTGAAGTTCAACAATATTCTTAAGTCAAGATAACTATGTGATACCGTCACTTCAATATTCTCTATTTTACCTTAGTTATATTAACCAAAAAATAATATCAAGTGAGTCATTCCAAAGTTATCCAATAATTATCAGTACGTAACCTTTTGGTGCTCCGAGCACTCATCAGTAATAAAATCTCTAACATCAGGAGAGCGTTACGTACTCTAATCTCAATGGATGCATCGATATCTAGTTTCGATACATCTTGACTAGGAAAACTAAAAATAATATATTACTCTCATTGTGATAGATTTCTCATGATTATAACACTTGTAATTACAGCCACAAAACATATTATTTATGAATTTTCTATTAAATACACTCAAATAAAATAAATAATTAACATAACACATTATGAAAAGTATATAATAGAAAGGGATACACCTTTTATTTCAAAAGAGAGTTTATTGCAAGTTAATAATTTATAGTGAATTACAGAATTGCCCCAAAGGCATACCCTCAACTTTATCGTTTATAATGTTACAATTCGATAGGCAGTAAGATACGCCTTTCCTCTTGACTTTCCATGGGTGGCAAGAATTCTTTCTCTTTTCAAACAACGGCAAAGTATGACAAGTAGTCGTAATGACCCGCAAATTTGACATTGTTGAAAATTATATTAATTAAAAATTGATTTTTAATTAAATGGTGGACTGAGTATCGTATTTATAATTGATGTGTAGGTCCCTCCAAGATGATCAGTTTGGTATATAATTTTGACGGATTTGAAGTTATGGTTTGCGAAATAGAGGCATTACAGTATTTAATCAGGGTACGTAGCCATTCTTGAACCAAATAATTGCATATACCTGAACCCACCTCAATGCCTGTATATATGATGCTTTGAAACCGAGATTAGCCGTCACATCATTCTTCCTCTCCTAGTCTCGACATTCTCCTAATAACCACTAATGAAGGATTAACAAACTAATCAAAAATCATTCAAAACTCAAAGTGCTCGAATCCTAGCTTATAATATATGAATTTGAAGCTCTTGACGAGTACAAAAAGCGCCGAGCATTCATTTTTGGAGATGAAGTTCGAGGTGGCTAGAAACTAGTAAATAATTCTTGACATCCATCTTAGGGTTTCTCGATCGACATTGAAACAACAATAATTGGATAATCGGAGGGTACCAAAGTGTAGAGGAGGTCATGAGCAGTAGATCCATCGGTTCTGATCATGTTAAAGGAGTCAGACTTTGCCTGAATTTGGGCATTAAATTACAGTGGCCATGATGAGGCCCTAGCAGAGGGAAGCAATGAAGGTCACCACAGTGATGGGAATAAGTGTAGACTTCGATGACATGGTAGCTGGCGTAGTCAGATGGGGCTATAAGTGACTATGGCAGTGGCTATTTTAGGTTGAAGATAGTGGTTGGCAATGAAGAGGGGATGTCAGGCTTGAGACTTTACTATAGTGGGGTGTATGATTTTCAATTCAATCCCTATCTATTTTATATTTATAAATTAAACCCTATACATCCTAATTCATGTATCTTTTGCATATGAACTCTATTTCATGCGCGGTTTGTTCCGTTGAACTCGTGGTGATATTCCTAACAATTTGGTGCTTGGTTTTTTTGAATTTTGAGGCATTTTGCAAAAATGCATTAGTATGGTTTATTTATTAATTAATTAAGGTTTAAAAAATACTAAATGCATATCCATTGATGGAATTTTATATTTATTAAGATGTGTTATGTTATATTGATGAATGTATAATTATTATGATGTTTGGATGTGTTATGCATCGATTGGATTGTTTATTATCGATTGTTGTGTTATCAGATACTTAATTTAATTAATTGTGAATTTGGATGGAAAAATAATAAAGTAAAATAAAATGGATGAAATTGTGTGATAATATGAAAAATAAATAAATAAATGAAAAGTAAGGCTGATGATATTTGTAAATAATGATGATTTAGCAAATTAAAATGACATTAATGTGAGAAATTTAGTAAGGTTATTATTTATAAATTTTCGAGGATTTTTCGATGTCTACGGAAGAAAAGTATTATTATTATATTTGTTTGAGTAATAAAATAGAAGATGTTTTTGGAATAATAATAATAATAAAGTTATGTTTCCAAAATGGGTCTTAAGTTAATTATTACTATTTTGAGATAAATAGTAATAAAGTGAGTTTTGAAGTTTAAAATAGAATACTGTTATTTTTGAAGGTAAATATGAATAAATTGGTTTTAGAAAATATTAAAGTGGTTTAATATATATTATTCTTTTGTCGTAAAAATTATAATACTTTTGTTTTGAAAAGTAATTTGATGTAAATTACTACTTTTGGTTAAAATACGATGTTTTGAGGTATTTGAAGAAGTAGAAATATAGTAAAAGTTTTTTTCAAAGTATATAATCGTTTATAAGAACTATTATTGTTTGAGGTGGAAGAAATAAAGGTGTTTATATAATAAACAATAATAAAATGATTGTATACTTAAGAGAAAATAATTAGTATATTGAAACGGCATCCGCTTTCTCCAATCGCCAACGGCATCTACTTCAGTCATCGTTCCCAATCTACTATCGACGTCGTCTCTGAACTCCCATATGCCTCTTGTTGATAATCTCCCCAGCGAGCAAAAATTGAGTTAGACACTAGATGATTTTTCCCCCATCTCGCGTTGGTGCTTCAAACGAAAAACCACAGCGTGTATATCCTTTGTCAGGTATTACAAACGTTATTCCCACTTCTCATATTATGCGTATGGTAATGGCAGCTGGAAATTGAGCGAATGAAGCAAGTTTTGTTAGTTCCGGTATTGTCGAGTTTTTGCAGTTAGATGAAACCTCGTTTGACACTGTAGGGTATAAGGCTCCTAATGCCCAAGTGATGGCTTCTGATGCGAATTATGCCCCGTCCAAGTTGATTGGTTGTGAATTTGCTCCATTACTCCCCACTGTATCAGCTCATTTATCAGTGCCTGAAACATGTCAGATTCCGGTAGGTGATGTGCTCACTGAGGGATGTTGTGATGCCTTTGTTAATACTGCTGCTAAGCTAGTTTGGTCATCTTTGTTCAAGTCATTGCCTCGGATTGCCGGTGCTTTCACACCGCAGAAATTCAACACTCGGGTCATTGATGGAATAAGCTTGATTCCACCAATTGTTCTTCGGGAGGCGGAGAGCCATTGGTCTAACCACCTTGTTAGTGTTTTCCTTGATGCTACATCTTCTTACTCGGTTGTTCACTAGCACTGTAGGTGAGCACAGAAACTGAAAGGTTCGCTTCATGTCCAATTCCTAAATTCCTTTTCTTTTTTAAATTTGGCTCTAAGGAAGATCGTCTTATAGCGCTTGACACTAGTCCTCTCATTATCAAGGGGAAACCCTTTATTGTGACTCCTTGGAGTGTTGGTATAGACAGTGTTAGAGAGCAGATTCTTTCCATTCCAGTTTGGGCCACTTTCACTAATATACCTTCTGTTCTTCAACCGCTTATTAGTCTGAATTGGCTAGCGAGCCTTATTAGGGATTTCAAATGCTTTGATGCAAATACCGTAGCGCGCAAGAACCTATTATATGCTAGGGCTTTGGTTGAAATTACCCCAGAGAAACCGTTACGTCGATATTGAAAGTAAGAATCAAGGAAGGTCACGAGGTGGAAATAAAAGTTAACTATAGTTGGAAGCCTGACATGTGTACTATATGTCATTCATTTGGTCATACTATGGAGAAATGTAATAGGAATGCCCCTCTATTTCCTACTGATAAGATCCCCCTCCCTAGGACGGAAATGAAATGGGTTCCAAAAGTTAGTAATGCGCCTCCCTCTGATCCTGTTGTTTCTGCTTCTCCCGCTCTGGAGACAAAAAATGATGCAGTTAGCGATTCCGATGATGATGTTGTTGTATGTGATCCAGAAGAGTGTTCTTGGATTCATGAGCCGACGGAAATGAGGTATGATCCGCAGATGCATAGTTATCATATGTTCTTAGGTGGTCCTGATGAGTCTAGGAGGTTAGTGTATCATGCTGAGGGTGATGGTCTTTCTCTGATTGCCCTGGGATTGTTGATGCTAGGAATTGGTGGCAATTCTTAGATCCGACTTGGGATCGGATTTATCTCTACTCACCTCTCTCGAGGTCTTTTGATCCATATCTGGCCTCGTACTTTTCTACTGTTCAGCATGTTTTAGGTCCCGGTACTGATGTGGATATCGGTCACGACAAGGGGTATGTGCCCTCCCGAGTAGTCTAGTCATCATGTCTAGCTCCTGTTTTTTCTTTTTTATTCTTGTACTAAGTGGTCTGGCCACTATAAAACCAGATTATAGATGTTCTGTGTATGTACAGAACACCTATTCTTTATTTATATACATAGTGGCACGGCCCACTCTAAAGCCGGCTGGCTTTGCCAAAAAAAATAGTATATGTACTTCACTTTGAATGAATGTAACATATGTAATTAATTATTGGTTGAGATTATCATGTATGTTGGTTGTGTTACTAATATTGAGTAGTTAGCATACCTTTGATGAGTTTGGTTATATTACTAATATTGATTTTTACAATTTCTTCTTTTTGTTTTAATTGGATCTCTAACCCCAAATATAAATTAGCTAAAAATATCCTTTTCAAAAGGTATCTTAATAAGGTTAATCATAATATTAATTTATTTAAACACAACAATAATTTTCTTAACATTAATAAAAGTATAATTAATATTTTCTCTAATTTAGATGATGACTTCACTTCTAATCATAACTTACTTATGATTAAAGGTTCATAAGATAGATCCGTCTTATTACTTGTACTAGTCACTGTTTTGGTATTGGCTTTTAGGTTTTTTATTTATACTGTTATTGTCCAGTTAGTATTATTCAGTTTTTTATTTCTTTCCTTATTAATACATATATATGTATATTTATTATATAAATATACATATATATGTATCATTCTAATTTTTTCTTTAGTCTTTTTCCAGTTGCAGGTATGGGGGATAGGATATCAGGTTCACTTTGCAGGTTTTCATATCTTTAGATTGCTAGACACCAGTTGGTAGAGAGGAGGGTACCCCTTTCACTTGTTCAGAGGCTTCAAAGCGATTTCTTTTTCAGTAGATCCACTTCAGAGCAGATGCTTATTCACCTCTCCTGATTCAGTTGGTTGGAGCTTCCTCATTAGTCTGGGGCGTCATCCAGTAGTTTTTTGTTTTTCCTCTAGTTTTTTTAGGTATTTCTAACACCTTAATATCGGGCGGTGGCCATGCCGGAGCTCGATATTGGAGTGTGATGGGTGGTGGCCTTGCCGGAACTCATCTTAGGAGTACCTGAGGTTTGATATATATGTATTTGGTTTTTTGTTACCTGCCAGGCATGTTGGCAGCTCTTTATATCAGTGATATATATATATATATATATATATATATATATATTCGCATGTGTGCTCTCCTCTATTCGAAGAGGATCACACATTTTTCTCAAAAAAAAACTAATATTGAGTTAGTAGTGTTAAGACCTCGGTTTCGATGTCTACTATGAATTTTGACAAACGACAACTATATACATTATATACTAACATATGTTTTGCAGGAATAGCCACAAGACTGGATTCATATTATCTTCATGCTGCATATGTGTTGTTTTGGGTCTTTGTTTAGTATTAAAATTTTGTGAAAATCTCTCCTCTAAGATATATATATATACACACTGTGCTAAGAATAAAAACTCAATTTCAGACTGAATTCAGACGTCTGAAATAACCTATTCAGACGTCTGAATCTGAAGATAAAACTCAATTTTTTAACAATATTCAGACGTCTGGTTCTGGTATTTCAGACGTCTGAATATAGATAAAAATAGCCTAGTTTCTTTCTGTCTTGCACGTTTAAAATTTCAGAAGTCTAAAAATTTACTTTCAGACGTCTGAATCTTTACAACTGCTATTTTTGTGAAAAGACACTTCTCTTCACCTAAGAGAAACTCTTTCAAATTCAATAGTTGCAACTGTTCTTTTCAATATAACTTTTCATCTATAGTTGCAACTCTTTATACACTATAAATAGATTACAGAATTCAACAAACAATTTACCGAATCTAATTTTAATATTCTTGAATTCCTATCTATTCTATATTTTCAAACTGCACTCAAACTGAATATATTTTCTGATCGTTTGATCACTCTATCTTCCACTATTCTCAAAGCACATCACTATATATCCTAAAGGAGAAGATTATAGGAAGATTGTATTATCAAGAGACAAATTCGTGTTATTAAGAACACACAGTGTCAAATACCTTTTGTATAAGTTGAAGTCCTGTTCTGCTGTTCAGGCGTGTGAAGACCTCTTCGGCTGTTGAGGCAAAATCCTGTTCTGTTGCTCAGGTCCCTTGTTCGGCTGTTCAAGGGTTGTTGTAAACCTGTTCCTCCGGGTTAAGTGAGGATTGTTGTTAGTGAAATTCCAGAAGGAGTCTGGGACTGGACGTAGAACGGGAAGTTCGAACCAGTATAAAAATTCCTGGTGTGCTCGTTTATTATTTACTATTATCTGCTAATTATTCCTTTATTCCGCACTGCTTTTGTACTATTCCATATAGCACGATCCGCATCGAACTTTCATTTGGTATCAGAGCGGGAATCTAATAACCGTTACACAGTTATTTGATAATCTGCTTATATGGCCAACATGGATAACAACGCTATTCCAAATCCTGTCACTAACTCTGGCATCATAGAAGGACAAGCCACTGGACGACCTCCTTTCTTCAATGGATTAAATTATAACTATTGGGCGACACGAATGCGTATTTATATGCAGGCTAATGGTTTTGATGCTTGGAATATCACACAAGCCGAATACACTGCACCAACCACTGAATATACTACTTGGTCGACAGCCCAAAAAGCAGAAGCTACCTTAAATGCCAAGGCTATGAACATGTTGTTTTGTGCTCTAGATAGAAATGAATTCAATCGTGTTAGCATATGCACCACTGCATATCAAATATGGCAAACATTAAAAACAACTCATGAAGGAACAAGCAAAGTCAAGCAAAGCAAGATATCTATGCTCAAAAATCAGTTCCAAAATTTCCGAATGAATCAAGACGAATCCATAAATGATATGTACTCTAGATTTCAAGATATCCATCATGCCTTGATCGGACTTGGTGTAACATATTCAGATGCTGATGTTGTCTCAAAAATCCTAAACTCTCTAACTGACGAGTGGGAAAGAAAAGTTTTGGCAATTGAAGAAGCTAACGATATTTCAGAAATGAAGCCAGAAGAATTAATAGGAAATCTAATGTCATACGAAGTCAATTTACAGGCAAAACGAGTTCAAACTCAAGACAGGAAGAATATAGCCTTCCATGCTGAAAAAGATGAATCAGAATCAGATGATGAAGATTTAGCATTTATTGCTAAAAATTTCAAAAAGTTTCTCAGACACAAAAAGGGAAATAGAAACAATGGAAGAAGGAACTTTAATAAACCTTCTTCATCAGTTCTAGAATGCTTCAACTGTCACAAGAAAGGACACATGCAAAAAGATTGTCCAGACCAGAAGAAATCAAATCACAACAAGTTTAAGAAGGACAAGATCAAGAAGAAAGCATTCTCTGTCACTTGGGATGATTCAGACTCTTCGTCTTCTGATAGTAGCAGTGAAAGCGAAAATGAACAAGCTAATCTATGCTTCATGGCTACTGAAAATGAGGTATCAAATTTTACCTTCGATGATATGGTAGAAATTAATACTGAATTAATTAGTACTATGAAAAATCTCAAGAAAAAGTATAAAGAAGCTGTTGAACAAAAGAACAAAGCAGAATTCGAAAGAGATATGCTTAAAGACGAGAAGAAAATATTAGAAGAAGAATTAGAGAAAATTCAACTTTCATCTTCTAATAATGATTCTCAATTAACCTTCTTGAGTCAAGAAATTGAAACTCAAAAAGGAAAGAACGATGCTTTGTCTTTTGAAAATCATGAGCTAAAATCTAAAGTCAAACTGATTGAGTTGGAAAATACTGGATTAAAGGCTAAATTAGAAGATATTTCTAAAAATATCTCTAATTTTAATAAGGGGAGAGAAAATTTATCTAAGATAATTGAAAACTCTCAGCCTTCTACCAGTAAAAAGGGACTAGGATATATTAAGAAACAAATAGCTCCTCAAAATAATTGGAGACAGTTTGTTAAATCAAAATCCACATCAGTTCAATCGAAAAGAAATCAAGAACTGAAAGCTTCTATACATAAACCAAAAGGGATACAGATATCTAAAACCATAAAAATATGGGTTCCTAAAACAAACAATAGTTTGATTAGGAATACATATATAAAATCCTTTTTGGAAACTGTTCATAAAAGTCAGAATTATATTTACAAAGGGAATACCGGACCCGAATGGGTTTGGTTTCCTAAGATCTAACTCTTAGGACCCTATAAAAAGGTGGGTACCAATGGTCTTAATTCTATTTTTTGCAGGTCCCACTTAAAAAGAGAGGAAAGTGGATTCTAGATAGTGGTTGCTCTAAACATATGACTGGAGACAAAAGTATGCTGACAAATATTACCTACACAAATGAAGGCTCAGTCACATTTGGAGATAATTCCAAAGGCTATATCATCGGCAAAGGCGATGTGAGCAACTTCGGTAACTCTAATACTCCTCTTATCTCTAATGTTTTACTTGTTAAAAACCTGAAGCACAATTTGTTGAGTATCAGCCAATTGTGTGACAAAGGATTCAAAATCTCTTTTTCCGAAGATAAGTGTAGCATTTTAGATCACAATGGAAATCTCATATTTGAAGGTAATAGAAACAGAAATATATATGTTCTGAATATGAAAGTCAATCATAATTCAGATATGTGCTTAATAGCTAATGAAAATGATCCTTGGTTATGGCACAAACGTTTCTGTCATATTAACTTCAAATCCATTAATAAGTTATCTAAAAATAACTTAGTAAAGGGGTTACCAAAAATGAACTTTAAAGTAGATCATATTTGTGATGCTTGTCAATTAGGTAAATTAACAAAATCATCATTTAAATCTAAAAAGGTCATTTCGACATTACAACCACTAGAGTTACTTCATATGGATCTATTTGGACCAACACAAGTGCAATCCATAAATCATAACAAATATGTGTTTGTAATTGTCGATGATTTTTCTAGATATACTTGGACAATTTTTATGAAAAATAAAAGTGATACTTTTGATCAATTTAAAATTTTCGTCAAGAGAATCCAAAACTTGAAGGATTTAAAAATTAAGAATATTCGGAGTGATCATGGAGGAGAGTTCGAAAATGAAGCTTTTGAACAATTCTGTAAAAAGAAAGGAATTTCTCATAATTTCTCGTTTCCTAGAACTCCACAACAAAATGGAGTTGTAGAACGAAAGAATAGAACTTTACAGGAATGTGCAAGAACTTTGTTAAATGGAAGCACACTTCCAAAACATTTTTGGGCAGAAGCTGTAGCAACTGCCTGTTATGTTTTAAACAGGGTTTCCATTCGACCTCTCACTAAGAATACTCCATATGAACTCTTTAATAGCAGAAAACCAAACATATCCTATTTCAAAGTTTTTGGTTCAAAATGTTTTATATTAAACACTAAAGATCAGCTTGGCAAATTTGATGCGAAATCTGACGAAGGTTTCTTCCTAGGATATTCGGATCGAAGCAAGGCCTATCGAGTGTTTAATAAAAGAACAAATACTGTTGAGGAAACTCTACATGTATCGTTTGATGAAAATTTTCAACAAATAACAAGTATAAATAATGATGATGATGATAACATCATAAATACAGAATCTGAAAATGTTAAAATAAATGAAAACGAAATTGATAATCCTAATGAGAACGATAATATTCAAAATGAATTAAAATCTCCACCACATATCTTACGGGATCATCCTGTTCAAAACATTATTGGAGAAATTAATTCAAACGTTCGAACTAGGAATCAATTAAACCAAATGGGCCATGTAGCATTCTTATCTACTATCGAGCCAAAGAACCCAAAGGAAGCCTCTACCGACGAATACTGGATCATTGCAATGCAAGAAGAACTAAATCAGTTTGAGCGCAATGAAGTTTGGGAATTAGTTCCTAGACCAAGTAATCAAACTGTTATTGGAACAAAATGGGTTTACAAAAACAAGGCGGACGAACAAGGAAATATCACTAGAAATAAAGCAAGATTGGTGGCTCAAGGATACAATCAGGAAGAAGGTATCGACTATGAAGAGACTTTCGCTCCTGTAGCAAGACTAGAAGCAATTCGAATACTACTGGCCTATGCGTGTTTTCATAATTTTAAACTTTATCAGATGGACGTTAAAAGTGCCTTTCTGAATGGATATATTAAAGAAAATGTGTATGTTGAACAACCTCCCTTATTTGCTCATGAAAAATATCCCAATCATGTATATAGACTTAAGAAGGCTCTATATGGTTTAAAACAAGCACCACGTGCTTGGTACGAACGACTTAAGAGCTATCTAATCTCTTCGGGATTTCAAATTGGAAAGGTTGATCAAACATTATTCATTAAACATTCAAAAAGGGATATTTTAATAGTTCAAATCTACGTTGATGATATCATATTTGGTTCCACCAACGACAAATTATGTCAGGATTTTTCGGATATTATGACTAAGGAGTTTGAAATGTCCCATATGGGAGAATTATCATACTTTCTTGGTCTACAGATTAAGCAATTATCAAATGGTATATTTTTTAATCAAGAAAAATATTGTAATAATCTAATCAAACGCTTCGGAATGGAAAATACTTCTGCCAAACCAACTCCTATGAGTACAACAACACATCTTGAAAAAGATGAAAATGGCAAAAGTGTTGATCAGAAACAATACCGAAGTATGATTGGATCATTACTATATTTAACTGCAAGTCGTCCTGACATAATGATGAGTGTCTGTTTGTGTGCTAGATTCCAAGCCAATCCAAAAGAATCACATTTAAGAGCAGTGAAACGTATTCTACGTTATCTAACAAACACAAAGGATTTTGGTCTATTCTATCCTAAAGAATGTCCATTTGAATTAGTTTCATATAGTGATGCTGATTTCGGTGGTTCTCGAACAGACCGAAAAAGTACAAGTGGTACGTGCCATTTTATTGGAAAATCACTTGTATCTTGGTTTAGTAAGAAACAAAATTGTGTTTCTCTCTCTACATGTGAAGCAGAATATATTTCTGCTGCTTTGGCTTGTACTCAAGTAATCTATATGCAACAAACACTCAAAGATTTAAATATAAATTTAACAAATTCCACTATATATTGTGACAACTCTAGTGCTATTAACTTATCTAAAAACCCTATTAATCATTCACGAACAAAACATATTGACATTCGTCATCATTTTCTTCGTGATAATGTTGAAAAAGGGACAATTATTTTAGATTTTGTTTCTTCTGAAAATCAGTTAGCTGATATTTTTACAAAACCTCTTTTAGAAAATATTTTTGTTAAACTAAGGCGAGAACTTGGTATTATGTCTCTTCAAAATTTATGATTTTTTATATATACTATTTAAAAATTTTTTATGGCTAATATCCTTTTTACCTTTTTTATCTTTTGTTTTAACAGACGGATATTACTAACAAATGAGTTTCAGCCATTCCTTTTATACTATTTTTGAACTTTCTATCTTATTATAAATTGTTCAATTCTAATCTTCTGTTTCATCAAAGTCATTTCTATTTTCTGTTTTCTAATAGAAAATTCCATCTAAAATGAAAATCAACTTGTTCATTCTACTTCTCTCCATGGCTTCTGAATCCGATGATTCTCCATCATCTTATTCTTCGTCATCTCTTGAAATTTTAAGTAACTCCAACACCTCATGAGAAAAATAGACCTTGTTCTTCTCGTGAACGTTCTAGCTATACTCCTGAAAAAAAGAAATCTCGCCGGTTTCTTTTCTTTGGTTCTCCATCAACCAAAGAAAAAATATCAGAGATGCATCATTACCAAAGAGAACAGTTGGATTTACAACGAGAGATGTATTACGAACAAAAAGTTAATTCCAAACGACTTAGTTTTATTGAACAAGTGGCTTTGAAATTCTGTGGTACATCTCCTAAGAAAGATGTAGTTCAACCTTCAACATCTCAGCAAATAACTTCATCTGGATGGAATTCATGGGAGCCGAGTCCACAAACTCCTTCGGTTCCACAAAACTCTTGGGAACGTCAACCATATTGGTCTCCCTTGCGGCCATATACAGAGATAACCAAGATCGAACCAGAAGAATGTAAAACTCCAAGTGACTCGGATAAATAATTTCTTATAGATTCTTTATATATTTTGTGTATTTCTATTTTCTTGTAAAAAGAAAAATTTCAGACGTCTGAACTCTTTATTACAGACGTCTGAACAGTGTAAGAAAATAAAATTTATAACAGTTTCAGACGTCTGAAACTATGATTTCAGACGTCTTAAAATAGGCTTTTTTGCACTGTTTTCTTTCTGTTTCCATTTTCTTATATTCAGTCGTCTGAAAGTATTTTTCAGACGTCTGAAAACTGGAAATTTTTTTTAAAATTAAATTTACACGAATTTCAAGACACCAAACCCTATTATTCCTCCCGTCCTTTACTTTTTTGCTTTTCTGCATCTTCTTTTTTCAGTCCTTTCTTCTCCATTGTTATCACCTCTTTCACAAACAACTCAAATGGCACCTAAATCAAAAAGATCAAGACCATCATCCTCTTCATCTACTCCAAACATTGATCAGTGGCTATGGAACGACCAAGCAAGGCAACGTTTTGCTCAAATGAATAGATCCAATTTTTTTCCTGGAGCCTTCATCAGATTCGAAGAATTCAGCGCTTATCGTATTCATCAAATTGTAAGAGCAAATGGGTTAGAGTCTCTAGTCTCTTTTGATGCCAACAATATCAAAATTAATCATCTTTTAGTTAAACTATTTTTTGCAAACATGAATCTAGACCATCATACTCCTCACAATCGCAATGATTGTATTTGGACTTTGGTTTGTGGAGTTAAAATTTATCTGCCAATATCAAGGCTTGGTGAAATTCTACGTTGTCCATCAACCGGAATTGATTTAGATGAGATTGATGTATCTTTGGATTTAACTAATAGAGATGAAGTTTCACATCAATTCCTGAATGATGATATTAATCGTCTCACGTCTATTCAACTTCGTCCTCAAGCTCGCATTCTTCATAGAGCATTAATTCGTTCAGTTATTCCAAGGACAGGAAGTTATGAGATAGTTAATAAAAGAAATTTTCAAGCCTTATATGCTGTATACTCCGGTCAACCTATAAATTGGGGTCAAATAATTTTGGAAGAATTCATGGATGTCAATCATAGGAGACGATATAAGACTTTCCACTATGGTGCTTATATTATGAAAATACTTCAAAATTTTAACATTCCTTTTCCTGAGTCCGAATTCTCTTCGATCAAAGAACTTGGGTCTAAAACATTAGGGCTCATGGGATTGCCAAAACGCCCGGAAAGTTTAGCTTATATCTCTTTCCAAGAATGGGTTGCCAACCGTGATCAAAACCAGCCACAACCTCGTCGGCACGATTCTCATACTCGATCTTCTATCCCTCCATCGGAAGAAGAAGATGATAATGATATTGTGATTCTTTCTCCCGACTCTAGCTCAAGGAATGCCTTGGTAACACTTTCCCAAAATCAAGCAAAACTTCAAACCCGAATGAAATCAATAGAACGAAAATCTGAAAAACGTTTTAATTCCATTCGAGGCTTTCTTAACAAAATTTGGGAACGTATTGGTTGTTCAACCTCCTCTTCTACCGATGTTTTCAACCCTACTCCTTTTCAATGGTCATCAAGTTCAGAGAATAGAATTAGTGGTGATGATGATGATGAAGTTGGAAGTGACTCCAGTCCTAGATTCTGATCTTTTTGCTCCTTTATGTTTTTTGTTATGTGACTTTTATGTTGTTTGTTATGTATCTTAAACTATCTTCTGCAACTTCTTTAATTTATGTCTACTTTGTTTTATCTGGTAAGATTACTGATTACCTTTTTGCAATGACAAAGGGGGAGAATATGGAGTTAATTCCTTTTAACAGGGGGAGCTTTCGTATATAGTTGATAAAAAGTGTTAATTCTTTTTGACAGGGGGAGTTTTAGTATATAGTTGTCATCGTCAAAAAGGGGGAGAATGTTAAGACCTCGGTTTCGATGTCTACTATGAATTTTGACAAACGACAACTATATACATTATATACTAACATATGTTTTGCAGGAATAGTCACAAGACTGGATTCATATTATCTTCATGCTGCATATGTGTTGTTTTGGGTCTTTGTTTAGTATTAAAATTTTGTGAAAATCTCTCCTCTAAGATATATATATATACACACTGTGCTAAGAATAAAAACTCAATTTCAGACTGAATTCAGACGTCTGAAATAACCTATTCAGACGTCTGAATCTGAAGATAAAACTCAATTTTTTAACAATATTCAGACGTCTGGTTCTGGTATTTCAGACGTCTGAATATAGATAAAAATAGCCTAGTTTCTTTCTGTCTTGCACGTTTAAAATTTCAGAAGTCTAAAAATTTACTTTCAGACGTCTGAATCTTTACAACTGCTATTTTTGTGAAAAGACACTTCTCTTCACCTAAGAGAAACTCTTTCAAATTCAATAGTTGCAACTGTTCTTTTCAATATAACTTTTCATCTATAGTTGCAACTCTTTATACACTATAAATAGATTACAGAATTCAACAAACAATTTACCGAATCTAATTTTAATATTCTTGAATTCCTATCTATTCTATATTTTCAAACTGCACTCAAACTGAATATATTTTCTGATCGTTTGATCACTCTATCTTCCACTATTCTCAAAGCACATCACTATATATCCTAAAGGAGAAGATTATAGGAAGATTGTATTATCAAGAGACAAATTCGTGTTATTAAGAACACACAGTGTCAAATACCTTTTGTATAAGTTGAAGTCCTGTTCTGCTGTTCAGGCGTGTGAAGACCTCTTCGGCTGTTGAGGCAAAATCCTGTTCTGTTGCTCAGGTCCCTTGTTCGGCTGTTCAAGGGTTGTTGTAAACCTGTTCCTCCGGGTTAAGTGAGGATTGTTGTTAGTGAAATTCCAGAAGGAGTCTGGGACTGGACGTAGAACGGGAAGTTCGAACCAGTATAAAAATTCCTGGTGTGCTCGTTTATTATTTACTATTATCTGCTAATTATTCCTTTATTCCGCACTGCTTTTGTACTATTCCATATAGCACGATCCGCATCGAACTTTCAAGTAGTACATATTTGATGAGTTTTGTTATGTTATTAATATTGAGTAATTGATACATATTTGATGAGTTTAGTAATGTTACTAACACCGAGTAGTTAATACATATTTTGATAGTTATTGATGAGTTGTATTACTGATATTGAGTAATTAGTATACATTTTATGATGTTTGTTGATTTATTGATATTCGGGGTTGACATTGAGTGTTGTCAAATTTATGTGATGTTTAATGGTTGTGTGTTATCATTATTGTTGTTGCCTTGTATGCATGATGATTGATTTTGATGACTTAGTAGGAGTAGTGTTTCCTTCTTGCATTAGTTGCATGGATGATATGATTGTTAGGTGATAATAAGTATTTGGATGTAGGAGAACAGCATAAAATGGAACTATATGGGCTTGATCCCGAAATGGCACGTAGGCAGTATTTTTCTATGCAATTGCTCTTGGTTTCATTATGGTTGGAGTGTATGGAAATTGGCGTAGTCCAAACATTGTTGACACCTTTTCCTTTTATTCATATCTATTTACAAATTTGACAACTAAAAGAACGCAAAAAGAAAGGGAAGGAGCTTTGGTTGTATGCTACATTACAATTTGTTTACTTAATTTTTTTTACATGTATCACTATTGTATTGCTTAAAAATTACGTAAAGAATTGATGTGTAGAAAGATATACTTGTTTTATTTTTTATTAAGCCTTGTATGGTGTATTGGGATGCGTATACATTGTTGAGACCTATGTATATTTTTATTTTTAAATTTACTACAAGGTTTTCTCTTTCTACCCATATTGATATTTTAATTTATAAAAACCACAGTCCACTATTTTAACGTCTAAGATTTATACGTAAGCATATTTTGATGACATTTATCATTGATTTTAGACGTTAAAAATAGTGGGTCGTCGCTGTAGTCTTATCTCCAATACATATGTAGTTTTTGTACAATGATCCTATGGACATCCAATTGCAGCATATCTTCGAATTCAAAGAGGAATAAGATGATACCAAAGAGTGAATGATTGGGAATTCATGTATAAACTCTCTGATCTTGAGTGCTTTGCAAATTCTAGGAGAATTTGAGTGAAGGTTCGTGGATTTGCAAAAAGAGTGGAAGTATATAAAGGAGCTTTTCTCGCAAAATTTTAAAAATGAAATATTAAGAGAATATACAAAAACCGTTGATAATTTTTTCCCAAGACCCCTTAAATATAACATGAAATAATGTATCCATTGGTGAAGATATAGCACAAAATTCCTCTCATTTAAAATATGAATTCCATAATAACTATTTATATGTCGACATACATTCAAAAATTATGTCGACATACTCCAGTAATTTGATTTTCTTTTTCTAAAACTTGACGTTGACTTCCATGTTTAAAAATAAGATTATATGTTCATATGAAGGTGTTAGGAATTTAAAATAGAGTTAAATGAAAGAGAAATATCAAGAATATTTTCTTTGAGGTCTTTAACAAAATTCTATGATTTAACAGACTTACTGAGCACTTCTATTATCTTTGTCGTTGAAGCGTTTATGTTCCATTCATCTTGAGTCAGTTTTATCTTTCACTTTCCCTGATCAATCTTCGTACATGCAACTCATTTGCTTGCTTTCATTCATAGAGTTTCTTGTATATACCACTGTAAACATCTTTATAGCCTATCTGGAAATATTGCACAACTCGAAGAAACATTAGTGATAATATTTATATGATCCTTATCATCAAAATTGATACTTATGGTATTAACAGTCTCCCACTTTTTAACGCTGACAATCATATAATTAACCGAGAGATAAAATATATCTTTTCTAAATTTGACTCCCCATGACTCTATATACACCCATATCATTTTCTCAGAATATCTGTGCATTTTCTCCACTTTGTCATTAACAAAAATGGATGGAAAAGAACCGTTTAAGCACGACTAGATAATACGTATAAAGTTTGTATATGGTGTAGTATATAAATATGTGTAAATAACACTTATGAAGGGAATAAAAATTAATACGAAGTATGCAAAATAAAACATAAATTTTATCACAATACTAAACATTAAACACGTATTACAATTACAATAAAAACAAAACACCTAAAATAATATAAAATGAAAATTTACCTGACAATCACAAAAACACTTAACATACAACTAGAAAACTTATGAACGTATAAACAAACATTGATGAACACAGACTTCATGGATTCTTTGTGGGAGATGTAATCCATCCTTGATTAGGAGTAAATGTATGGTCTATAAAGTAATCTTCCATTCGTCTAATTTTCCCTTGATGTCCATGTCCATCTCATCCGGTATCTTTTTCATTCCAAAGGTTCAAGAATGTTTTCCATCCTCTCCTTAAAATCGTAGAAAATATTGTTGTTCTTGTCCATGTACCATAAGTTTTTAGTTCAACTTAACGTGTTTTTGATTTCTGGCACAACATTCAAAACCCTTTCAAAGGATCGAAGTGTTTCTTTAAGGTTATTCGTCAGTTTGTCTTTGTAAATACTATTGTTCGTATCCATTTTTGAGAATAAATAATGTAAGAATTAATGATAGAAGGTTAATGATTAAAATAATGATTTTTCTATTCGAAAAACATGTTCTTAAGGAGTTTAAACCGAATTAAAAATTGTTCCCTCTACGAAAAACCAACTAATTGAGATTGAAAATTTCATAACTAAAATTTCACATGATATTTTTATATACCCTTTTGATACATGTCGATATACATGACCAAATTTCGTATATTTTTTCTATGTTTTCGTTTAGAAAATATTAAAGAAAATATTTACTATATTCATAAAAAATGTATTTTCCAAAGAGTGTAATGAGATTCAAACACTATGCAAAATAGTTAATTTCATTAATAACAAAGTGTAATACATGAAAATGAAACAAATTTGAAAGAAAACAAAGATATAAATGCAACTACATAAAAATAACATTGTAGATATGAAATAGTTGCTCTAAAAGGTCGATGAGAAAGATGAAGATGGATTTGCTCCAAGTTTTTTTCAAAACTTTCTCGAAAAGAATACTCATTTTGTTGTAAAGCTTTGAAAACTTTTTGCTCATGGAACGCTTAAGCTTTATTAGATTCTTTAGTGGCTTCTCTTGGTCTTGAGATGTCCAAGTTTGAATTTCTAAGACTCCTATCAAAGTTTTTTAAAGAGGTGTCTTCTTCCTCCTCTTATTCCTCTCCTTTTCCATTTCTTGAGCCTCTTCTTCCTCAATCTCTTCTTCCCTTACCATTTTTCCTTCCTTTTCAATAAGCGATTTATAGGGCTCAAACTCAGAGGGAACGTGCATAAGTGAAACATTTTTCATATTAAAGATTTTCGTATTTGATGTTAATTCTCTCCTTAGATTCATTCAAAAATACATAAAAATTCTTGTTAGATACAGAGCATGGAAAGTGTGTTCATGAGTAAAAAATTTCTTTGCCACAAAACCTGATTGAATTACTTGAGTTCAACATATTTTTTTTCTTGCAAAAAATGGCAGATAGAGCTTCATTTGTTTTGGAGGGAATTATTGTAATTTCTTTTACAAAAGTATAATACTTCACTCCAAAATAAAGCTCAAGTGTCTTCCCTTAGGCCTCAAGTTTTTTCCAATGAAATCTAACTCCTTTCCACTTTCGAAAAAAATCATGAATTAGTCTATCTCAAAGTTTTGGAGTCCTTGGTCATCGCTTTTGCAACGAAGAATTTCACTAATTAATTGAGCATTCAAAATAATTTGCGTTCCTTTAATATTACTTCAAATTGACCTTCACTTCAATCATAAAATTTTCCTACCAATTTAGCATAAAACATTTTTGCCAGATTGAAATAACAAACAAATTCATTTTGCGAAAGATTGGTCAATTCCAAAGTTGCATTTTCCAAAGTAAGACTTTGTATTCCATAAGAATTAAAATCACTGAAATTTGCAAAATGATCCAAAACAAATTTAGCAAATTCAGCATTATTCGTTTATACTTCCATGGAATCATTATCGTTGTAAAGCCAATTATGATTTTGATTCAGAGCTTTGAATTTCTAGAGGAGAAGATGTGAAGAAGACATGATAAACGTTTTTAAATAGAAACTAATGCAAATGTTATTTGAATTTTGAGAATGAAAGTGGTAATGAAGAATGAATGAATGGAGGTGAATAAATAGGCAATGAATGACCATGTGACTGGTGTCCATTTGAATTTTGAATTGAATGAAAAAGAAAGGGAAGCTCAAAAGTTTGAAATTTGAAAGGATTCTTCTTTTCAACCAGCATATGTCAACATGCATGTGGAGCCTATATTGACATACTCCTTTATGTACGCACCATTTGACTATTGAACTAGGAATTTGAATAAACTATCCCATTTTTCTTGAATTGGGTGATCGTTTATTGGAGATACGATTTTCAAGAGGAATTTTCACTAATCTATGCATGAAATTTTGGTATATTAAATATTATTCTTCCTCTTTCTTGTAAGATTTCAAATTTTCATTAGCATGAATCTCTTTTAAAACACATTTTATAATTATTATCACACAAATGACTTTTATGCTTAATAAATCATGCTTTAAATTTTTTAACAAGTAAAACATTTGAAATAAGAGTAGTTTCAAAATTAACGACGTTGCCAATGCCAATAAAAACACTTTGAATTGTCTTCAAATTTCACGGTTCTACCATCTTTGTATATATTTTTGCTCGGTAATCATGGATTTCACTACACCAAACAACCCATTTTGTAACACTTTTCCGCTTTCAATTTACAACGCTAATAACCGTTACAAATTTCTAACGGTTATATCCGTTACAACCATTTACAACGGTTATTACCGTTAGTAAATATGGTAATTTCGTAAATAATTAAAAGTAGTATGGATAAGATCGTAAATTTATCTTCAATCAATCGTTATCTCATTTCTCACGATAATCATTTCTTACTCTGTCACGTTTCGTTCGTATCGGGTTTCCTGTCACCGCCTCCACCATCTACCACCGCCTCCACCATCTACCACCGCCTCCGTCTTCTGCCACTACCTCCTCCCTTTGTCCTATTAAATCGACGAAGATGATGGAAGATCTGGGTTGCGAACTACAAATCTAGGGTTTCGCTTTTCCACCTCCGTCTACTCAGGTATGAACATCTTTTTCAAATTCACATCAATTTCTTACATACGAATTGAAGGATTACGTACGATTGGCTCATTAGCTCCAATTTTTGAGTTTTATTATTAGATTCAGACGAAGCATTAATATTTTTTTGAGTTTTTTTCATCGTTTCCAACTTTGAAATGAGTATCAAATGCAAATTTTTGAACATATAAAAAAATCGTGTTAGATTTAATCTCTTAGCTTTAGATATACATGTAAATGAGTTTCAAATGCAAATTTTTGAACATATCTTGAGTTCCATGAAGCAAATCTTGAAAAATTGATGTTTTAGATGTATAAATTTTATATATGTCCTCATGCGTATATGTTAGTTTTATAAGCAGGAAAGCCCTAAATAAGAATGTCAGGTTTTAAAAGTAGATATATGTACGAGTTCATAAATGAAGGTTTTTAAAGATTTGAAGTTTAGATATAAGTTTTCATATATATATATATATATATATTAGTTTTGTATATATGTAAAGCTCTTGAATCTACGTGGTTTTATGAAGAAATCAAGTTTATTGATGCGTCTATATCATTTTCAAACATTTAGGAATCTTGGAATGTATAAGTTGTATAGGAACAGATTTTCAATGTATAAGTCTTTAATATATACCTATCTTTATTAATATAAAACTTCATATGTACACATTCATAGACATAAAATTACATATGCAATGATTTCATAGAATAAAAGATTCCAAAGAAATAAAACTTTGAATATATTAGCTTCAAATATTTATGTGCATAAATTTTGATTTTCAATATAGAGGCTATGAACATGTATTAGTTTTTGAAAACATATCAGCTTCAAATATACTAAATCTCAGAGCATGTGTGAATTCTGAAGTAGCATCAGATGTATGGATTTCAATATGAATCAATTTTACATATATATACAAATTCATTTTAGATATATACATATTTATGCTTTAAAATGAACATGACAGTAAGGCACACGGTTTCAATATACATGTTTGTCAGATTTGTGTTTACCTAGGTTTCAAAATCATAAAGTCCTAAATATATATGACATGTTTTATTTCATAATTTCAAAAGCCAATGAAAAGGGTGTGGTTTCAAAAGTTCAAGGTTTTATATTTGTTTTTGGAAGTATAAAATTTTAAGCACATATGTATTAGTTTCTACGCCCATATATACATGCAAAATTTAGACATGTATGGGTTTTTGAATATGAAAAGATCCATGAATTTATAATATAGTTTCAAATATATTGTCTCATATACATGGGGATTTCAGGTGCATCTTTTTCCAAGTAAAAATGCCATCAGAATTTAAGTTTTAAGGCTTCATATACACATGATATTTTCAAGTATATGTATGTACCTCCGAAAGGTAAATAAATAGTTGTAAATAAAATACTGGTTTTACTGCTGAAATTTTTGACTGTATGTGCTTTTAATTCTGTTTCAACTCCTCCAAGATCAAAAACTCGAGTGAGATGAATTTTCAGACACATATTTTAACATTCAAGATGTTAAAATATCAACTCTAGACATGTACCGAGATATCATTTTGAGATTTCGTCCTAAATCCAAATGAGAAATATATGATATAGAATTATATGATCCACAAAAAAGTCTATATGGAAATATATGATATAGAATTATATATCCATATATATTTGCAAATTCAACAATATTAAAATTTTGACAAATTGTTAGCCCCAACTTTCCTCTTTTTTTTGGATGCATGTAAAAATTTCACCATACAACTGAGATAAATCAAATAGACATGTAACAAGGAAAAACTGTGAGTATGAGTTTTGTTGAGAATGGTGGGAGTACTTTTCTTCTGCAAATTCTGAATGATATTCAGTGTGCAAAACATTAGGGCAAGTACAGTAAAACAACCTGCCTATTTCAATGGGCTCAGCATTTGAAAATGAATGAATACAAGTGTTATAAGCTATTTAGTTTGCGTCTAGCATATCGTAAACTTTACATGGATTACAAATTGTTTCTACATTTAGATCCTGTAAGCATTTGATATCACATTTGTCGGGAAGAGCTTAGTCCATCTAGTCAGTATTGATATCTTGTTTTATCCTTGAAGCACATATACACTTATGCTTCAAGTTCCTTGCAATGTTTGTTTGTTGCTCCAGGGAGGTCAGATGAGCATTGCAATAACTGGAGCTAATGGATTTATTGGTTGGAGATTGTTTCAGAAGTTACTTGCAGGTTATAACTGAACTAGTCAGCAAGTAAAAGATAGCATACATGAACCTTTTTTGGTCGTACAAAATATTTTTGTACTGGATTTGTTGGTCGGAGATGTTTTAGCTGTATTCAAACTGTGGAAGTTACTCTCTTGTATATCTTATTTTATGTTACTACTACAGTCAAATGACTAACAGTTTATAACATATTTGCGCAGACGATCATAAAATTCACGCATTGACACAGTCTAGAAGTCGGGCACAATTAGTTTACCTGGGTAAGAAGGTAATGAATGCCTTTTGTTTTTTTAAAAAATTACATTGGCAATTATAAGTACAACTTAATTATGTATACTTAGTTTGTATAATAAGTAATAACTACTTAGATTTATATGATAAAGAATTAATCGCAGTTGCATTGTATAAACCTGTAGGTTTTCATATTACTGGCACCATTATCGTAACCTTCTAGCATCAGTAGTAGGGTCTGGAATTCAGTACAACATCAGATGATTGAGAACTTTCAATGTTGATTACATAATAAAATTTCTCTCTAAACATTAATTCATTTTTCGGAAATATCTGGTTCTCTCGATGTGACACATATGGGAATGTTTGTACTTTTGATATACTATGTGAGATTATAAGTGTCACAGCTGATATAAAAAGTAAACATGTTCTTAACTAGAACTATGGTCAATGAGGTATCAAACTATTTTAAGGATAATAGGGAGGAAGAGAAATTTTGTGTTGTTTATACTTTATATAAGAAAGTCTCTCTTGACAACACCAAGATTATTTCACCTTTTCTTGATCCATTTGGCGAAGACAGTTAAGTTGAATACAATGTATGTGTTTGTGCAGAGTGTAAGGGTGTTACAAATTTGAGACACTGTAATATTCAGCTTCTTCTAATAAATAACAAATGCTAACAAACATAGAGAAAGATGAAACCTGTGATTATTTTATATAGTAATAAGAAAGTCTAAAAAAAACCTTATAAAGTTTGTTTACCAAGTGAAGAGACAAAATGATATCTGATGTCCATCATCGGTTGTTATCAGTTGGCAAGTTTTCAAAAATAGTTCTTGCCGAGGAAGGAGAATGGAAGAGCAGTATTAAAGGATCAGACGTTGTCGTTAATTTAGCTAGAATGCCCATTAGTACAAGGTGGACACCTGAGGTACTTGTCGTTTCCCCTTTAGATATTTATGTGTGTCTCCCTTCCTCTCTCTCTCACACAGATACATATAGATATGCACACAGTGTGCGTGTGCGTGTGTACGCACACAGTGTGCGTGTTCGTGGGTACACACCTTTTCCCACTTTATTTGATTTTTGCTTCTGTTTTTTTCTACCTGATAGTTTCTTATTGTCAGATTAAAAAGGAGATCAAAGAAAGCCATATCCGGGTTACCTCAAAGGTAGTAATATGGTTATTTTACAGACTTAATTATAAAATCAGACTGACTTAGAAAACATACTATAGAAATATGCTTCTGCTTAAACTTACCACCAAAAATAGGCTTTGTTTGATATTTAATATATGTGAATTTATGGAACGAGTATGTATATTTTGAACTTGTACACGCGCATTCCATAAAAACAAAAGTACATTTGTACATTCCATAAATGTGCAAGCGTGCTTTCTCTCTCTTACCTACTAAAAATAAGGTCTATTTTTTGTAATAATATTATGTTGAAAACTTCTACTAATGGGTAACTTCTTAGTACAGCATATTCAGTATATTATTCACTATAATTACATTTTTTTTCTTGAAAGTGGCTTACAGGTTGTTGATTTGATAAACATCACAACTATGGAACTTCGTCCATTAGTTTTGGTCGGTGCAACAGCCGTTGGCTATTACGGTGAGTAAGAAAACACCCATAGTTTTTTATAACCACGTATTTGACATGTAGACCTTACGCATTTACAATACTTTAACCATGTTGCTGAAAATTTACACAGTAGCCTTTTTTTGTACTAGTGACCTTTTGTTGGATATCATATGGACCCATTATTCATGTGTTCCACATGAATATGAGTCAACCTCTTGCTGCACCCAAAATCCAAAATTGTCGATTTATTGGGTACTATTAATTAAACTAAAATGAATCTAAACATTCAATACCATCATAGTGAAGTTTGGTTAATCAAATGTGGGAACTAACTTAGAATCTTATTATGATGAGTATAGTCAATACATTTTTTCGGTAAAATTACATTGAATATGAACCGAAGATAAGGAAAGTAATGTTCAACATCGTAAGGAGAATATGCTCTCACATCGTGGGGTTCGGTACTATATTTGGTATGTGCGAGCACGCGCGCGCATACCGAAGCCTTACATCAAACAACATGGAGGCCTAGTAAACTCTCCTCCTGGTTACACTAAGGCTGAACTAAGGTGTTTAAGAGAGAGGCAATATCAACCTTGAAGAGGAGCATGCTCCCTACGACACCAATATTAGAGTTACGCATAAAACTGTTCAAAGGATTAAACTATCAATATTAGTGATGAGCGTGGTGACTTTGATATTAGTCAAAGTCTAAAGATCTCTCCACCTCGCTCCTTTGAGGTAAGGTAAGATGGCTAACAAAGACAATTTCAACCTTGAAGATGAGCTTGAGGGTGCTTTTTCTGACTTTGACATTGAATGGAAGCTTTTGATGAGCAGAAGCTCATACTTTGGTCCGCCACATTGTGACAGAGGTGGTGAGCTGAATATAATTTCGTTATAGGTTAAGTATAAGTTTGCATTGTTTATGGTTTCAAATTAATAAAGAATTTTGTGTTAAAACTTAAAAGTTATTAGAGTAGCATCTTATGAGACAGTATATAAGAATGACACAAAATGGGAGTGCATTATTTCTAGCACGATATGTTAGCTCTGCTAGCGCTGTTGACTTCTACAGCTATTAGATAGAAAATTATACAAACACAGATAAGTTTTATACCGTTTGCACAAATGTGGACTTTAACTTCTCAAGTTCCATTTATAACACAGGGACAAGTGAGACTCAAGTTTTTGATGAGACGAGCCCTTCAGGAAATGATTACCTATCACAGGTAACACTATTTATGGTAAAGTGAAAATGCGTTGTATTTACCTAATGTTTTAACCCTTTGAACGCCATGCACCATTTAAACAGGCAGCTTTCAAAAAGCAAAATTTGCTTTTAAAAAAAAATAAAGAAATAAAAAATAAAAATAAGCAATAAAATAAGGTTGGTACAGGAATCAAACAACTCTACTTATTATTCAAAATATAACATTACAACTAAACTAATGACAATTATGACACATTTTTTGATTAGTACACGTTTTAAAATCAAAAGACATTTGAAAAATAAGCAAAATCGTTTTTTCTTTCAGTTGGGAAATCTGCCCTTAATACCAACACTCCAACTTAGTTTCTCCTTTCATTTTTGAAGTTCCTGGTTGGTTCTAGTCCTTTCACTTTGTTTGTTTTGAGTAGATTTTATCTTTCTACACAATGCATTTATAGATTTGTAGAGAATGGGAAGGAAAAGCTGTTGAGGTTGATAAAGATGTCAGATTGGCACTTATCCGTATTGGTGTTGTTTTAGGAAAAGATGGTGGTGCCTTAGGTCTGTATGTCTTGGTTACATCCTTTCTATTGTCGTACAGATCCTATTCTCATAACAAAATTCTGAAATAGAAATAGCATATAGTTTCCATCTTTTTTGAAATAAATATGAGATTTTTGTTCAACTATCCTAGACCGAATGCTGACCTTTACAACAATTTTACGCAGCCAAATGATTCCTCTGTTCATGATGTTTGCTTGTGGCCACCTAGGAAATGGTAGACAGTTGTAAATAAAGGAGTATATTGTTCAAATTTTGCAAGTCAACTATCTTTTTTACCAAGGAGATATGAGATAACAACCTATTAAGCTATTATATTCTTGCTATTTACTTTGGTTTTCATGGATTCATTTGGATGACTTGGTAAACCTTATATACGAAGCTATAAAGAATCCTTCATATAAAGGTATCTTTTACAGTAGTCATGCATACAGATGATGTTTATATGTGAATCTTAATTTCAATTTTGTTCTGATAACATAATTTTGACCACTTTTTTCAAAGATAAACCATGGTTCTTTTTTTAAAGATACTTTGTTTTTGGAAACTATTTCTATGAACTCATTTAACAAATAATTTAGAGTTTAAGATTTTAGTCAGTTGAAGCATTATAAGATTTATTGCTTGGTTAAGAAGGTTGCATTTCACTTTTATCAAGTTACAAAGGAAATTTAATGTAAGAAAATCATGATAATAAAGAAATGCATTAAATAGTATGAATTTAAAAAAAATTAAGCTAGATAATCGATAGCTTAACCTGTGTTTGATTCTTGCTGATATTAACTGGTTTCTGACCCTATTTATTACTGTAGGTTTACATGACTTTTACTTCCAATCTAATCACTCAAATGTTGTTTATTACAATAATTATATTGTTGTTGTAGTGTAAACCTGTTTGAATATGTACATATGTACATTGATAACTCATGTTTGCTTTGAACATCACATTATACATAAGTCTTCATTTGACTTTGGTTTGCTAAAAATAGGCATATTATAGATTATTTTTACAAGAGATGGATCTACATTTCCTTCAATCTCCTTATGTTTTTCATGTGATTTTATCCTAGAACGTAGTCCAATCTTGTAGGTATGTTATGTCAAATAGCAAGATCATCTATGCAAATCCAATCATTTTTAAAATTTTAACTCCTTCGAATTTGCTAACCAATATGAATCATTAAAATATATTATTTTTAAATCAAGGATATCATGAAATGATTTCAGGACTAGCTATCAGTTTTCTATAATAATAGAAATATATTATTTATATTTTAATATTATTTATTTATTTTCTGCTGTAAGAGTAGAATAATATATATCGCATTTCGTTGGTTATTGCACTACAACATTGGTTTAAAAAAGTGAGATACTTTTTGTTACTCAAAAAGAGGAAGCATTAGTGAATATTCTAAACTAATAAGATAACTGAGTGGAATGATACTTGAAAAACAACAGTTCATATTACCGAAATAAACATGTCATGCTTCTTAACATAAATTTAATTTTGCATATACTATTTAGCATCAGAACAAGGAATGTAACATTTGTTAAAACGTTGTCTATTAATGTTGTTGTGAGTAAGTTTCTTGTAATGTATTGATGTTTTTCTTTTGATTCTACACTAGCTCGACATAAAACAGTAGTGGAAGAGAAAGGTGCCTATGCAGAGGATGTTTTAAATCCGGAAGAATCAATTTTTGAATCACCACAAAGGTATGCACAAACTTTTCAATCTAATTGGTGGTGGATTTTGTAATTTGGTCCAATTATCGCTTGCATTATGTATAATCTTCTTGATTTGTTATTTGTAAACTTTTTGAGTTGTTTCTAGATTGTGATACTTTGAAGTTATTAGGTGTTTTGATGTTTGTTATGTATGGTGAATGATTATATATTGAATTGTGATATATTGTTGTTTGTTGTATATGGTGGATGATGAAGTTGCTTTGTATGACATTTGTGGAATCTAATATCATATTTGTGTGCCATGAAAATTAATTATATAATTGTTGTTGTGCAGTTGAAACTTTATATAAAATCGAGCTGAAACTTGTATGTGAAGTTTGCATGTTGGCATTTAATCTTGGGGAAGAGGTTTTTCCAACGGTTATAAATGTTGGAAATTGGGATTATAATAAATTTTCCCAACGGTTATAACCGTTGGGAATGGATAACTTTCCCAACAGTTATAACCATTGGGAATTGATAACTTTCACCGTTGGGAAAAATGTTACAAAATTTTTCACGTACCTGCTTGTAACGGTTATAACCATTACAATTTTCATTTGTAACAGTTATAACCATTGGGAAAAGGTAATTCTGGTGTTGTGTTTCCTATGATATGTTTTGAGTATCCGTTTTTCAATATCTATTTCTCATTCTTTATATTTATTGTATGATCAACAAATACCTAAAAGATAAGAAATATGTACATTGGTACCCTGTTTTATTTTGGGAGTCCATGAGTTTAAGTTTTGGGAAGCAGACTCATGAAGAGTTTGAATACACCTTAAAAGTATAATTATTGAATAAACAAACTTTATTAATAAAACCATCAATATATTCATCTTTTTAAATATTATCCAAATTCCTAGGAACCCATTTATTAATAAATTTATTCGTGGATTTTAACTTGGGTTTTGTAGGTTTTGGTTTGAACAATGTATCTTTAATTATTTTGAGTATTTTTTTTTGTTTAGGCTTCGGAGTATATCCAAGTCCATATTTATTATTTGGAGGCTTAGATGAAGATAATAAAATTTCTAAATTATCTTTCCCATTGTTACATCGATTTTCATTTTGTCAATTCCTTATTACACTTACATTATTTAGAGATTCAACTTTGTCATTCGGGCAAAGGGTTACTGACTTCGTTGAAAGATTCTTCGTTTTAAGGATTCACTTTAAATTCAATTTATCAAAAGTGTCAAGTTTCAAATCCTTTTCATCATCAAGTTCGTTCTAATCTTATCTTATATATAAATATAGTTTTTATTTGGTTAACATTTCATTAAACATCTTTAGTCTACCAATCTCTATTAAACCATATTTATACCATGCAATTTATATCCTTTACACATTTCATTTAAAATGCTCATAATTTCTTTGATAGAATCTCATACTTGGTCATCATCTACCATGAAGCACATGTTGGCATTTTCAGTTTTTAAATCACTATCACTTGGTAAAGTATTTGAATCATCCCATGTTACATTGAAAGCCTATTTTCTCTTCTTATTGAATGTGTCAGTGTTTAAAGAGTACTTTTATTTCTTTAGGTGCGAACAATTTCTTTTCAAGTGACTGGTTTTATCACACTGGAAACACTTGATAATATTTTCATTTCTAGAATTATCTTTATCTTTATTAGTTTTTTGAAGTTTATTCATTTTTAATATTTCAAGAATTTCTTGAAATTCTTGGTCATTAAAACAATTTTTTTCGTCATCATTTGAACCGCGATTGTCATTTATAGGCTTAGTGGTAGCGATTTCTTCTCATTTGCTTGACTTTCTTTTCTATCCTGCAACTGTACTTCATAGGACATTAAATTTTCAAATAACAATTATACTTCATGGTACTAATGTCATTTGCTTCTTCAATGGCCAAAGTCTTTTGATCCCATTCACTTGAGAGTGAATTAGAAGCTTTTTTAACTTGGTGCTCTTTAGAAAAAGTTTTTCCTAAGGACATGAGTGCATTAAGAATATTTTGAAATCTAGAGTACATGTTAGATATGGATTCATTTTGTTTTATTTTGAAAAGTTGAAATTGGTTTGTTAACATGGATACTTTGGTCTGTATAACTTTGCTAGTCCCTTCGTGCGTGACTTGTAGAATCCTTCAAATTTCGTATGCACTTTTGTAAACCAATATCTATTAATCTCATTATTTTCCAAGGCATATAATAGAAATAAATAGTCTTTGAATTATTGAGTGTTTGTGTCTTTTCATCATTGGTTCATTGGGCATAATCTGTTTGGGGCTCAGTGTATTTAGTTTGCGTAACATTGCAAATATCTAATCCATTTGATTATAAATAAATTTTCATTTTACAAGACCAATAAGCTTAGTCACTACCATTAAAGAGTGGCGGTCTAATAGTGGACTGACCCTCTACTAAAGTGTTGAAAAGCGTTTTACACTAATATGACTAGCCATTTATCCTTTTTCAAAATTCAGATTATAAATCTTTTGAAAACTATATGCTTTGATATCAAATGTGGTTATGAGATGCCCAAACACACTGATGCGGAATAGATCTTAAGGCCATAGGATACCATAGGTGATGAATAGTGTATATCAATTATTTACAAGTTAACTTGTGAATTTAAAATTTATCTACTTTATGTTCATATGTTGATTTTAAGTCGACCATCAATTACAGTGATACTAACCTTCGACGTCGAAGGAGATGAATCTTCTCTTGAGTAGTGTTTTAATTTATTTGGTTTAACTAACACCCAATTATGGATAAACATGATCAACAATGTTACTTGGTTGACCATAATCAAATACAATTTAAACACTTAAAATCTAAGTACTCCTAAGTCAAAATAGTAGTGCGCATTATGATATATAGTGATTAATATGTATAAGACTCTTGGTGTGTCATCCTGTAATTATTCCAAATAACTATAAGTACACAATCTGTTGGTTCTCTCATTAGTCACGAGTAATCATCGTCTATCGTATGGAGATCAGTCTCAAAAGATGTACAGATATCTTGTTCTCAAAACATCTTGGCTAGAAACATTTAATTATAAGTAGTTCTATGTACCTGTGCAGTTAAAGCGCTCGACAGACTCAATGCGGTGGAGGTGCAAAAAGTCATAGCGGGGATACAGCGAGGATATAGCGGGATATAGCGGATGGCTCTAAAATAGCATATAAAACTCATACTTAATGTTTTTACAAATATATAAATGGTAATTAAGTGAAAAATTAACATTCAATTGAATTATGATTAGTACATAAATAATTTTAAATAAAAACATGTGCGAATATACTGTAAATAAATGTAAAACTGTTATATAACATAATTGAATTTAGTAGTATATTAGAGTATTTTCATTTCTGAAAATATATTAAAAAATCAATTAAATTAATTAATTTCATAATTTTTATAATGTATAAATATCATTTTTTAATTCATTTCTTTTAAAGAAGATATAGCGGAAACAGCAGAATATAGCGGAAATAATGGGATATAGCGGAAATAGTGGAGCTTAAAGCGGAAAGGCTATATTTGGGGCTATATGAAAATATCGTAGCGGCAGAAATCCGCTATGAGATATAGCGGGGTTATAGCGGGGTAATAGCGGGGCATTAACTGCACAGCTATGTACGATTAAATACTCTTGGTCATAGACACATTCACAACCACGCTTAACGAAATACTATTCCTAATGATTTTTTCTTGGATATATTTAGCTTATCTAAATGCATTACTTATATCCCAATATAACAACACATACAATATAAAATAATACCAAAGGCTTGCTTTGTTTCGAATAAGAATAGCTATAATAGTTAAGTTATATAGTCAAATTACTTAGTTGCCCATATGACACACCTTTAACTCTATCATCACTCATATTCAACATGTGCATCATTTATTGCTTCATTGTTAGAATCACCAACATAACAATTTTTAGATAGAGTGAATACTTTGATTTATTAATTAGTTGGTTGTTAGAAGAAGGAAAATAGTTTTTATTGTGTGAATGAAGAAGTATATTGATATCCATTTATAGGTGAAGTTTGATTACTAAATGTGAAATATGCATGTTAATGCTGTGGGAAATTCTAACTTGAGACCACTCAAATAAAAACCCCAAAGCACAGCGAAAAACGAGATCGTGGTAAGAAGTCCAAAACAACCAATCAATATCTCAATTCAAAACTCAATCCAATCCAAAACCAATCACAATCTCCAAACAAGCAATAGGTAATCAAAGCAATAACGATAAAATAAATCACACACAGATTTATAGTGGTTCCACTAACACCTTGTTAGTATACATCCACTTTGAGAGAGAGACTACACCAAAACAGGTGATTTCCAACGAGTATAACTGTCGCAAACAGTTTCAGCAACGCTTATTAGCGTCGCTGTAGGGGCGTCGTAATTTATTACCAACGCTTATAAGCGTTGGCGAGTTTAGTTTCCCAACGCTTATAAGCGTTGGAAGTTTGTATTCGCCAACGCTTATAAACGTTGGTGTATATTAGTTAGCAACGCTTATAAACGTTGGCAAATTAACCATCCAACATTGTTTAATTTTCTATACTGACGCTTATAAGCGTTGGTAAATTTTATTTGCCAACGCTTATAACGCTGAAATATTTTCATTCTCAATATAGTCAATTATTTTAACATTAATAAACAATTAATAACTAATATGATATGCATTATTATACTACATTCAATAGGAACCCAAAATTTACAATATTCATGATCAAATAACAACATAAATTTCATAATCAACTACTTCATAACAATGTCAACTACATAACAAGTACAATACATAATTAAGTTGGTTAATTCAATACATAATTAACTACTTCATAACAATGTCAAATTGGAATACAAAAGACAACGTAAATTTCATAGCGAAATTCTACAAATACCGAATACGAAACTTCGGCCATATCACTTCATATCACAAGCATCCATTTCAGTTAACATATTACCTTACTTACATACCAGTGCACATAACACACTCATTCACCTCCAATTTCATCTTACTACCACATTTCTTCCTGTATCACTATATACTGCAACTTTCTTCCACCATAGTTACACAATTCCCCAAACCCACTTCAACCTCATACCAACATCCACCAGTCCATACTGCCTCACCCCATTCCAGCCTCATCAAACTTCAACGATCCCATCGCCTGCCTTAACAACTTACCTCCTCTAACAAGCAGACTTCAACACAACAATCCCCTACATCTTCTATCATTTAAACAACCCACGTCAACCCATCTTCCTCAACATGCAAAACTACAAAACTACAACGAACAATTTCCTTCTTTATCTTGCAAACCACTATAGCTCCAATCCACTTCTGCCGCAAACAATAGTACTGTCTTCGACGCAGCTGCCTATTCCTGCTCTGATCACCTTCAACCACCTACTGACAGTGCTCTGTACCATTGCTTGGTGGGATTGCTGCAGAAATATATAAACTGAAGTGAACTTATCATAAATGCTCATGTGAAGAATCATCCAATCAAACTAGTAGCAGCCTTGCATGGAGTAGTTACAATATTTGATCAGAAAAATCTGAAGTGTGTATATACATAGTAAGGGACCAATTACTTCTTGTATTACAATATAAAAACATGGCACAAATTGAACTGCAATTAATTATTGGATTCATAGAAGATCTAGCAGACTTCTCAAACTTGTTTTCTAAGGCATTGCACTCATTCACATCATTACTATGTGCACATAATTTGCTAGTCAGGATATATGTTTACAATCTTTGATAAGTAATTGAAATTAGCAAAAACTGTTCATGCTTTTTCCAAGCCATGTAGATCAAAGGCTAGCAGTAAAAGTGACCTGCCTTCAATTATATGCATGCGATCTTGGTGAATTATGGTAATTATAATTCATCATGGCCAAAAAATTTATTCTCAAGGTTTATAATACTAAACATATTTGTGTTACTATTTCAACCCAGGCATAAAAAGAAAATTATAAGGCACCTCTTGCAAAATACGAAGATGAGAAGCAAAAGATAAAAAGAAAATACATATCATATTTTTGAATGTATACGTGGTTATGTACATGTACTTCAATATTCAGTCGAGTTTAAGGTGAATAATGCAATGTTGTTTGGTCAAAAGAGTTATGATAAGGTGCATGAGCAAATCACTTCTTCTACGTGTTTCGGAAGGCCCAGTTATCATATTATAATTTTTCATTCTTACTAATTTTACTTTGCGTTATAGAAAATATTTGATATGTACGTTCAAAATAAACATTAAATCTGCAAATATGACATTGCAAATATCGAGTGAGTGTACAAATGAAGGTTCCAACCAGCTTATGCTCTTGACTGATAGCATAAGAGAAGTACTACTATATTAAATCGAATTTAAAATTTACTCGAAAACCAAATGATTCTCACTTCAATTTATGTTCATTCTATGACTATAAACCTTTTATTAATTTATTGTAATATTAGTTTGAGTGTAAGTACCAAATATACATTGTACAAGTTTAGTATAGATGACAACATAAACTTTTTACTTGAAACAGAGCAATTATTTTATGTATATTATACACTAATATATTAATGAATATACTTTTATACATTTGTTATAAGGTGTACATTTATTTTCCTATTACTCGACCATAGTCTTGCATACATATGCAAATTGTTGTAGCATATAGTTATGGTGACAAGTAAAATCTTTAACTATTGTTTTGATTTTGCTATAATTTCTACTATGTTTTCGAGTTTCTTTAATAAAATATAAGTCCTTGCACAATCGTAAAGCTTGGTAACACCTATAACCTTGGCGCAACGATTAGGTACTAATATCAAATCTAAAATTCGAATCAACATAATGTAGTATAATTAAACAGTGTTTAAAACAAAATAAAAATCAAGAATAAAAAGTTGCACCTGTGAGTAAATCTTGGTAGACCAACATGATGTAAAGCCAAACACCAACCCAGAAACATGTACAAATTAATAGAAGATAAAGGCTAGTGAGAGGACTAGAGTAGGAAGCGGTAAGTCTGTATGCACAAATATATAATGGGGATGCTAGCTATGCAGAGCTGGACCATAAGATTGATGGTTAATTTTGAAAAGCGGAAACCGATGGCTTTGAGTTATATGGAGGGCTAATTGGGCAAATCCACGCATTGCCAGCCCCTTTAATTTCTCTACCATCCAACAGACTTGCTCTAATGTTATAGAGATTAGCTACCTGTTATCACAGCATAAATAAATATATGACCATGGTTAGAATATATACTTACATAATTGTCTAGATTAAAAGTAAAATTACAGATACATGCGAAAATGGAACACAGCCAACGGCTTCCACAGCCCCAACATCTTTATCAATAATCACGGTAATTTTCATAGTCGATAGTAATATTTCGTTTATTATCACAACATGCTCCGGCTTCCTTTTTACAACAATCTCATTAAAGCGATTGATATAATGGATCCCTTACCATTCATATCAACAATGCATACATGCCAATCTCACTCGTGTTTGAGAATTACTGTGATTGGGTGTATTTTCTTTTTTAATAAATGATACATAGACCCTATGATATCAAGCGTCCTATAGTGAATGCAATTGTAGTCCTCACACAACTAACAAGGGTTGTTATGGTAATGGTTACCATTAATGACATGAGAAAACCATTATCATACCAATTGTACGGGTAAACTAAAAATGACTACTGCTACTTTACCAATACCAAAACCATAGACCGGTAAATCGATGATTTGTAACGATATATTTACTGAGAGATAATGCATCAAAATTTATTTTATTTACTCTTTAATAATAATAAAGATAAATTTGTTTTATTGACACTAAATACACTTTTGTGCATATCATGATTTTTTTATTTCAAAGGATAATTAACTTGACTCACCACAAATTATCTATAACTACATGTACTAATAAATTGGTTTTATCGGGTAAAGTTAACCAAGAAAAAATATATATCAAGAAGCATTATCATGAATAAGACTAGAAACATTATTTTAAAATTGAATACATATTCAAAAAATAGCACGTTGTTAGGATTATTAAAATAACAATAATAAAATAAAAATCCTTGATAAATTTACCATTACTCTTGATTTTAACATTTCATATATGTCAGTCAGAGTACAAATCATCCACTGTCGTCGAAGTCTAATCTGGAGATGGAGCTCACTGCATTAGTTTCGTGAAGTTTGATTCCTCTACATGCCTAGATTTGAACTGTCGACTGCGTTGCTTTTTGATAAACTCGAGATCTAAAGAGCGATGCTTGGAAATATTTACTGCTGCCGATGACCACTTCACCTCGCTTGGAAGTACCTGCGACGTCGTCGAAGTTTCTGAATGTAGAAAGTGAATCACGCCTTGCTTGCGAATTCTTGATCTGCTTACTTGATGTTGTTTGAGATTTGAGATGCTCGAAACCGACTGCTACTCTAGTGCGGATCTGAACTCAGACAAAGTTGTGTTTGCAGTCGATTGCGTCCAGGAGAGAAGGAGGTGGATCTGGCGATGCTTACTCGTCGTCTGACTCTGGCATCGGACTTAGTTGCTAATTTGGTCAGTGATGAAGCGAGGGTGGAATTTAGGAGGAAAGGATAGAATGAAAGTTAGGGATGTTGTGGATTAAGTTATTTTTAGGGATTTGATTTTTATTTGGGGATAGGAGAGAGTGATGAAAGGGGATATAGTGCGTGGCTAGGGTTAGCGTGATATGTTATTCAATTACAATTTTGCCCTAGTATATTTCAATTAACTCCAATTAAACCAAGGCTTACAACGAAAATAAGTGTCGCCGTATTTAAAAGTGTAAATTTTTATTTTCAGTAACACTTATATTGGATAGCGACACTTATTAGCGAGACTAAAATGCAACCCATATAAGTGTCGCCAAATGAAAAAAAAAGTGTTGCCAAATGATTGTTTTGGTGTAGTGAGAGCCCTTATTAATACCAATGAGAAAAGTACAAGAGATTGATTACAATGATCAAAATTCTAATAGAACTGATTTGTGGAGAAGAGAATTGAAGAAAATTAGGTTTAGATAAACACTAATTAATGGAGGATAAACCTTAGATTAAACCCTTAATCTCCTGCCGTCCCCCAATCTCAAATCCTGTAAATAGCTTATATAGTGAACCATCCTTCATTGACAAATAACAGATTTGCCCCTTGAAGCCCTACAAATGAATACATAAATTCTGGGTCGAAAAAACAAAACTGTACCGCGACAGACGTTTGTCACAACCTCTCAAACGTCTGTCGCAACTTTCGGGCTATAGTAAACCTACTGGCAGACGTCTGTCACAATATGACAGATGTCTATCATAACTCTCGGGTTACCAAAATCCAGAGCTTAGACGTCTATCACTTTGTTACAGACGTCTATCACCTGTTGCTCCAGCAACACTCCACCTTTTTCGCCATTTCTTCCTCCTCCGAGCTCCAATTTGCGGACCATTTTCACCGTAATAAAGTTACTTCCGACCTCTTCAATTCCTTATATAGTGTCGCCAAAATTCAACGCTCTACCTCGACACTATATCCATCTCCAACTCCAATGGTGTCATACCATCATCAACAACCGATAGCACTAACTATCACCACTTCTACCTTCAACCAAACGTGAATGCTTTCCCAATGAGCTCTGGCAAAACCACCACTCATTGCACTCCATTAACGAGCTCATAAAAAGCCCCTACCCTCTAACGAAGTGTTGAAAAAATCCAAATCCTAAACAGTTTCACCAAAGACTAAAGTGCTAAGGAGTGTAAACTAGCACTCACCAAGAAGATAGAATCACGATCTCTCACTGATACTCTTCCTCATCCATAACCAAGTTCCTCTCTCAACCATGCCACCCCGTGGCATCTAGCACTTCAACAAGTGAGTCAAGATCGAGCAATGCTCGAACTTCCCAATCGAAAATGCTTTAGTGAACATATCCGCCACATTATCCTTTGTGTGCACTTTCCAAAGATATACTTTCTTATCTTCATCCATGGCTACTAGAAGTGACTCTCTCACTTCAATATGCTTAGTCCGTGAATTAAACACTCAATTCTTTGCCAAGTGAATAGCACACTGACTATTACATCGAACATCGATGCTATCATGCTCGAATCCCAAGTCACACAACAATCGCCTCAAATAAAGAGCCTCCTTTGTCGCCTCCACCACGGCTATCAACTCCGCCTCTATAGTGGATAAAGCAACTACAGTGTGCAATCTTGATATCTAACTTATGGTTGTACCACCAAGTGTGAAGATATATCCTGAAGTTGGTTTTCTTCGATCTCTATCACCGACGTAGTCCGAATCACAATAACCAACCAACTTGCAATTCATCCCCTACTACAGCCAAAAACAAGACTATGAGATGATGTACCTCTAAGGTATCTCGATATAAGCTTCACAACTTCCTAATGCGATTTCCCCGGATTAGCCATATGCCGACTAACCATCCCGACGACATTTGCAATATCGAGCCTTGTACACACCATAACATAAATTAGAATTCCAACCACAGCAGCATATGGCACCTTTTCCATATAAGCCTTGTCTTTCTCCAAGATAGGTGATCCCTTACTCGAAAGCTTCATATGCAAAGGTAAAGGTGTATTTGACGCCTTTGCATTCTCTATGCTAAACCGGCAAATCACTTTCTTTATGTACTCCTTTTGAGTTAATTTCAACTCAAAATGCTTTCGATCCCTTTCTATTCCCATGCCCAATATACTCTTTGCTTCTCCAAGATCCTTCATTTCGAATTCCGATTTTAGACTCAATTTTAACTTGTTGATTTCATTCTTATCCTTAAAAGTAATGAGCATGTCGTCCCATACAAGAGTAAATACACCCAATAATCATTTTCCGACCTCTTGAAATATACACAAGCATCCTTGATACTTCTACCAAAACCATTTTCAAACATAAAATGATCAAATCCCTTGTACCATTGTCTAAGTGATTGCTTTAAACCATGTAGTGATTTCTTTAACTTGCAAACCAAATTTGACTTACCATTCACAACAAAACCTTCTGGTTGCTCCATGTAGATGTCTCCATCCAAGTCACCGTGCAAGAAGGTGGTTTTCACATCAAGTTGCTCCAACTCTAAGTCGTGAGTAGCAACTATAGTAAGTAATATCCGGATTAAAGTATGGCGCACAACCAGTGTGAATATCTCATCATACTCCTTTCCCTTTCTTTGTGCAAACCCCTTAGCTAGTAACCTAGCTTTATATCTCCCATCGTCCTTCACCTTGTATATGCATTTGCACCCAATAGTATGGTTTCCTTTAGGAAGTGTAACCAAATCCCAAGTTTGATTCTTCAACAACGATTGGATCTCTTCCTCCGTGGCACAAATCCACTTTGAGCTATCACTTGACTCCATGATGCCATCAAGGTCCATTGGCTCATCTTGGACTATGCGAAAAGCATAGTCCAAATTATCACAAAAGCTAAGGTAGTTCCAATCACCATATCCATCAGGTGACCTTATAGCACGATGACCCACCCGATTAGCAATACCATCACCCAAACTCCTTTCGGCTCCACCTTGAACCGAATCCTCTCTATAATCATGTACAACACCGACACTACTAGAGGAATCATGTGGACTATGTGATGCTACATCAAACGCCTCCTCCTCACTAGTATCTCCAACCACTCTATCTCTCTACTCCTTGGAAAAAATGTGGGAATAACTTCCTTTCCTTTGATTCACCATGAACCAAATCCGAAACATACAATGAGCTCTCATTCTCCTTGAACAAAGCCGACTCATCAAAAGTAATATGACGAGAATTCACAACCTTCTTCATTTCTGGATTCCAAATTCGATAACCTTTTACACTGTCCGTATAGCCAAGCAAGACCCCTTTGAAAGCTCTAGGCTCAAGCTTATCATTTCCTGGATCATGCACATAAACCGGACAACTAAACACACAAAGATAACTTAAGTCAATACTCTTTCCCTTCCACACTTCCTCTGGAATTTTGTTACTAATAGTCGAGCATGGAATTCGATTAATAATATGCACCGCGGTTGAGAAAGCTTCGGTCCAAAATCCTTTAGACAAACCTGATGTCAATCTCAAGCATCGAGCTTTCTCAAGTAGAGTACAGTTTATCCACTCCGCAACACCATTCGATTGCGGATCTCCCAGTGTAGTAAAACGCCTTCGAATACCATGATGCTTGCAAAACTCCAAGAATCCTCTGGAAACATACTCTTCGGCATTGTCGGACCTTAGAACCTTCAAAGACTTGCCACTCTCATTCTCAACAAGATCTTTCTATGCTTTGAACTTTGCAAATTTCTCGATTTGGCCTTCATTACATACATCCATACTTTTTGAGAAAAGTCATCAATAAAAGAAATATAATAGTGAGCTCCCCCCCAACAAAGTTACTGCTGCCGGTCCCCAAAGATCCGTGTGAACATACTCAAGAACCATTCTTGAATCATGTTTTCCTTCACCAAATCAAACTTTTGTTTGCTTCCCCATGACACATTCCTTGCAAAACTCTAGTTTGTTGCAATTATCTCTATCGATCATCTCCCTTTTCCAAAAAATATGCAAACTCCTCTTTGAGATATGACCTAACCTCAAATGCCACAACCTAGTCACATCCAAGCCATGAGAAATTTCAACTCCCACACAAGTTTCACCTTCTATAGTCACTCCTTGAAGCAAATAAATACCATGAATTCTAGCACCCTTCATCCCCACAAACGCACCCTTTGAAACCCGCAAGCTATTACTCTTAATAGTAATCTTACAACCTAAAGAATCCAACTGCCCCAAAGAGATAAGAGACTTTCGAAGTCCCAAAACATAGCGTACATTAGTGAGAGTATGAACCACTCCGTCAAATATCCGAATTTGCATGAAACCATTGTCTTTCGACTTACAAATAGTACCATTACCCATGGCAGTTGAATTTCCTTCTTTATTGGCATAAGAAGAAAAACAATTTCTATTCGGCGTCATATGATAAGACACTCCCGAAACGAGCACCCATTCGCTACCCGAAACATCTAATGCTACCACCGTCAACACATCTACGTCTCCCTCACCAACTCCACTCTCCACCGCTACGGATGAAGATGTCACTTCCTTCTTTGCCTTCTCCTTGTCCGATCACTAAATCTTCCAATGACCGGGCTTCTTACAAATATAACACTTGCCCTTTCTTTCCTTCGACTTTCCTTTCCAACCGGGTTCGTTGATTTAGAATGCCCATGGTTCTCCTTCTTCGCATATCTCTCCTTCTGCACAAATAAACCATGACCACTACTAGCACCACTACTTCCATCACCTAACTTCTTCATTTGATTCCATAACTTCTCGCTAGGAAGACCCGCTTTGACATCATCAAGAGTCAAAGTATCTTGGCTATAGATCAAACTATTTGAGAAACCCGTATAACGGTCCGACAACGAACACAACAATATCATCGCCTTTTTCTCCTCCTCAATCTTCAAATCTACCACCTTCATCTTTATTAGCAAATCATCAAAGATATTCAAGTGTGTCTTAAGAGAAGTACATTCTTTCATCTTATAGGTGAAGAACGTTGGCAACAAGATCAAACGATTAGTTAGTGATTTCTTCATATACAACTCCTCCAACTTGTCCCATATACCCTTAGCGGTAGTCTCACCACTAATTTCAGAGATAACATTCTCCCCCATAGCAAGTTGAAGTGTAGTGAATGCCCACTCTTTCATTTCCTCTCTCTCAACATCCGAGATGTTTGTCGGCAAAAAATGCGTGTCAAACACTACCCGATGTACTCGATTTCGCCTTAGAACCACTTTCATCTTCCATTGCCACTTTTCAAAATCATTATCGCCATTCCACTTGTCTATAATCAATTGTGATCCCAAAGCCACGTACGATCCATGTACATACAGGGCCACATCACTTGGACTAACCATTGAGGAACTACCTGAGGTATTATCTGATTCCGACATTTCTACAACTACCTACCAACACCAAGCTCTGATACCAAATGTTGTGGGAAATTCTAACTTGAGATCGCTTAAATCAAAACCCCAAAGCACAGCGGAAAATGAGATCGTGGTAAGAAGTGCAAAAACAACCAATCAATATCTTAATCCAAAACTTAATCTAATCCAAAACCAGTCACAATCTCCAAATAAGCAATAGATAATCAAAGCAATAACGATAAAATAAATCACACACCAATTTACAGTGGTTCCACTAACGCCTTATTAGTGTACATCCACTTTGAGAGAGAACCTTTATTAATAGTACCAATGAGAATAGTACAAAGATTGATTACAATGATCAAAATTCTAATAGAACTGATTTGTGGAGAAGAGAATTGAAAAAAATTAGGTTTAGATAAACCCTAATTAATGGAGGATAAACCCTAGATTAAACCCTTATCTCCTGCCGTCTCCCAGTCTCGAATCTTGAAAATAGCTTATATAGTGAACCTTCCTTCATTGAAAAACACTCGATTTGCCCTTTGAAGCCCTACAAACGAATACACAAATTCTAGGCCGAAAAAACAAAACTGCACCGCGACAGACGTTTGTCACAACCTCTTAAACGTCTGTCGTAACTTTCGGGCTGCAGTAAACCTGCTGATAGACGTCTGTCATAAGATAACAGACGTCTGTCATAACTCTCGGGTTACCAAAACCCAGAGCTCAAATGTCTGTCACTTTGTTACAGACGTCTGTCACCTGTTGCTCCAACAGCACTCCACCTTTTTTGACATATCTTTCTCCTCTGAGCTCCAATTTGTGAACCGTTTTCACCGTTATAAAGTTACTTTCGACCTCTTCAATTCTCCATATAGTGTCGCCAAAATTCAACAGTTAATTGCGACACGTGTTTGTCGAGCATCGTTGATGATCACCAAGTATCATCAATCAACCAAAGATGAGAGGATTCAAATTGTGCTTTTTAAATAAAATTTGTGCTAGCTCCATTGGATGATTTTCACATAGTTTGATCAAAAGAAGGTTAAGGGCGAGAGAATGCTATTTGGACAAGAAATTTGTTGCTTTATCCTTGAAGGCAAGCGGCTATTTTTTTTTTGGGAAATTAAGTACTTAGGTGATAGTGCATAGTCGTGCTACAAGTTTTAATTAGTGTATAACATAGTACAAATCAACATATGTTCAGTAGTTCGAATCACGTACTACGCAAGATTCTAATATGCGAACTCATAGATCAAAGTCAAGGCACCTGACCACTGTGACAATAATGCTAGACAAGCAACTAATTTTGTTCTTCACTCTTTTAGGGGTTATTAAACAATCTCCATATTCTATTTCTACTACTAACTATCTTTTTAAAATCTTGAATCCCATTGTGCCCTCATTATATTGATTTATTATATCTCAAAATATAATTCAGTTAATAATTTTCCTATTTTCCATCTGAGAGTCAAATTTTGACAATAGACTGAAAAATTCAAGGTAAATTTGAATTATTAACGATTTGCTTTAAATTAGTCTTTTAAGTTGAAACTTATGAATTGTTTTCTAATTTTTATCTATTATCAAGCGGTTATTAAGTAACCGCTTGCCATCAAGTGACCATTTAATAATCGTCTACATGTAAATAACGTTTGAACCATTGGAGATATCTTAGCGAAGTAAATAATGGGCACTAAGTGTTGTTATGATAATAAATACCATAACAGTTTCATAGATTTCCTTGTTGGACATTTTTAATGGTAAATTGAAAATGGTGTTACTATCTAGACGAACCTAAACTATTCGTAATGCCACTTAAATAAGAATTAAAATTAATTTAAAGAAAATAATACGAACACCCACTTCAGTTTGTTATGCAAAACCAAACGAATAAATAGTCACACAGTATGCATAACCAAACAAAGCGAATGTAAAAGCCAAAATCCTAATTATAAAACACAGTAACAACTTCTCTTATCACCATTTAACGGCAAAACATATCGAAATTAACAATGTGAATAAGACTTAATTTTTTGTTTTTGACTAAATTACTGTATGAATTGATTGCTTTTTTTTTGCAGATGGTAACATCTTTAAAATGATTGACGTTTACATTACTGGCATTGTTGATATAATGTAGGTTAATATTCCAATATTATTGCTCTCTTCACTTACGCAGCACTTAGATTTTATTATATTTTAATTTACTTCGTAAACCAGTTTCCTTTTTATGCGCCCTTTCATCTCCATTCTCTCCACTAAATTATCATCATTTTTTATTATTTGCCATTAAAGAGAAAAAGTAAGAAGATAAATTTTTCCAAGGACGCAAGCAAAATCGCGCGGAATAATTGATCGCAGTTTTATGTCATATTGTTGTTCAGAATCACAAGGAAGCTCATTATTGAATCAGTATCAACCTCTCCCCGATCTATTCTACATTTTGTGAACCTAGCTAAAACTCGATTCGTCAATGCTCTTTTATCTGGATCAACGCTTATTTGGATGTTATTAAGCTTGAGCTCTCATTATTTTAATCAGCATTTGATGATTTCTTGTTAAATGCTTGATTTTTGTTGACTATGCTTGGATTCATTACCGTGATTTAGTTTCACAGATGTAAAAATTCAATTTTGCTCTAGTTTGAAGCAATAATGCTCGAGCATCACGTCAAATTGAGATAAGATGTTAACCCTGATTTCTCGTTCTAGTTGGTTCTATAAATGTAGAAGGCGAAGGATTGGAAATGGATCCATGCTACTGTGATACTAACACATAGCTAATGGAAAATCCCTTTACAGCATTTTCAGAGTTTGTAGGCATGATGATGTCTTGGATCCTTAGGCGATCCGAGCCATCGAATGTCTCTAGAGATTTTTGGATGCCTGATAGTGTTTGTGTAGCTTGTTATGAATGTGATTCGCCATTTACATTGTTTAACCGAAGACACCACTGTCGCCTTTGTGGTCGCATATTTTGTGGAAAATGTACTGCAAATTTTATACCTAGCTTGCCTCATGATGCTTCTAGTAATGTGCAAGAAGTGAAACTGGTTAGAGTTTGTAATTTTTGCTACAAGCAATGGGAACAAGAAAGGTTGGATTCAAAAAATGGTGTTAAATCTTCGAGTGATGTTTTTGATTCTACACTTTCGAATTTGAGTTTGGGTAGCACAAATAGTAATGCACTTAATAGTTGTTGCATGACTCCTTGTTCGTTGTCATACAAAAATATGCCGCATCAGTCTGCACAGTATAATTCAACTATTAGTCTTGGAATGTTTAGTAAGCTGGATTTGGTGCACGACGATCACGACAATCATGCCTCACAGAGGGAAATGGGTACAAATCTTGATATTGGTGATCCTTCCTCCAATCAATTCGATTTTCAAGTCAATAGGTATGGTATGATCCATTTCTAGTTCAAATTTTTTCACAATTATTTTAATTAGCTATCTATATTTTTGCTTATTTGCAATAATAAGTTTGATTATGAACATTAATCAGCTTTAAGTGTGTTACATAATGTCTTTTTGCAATAAAAACTAATAAATGAGAGTTCAATATACACAGTCTAGGCATTTATTAAAATAAACTTATACATCTCAAGTAGTTAATTGTAAAATATAATATGCGATTATCACGTTAAATCTATTTATTTTAGAAATAAATGACATGTTTCTTGTTTGATATATTGATTTATGAGTTGCATGATCATAATTTGTTTCAATTTTTTTTACATCAATGGTAATTTCGATGTTTTCATGTAAAACAATTGAATAATGTAAGAGCGAGTGTTTCAATAATGTGATACGCATTCAAAACATTAATAAGCGTAAACATAGTGCTGGATTTTAAACATCAGTGGTAAGTATTTTTTTTAAGTGCAAAACAAACGAACCCTAAGCTGATATTTTCTAGCTTATGTATATGGAAGAAGTGAGGACGAAGAGGAATATGATATGTCACGTTCTGATTCAGAATCACAACATATTACGCATTCCGATATCTATTATGGCCCAGCTGAATATGAAGAAGCATATCGAGATTATGGTTCATCCAATATTCATTCTTTTCAAGAAAACGACGATCTTAAAGATATTGACTCACCTTCACATGATCAAGCGGAGTCTCACCACTCCGTAGATGATTACAAAATGAACGATGAAGCTGGACAAGAAATTATTGTGGATGATCAAACTTCTTCAATTTATAGCATAGAAGCAGGAGATAACGAGCCTGTTGATTTTGATAATAACGAAATACTCTGGTTTCCTCCTGATCCTGAAGATGAAGAAGATGAAAGAGATGGCACTTTATTTGATGATGAAGATGCAACAGGCGAATGGGGATATGACCGCTCCGTCCATAGTTCATGTAGTGGGGAGTATCGAAGTAGAGATAAAACAAATGAAGAGCATAAAAAGGTTATGAAAAATGTTGTTGATGGACATTTTAGAGCTTTGATATCTCAGCTTTTGCAAGTTGAAAATGTTCCTATTGGTGAAGAAGGTGATCAGGGTAGTTGGTTGGAGATAATGACGAGTTTGTCCTGGGAAGCAGCTACTCTACTTAAACCCGATACTAGCAAAGGAGGAGGAATGGATCCAGGTGGATATGTCAAGATTAAATGCATTGCTTGTGGACATCGCACCGAAAGGTAAATTTGCTTTTATCTTTTCTTTTCAGATACCTTGTTTACATTCTTAATTGTTGAGTGTATATGTAAGTAAAATACTTTCATGTTTATAAATTCATAAGGGTTGGTAAAAAATCGAAACAAACATGATTATTTCACCTTTTTATTGCATAAGCTCTTTATGTTCATTGCAAATATAGAGAATTTACAAGTTTATAATTATTTATAAATATGGAATTGCTGGAAATCTGGATCGTATTGGTACTAAACTGAAAATTTTACTTGAGTTGGTTTACTGAAACGGATCCTTACCGTGGGTATCAAATCCATTGAATTGGTATATCTTATTATACTGATTTTATATTTAATTTTTTGTTGGATTTGTTTGGCCAGCATGGTAGTAAAGGGAATTGTATGCCGAAAAAATGTGTCGCATCGTCGTATGGCAACAAAAATTGAAAAACCACGTCTTCTAATTCTTGGAGGAGCACTCGAGTACCAACGAGTTGCCAATTCTCTATCGAGTTTTGATACTTTGCTCCAACAAGTGAGTTTACCACATGTACTATTTTGTTCAAAATGCTCTAATTCTAACTGTTTTCTTGATTATAACTATCGAGGAAATGGATCACTTAAAGATGGCTGTTGCAAAGATCGAAGCCCATCATCCACACGTGCTTTTAGTTGAGAAATCAGTGTCTCGTTTTGCTCAGGATTATCTCCTTGCGAAAAATGTATCACTTGTATTAAATACCAAGAGGCCACTACTAGAGAGAATAGCTCGATGCACGGGTGCTCAGATTGTGCCATCTATTGATCATTTGTCATCGCAAAATCTGGGGTATTGTGATTTGTTTAAAGTGGAGAAGTGTTTAGAAGAGCATGGTAGTGCTGGACAAGGAGGAAAGAAAATGGTCAAAACGTTAATGTATTTTGAAGGATGTCCTAAGCCCTTAGGCTGCACAGTAAGTTTGTATGATTTTCGTGTGCATTACACTTCCTAGTTGAAATTAAGTTATTCAAAATATGTATGGCCATGTCATATAGTGTCAAAATGATATATCAGTGTAACTTACCATATGCCCTGGATTTTTTCAGTCTGTTGACTCCCACGTAGGGAATTTATGGGACAAGTAGCTTTATTGCATGTCATATTTACTCAAATGTTCATCAACACAACAAAATATTACCAAAGAAATATACACGGACAGCACAACATATATTTTAGTTCAAAAAGCCTACACCCACCCCACAGTATATATCTCACTTCACAGAAATCTATTGCTGGAATTCGACTTTTGCAGCTTTCATTCGCATATCAGTTTCTTTGTAAGATAAACTACTTGAATTGAAATGTTGTGTTTGATCTGTTACAACTTTAGTTCACTTAATATATTACATACCACGATAGTGCAAGTTCTGAGTTTGAGAACTAATGGAAATATTTCTAGCTCTTAATATCACAGTGTGCATTCTAATTTCTCTTGTTGTAATTTGTCTCTTCCATTTGCAGATTTTGCTCAAAGGTGCCAAAGGAGATGTGCTTAAAAAGCTGAAACATGTTATCCAATATGGAATATTTGCTGCTTATCACCTAGCACTGGAAACATCCTTTCTTGCAGATGAAGGTGCATCTCTACCTGAACTCCCTTTGAAGTCGCCTATAAAAGTAGCACTGCCAGATAAACCATCTAGTTTCGATCCATCAATTTCTAAAGTACGTGGGTTTCATAAAAACCCATCAATCTCCAAACCTCAACTTACTATTGACCTTCCATCACGAAAAGGTTTAGAAGGAACAGGCTCTAATCTTGTTTCTCCTATTGGCGCAAAAAAGTCTCCAATCGGCAAGAAAGGTCATATTATGAACTTACCTGGAGAATATTCATCAAATGATGCGATGAAAGTGAAGAATAAAGTATGCTTTGGAGAAGTTAGTGATGCAGGAACAGCCACAAATGAAGTGGTAGTAAAAAGTGATGCTGATGATTCTAAATATGCCGGTGACAGTAAGGAAAGTAAAAAGGAACCAGAAAACGAACAAAAAACTGAGTATGCATTGCCAAAAGAAGAATTTCCTACTGACCATCAGAGCATTTTAGTTTCTCTTTCTACTCGTTCTGTGTGGAAGGGTGCTGTTTGTGAGCGTTCGCATCTTTTTCGCATTAAATACTACAGTAGTTTCGATAAACCACTTGGAAGGTTTTTAAGAGACAATCTGTTTGACCAGGTTAGCATTTATTTTCTCATTTGAGTATTTACATCTTGAATTACTGGACTGGACTCGACTACGCAAAAAAATTTTGTATAAAAATTTGCAAACCTGCATTAAAATACTGTCACTACAGACTTTGTAGCCTTGTAGGATATAAGCTGATCCCGAACAAGGAACCATAAGGCTAGCCTCTACTCTAGATAGACTCAAAATTTATCTATACACACACAAACACACGCGCGCACGCACGCACATTCAATGTGAATACCAGAATTTTTTGCTCCAGATTCAAATTTAAATATTGATATTAGTGTTTATCAATTTCGCTCACTCCATATAATTTTGGACTAAAAAAAAAATGGTTGCTGAAAGTCCCACTGTTTATATTCGATTCAAGCATCGTAGTTTTGAGGACCAACCCCGATGACCCTATACTCATATTGATACAAAATTGCAGAGTTGAACCCATTTTTATACATGACAAAAAATTCATGATTAATATCATAGAAATAGTAGCAAATGACACAAAAATGGAAGAGACCTATTTAGTTAAAAGATAGAGGTTGTTTGTAGCATTTTGCAACTCTATTTTCATACTTATTATATTCATTGTTATAAAAAGTCTTACGATTTAAATCCTGTTTCAGATCAAGTATCTCCCTTTACGATTTGATTTACATTCTGATTCAAACTCAACTAAAACCACAATCGATAAAAATAATTCAATTCATAGCGATATATTCAGTATACTTATTTGAATCCGAATCTCCAATTTTAATGTTTTCTAAACAGAATAAAAATAGAAGTAGAGAGAAATTTGAGTTTTATATTTAGATGTAGAAGTTCAAATATCAAAATCAATTTCAAAGTGGCAATTTATGGATCTTTTGAATCTATGGTTTACGATTTAAATGCCGTTCGGTTTAATGTTTGAACTTTTACTATACGCGATTTGAACCGTGTTTTGAAAACTTTTATTATAGTCAATTGACCTAACAGTAACTATACACTTTTTTTTTTCCAAATGTTATATGCAAAATTGAGTGTAACATCTTTTATCGACAGAATTACAAATGTCGATCTTGTGACACACCACCTGAAGCACATGTCCACTGTTATACACATCATCAAGGTAGTCTAACTATATCAGTTAGGAGGCATGAACATTTATGTTTACCTGGTGAAAGAGATGGAAAAATTTGGATGTGGCACAGATGTCTAAAATGCCCTCGGGTTCATGGTCATCCCCCTCCAACTCGTAGAATTGTGATGTCTGATGCTGCTTGGGGCTTATCTTTTGGTAAATTCTTGGAGCTTAGTTTTTCAAATCATGCTGCTGCCAGTAGAGTAGCCAGTTGTGGCCATTCTCTCCACAGAGATTGCCTTCGTTTTTATGGGTAATTCTTGTCTCTCGTTATTTCTCGTGAATGAAATACTATCCTCACAATCTTTTAGAAGATGAGGACTCACACTACATCATATGTCCTAATGATCTACCATTAAATACACTGATTAATAACTGGAGTTTATGGTACTATTCAATAGGACACATGGTGGAATGTGTGGATTTTCAAGTTGCTATGCATTGCATGGGTAGCATTTCTAGTCTTATTATCATGCCGTAAAGGTAATTTCTTTCTCAAAATTTGTGAATAGATTTGGAGAAACAGTTGCTTGCTTCAGATATGCATCAATAGATGTTAATTCTGTCTATTTACCACCTCACAAGCTTAGTTTTGTATGTGACAATCAAGAATGGATACAAAGAGAATCAAATGAGGTGAGGGCGACTAGCCTGAACAAAATATCTTTCTCTTTTCATATTTCATCAAATATCGAAAAACTGATCCTGATGACTATATCATAACAGGTGGCTTACAAAACAGAACTATTATTCAATGAAGTATCTAAGGTTTTGCAGCAAATTGGGGAGGGAAGGTTAAATTCTGCGTATATAAATGATGTCAATAAAATCTCAGAATTAAGAAATCACATTCATGAACTAGAAGCAGTGCTGCAAAAGGAGAAAGCCGAATTTGAGGTCTTTATTCCTCCTTCCTTGTACATTAAACTTAAGCATTTGTAAAATGATGTTAACATATTTGCTGTTTTCCCCCATATTTTAGGATTCTCTGAAGAAACTACTACCAGATAAGGAGGCACAGAAAGCACATTCAGTCATTGACATACTTGAGGTTAATAAGTTAAGAAGGCAACTATTATTTCAATCGTATCTATGGGACCAACGACTGATATTTGCTGCTGGATCAAGCAGCATTCTTGCTCATGATATGCGCAATGTACTATTAGCTAGAGAAAGGGAAAAGTCAAATGCTATGGAAAAATTATCAGAGCTGAACATAGTTGCTTCTGAAACTCAATCAACTGACCTAAGAATTGAAGAGCAACCGAAAATAGAAATGGACCTCGAATCTTTACCAAGTAAACGTTGCAGCACTCCTCTATCTACATGCATCAGCGCCATTGATCAACTGGATCCTTTAGAGCATGGCCTTGTTGCACGTAGGACACTATCAGATGGACAATTCCCAATTCTGGCAAATTTATCAGAAACATTTGATGCAAAATGGACTGGAGAAGACAACACCCATGTGCTTGCAGATGCAGGTGCAATGGTTACAGAAATCTTAAAATCCTACAATTTGATTCCTATTTAAAAACGAATCTATTCTGTTATGGTTCGATTTTTAAATTCCAATTCAAAGCTCAATTAATATCACAAGAAAGTTACCTGGTCCATATTGAAATAGTTGACCAGGGGAAAAAAAAAACTTAGTTGCATCAACAATTCAAAATTTATTATTTCCAAAATAAATAACGATGGAACAAAAAAGAAAATTAAGTTTACAGGTTAGATGTAGAAGCTCAAGCATTAAAAATAAATTTCAAAATTTAAATTATCATTGAAAATAGAAGAATTAATGCTTTAATATATTTAAAAATTATAATGCCAGTTAACAACCTATATGAAGGATAATCCTTAGAGCAACTGCACCAATGAATCAATAACTAAAACAATTGGCAACTATACTGACAATTGTTAATGCGTCCATAAATCATTGCTTGAGAAATTGACGATGGACGACTGAAAAAAAAAAAGTTGGATTGTCAACAATCAACAATTCAATTGCTCAAGCAAACAATGAGATATGTTTATTATTATCTGAGATGATAAGTGGGGTGGATGTATTTATTGTATAGAAATTATTCAATTAAGTCAATGTTGTACTGTCAAATACCAATTTGTCAAATTGCATGCTAAAATTGAACTAGCAACTAAAAATTCAATTGACAAAATGACAACTGCTCCTGAAAAAATTGGTGCAATTGCTCTTAGCATACTAGCATATATAAACATAAAATATAAACTTTGAATCTACGATTCATAATTTAAATCTAGTTTCAATCTGAAGTATGAACTTTATTACTTACGATTTGAATCCCATTTTGAAAATTTTGTGCGGGTGTGTCAGATTCTGCCTCGGTTGAAGCAGCTACCACGATGTCTCTATCGGAGGAATCTGAAGAAAGAAGTGGGAACGATATAACATATTCATTTGCTTCTGCTTTGCTTTCTAGATTAGGCGACAGCGCAGAGGATATCTCAGCCTGGATAAGAATGCCATTTCTGCACATATATCGATCTATAAACAAAAACTTAGGCCTTGGCCCAAGGTTCTGCACTCTCAATGACTACAATCCTGTTTACATGTCTTTGTTTAGAGAGCTAGAATGTCAAGGTGGGGCTCGGTTACTCCTCCCTATTGGTGTGAATGATGCGGTTATACCAGTTTATGATGATGAACCGACCAGTATCATTTCATATGCACTTGTCAGTCATTCATATCATAGTCAGATGGATAATGTAGATGGTTCAAATGAGCTGGGGGCTTCCTTTTTATTTCAATCAACTGATGATATGGGTTTTAAGCCTTTTAAAAGTTTTGGCTCGAACGAAGGAAGCATTCTATCTTTGTCTGATAGCAGAATGGATTCACTTACTTCTACGAAAGTGCACATAAGGGTTTCCTTTTGTGATGAAGGTCCACTTGGGAAAGTCAGGTATACAGTAACATGTTATTATGCCAAAAAGTTTGATGCTTTGAGAAGAATTTGTTGTCCATCAGAACTTGATTTTGTAAGATCACTCAGTCGATGTAAAAAATGGGAAGCCCAAGGAGGGAAAAGCAATGTCTTTTTTGCCAAGTCTTTAGATGATAGGTTCATTGTGAAGCAAGTTACAAAAACTGAGTTGGATTCTTTCATCGAATTTGGTCCGGAATATTTTAAATATCTCTCCGAATCTATCGGCACCGGAAGCCCAACGTGCTTGGCGAAGATTCTGGGCATATATCAGGTATAATGCAATAAATAATTTCTGTCAAATTCTCTAACATGTTTTACCAAGTAATGTAGGAAAATGCGCATATGCTCTGAAAGCCAAACTTGGGTTTCATTCAGGGACGGATCTATGTTCATTATACTTAAAGTTGTCCGTTCCTTTGACTAAAAAACAAACCAAAATGTGTTGTACAATTATAGCTAGCGTTGATGTTGACAAAAGAAATCACTAAAATAATATGTTAATTGAAGTGACGAGAACTGAGCAATTGCTTATAGCACAATATTTATTCATTATTTTGTCCTCATTTTACCACTCTTTGTTCTCCTTGTGTTTGAAATTTAAACTGTTTCGTCGTTCATACATTAAATTCTATTATTTTCATATTCATGTTTTGTTCTTAGATTTTTCAATTTTCTATTCGCCTTCTGATGTTATGAAACTAGATATTTTCTAACTTAGCAATTATTTTCTATTGTTTTCTGCATTTTGGCCAAGTACCAATGTTACAATAGCCCAGGGCGATCCCAATTCCTAGCCCCGTCTCTGGTTTCATTCAAAGTTTTCAGTTGTTAGACTTCTGCAATGGTTATGCATTATGACAGCTGAATTTGGTAAAATGCACCAGTTACTTTCTGCCATTAGATCTTTGATCTAACGGTTTTAATTTTCAAGCAGAGCCGGTGATCCTAGTCCAGTAATCATCTATTAATTTCACGTATTTTTCTACTATATTCGTTTTTTTTACATGTTGTAGATTACTTCTAAACATCTGAAAGGCAGCGGGGAGACAAAAATGGATGTACTCGTCATGGAAAATCTCTTGTTCGAACAAAATGTGACTAGGTTATATGATTTGAAAGGATCGCTAAGATCAAGATACAACACTGATTGCAATAACAATGTACTTCTTGATCAAAACTTACTCGAAGCCACATCTCCCATATTCGTAGGAAATAAAGCAAAACGGCTTTTGGAGAGAGCTGTATGGAATGACACTTCTTTTCTTGCGGTAATCATATTCAAATTTGAACATCAAATCCTATGATATGCCGTGTATATTTAATCGAAGAGTATGACTTTGTGTTATAATACACTGAATTAACCCTGTTATAACACAGATATTTAATGTTATACCCATCCATCCAATATTTGAATTGGGGGCAGATGAGTACGATAGTAACTATCTATATCATACCTTAATAAATGCTTTATGTTTGAACACATCTATTTCTCTTTATGTTAATAGAGTTAGAGCCTGTTTGTCAACTAGTTATTTTAAATTTCCTTAAATAAAGTTTTAAATAGGACAAATTTTCAAATTAGTCCTGGAAAAAAAAACCCATTTCAACTTTAGGTCTCGTTCAAAATTTATTACAAAAATAGGCCTCTTTTTGCTTATTACAACATTTTACACTTGCGCAATTCAAATTTGCGCAAGCATAATTTTTTTTTAAATTACACTTGCGCAATCCAAATTTGCACAAGTACAATTTTTTTTTTAAAATACACTTGCACAATCCAAATTTATGCAAAACTAGACCTATTTTTGCAATAGGTTTTGTTTGAGGCCTAAGTTGAAATAAGTTATTTTTTGGGGTCTAATTTGGAATTTGTCCTTTTAAATATGTAAAAATGACTTGTGTTCATATAAATTAATTTAGTGTTTGGCTATCATCTTATAAGTAATAATGACGATGAATATTAAATAGTGTCATTTTGCTTGTAAATATTCAAAACAAAAGATTATTTTAGAAATTTGCTTGGTCAAAATTACTTAAAAAAGTCTCATAAATGATAAACGACAAATAGTTGTTTCAAATTTTCTACTTTTAAGCTGCTTATGTTACCTTCCATCCTAAACATCCAAACCCAAATAAGTTACTTACAAGTAGTTTTGACTATTTACGAAGAGTTACTAAATATGTTTTTATTTCTGTCAGTTCGTAGACGTCATGGATTATTCTCTTTTGGTTGGAGTAGACGAAGTGAACCACAAACTAGTGGTAGGCATAATCGATTTCATGAGGCAATACACTTGGGACAAGCATCTAGAGACATGGGTAAAAGCATCGGGGATATTGGGCGGCCCCAAAAACGTAGCCCCTACCGTAATATCGCCAAAACAATACAAGAAAAGATTTAGAAAGGCGATGGCTGGATATTTTCTTGTAGTTCCCGATCAATGGTCGCCTCCTACTACTATTCCAACTAGTCTTCAACAAGATTCTACTGAACAAGATTCTAAGTAGTGTTACAAAATTGTAGGGTTACAAAATTTTGTTTATAGCTTGCATACTGTATGTATACATGTACATACATTCATTCTTCTCCCTTTTTACAGGAGGAGTGAGGATTTTTATTGCCCAGTTTCATTGATTTTCCTTTGTAACTATATCTATTCATTGTGCACCATTCTTTAGCATGCAGATATATTTGTTTCTTTTAGTCCAATTAACTGTGCCTTTCATAAATTATGTAGAAAGTCGATAATCATATCTCTGCCAAATAAGTGTTACAATGACAACTTGTTAGTTGTAACTAGATTTAAGTACATTTTGAATGTTTCATAAATACATATCTAACTATTTTCATAGCATTGGAAGCAGGCATTTAAACCTGAAAATTTTGTTTATTATTCAATTTCCTTGCATGGTGTTCAGATGCCTTGATCATTTGCTGTGAGTGACGCAATCGAGCTTCTGCTCTCCATTCCTCGGCCTTTCGGTCCACGGCTGCCATTTTCTTCATCAGTTTCTCCTCCAAACTCGATCGCATTCTTTGTATTTTCAGCTGTAAAATATATCACAAAAATATTGTTAGAACAACTTATTTCTCAACTATTTAAAAATAGTTTTAAAAAGAAACTGTAGAAGTCAAAATAAACAATAAGCATTATATATTGCTTTTAAATTTATAAGTTGTCAAGTGAATAATAATAAGCAACTAGCAAGTTATTCTAGCCACTTAAGTTACAAGTTGCCAAACATTATCCATATGTGTCATGGTACCTCTAGTTTACTGGATTGTTCTTCAGCTTTAGCTCTTTGAAGTCTCACCCAAGCCTCAATCTTCTCTTCCTCTCTTTGATACCTGAACAAAAAACTATGACATCAATCATGCATTTTATACACACAAAATAATAATAATAATAATTAAATAAAATACAGAATATTCAAACAAACAAAAGTAAAACTAAAACATGAGTATTATTTATGTACATTTTTTCAAACACCCTTCGATCTTTTAAATGGGAGAATTAATTTAAAGGATAAAAATTTGTATATTTTTAGCCTCAAGGACACGACCTCAATATTTTAACCACAAGGACAAACATTCTCATAAAAATTATTCATAAGGACAAACATTCTTTCAAAATTATTCATAAGGACAAATATTCTTCCAAAACTGCTACCGAACTAAAAACTGGTACCTAAAAACTGTAAAAACTGATATCTAAAGAAAGTTGTCCTTCAGACTAAAATACTGAAGGTCTGTCCTTGAAGCTAAAATGCTGAGAAATTTTGTCCTTGACAATAATTTCTTGCTTTTTTGGGGAAAATTCAATTCCGCACTTATCAACGACAAATTTCACGAAAAACAATTGTCATTGTTTCCAGAGAAAAGGTGCATTATATACCGTATATATTTGCGATTAAAATCGTAAATATTTGAATTTCACACTGCAAATATTTACTGTAACTATACAGTTTTGTAAAATGAAAATTTGCTGTCTACACCACAATAATGTGCATTCTACAATTAAAATATATGCAGTCCACACTGCAAATATTTTAAAAATACATACATTTTAAACCGTACAAATTTGTAGTTTAAAATGCATATTTTCGTTGATAACATTGACAGAGGTGTTTGGTGAAACTTGGTTTTGAGAAGAGTTTTTCAGGTTTTAAATTTGAAAACAAGGATGGATCCTGCTTTCCAGTTTCCACTATTATTATAAATATGACATATTTTGACCCTCTGTCCTAATGTAAATCATGATACATGAATACCCATAAGACTATATAGACTATATAGATAATTATATAGTAACAATACCTAATGCAAATCTTGACCTTCTCCTCATCTTTCCATGAATAAACATCTCTTCTTCCAGTAGAATTCTTCCTTGTTTCAACATCAATATCAAAATCTTTCAATTTACTTAACATTTCCTTTCCCTTCATTTTCAAATCTGCATCCTTTGTGCTCCAATTTGCACTTAGTTGAAGCTTAGCAAAGTGACAATCTTTAAGCTCAGAAATATCAAAATTCAAACTATTCAAAGCATCAAGATGACCGGATGCATCAAGTGGAGTGTTGTGCCTTTGTGGGGAAGTCATTTTAACTGGAGTGTAATCACAGCTTGTTCCAATATCTCTACATGGAACTTTATGGGTTGTTCTATTTGTACCTTTAGTCTCCAATGCATCACAGTTAGATGCTCTAGATAGAAATTTATCTGCAGAGAATATCAAAAATATGAGATAAAAGGTTTCTAATATCAGTTGAAATCATTGTTTTATCATATGAGCTCTCCAGTATAAGTAGTTAAAACAACTTATAAGCTGATTAGAAGTTTATAAGTCATAAACACCAAACACTTTCCTTATCACTTAGGCATTGTTTGTTTAGAACAGCATTCACTTATTTGACCACTTATTGCTATATAAGAACGATAAATGTGCTTGTTTTTAACAAGTTTCAGAACTAGAACACTTACTGAGGGAAAAAGTGTTAAGCATTTTTATATTGCTTATTCAGTTCTAAATGCATAAGGGTAATTTCTTCCGTTTTATATTCTTACGTATATCTATCAGAATATAAATTTCGAAAATCCGATAATTTTGAAAAAGCCAATTTTAAATTAACATAACTTAAACTCACTTTTTGAAGTTTAAGTTCTCTAACCTAATTTTTTTTTAAGGTTTGAAGCTTTTGTAGTAAAAAATCTTTGATAATTAAAATTTTAATGACTAACATTTCTAAAAAATATTCTCTAGTTAGAATTTTTTTAAAATTAAATTTGGAAAAATATTTTTTTAAAAAGTTAATTTATGAAATTCTACCATTTTGAAAATTAAACTTCTGAACAACAAATTAAAAATTTCTGCTTTTTTATCTAATATTCAGATTTTCCTAAAAGTTCAAATACTATAAATATTTAAAAAAATTCAAATTTCAAGCTTTTTAATAATTTGAATTTGTCATAATTCAAATTTCTAATTTTAATAGTTATCATGTGAAAACAACTAAACATAGAGGGTGATACTGTCAAAATAACCTTATACTTCAACTACAATCATAAATTTTAAAAATTTAAACAAACAGCTATCCATGATTCAGCATTCAACAATCAGCAATTAGGATTCAGCATTAAGCAATCATTGTTCAGCATTTAAAACAAACGAAGCTAACACTTTCCTTGTCACTTAATTCAACTTTATACCTAAAGCTTATGTCAATTTCAACTTGCTTTAGTCACTATTCCAAACTAGTTTTAAAGTAGGCTGAAGTAAAGATGAAACCTTGAAGAAGTAGAGTTTCTGAAGAAAGCTTATTATGACTTGATACTTCACAATCTTCTTCTTCCTTTTCAGATTTTGGAAGAGTACCAAATCTACTAAATTTTGAGCTTTGTACATTAACTGAAGCATGGTGAGTAGAAGAAGGAGAATTATGGAAAGAAGAAGAAGAAGTAGTAAGCCATTTATCTGCATCGTCCCATTTTGAAGGTATGCTCTTTTTTCTTGATAATAATAAGTTAGCAGCAGCAGCATTGGAGGGTCTTATCATCTGCCTGCCTGCTGTCCCTGGAGTCGAAGGATTCATCTCCATTGATTTTTGAGCTATGAGAAATTTTGGTGGTTTTGAAAATGAATTTGAACTATGTGAGAAGATGTCACTTTCGCTTGTTTTTTTTGTTTTACTAGGAAGAAGACAGAGTTTAAAAGACTGATGAAACAGATCAAAGATTTGGAGCATTGAAATGACAAAAAGCGGTAGGATTGATTCTTAAAGGGGGAGTTAAAGTATTGGAAAATAACATTTTGATTTTTGATTGATGTGGTAGAGTAGGTTAGGTTGGGAACTTGTGGGGCTTGTGTCGGAAATGGGTGGCACGGACTAAAATGGTGCATGGTTCATCTTTCTCAAATTGTATGTAGTAATGAGCTCGGTTTATCATGCATCTCCAATGGGCACTTTCATTCCTAGTTTTCATAACCGGACCTCGATGACTCAAAGTTTAAGGTTTTGATGGTTCAACCGGTCAAACCTTCGGAACTGTCATTTCTTTTTTCGAAAAATTTGCACATTCAGCTACACGCTATATGCAAAAATATTGAAATAATAATGTTATATACACGAACTGTAAATGGTCTTCAAGGTCTGCAACCGAAGTTGTGTGCTGTTGCAGTGCACAACTGCACCAACACAACTACAGTTGTGTATACAGTAGAGCAGCGCACAGCATTAGAAGTTTGATAACGGCAAATTTGACGAATCTTGCAGTGGTATTAGAAGAGCTTGCAACAGCGAATAGCGAAGTGGTGAAGTTTGTGTTTTAGGTTTTGAAACATTTATGATTTTTAGAATATAGATTTACCTATTTTCTTCAAAACAATACAAAAGATGAAAATAAGAGAGAATTACACGATGAGAAAGTAGAGAAAAACAAAAGAACCACGGTTCAACCAAGTAAAATTGACGGTTAGACTGCTGATTTGAAGGTCACTTAGTGTGCACTTAGGACATATGTTAACATTTTCCTTACACACACACGAAAATAAAACATGTATTAGCTAGTAGGCGTGAGCAATCTTTGGTTAAACCAGATGAATCAATCAAACCAATTCATTTTTGTTAGTTTGGTTTGATTTTGAAACTAGATTGGCTTATAATCGGTCCCAAAAAAAAAAATTGTTTGGTTATCGGTTTGATCAAATTAACCAAACTTTATTATATTTTCAAAATTACTAGTGTTATAATTTTTTTATTTTAGTAATCTAAATAAAATTTATTTATCATATATGTGCCAAAATTACTATTAGAAAACATATGAATGCTAAATAAGAATATTTTGATCATATATTTAGGTTTTATTTCAAATTACAGTGAATATTATAAACATAAAACGTGAATCGTTTATAGTTTAGTTAAGCCAAACTAATCGAACTTAATTTGGTTGGTTTGGTTTAGTTTTTATTTTTATTGGTTTTTGTTTGGTTTAACAATTTTCATCATCGGACAAACCAGACCAAACAAACGCTCACCCCTATTAGATAGTTTCAATATACAACTAATTCTAGTTGGCATAAACGGTTCGCCAATATTCTGCTTGACAATGGTCTGTTCAATTATAACATGCATCGTGTAGATGAGAAAGCAGAATGCAATCAACTGCAAAACTACAGAATTGTTTTCACGGTCCGATAGTACTATTTTCAGTACCAAACCGTGAAAACGGCTCAGTGATAGGTAGTGCAAGGGAAAAGTGAGGTTTTTGACAAGCTTCGACTGACACACCATTTTTATGGTTCGATAATTAACTATTTGGTATCAGGCAACAATTCTGATTGCTATTGGACATGATCTAGTACTTGGCCAGAACTTCCCATTCTCTATCTTGTAGTAGATCTATCGCGACTCTTAGGGGTAACATCCCTTTGATGCCATACATTATTATCTATCATGAAATATAGATATCACAATAGACTTTTGCATGACTACTAATAAATGATGTAGAATGTTCAATAAATTGGAAATAGTTGTGTAAGTAATGTTTATGCACTGGATAAATCATGTTCATAATGAATAGTGAGATCGGCATAAACCGTCGAAAAATATATTTGATAAGACTCATAGATGCATGAAATAAAATACACAAGTATGTGTATAGGAGTGTTTTGTGCGTGCATGATAATGAATGTATGTAATATGTATAGACATATGTATGAATACATACACATGCATGTGTGTGTATAAACATATCCATAAAAATAATGACATACATGTACACATACAACATGTGTGAGTGTGTATGTATAAATGGCTCTAAAAAGAGGTCATTGGCTGGCTAAAATGGTATAGAGTCACCTAAAGAAAGTTAGGGGGTTACATCTAGGAGTTCGTCACACCCATTTTTCGTTTATAGTATATTATGTACATATTATCAAGCCAATGAACTGCATGAATTAATGAACTTATAAAGATAAGTCGATGAACTGCACATACTCCAAAAGTGCTACATGTGAAGCCCATCACATTATTCTCGACTTATCTAAATAGTCACCAACTCATGAAAACCTATAGCGCATTACTTGCCTTAAAACAAGCGTACTGCAAAATACAACAGAAACCCATAAAGGAAACCACACAAGTCCAATGCACCAATGTTAATCACCTCATGATAGTCAACGAACAATACAATTCTAGGCGCACGAAGATCGTGCTTCCTTCTTAGGACCACACTAGCCTAACAAAGTGAAATAACAAGGCACAATCCAAAATAAAACATGCATTCACCATATGTGAGTATGGAATAATTGTCCATGTTTTCTTAAGGTAGATAGTTTCAATATACAACTAATTTTGGTTGGCATAAATCTGTTCGACAATATTCTATTTGCAACGGTCTGTTCGATTGTAAAATGCATTATGTAGATGAGAAAGCAGAATGCAATCAACTACAAAACTTTGGAATCATTTTCATGGTCTAGTAGTACTATGTTTGGTACCGAACTGTGAAAAGGGCTCAATAATAGTTAGAGCAAGGGAAAAGTAAGATTTTTGACAAGCTTCGACTGCCAAACCTTTTTTAATATCAACAACAAATTCTGGCTGCTATAGGGCATGATCTAATTGTTAACCAGAACTTCTCATTTCTCTATTGTTTCTTTCTAGTTAACTTCTCACCCTTCCAATGCTCCATCTTACCCATTTGGCCATCTTGTAGTAGATCTATCATGATTCTTCAGTTTAACATCCCTTCACTGCCACATATTATTATTATTACTTAAAATGAAATATAGATATTACAATATGTTTTTGCATGACTACCAATAAATGATGTGGAATGTTCAATAAACTGGAAATAGTTGTGTAAGTAATGTTTATGCACTAGATAAATCATTCTCATACCGAACGGCGAGGTCCGCATAAACATCCGAAAAATATATCCATTCGAAAAATATATCCGATAAGACTCTTAGATGCATGAAATAAAGTACATAAGTATGTGTATAGGAGCATTTTATGATTTCATGATAATAAATGTATGTAATATGTATAAACACATACATGAATACATATACACACGCACGTGTGTGTGTAAACATATCCATAAAATAATGACATATACGTACACACATGTGTGTGTATGTATGTATAAATGGCTCTAAAATGAGGTCATTGGCTAGCTATAAGCCTAAAATGATGTTAAACCACCTAAAAAAAGTTAGGGGTTACATCTTGGAGTCTATTTGTGATACTACTACAATAGCCCCATGTTACATAATAAATACACCACACTTTCGTACTTTCATCATAAAAAAAAGTTAAAAAGCATATAAAACTCAAGGTGGTTGAGAAATTTGAACTAGGAGTTGGAACATACATCATTAAGACGAGTAATATTTTTTTCCAAAATTTCACATTATTTTACACTAGAAAAAACAAGTGATGACATGATTAAGATGAAACCTGAAATTAATATACCCCTTGCAGTAAGTTGGACTTAACATCTTATATTCTCAACTATTTTATGTGACCTTTAGCTTTCTGGAAAGGTTAGTCAAATATATACAAATTTATTATATACACTTTTGCAATTTTGAAAATTTATTGTCCTGAAATCTTGTTGCAAAGTCTTATATGTTTTCTGTTTGGTTCGACATAAGTACAATCCAAAACCTTTTCTGTAACGACCCGTATTTTTAACGGATCGACAAGTTCGACAGAATTTGGAATTTTAGAGTTTTTGAGCCATTTCAGATTTTAGGCGAAAATGGCTAAGTACTGAGTCGTGAACGACTTAGTGTAAGTCGTGAGTCGTATACGACTTAGGGGATAGGAGCGACTCAGGGGTTTGGCTAGTTAAGGGTGTAAGGATAAGTCGTTTGAACGACTTAAGGGGTACGCGCGACTTAAGGACTGGGTGAGTTAAGGTGATGAGTCGTACCCAAGTCATCTGATGAGTCGTACCCAAGTCATCTGATGAGTCGTACCCAAGTCATCTGATGAGTCGTACCCAAGTCATCTGATGAGTCGTATCCTGGTTATCTGATGAGTCGTACCCAAGTCATCTGATGAGTCGTACCCAAGTCATCTGATGAGTCGTACCCAAGTCATCTGATGAGTCGTACCCAGGTCATCTGATGAGTCGTACCCAAGTCATCTGATGAGTCGTATCCTGGTTATCTGATGAGTCGTCTGATCAGTTGAGTCGTAACCCCAGCTATTTGATAAGTCGTAGACGACTTAGTAGTTGAGTCGTATATCCAGTCAAGTCGTAGACGAGTATCCCAGTAGCCTAGCTAAGTCGTGAGGTTAATAAGTCGTAGCCGAGTTAACTGTTAAGTCGTAAGGGATCTGGGTTTTGTTGAGTCGTAGGCACGCTATGAGTCGGAGACGACTTAGGAGATAACTGTTTTGTCGTGAGTCATAGGCAGAAGTGTGTTAAGTCGTTGAGTCGTAGGGCTTTGAGTCGTGAGTCGTAAACGACTCATGGAGGCAGACGAGATAGGGATTTCAGCTATAAATAGGAGAGCTTCTCTTCATTTTTGGGATCCGGATTTTGAAGCGACGAAGTGCTGCCATTTTGAGAGCTCGACTTCTACACTTTTTCACTTCTTTTCTCCACTCTAATCTAGTGCTTCCATCCATCCAAGTTGAAGATCAAATTGAAGATTCAAGAGCTTAGATTGAAGATCTTCATCTTTTCAAGAGAGATTTCTTCGTTTGAAGCGGATTCGTGATAGATCAAGCTTCATCCTTCGCTGTCCAGATCTGAAGCGTGTTGATTTGGGTTTGTTTTGGTGATTTGGTGAGTGGTGATTACCTCTCACACGGATCCAAAGGAGTATATCGGATTGTTGGCTCGTTTTAGTGTTAAAATAGTGATCTCCATGCATTTTCTTCATCCTAAGTGTAGATCCATATAGATCCATTGTTCATGATGATGTTACATCCATTTTATCATATGTTAACCTATGCAAGTTCATTCATCAAGTTTGTAGAGATATAATCCATGTTTTCATGCTTATTGGACTTTCAACTCTTTAATTACGAAAATGCCATTATTGTTATAATTGTCTACTTAGATCATATTTGAATGCTTGATTGTTTGGATTGATGTTTGATTTGATTGATTGTTATGAACTAGATGATTGATGATTAGATCTAGATCGAAGATGATTCAAAAGCTAAGGGAAAGGCTCTTGAATTGGAAAAGCTGCTCGTGGCATATGTAGCGGGATGATGAAGCTCTTATGCATAGATTTGATGATGTGATGTTGAGGTGAGGCTTCGCGAGGATGTGATGAAGAGAGGAAATCATATGATGAAGACTTGGTCTAATCCAGACGGGATCATTCCAAGCATGTTGATAACTCGGTGATATGATTCGAGTTGGGGATAATGAATGGATAAGAGAATAGTCGTCGAGGAGGATGACTAGGAGGCTTGGATAGCATCGTTGTTGAAGGTTCTAGCATGCTCTAAGCAAGAGTACGTTTGGGCAGATTCGATAGTCCCAACGGCCAACTGTTGATGGTCGAGTACTCTGGGCAGATTCGATAGTCCTAGGCACGGGCTGCGACGACGTGCGGGAGTTATGTCTAGAACCGGGGTTTCCATTAGCCCTTGACGGACGGCTGAAAGAATGTGCCGGTCATTCAATTAACGGTGATATCGAAGCAATGATAACAGTGATAGCCAGAGTCATGGATGTTTGGTTGTATCGTCATTCGGACTCAAGAGCGGTATTTTCTGGGTGCTTATCTGATTTAGGCCTTGGTACTTGGAAAACATCGCCCTTGACTCGAGTGATAGTAGCTTTACTTTAAATTGTATGCTCTGCTATGTTTGCTTCTGCTTAGTGTGTGTCTGGGGGCTATCACTGTAGAATGAGGTTGGAGTGGGAGGGTTGTATTCCTATTCCTTTTCCTTTATGCTCTTTTGGTATGTTGTTAGTTAATTTACTGCTCACTAAGACTGTTGTCTGACTCAAGGCTTTATGTTTTAATTCTTATTGCCTTGGGCTGTTCGTCCATTTTGGGACGGGCAGACTAGGTAGCAGGTGACAGGTGCTGTTCTCTTCTCACGATGCTGATATCGAAGACGAGCTGGAGGGTTGCATATTATCTTCTTATTATATGTACTGGATATTCCGCTGTTTTGTATTCTCTGAGAGATATGTAGTGAGGCTTGATGTATTGACTATTTGGATGCTTGTATTCAACTATTATGAAGTTTTATATGATGTCATTTTGTTCTGTAAAGCTTCACTATACATATGTTCTATTGTATTTTGTCCATGCGCTGTGAGTAATACGATAGATTCTGTTGCTTTAATTTACCTTGACAATCGTCCATGGTCGCCTGGCACACTTTACAGCGCACTGTCTCTAGATTCGGTGCAGGGGTCATGGGCGGTCGTCACATTTTCTGTGTTTTTGGCATAACTTTTTATTCTATGAACAAGTTTGGGTAATTTTTAGTTTTCTGGAAACCTAAATAAAATATCTACAACTTTTAGTTTATAAACTTTTCCATAATCGAAAGTCTACTACCTTGAAATTTTATTGTGAAGTTGCATATGTTTTCTAGCTAACTTGATATAAGTATAATATGGAACCCTTTTTATACTGTAAGTATAACTTTTGATTCTGTAAACGAATTCAGGTAACTTTTTTTTTCCTGGAAGATGACTTAAATAACTACAAATTTTCTTATACACTTTTCCAAACTTGTAAGTTTACTACTTGAAAACCTTGTTACAAAGTTAAGATTATTTTTGACTAAGCTTTCAAAACTCAATCTAAATCTTTTACCGTATTTAAGTCATAACTTTTGATCATCTCAACCGTTTTCGATGATTTTGGACTTTATGAAAAGATAATTCAAAGTTGAACAGTTTTTACATACAACGTGTTTCTCGATTCTATAGTTGGTTCCTTGAAAATTCGTTTCAATGTTGCAAGCGCTCCTTGGACTTTTTTTGAATTTTACTTTTTAGTGTAAAAGCCATAACTTTTGGCTCACGCCTTATTTTTGAAATATATAATATGTTTTTGAAAAGGTGTTTTTTATTAAAACCATATGTTTCAGTGCTCTTGGTAATCCCGTGATTTGTAGATCCAAAAGTTTGCTTGAAGACGAGCTACGCTCACTCTTATAGCCTAACCCTTATGATTACATTACATAGCATTTAAAGATAGCAACAAAGCAAAGCAAATGTCATCAAATGAACCATATTATTAAATGCCGTCTTTATTAAATTAGTAAATTTACCGGTTGTATTGAATTTAAACATGATGGTAAGATAACATGGACTGTTACAAAATATGAATATCAACATAAATAAAGGTTGAACATTTATATTATATTGATATATCCTAAAAATATATATATGGTATTTGATGTTACCATAATGTATGTAACGACCCATTTTCTCTGCACATTTCTACGTATTGGTGGATCATAAAAATATTATTTTCGTATTCTAATGACCTTAGATTAGGCCAAAAACTTTGAGTAGTACCGTGTTTTGACATTTTGACCATTGGAATAAGTTGTGGACAGTTTTGACCCTGGAATATTTTAAGGGGTATAATTTTTATATGAGCCGAACTGGTTCTTGAAACCACTTCCAAATGAAAGATTTGATGGTTTGCTTTCCCATAGAGTGATCGTAATATATTTCTGGCCTTATGGTTTGGGAGATACTGCAGCTTTAAGTTCGATAATTTTTAGGTAGATTTATTGAGTAATTATCCTAAGCTTATAATGGCCCATTAAGTGGTTTGGGGATTTGTGCTAACTGTAGGTTAGAGAAGATTCCTAAAACAATTTTCCACTTCCTAAAAACATATCAAAACCTCTAATAAACTATCTCCTACCAAAACCATATCAAATTCATACTAATTATAACCAAATCTAGGGATTAAGTGAAGATTAGTATGGAGATTAATTATACATTATCAAAAGGGGCATTTCACCAGATGGACAAACTTTGCAGTCCAATTAGTTTCTAGGACACACATTCAAAGAAATTACTTTCAAGGCCAAAGTCAGCAGAATAATTACTTTCAAGGACAAAGTCAGCCGTCCAATTACTTTCAAGGACATAATTTCATAGGTTTTTAGGTCCTAGAAACTAATTATTTTACGTTTTGTCCTTGAAAGTAATTATTTTAGTTGTGTGTCCTAGAAACTAATTTCACTTACTAAAGAGGCACTTGTAGCTAATTTCCACTTATCAAAATATCAATTTGAGGCTTTGATATTCGTGCATGCTATTATTCATCTTAGAATTACCTTAGGACTTGTTTTTGATCAATTTCACATCGATAAGTGAATGATCTATTATCTTACAACCTCTTTACATATTCATGTATGTTAAAAACATGTTTGGGATCCACTTTTAAACATAATAAGATGATTTTAAATTGATTCAATTTTATAAATAATTTATGGATGAATTCAAGTGATTTTAAAATGGTTTTAACATATGTTTTAATATCATAGTTGATAGGTGAATGCTAGAATAGGATATGGATGTCGATCCAATTTGGGGAAAACATAAAAAAGAAGGTCTCTAATGGCAATAGATTTTTTTACCTTTTATAATTCCTTCTGCAATCATTCTCTTCCTCCTCCGCCCTCTTTTCCCCCATTTTCCATCCCTACCTCGAAACTCCTTTACCGAGTTCCTTCTCAACTACCCTCGCCACAAACCTCCAGATTCGTCTACAAACCCTCAGATCCCACCACTCACTACCTGATCCTTCCAACTCCTCTCATCATTGACGACTTTCCATCATTCCCTTTCCTACCTCCCCCTAGATCTTATGCCGATGTTCTTAGGTCAACTACCGACATCCCCTTTTGCCCCGCATGCCACGTCGCCTTTTTCTTGTCTCTTTAGGCCTTGGATCCGTCTATCTAATCATAGCCTTAATCTTCTATGCTACCACTGCGAAGATAATAATCATCGCACCATTGTGTGTCATGATCCGACCTGTTGTTTCTTCTACTACAGATTTGGCCACAAGCATGCTAGATGTGTTCTGTGAAAGGCTGGCGTCAAGGCTTTGCACTCCGCTTCCCGCATCTTCCCATAGTCATCCTTCGGTTGATACTGGCTCTCCTTCATCCTCATCTGCTACCCTCGACAGCTCCTTTGAGTTTCGCATCCATTTTTTGGAACTCCGTAGCCTGATCTGAAGATTATCTCCTAAAGGTGTTTGTGTTAACCTGCTAAGGCAAACTGAAAAGTTATTGTTGCCTTTTGAATCCTTGGTCTCTCATTTTGAATCATTAAGCCTTCAGCAGCTAATCATGGTCTTGGTGTTAGACATACCTTGTTTATCAAAGAAAAGTCACTCGACAACACTCTTGCCTCAGCCTTTGAAGTGGATGAGGAGTGAAGGATAGATCCTATGCTTCTTGATCTGGATTCCTAATGTCATACAGGACCTGGAAGGTTGTCTTGCTTCAAGGAGAAGAGTATCCTTCCACTTAAAGAATTCTCTATTGGGAATGAACGACTTGGAGTTGTAGTTAACCAGGCTGAAGTAGGCTCAGCTGCTGCATCATTTGATTTTGTCGATCGTCTTTCGATCGAAACTACCGTGGTGATTGAAGCTCACTTAGAGGATGAGGAGATGTTGGTGGTAGCAGATGTTGGAAATGTGAGGCTTGCTTCCATTGCAAGCTGGTGCGACCGTGGTTCGTCGCAAGTTTGTTTGTAGGTTGATGATTTACAACAGCCGTAGCCGCAATTCTTGTTGAACAATTGATCGGTGCTCCCCTTGTGCTGACATAGCCCTTTTAACCACCCTATGTGATTTAATGCGTCCCTCTTGCTCCCAGAGGTCTTCTAGCTCTAGATGTAAATCCAGTGGTGGTAGCAGTTCTTACAAACTTATAAGCAGGAGTGCGAGACTTTTCCGCCCAGATTCAGCTACAGATACGTCATCATGAGGTGATCATGTTCTTTTAGAAAGTACTTTTATGCCCGCAGTATTAAACTCATTATCCGCTAGCTAGGCATATCATGTTGCTAAGAACACATGCTTTATTTATAACGAACTTGAAATTGATCTTGAGTACATTAAAAACTTAGAATTAGAAAGGGCTAGCACCTCCGATAGGTGAAAGTATTAAGCTGGAACATGAGAGGATTAGGATCACCTACTAAAAGATCTAGGGTTAAAAGATTTTTGGTGGATAGTAGGGTAGATGTAGCTCTAATTCAAGAATCTAAAATTGAATCACCTAGCTACAGTCTCCTTAAGTCTATTGGAGGCAACACTCTTACTAAATGGGCGTTTGTCCCTGGTTATGGTAGCTTGGGAGGAATCATAACCCTTTGGCGAGAGGATATATTTAAACTTCTCCAATCGATCGCTCACTTTCATTCGCTACATTTAATCTTGGAAGACTTCCTCAATAACCAAATCTTTAATATCGCCAATGTTTATGCTCCTAATAATAGAAACCAAAGACAACTTTTATGGGTTGAGTGTTCCAACTTCTGTAGCCTTTCCTACAGGCTTGGCTCTTAGAGGGAGACTTTAATGCGACCAGACACATCAGCGAACGTTCTCCTAGAGAGGGGAACTTTGTTGACATGGAGGAATTTAAAGAATTCATTAACCATAATAGTCTTATTGAATTACCACTTATTGGAAGGAGATATACCTGGTCTAAAGCTAAAGAGTCCTCGATGGCTTTACTAGACAGGTTCTTCATAAGCGAAGAATGGGAAGACTCCTTCCCCTTGTCCAAGGCTTCTAGTCTAGCTAGCTTCCTTTTTAATCACTGCCCCATCATCCTTAACGCTAATGACCAGCTCCTCACCCGTAAACCTTTTAGATTTGAGAAAATATGGCTTAAAGAAGAGAACTTTGATAATCTTGTACTTTCGAAATGGAGCTCTTTAGATAACAAAATTAGGAATAACGCTGCTAAAAATTTTGTATTTAAGTTGAGAGACCTAATATCATATTAAGAAACTGGAACATAAACGTCTTCAAAAACATAAGCACTAAAAACGAAATATTATTAATAAGATCTTAGACTTAGATAAGATGAGTGAGCAGAGAATCCTAACTTCCGATGGGAAATCTAAATTACTCTCCTTAAAAACTTATCTTAATAAATTAATGGATCAGGAAGAAACTATGTGGAAACAACGATCCCGTATCCAATGATTAAGGAGGGGTACAAAAATATGAAATTCTTTCACTACATTGCTGATGGAAGAAGATGGCAGAATACCATAAAATCTATCAAATTTAATGATATAGTATATGAGGAACAAAGCGAATTAAAATACATTTTTACCGACCACTTTAGGAGATCTAGGTAGTAGATATAGATGAAGAATTCAAGCTAATTGGCCGACCCTATACCCGATCGGGGATAACTCCCTAACCGACCTAGATCTCCCATTCCTAAGGATGAGGTCTGGTCGGCTATTAAGGAATTAGGGAACGATAAAGCTCCAGGCCCCGATGGCTTCCTAGTATTTTTTTATATAAGATTTTGGAACATTATTAAGAGGAACATTATGCAATCTTTTGAGGAATTGCATAACTGTACCCTTCAATTAGCTGGATTTAACCAAGAAGACGTTATTTTAATCCCTAAAAAGGAAAACCATAAGGATCTATCCGATTTCAGACCCATCTTCTTGATTAATTATTTGGTTAAAATTACCACAAAGGTCCTTGCCAATAAACTAAAACATAGAATGGGTAACTTGATTGATCCATCGAAAATGGCCTTCATTCAAGGAAGATCCATTTTGGATGGAGTAGCCACGGCTTAAGAATTCATCAACTATTTTCATAAAGAAAATGTTTCATATGCCCTTCTAAAACCAGACTTCGCCAAGGCATTTGACTCTATCGATTGGAGTTTCTTGCTTGATGTTCTTAAAACCAGGGATTCTCTGACAAATGGATCTTTTGGATTAGTCTTATTCTGAAGACTTATACGTCCTCTATTCTAGTGAATGGCATCAAGGGAAATAAATTCCAATTAAAGAGAGGCCTTCGTCGGGGGGACCCCCTATCACCCCTCTTATTCGACCTTAGAGTTGATGTTTTTAATAAGATTATTTCCCTAGCGCTTTGTAACAACATCCTTCATAGAATAAGGAATGACATCATTCTAGATGGGTATCTACACTACAACATGCAGATGATACCCTACTATTCTGCTCTCATCTCCTCCATTATATCGCCTCACTTAAACTCATCTTATATAACTTTGAACTCCTTTCAGGCCTTAAAATCAACTTCCATAAAAGTTCAGCCCTAATTCTTAATGACAAAACCAATTGCACAAGAGAAGTAGCCATTACCCTAAACTGTAGAACCATGAGCTTTCCTTTTAACTAGTTAGGAATAACAGTAAGAAACGTGAAACCTAAGAAGGAGGATTGGAACACTAGCATTAAAAAATCAACAGTAGGTTGCCTTCTCGGAAATCTAACTATCCCTCCAGAGCGGGCGGGGTGATTCTTATTAACTATGTATCATCTGCTATATCGATTTACTGGATTTCCTACTATTAATTTCCAAACAGGGTAATCAATAAAATAGATATCATAAGAAGAAACTTTCTATGGAAAAGGGTTAGAAGGTTCTAATCTGAGCTGTCTCATCAACTAGAATCTAGTTTGTAATCCCGAAACCCATGAGGGCTTGGGTATTATTAACCTTAAGACCCTAAACACATCCTTGCTTTGTAAATGGATTTAAAAATTCATTAGCAATGAGACATCTACTTGGAAAGATATTATCAGTAACTTTTACTATGCTGGTTCTAAAAACCTAAATTTACATAATAAACATAAATTTACTTTCTTTTGAAAAAATATTTCTAGTTTATATCATTAATTTAAAATTGGACTTAAATACAATGTTAACTCGGGAGATAAGACCTCCTTCTGGAATGATCCTTGTATTTCCCCTATAGCGCTAAAACATGAACTTTCGGATCTGTTTCATGTCTACAATAATAAAAATGATCTTATCATAGAAGTCTATAGTCCTCAGTCTACATTTAACTGGGATATCTCGTTAATCCAAAACTTAATTAGGAATGTATTTGCTCAATTTCAAACACTAATCAGTATGACTGAAAATTTTAATACCGATATTAATCCCGATCACCCAGTATGGTTTTGGGATAAAAGTGAAAGCTATACCTCAAAATCGATGTACAACTTCTTATCTTTCTTAGGAACAAAAGCTTTTGGTCTTTAAACCGGTCTGGAGAATTCATGCCCCCCTAAAGTTAAATTACACAAGTTGATTGTTCTACATGACAAATTAAACACCATAACTAAAGTCTAAAATAAATACCAATAATAATCTGAATCCTTATCACCTTTGTAATTTAATGCCTATAAGACAACCCCCACTTATTTTTTGAGTGCCACTTCTCTCAACTTATTATAGGTAAGATTCAAGAGGCTTTTAAAATAGATATTACTACATCTGTACATCCACCAATATATTATTGGAATAACTTTATATTAAAATTTTCACTTCCTATGAGGAAAACTATAGACACAATTTACTCAATCACTTGTTGGAGCTTATGTTCCGAATGTAATCAACGCATTTTTAACAATAATTATAACAACTGGCATTCTCGTCTCTAACCGATCTGAGATATTGACAACCCTCACATCACCGACCCACAACTTCTTTCACCTTAGGCTTCTCTTCTTATCAGCGTCCAGGCTCTTAGCCTAGGTGGATCTACCTTACATGCATTTATACAGGCAGCTTATAACAGATCTCAGCCCAACAAGCCCGGTTCTAGCTTGAACGCACATCTACACGTAGTACTCCACCAAGCATCTCTTCACCTTCACTCCCTCAGGGCAGCACCCTAACTATCTTGTCAGAAAATTCCTTGGAACAATTTCGAGTCAGAGCAGTTCATCACCGGCCGCTTCAACCTCTCTTGTGCACCTCATTAGTTGCCCATGGGGTTTTGAAGGAATTTTAGTAGGGTGTTCTATACTAGCACGTTTATCATTTGCTTCTCAAGGTTTAGCAGCGGCAACTTCGTTTACTGCTTACCCCTCATCATTAGCATCATCACTTTATCAGTACACTCAGCATTCGCATGCTTTTGAAGTTTGCATGTCAAGCACCTTAAGCATCAACAAATATAATCAGTTCAACTTCCTACATGCATGCTCCGAACGGTTCTTGCACCCTGCTTCCTTGCACTTCTGCTTATGTCTTGCCATGTTCAGTCTTTTGAAGCTCATGCATGCATAGCCTATTGCAAATTAGCCGCTGTAATGTTTTTCATCTCATTGCAACTTTGAGCCTTTTGCGTGTTTAGTAGTTGTCTTGTATTTTGCAATTTCAGCATCCATACCTCTTGCAACTATAGTTTGATACCAGTTGTTGCTTCCCATAACTCCTGCACTTTCGCAACTTAATTCATTTCAGCATCAAGGCATTACACCTACAACAATACTCAGCTTTTCAAACTGCAGCCACAAGCCCGGACGTCTAAGTAGTGCTCCATATAGTATGTAGTTTTTATTATTTCTCAGTCTTGTCATATTTAACATGTATATATATTATTGTAATCATTCTATCTTTGGTCTTTTGTGGATAACCTAAGGGTTGATCTCATATATAGATGTAATCACTAATACCCGTCAAACATTTGTATGGTTTTTGCTCATTATTTATTAAACAGTGAGTGCTCTCCTCATAAGAGGACCACTCTTTCATCCAAAAAAGAATAGGATATCGATGTTCTATTGAGTGTATGCAATGATATGATGCTTGTTTATTGTTTTTATGATGTGTTTGCATGATTGAATTGGTTGAAAACACTTAACCAATTGAATTAAGGATGGAATGACTTCAATAGATCGACTCTAATGTGTTTGGAGTCGGCTCAATGCAAACCAGTTGCATATAGGTCGAAGCATTCAGATTGGAGATTGAGCAAAGCAAGAAAACTTCAAAATTTGACCAAGTGTCGAGCATAGTCGACCGATACTGATTAACAACCATTAGTTGGCTTCGTGATTTTGGGAAAGTGGACCAAGGCAAGGTGGAGTGGTATGCTACTTCAGGACTTTGGCGCTTTTACTTCGAGGAATGCATGAGAAAATCCTAACATCTATTGATCGTAAATGCAAAGCGGCTTCACAAATGATTATTTTCTCTAAGCCGAGTCAAGTCATAGAAAATAGACTATAAGAAAGAAAGCAACCAAAGTGCAACCAGAGTTTGGAGTGGAGTGCCAAGAAAGATAAAGTATTAAATGCGGCAGAGACTTTGGGGCTAGGTCGATCATCCCCTAAAGCAAAAACACTTTGCCAAATTTGGCTAAGTACAAAACCAAATCAGCCAACACTGACCAAAGTTGTAATGACCCACCTTTTTGACCCCCAAATGTCGACACTAATACATCCACGGTATTTAGTGTCGTGCACCCAAGTGTAAGAAAGACATATTATTAGGGTAAATAAAAGAAAGAAGAACAAGGAAGAAAGAACACAACATCAGAATCTGATCATAGTGGAATGATGACATATAATATCAAAAAGATAGTACCAAGTGTTACTATAAGATACCTAGCATTTCAGAATTACAATTCTAAGTACTATCATCAACCTGGACAACTATAACAACTAGTCCTTACAAATGCTGATATATATATATATACATAATAACAGCTGTAGCGGAAGTAAGAATACTACGGTAGATAATACATCCAGCTCATTTCCTTAAGCTCTAAATAATATCCAAGTAAAACCCGCCTTGATCAAATCGCTCAAAAGAGCTCTCGAGGAATTAAGGGAAAAATAAAACCACGAGCCAGACAAAAGTCTGGCATGAGAAACTCAAGAAACATGTGCCTACATAACAACACCTTTTGAGACCAAATGAATCATCGTAATGGTTTTCCCCTCAAAAGAGCCAAACTATCCAATAAGTACATATGATGATATAATAGATAATCTCTAGGGTGTAGAATATAAATCAGAAAATAGCTATGTTGCATGTACAACATAAGAATATTAAGTATACAATCAAAACTACTAAGGTTGGTTCGCATATGGATTTTCATCCGAGGTGCTTTCAGTACGTCAAGAACGACCTTTTGAAAGGGGTCAGAAATATCCTTCAGAGCAGCATACATCTCTAGATAAAATATACCATAGGTAAACTGTAACAACCCCGGATTTTTACTAAATTTAAATTGATAATTAATTGAATTTTTGAATAAAAATTGTGAAAATTAATCAATAAATTGATGCGAGTTTCCCCGAGTTCAAATAAATTCTGTATAAATCATTTAAATTTAAATATTGTATATATATATATATGTATATATGTGAATATATATGTATATGGGCATATATGAGTAAATTTGAATTTATATATATATATATATATATTGGAATTGGAATTTAAATCTTAAATAAATGGATTAGGAATAAATATAAAAATATAGACTTTGGACACAAGAAAATAAATAAATGATTCAAACTTAGAATTGATGGTTAACAATAATTTGAATTTATGAAATTAATATATATATATATATATATAGTTTTATTCAATATAAAGTAAATACATATATATCTTAATATCATGTTAATAAATCAATACAAAATAATACAAATAGAATAGATACAAAAATAATAAAAGAAAAATAAAATAAAATAGAAGTTCATTTACATTATAAAGTAATGAAACAAGTAAACATAAAAACAAGTAAATAAGAAAAAAAGGTAAGTAAAAGCTTGCAAAGGAAGCCACATCAAACTATCTTATATATTGTACAGCCGAAATGAAGATAAGTTTGTACATGTTAATTAATGCCATTATCTCTAGTACACTATACAATATCATTTCAGCCCCAAATGGAAAAAAAATATCTCCGCCTATTTTTGTACAAACAAATAATTTATCACCCTGTACAAACTAAAATATCACCCTGTAAACTCATTTTTTTATCAGCCTTTCCAATTCATTTTCGTCCATCAAGATAACTGAGCAAAACTGAAGTAAATATCATCTTAAAATTTAAAGAAAAGTTCAAACTATAACAACAACACAATCAAATGCAAACCAGGGAATCAAAGAGGAGCTTCAGCAACTCTGTTCTTCTTTTTCATGGAAATCAAGGTGAGTAACTTTCTTTTAAATGTGGATCTGTTGTAAGTTAGATCAATGATAAGTATGTTTATATATATGTGTGTATATATCTATATATGTATATATAGATATGTATAAGTTTCCAGTAAACGGTGTGTGTAGGCTGTTATAAACATTCTCTGTTTTCAAACTCTAAAACATAAGTCTGTTTCAAGAATCATTTCTGCTCAATCTACTTGATGTTTGGACTTAGGATCAAAACCAAAAATGTTTGTTTGACCTTGAACTAAATTTTAAAAATGCATTCAAGTTAAAATAACTTAGTATTATCACTGGAAAACAAGATATCTGAGAGAAACTTTAAATGGGTTAAAATTTAAACCTTTTAATTTACGAATTCAGGAATATAAATTGAATTCCTATACTATAACATGATTTTCAAAGCAAGATTCACAATTTTTAGTTGTGTAAGTTAAGAGCAGTTTGAAGTTGATCAAAATGGGAGTTTCAATCAATTTCCGGCAATCGGAAGCATACTGGGTGTGGAGTTTTTGATCGAAGCTAGTGTGTATGATAGTGAAGTCAGGAAAAATGTTCGATAATTTTTCTATTGCACGAATTGATGGGTCGAGATCAATTTAGGGTTTCCGGTTCGAATTCGATGTGGTTAAGTAACGAGACGAGTTCATCTCCTCTGATTGACCGAGCTTCTCGAAACTCAGGAGGATGGAAGAATGAGGTGTTGTCGTGGGGTGGACGAAGTTGAGGAAGCTCCGGTGGTCTGAGTAACTGCAGCGAAGTGGTTTCGTGGGATAGCTGAGTTACAGTTTTTCGAGTGAAATGCTAAATCTCGATCCTAAAGTTTTGGTGTTGAATCAAGTTTCGATTTCGTATGTTCGGTTGATTCGCGACTTGCTGGTGGTGGCAAAGTTCGCCAGAGCGGCGGCGTTCATCTGTACATGTGCACATGAGATTGTGTGTATCAGTGGATAAGAAAAGGAAGAAGAAGAAGGATAGGCTTCGGGGTTATCTCAAGGATTTATGAGTTTGGCTCGGGTATGGTGATGAGATGACTCGAGCATCACAGCGGGTGATTCAAATTGTTTTTACAGGTTTAAAATTTAAAATATATAACAAAGTTTTAAAAAGAAAAGGGGTAACTCGGAGGTGTTTAACTCGAAGAGGGTCTCGGGTACAATGGCATCTGGCTCGGGTCTCACTCGAATGGACTCGGGTTTTAATCGGGCAAAATGTTGAGATTAACAAATTTTAAAGTTAAAACAAAATTCAAAGTTTTGAACTAATTTTCTAAAATAATAATAATGGTTTAAAGGTAAAACTATTTCTTTTAAATAATAATGGTTTAATTGAATGATTGGTTAATTAAAGTAATCTATTTCTTTAAACTTATGATAATTAAGTTAATTTGTAAGTCGTTTTTTTAAAACTTAATTAATCATGTAATTAAGTGGTTATTTAAAAGAATGCAAAGTATTTTAATCATTAATTAAAACTTAAAGATCTTAAGATAAATTATATGTCAATGATAATTACTTTCAAAGGTTTATTAATAAGATTTCAATAATAATTAATTAATTAGAAGCTAATAAATTAATGTGATTAATTTAAGATTGATTAATGTAAGTAATTAAAGGTTAATTACTTAATGTGATTACTTAAAGGATATTCAAATAATTAAAGGTTGATTTATTAATGTAAGGAATTAAGGGTAGTAAATTACTGAAAGAAAATTTCTTAATAAAAGTAATTGAGTAATTAATTAATGATTAAAGTAGGTTTATCAAGTGATTAAAGGATAATTACTCAATGTAATTAATTTGTGATTTATTAATATAAGTGATTAGGGATAATCACTTATTGTAATTAATTAAGGATAATTAATTAAATGGTAATTAATTAAGGGTTAATTAATTAATAAATTAAAGGATAATTAAATAATTAAAGGATAATTATTTAATGATTAAAGATTGATTGATTTATTAATTAAGGTTGGTTAATTAATAATTAAAGGTTAATTAATTTATCATTAGAGGTAAATTAATAAGTGATCAAAGGATAATTAATCAAAATGGTTTGTAATTAATTAATGTTAATTAACCAGGATTAGTAATTTATATTCATAAGTAATTAACCTGATTTAATTTAATCAGATAAATAAATTGACTTTACCTATGGATGTTTGGATTCTATTGGATGATTTAATCGGTTGATATCCCTGATATGTGATGCTTTGTGATACATCCTGATTTGTGTTGTGATCTGTTTCTCTGGGATGAATGTAATTAATTTCCTGTGATGTAAATTATTATCTATGACTTATATATCTGTGAATGAACGATAAGTGCTATAGTTATACCGCTTATCCACTATATTTCTGTACTTTGATCTGTGATGATTTATTGATGTTGCACTACTGTGTGAAATCCCTGGACTACACCATACATACACAAATATGGATTTCACGAGGAAATCGGTTAAGTCACAGATGATTTAAAATTTAATATTTTTGAAATTGAAATTTTAATTTCAATTGATTTTGGAAATGGATCTGGGTTAAATGTTAAAGCTTTTGAAAAGGGGTTTTTAAGATAAAAGTTATTTTGAATAACTTGATTTAGTTTTGAAATTTGATTGGAATTTGAATTCAAAAATTTGGAATTGAATTCCATGTTTGAAAATTTTGGTTAAGATGTTATAAATGTGTTTATATGAATTTAAACCATTTTAAAAGTATGGTTTTGAGAATTTGAATTTAACCCAAGGACTTTAACTCGTATAAATGAATCAGATTTTTCGAAATGAAAACTATTTGTTTTCAAATAAATGGAAGCTTTCATATAAGAAATGAAATTCCAATTTAAAGGAATTTCAAGTTTGAATTGGAAAATGGTTTTCCAAGTTATGAATAAATCTTTTTGAAAGATTGTTGAACTTTGTTTTGAAATTGGAAAGGTGTACTTTTTGTATAAAAGGTCGAAATGGAATTGTTTTGAAAGCTATGAGTTAAATCTTTGTTTTAAAGATTGGACGAGTTAATCCAATTGAAATGGAAATTGATTTGGAAAATCTATGAATAGATCTTTGTGAAACTGGGTGAACTTTGTGAATTGAATCTTTTTGTTTTAAAAAGATTAAAATGGTAATGTGTTTAAACCATTTGATAGAGAAGTTTGGGTAATAAGTGTGACTTAACTGAAATCCCAATATCCATATGTTTTAAAATATTGCGCTCATTATTCGGTTTAGCCGGAAGAGGACTTTGTGTCATATAACCCATTCCGAATAGTGATACGACGTATATGGATTGCATTTGAAGACCGGTGGTGAAGACCGGGTATTTGTGAGAACGATAGGATGACCTATCGATTGTCTCTGCACTGAGTCGCGCCGGTATAGATATTTCCTAAGTGATGGGAAGATCGAGATTGTGAATACCCGGATTGCAAGGGCTTCTTCGGAAGTGCCTTCGGTTCTGTTCGAACCCGGAACAGACTTGTATGGTTGTATGTCTGACATTACACTTTGAGATATAAAGCTGATATCTTTCAAATACATTTCTGTTTGGTGGTGGAGATTTATTCTCTTAGCTTAACACCCTTCTCTGAGACGTATGAGCTCAGAGGTTATGTAGTTGAAGGTTATCAGTGATATACTCCCAATTTGGTAGTGTGGCATGCTAAGTGTTGCTGTGTGTTGCTGATCCTTTGTTGATCAAAGCATGGCTTTCGTGTAAAGCGTAGCTTTGTGGATGATACCTCATCGAGCCTCACAAACCGGTAATGGTCGAAACAGGAAAGATGCGGCAAGGTTTCAGGGGTAGCTCCCCTAGGGTATGACCATTCCTTCTGGAAAAAGGTGATATCATGGTATGGAGCCTAGATATTTACCTGTGTGGTTGCTCAAATCTCATTTTCTGTGTGGTTTTTTGCTTTGTGATCGGGATCCCGGATAAAGGTCCCAAAGGACCGGGGGTGGCATATCTCAGGTTTACTACCCGGGAAGGGGGTAACCGGCCTTGTTTTGGCAGAGAGCCAGGTGGTTCTCGGGGCGTCCCTCCAGAGGTGTTCCTACGTGGCAGTAGGAAGTTCCTTAGCCTGACCATTTGTTGGAAAATCCAAAGAAACAATACGAACCTTGTACGGTTTTAGTTGTATAACCTGCTATGGAATGTGGCAGTAACCTGCTATTGAACATAGTAGCTATAGTAGGCATACAATAATGGTTGTATGCTGGCTAAGATTAATATTATACTTTCGAAATGTTTTCGACACTATGCACTAATGATAATATCAAAAGAGTTTTCTTTGCGTAGTAAGCATGTTTGACTATCATAAGAAGAAATCTCCTCCAATTCTGCGTTTGCATTGTCTGTGGCGGGAGGTCTTATGGTAGTTTCATTTTCCAAAAAGCATTGCAGATTTCAATGTTTAAAAATCTTTTGTTGTTTGTTTTAAAGATAAACTGTTCTTGTTACTCACACCAGTCCCATGACTGACCCAGAGTTTATTATTCCCTTCCTAAACTCTGGGTGCCCATAATTTTTCACACGGGCAGTCTAGAGTTGGGTTTTCCAGATAGTCATATTTAGTAGACTAGTTGGAGCTAGTTTAGTTTTGGAGTTCACGGACGACTGCACTTGCTTCTCTTGGTGCAATCGTGAAGATGGTTCGAGCTTGATATTGGAGTTGGTGGATTCATTCTCTTTTTCAGATCATTTGGAGTTATCAGTTCTGTTTTCCGCTGTATCATTATTTATCTCTGATATTCTTGTATCATATTGATATCATTGTTTTATATCATATTCTGGATATTGTATCATTTGTAATGTATATGATATTATCCATTTCTTTATTCCGCTGTGTTGTTATACTTAATGGTGTTATAAGCTCCAGGGAGCCAGATTCGGCGTTTGAATCTACGGCATTTGAGTACAAGTGAAGTATGGGTGCCGATTTTCGAAGGCCGAGTTTCAGGACTCTTACATAAATATAGTTGGTCCATGCCCTAACATGTGGCATCGAGTATCATCACTCATGCTAGCAATCCGAAAGAATCTCTAGAATAGAGCTGATATACCCTTGGGTTAGCTAAACCCTTTGGCCATGCATCCTACTCTGGTTTCTGTCATTACCGATGGTGAATTCACGTTCAACATCTTAACACACGAGTCTTCATCACTCGAACAGATCTTGAATCTCTACATGGATTCTAGCATCTCGAATAGAACTCGAATCTCTACATGGATTCCAGCATCCCGAACAGAGCTCGAATCTTTACATGGATTCTAGCATCTCGAAAGTTCATGAATCTCTCCTTGGATTCCAGTATAAGTCATCTGACAAATGGCAACGCTATCCTCTCTCTTGGAATCAACCTCAAGATTGAAAGTACTCTCGCTAGCATCTTTTGAAATGTTAACGCTAACCTCTCCCTTGGACTTAAACTTAGGATAAACAGTGCGACTCTATAACATTCTGCTTCACACTCGCTTCCAAAACATAGAGCATGTATATTGATTTTGAAATGGTTATGGTTTCCGAGTCAACACATATAAGTACACTCTCTACTTACCGGATGCCTCAAAACCAATCGGTAGATTTTCGATTAACTTAACTCTGCTTCTTTCAGAAATATAAAGGCAACGCATAAGGGTAGAAACATATTCTATTCGGATGGATTCCTTACATATTGTCGTAGAAGAGAAAGATGAGTTTATACATAGGGTATAACATCACCGAGAGGATAACCATACTGTAGGATTCTCATATTTTTTCTAAATATTTCCTAAGCTGTTATTGATCAAATTCGATAATAATAAGAACGGTCGCATAAGGAAACAAAGTCTTGTATACTTATCATGTTTCCGACCTTCTCAACTTACACAATCCCTTGTCAAGGGTGAAGTTGGTAGGTTAGGACACTATTTGCTTCTAAGCCCTACTCAAACATCATTCTTAACCCACACAGATTGACCAAGCCCACTTTAGCGGCTTTTAGTGCTAAGTACACAACTAAATACTTTCCATAGACAAGTAAACACACAAAGCACGATTAAGTCACATAAGAAACTTCTAATCCCATTTTTATTCATTTAATTATTTTATTAGTTAAAACTTCTTTTATCAAATAATTACTTCCTTCAGAAGTAAGCGAACTATATATGGGAGTCCTCCCCAAGGGATCTTGAATACATATGTACTAAAAACAAGAGACGTTTTATACGAATGAGTCCTTCCCGGGGGATCTCAAACCGTATAAATCCATGATACTTCTATTCACTTCCTTTTCCTACCTGTATATATATATATATATATATATAATACCTTCATAAAAGATATATACAAGTATCCTACTATTTCACTATTCATTTGTACTCTTTTCAATACTTTGAAATGTATTCATATACTTATTCAAATGATATAAGAATATTCACAAATCTTTAACATGATTCCTTACTTTAAATATAATCAAAGAGGTTAAAAATATATTCCGAAAACATTGTTACTATAAACCCCTTCTCTTTTACAAGTTAAATCTTTACCTTTTCATACTTAACACTATCTTTAAATATCTTTATATAGATCTAAGTACATTCATAAGTATATTTAAAAGGTTAAAGAAAAATGCTACTTAAACCTTGTCACTACAAACCCAAAACCATTTCACTTATAATTATCTTTAAAACATTCCTTTTAATGATCAAATTATATTCATAAGTATAATCAAAAGGTTTAAAGACAAATGTTACTACACATTTCATTATAAACTCAAAACCATTTATACTTAACAGTATCATTAAAACATTCATTTTAAAAACTAAGTATACTTATTAAACAAGATAATATACTTTTACATAACTTCATAAAACCATTTATTATAACCAAACTATTATAACCCAAACCACTTATCCTTTTATAAAATACTTTATTTACTTTTTCAAACTTATATATATACCTTAAAAATACCTATAAATATGTTTTAAATATCTATAAAAAATATTATATAAAAATAATTTTTTTGAAATTTAACAATAATCATAAAAAGCATGTTTTATTTATATAAAACCCTTTACTTTGAAAATTCATAAATAATTATTAGAAATATATTTACACTTGAAACCACTTTTAAAATGTTCTAATATATGTTATTAAACACCCCTAAAAAGATTTCAGAAAAACACACTATTCAGATATAATTTTTAAACATTTTACAGTCTCAAACAACATACTATAGCATTTACAAAACTACCATCAAAAGTTTAGGAACACCTAGAAAGTGTTGCAGTTTCGTATTTTCGACACAAAACCAGTTTTACACTCTTCAAAGTTCAACCAGTTTTCAACTAGTAAAAAATTGATTCAAATTCCAAATTTTTTACAGTATGAACTTTACTTAAAGTACTAAAAAAATGCAAAGAAAGCCCAACAGATATCTTCCAAAATCATATTAAAAATTGCCAAAAATAAGCTATTTTCAAAGTGCTCATATAGGAACCTTTTTCACTATAACTTTTGCAACTTCATCCAACTTGTTTTAAAACCATTTAAACATTGATATGTTTAAAGTTATAAGTACACTTATAGTACTTATTAAAACAACAAAAAAAACCTAAGTATGTCTTTGAAAATCATATTAAAATTGCCAAACACATGACAATTTCAAAGTGCTCATATATCGACCTTTTTCGCTATAAAATTTGCCACTTTGTTCTACAAGTTCTATAACTTTCCAAACCACTTCCTTACTATCCCATAGAATACTATAAGGGTACAACATAACCAAAATATATACTGTCACAATATATTCATATACAACCATATTAAGGAGTTTAAACACAAGGGGTTTTGAAGTGCACTTATAACGACTATTCTCGCTTCAAACAAGTTCACACACACTTCAACTTCACTCATAATCATACCAAACATGTAAATTCAAAATCTAGATCACTATACATGTTTTAGTTGATAATAAAAGTGACAATATTATATATAAAGTTGTCACTTGCTTTACACTGTTCTTTACTTTAACTTTATATTCGAGCACACAACACACACACACACACACACATTATCTACTATTCAATGATGAGTAAACTCACCCCAAACCAAGCCTACAACTAGGCACATGCCACTAGAATCACATGAATACTTCCTGCCATCACCAAAATCCAAAGCTTCCACCTTTAGCCTCAACATGCTTTACGCCACCTCCATCTCCATTTTATTGCTCAAGGCCATGTATAGGGTGCCAATTTTTTTCAACTTCTACGAGCTTTGACTTGATATTACTTGTTGCCATGATGTCTTAAGGCCTTTTCCAAAGTTTGAGAGGATTTGGAGTTGATTTGATATTGTTTAGGAATTGATTAGTGAAGATGGAAGAGGATTAAAACTAAGTGTTTCTATCTTTGAAAATTAACAAATGGATTAATGTTATCACGTGAAAGCCTTATGTAGAAGTGGCATAGAGGTAACTACTCATCTCTTACCTTTCATGGAAGGTCATTATGCATGCTCCCGTTTACGTGACTTGCTTTACACCTTACACCCTTCAAAAAATATCTTTTACTATTCATCAAAATATCTCCTCCTTAATCCACTTTCTAATCTTTTTACCATTCACATTAAGTTAGCCATAAAAACTAAAATATTTTTAATATCTAATTAATTACACATTAATATATTATAAATTCCCAAAAAGTTCGAACAACTTATATTGAGTAGATGGCTGTTTATCGATAAAACGATTTTCGATCACATTACTGATATTTCTTCAAAATATTTATATTTTTAAACATTAAAAAAAATAAGTTTATCATCATTAGTTATTAATAAGGGGGCTAACAAGGTTATAAAATCCATTCAATCGCATTTAATCCAAGATTCGAATATTTAGATATTTAAATACGAAGTGTTCGAAATTCTAGGTCGTTAGATCCTCCTCCACTTAAATCATTTCATCTCCAAAATTCTAACACGACAAACACACAAAAGAAACAAGCACAAATAAATATTGTTAAGTATTCACAATCATTAGAAAACAAAGCTCACGGTTTGCCCAGGTTCAAAAATCCTCTCATCGCACAAGGATTATAAATTACTTATTAAGCGTATCTCACGCTCATCAGCCTTAAGTTATTACTTAGAAGATTATTTAAGCTACCCCAGAACAATTCGAATAGTCATTCACTGAGCTCTCCATAAGCCAAAAAAAACATAGTATACGTATTCACTTAAGTCTGTAGGATGTGCATGGACTATCCGTATGCAAAATCCGATCTGATCACCTGCTCGATCATATAATTTCACTTTCAAACTAGTATAGATCACTTGACCTCTCTAGTGTGGACTCCGACCAGGTTCCTTGATTATAGACCTCTGTTTCCTTTACATATCCATATACAATGATAGAAAACATCGAGATCATATCAAGAATCCATTTAAAGTGTCCGCTGTCGAGAATTGAGGGAAAAGTCCTTGTTCGGGTCGGTGTAAATCACCAAGAAACCACGCACTCGAATCTTAGATCAATAACCGTCATGCAGATAAAATGAGCTACATACAACTTCCGTAATTTCTCCTATTGGTTTCTTAACTACACCAATTTATTTTTAATCACATTTATTTACACTAATAGTATATCTTATTCAATACTAAAATCATTTATGAACCATTTCATAAAACATACCTCAAGTTTATAAACATTTTATACGGACACAATTTTATTTATAATACATTTCATAAAACACTTAGCTTCCCATTCTGTAACATCCCGTATCTGGAGACCAAAAGCTAAGCGCTACAGATGCTGCAATCATCCATAGTATTAACTTCTGGTGACAAAATACGGTAATGATAATGGTATCCATAATATCAGAAGCACATAAGTATGAACAAAATCACAGATTTCAAAAACAACATCTTACTGATTACATTTCAAAACAATAATTCATATCCATATTACATAATCCACTAAAGTTTCCCAGGCAATGATTAAATATATCATTACCAGAATACGCCAAGAATGAAATATGACGATGTCCCCTTGGTTGATCAAAGTAATATAATCATATCCGACTTAATATACACAGCGGAATCAAAACAAAATGAAACTGCAAATCCTAATTAGCTATCTGTTAGCCACCTTCTCGTCTTCGGATGCTTTATTCGCCAAAAGACTGAACCTGAAAACCTCAACCCTCAGCCTACTCAAATCAATTTTGAGTACCCGAGAGTTTAAGGGGAAACAAAAAACTTCAAGTCGGACATAAAGCCTGGTGTGAATAATTCCGTTACATCTTGGTTTACTGATATTAAGTGAGGCCACACCGCTTAGCAGAACGGGTTTCCCCTCACTTATATCCTCTTTAGAACATATATTTTGCAAATCCTTTCCTGCAACCAAACTGATTATATCAAATAGCAATATCCTTTATGCTAATAAATGAACTATCTATCCGTAAAACAAGAAATATGTGAGCTATCTGCCCATAATATAATAGTAAGGTCCACTATGCTACAATTGGACTATTTGTCCATACAACTAGGCTGACTGCCCGAAAACTGGACTACTATCCGAAATCTAGGCCGACTGCCTGCAAAATGGACTAACTGTCCGAATTATTTTCTTAGGGTTAACCACCCTCTAAATTTTCCTTGAAAACCTTTTCAAAATGATTTAGTCCTTCAAATCATATACATACATACATACATAAATACATATATATATATACAAGGAAAATATATCTTTAGTCTTTACTCTAAGCCATTTTGCCATGTTATATATACTTTACTCAAAATAATGTTTATGGGATTTAATAAGGATTAACTATCCTTCCAAAACAAGTTAAAACCCTTTTTTAACTTGAAAATACTTAGGCTATATTACCTATTCAATACATTTGAAACCTTTGTTTAAAACCTTTAAACAACTCTTTCGAAACCCTGGAAGGTAACCCCTTCGAAACCATTGAATATAGCCTTTCGAAAACATTGGAAAACCTTTCCTTTCTTTTCTCCGAAAGCTTCAAAATATTAGACATCCCCCTTTAAAATCTTTTAAATTTTGTCTTTTGAAAAACATAGGAAAAACCTTCCTTTCAATCCTTTCGAAACCCTGGGGAACCACCCCTTTCGAAACCATTCATTAAAACCTTTCGAAACAGTCAAAAGTCAATCCTTTCGAAAGCACCTTGGGTTCAATTTAAAACACGTGGAAACCTTTTGAAACTCTTAAAAACGTCTCCACCGAAACCATTTGGAGTCTGCCTTCAAGTAGAGCAAAAGGACCAGAAACCCATTAAAGTCGAAAGCGTCTGTTTCAAAACCTTTTAAAACTATCTCTTTCGAAACCATTGGGTTCTACTTTACTTATAGAAAAAGGTCTTAAAGTATTTAAGTTGAAAGCAACTGCTTCGAAACCATTTCCTAAGTAATGAAGTGATGGTGTCGAAACCATCCCTTCAAAAGCATTGGAGAGGTGACCAGGTTTTTGAAAACAAAACAACCCCTTCAAAACCATTTGAGTCGAAAGGTTAAAAAGGCGGCAACAAGAAGGTTTCTACTTAGTCGAAAGCAATTATTTGAAAACAGAGGTGCAACCTAATCGAAACCATTTCCTTTAAACCACTTGACTTAGTCGAAAGCTACTTTGTCGAAAGCCATTTAGTCGAAAGCAAGCAGGCGTATTTCTTTAATTTAAAACAAAGGACTGCCTCAACCCCTTCGGAACCCCTAGTTTCTACTCCCTACCTTCCGCCTACATCCAATTCACTACGTACTAGTAAACTGATACCATGCGCATTAGTTTCGACTGTGTTGGAAGCGAAGATGAGGAGGCGGAACCTGGTGCCGACAGTGTTGAAACAGTGAAAAACATGTAGCAAATAGTTCTTTTCACCTAACCTGCCTTATGTGTCTAATTGTGATTGGTTGCCTCTTTCTTTACCAATAAAAAGTACTGCACTTTGTCAAAAGTACTGCCGACTTTCCAGATTTTATAATTTAAATCATTTTACAAAAAGCCTCTTCTCCTCTTTTAATTATATAAAACATTTAAGTCCCATACCTTAAATAATTTTATGTAACCATTAAAATACTTAGGAAAAATCTTGAAATTTCCAAAAAATCACATTATATATGTTTTCTAACATATAAAAATTTAAGACCCAAATAATTAATTATTTACCCGTAATTAATTTATAATCCAAAATACTATTTTCTTTACTAGAAAATTCATATTAATTCCACGAAAATTCAAAAAAATATGAAAATTGAAGCCCAACTCCAAAATAATATTTATGACCTTCATAAAAATTCGCAAGGAATTTGGGTGTCATTTTATAGGGTTTCACCTTAAAACATATCATAAATTCAATATGAATAACCATAATTCATCAATAAATATATATATTCATTCCATCATTCAAAAACATGGCAAACCATTGCAAAATATTCGGAATTTATATTAAAACCGAAAACACAATAAAAAATGAGATGTAAAAATTATTCACCTTAGCTTTAGAGATTATGAAGACTGAGATGTGAATAGCTTTAGAGATTATGAAGATTGAGATGTGAATAGATGAAAATGAACGTGTAAAATTTTACATGGCCAAGGTTTGGAGGATATAAGAATGGCATCTTTCCTATTTTAACCCTCCTCTACTTCAAGTTAACTCTTATTTTTTATTCATGGTTAATTGGCATGACTACACCTTAATTAAAATCAAATCTCAATCCTCTAATCAACACGGTATTTTATTTAATTCAACTGATTAAATATCCTAAATAGTGTTACCAAAAATCTGGGGTGTTATAGGCTCACCTCCTTAACGAATTTCATCCTCGAAATTACGATAAGGTACACAAAAATCAAACAAGAAGGTAAAACATACCATCTACCAAGTTAGGATTAGTATCTCTAATCCTGCTCTCAATTTCCCAAGTGCAGTCCCTGTCATCGTCGCTCCACTGGACTTCGACCAATCTGACTGTCTTGGTTCTAAGGCTCTTCTCATCTCTCGCAACAATACGAATGAGCTTCCTCATTATGGTCAAATCCGGCTTTACCACTAAATCATCTAGCACAGTCGGTGCAATAGCAGTCTTCGGATCTCTAACACACTTTCTGAGATGAGAAACATGAAAAACATCGTGGACTCCTACCAAACTGCTCTTTAACTCAACTCTATATGCGAGTTTCCCGATCCTCTCAGTAATAGGAAAATGTCCAAAGAATCTCGGTGCTAACTTCCCTAATTTTCCAAACCTAATCACATCCTTCATTGGTGACACTTTGACGAAAACCTGGTCTCCAACTGAGAACTCTAGATCTTTCTGTCTCTTATCTGCATATCTTTTCTGCCTAGACTGAGCCTCCTTCATTCTAGCCCGAATGACCTCAATCTTTTATGCAGATTCTCTGACTAAATCTGGACCAAGAACCAACCTATCCCCAGTCTCTAGCCAATAAATAGGAGATTTGCATAGCCTTCCATACAAAGCTTCAAATGGGGCCATCCCAATACTAGTTTGATAACTATTGTTATACGAAAACTCGACAAAATGCAGATGGTCCTCCCATGATTCCCCAAAATATAATATACAAGCTCTTAACAAATCTTCCAAGATCTTGTTAACTCTTTCCGTCCGTCTATCTGTCTGCGGATGGTAAGCGATACTCATCTTGAGCTTGGTTCCCAAAACTTCCTGCAGACTCTTCCAAAACTCGCTAGTGAACAAAGGATCTCTACCACTAACTATGCTACTAGGAATTTCATGCAGTCTAACCACATTATTCAGGAATAAACTTGCCAAAACAGATGCCGTTCTGGTTAGGTTAACTGGAATGAAATGGACACTCTTGGTCAATCTTTCCACTATGACCTATATACTGCATTTCCCCTATTCGATCTTGGCAACCCGTCAATAAAATCCATGAAGATAGAATCACACTTTCATACTGGAATATCTAATGGCTGAAGCAGCCCACTCGGTTTTTGGTGTTCGGCGTTTTCCTGCTGGCAAATCATGCACTGCTTCACACACAATCCAATATCCCACTTTATACCCTCCCAGAAGAAACTCCTCTTCATGTCCTGATACATCTTAATACCTCCTGGGTGAATAGAGGACTTTGAATGATGACATTCCTCTAGGAATTCTTTCCTTATGTTTCCTACACTTAGAACACATAGTCTTCCCTTCTTTCTCAACCTCCCATTCTGGTCAATTCTGAAACCTTTTAAGTCATCGTTCTCGGTTCCTTCTCTTAGCTTACTGTTACGTTTGGCTAACACCGGATCCTCCATCTGTTTAGAGGAAATCTTTTCGATCAACATTGGTCAAACTTCCAAACAAGATAATACAACTGTATCTCCACTAGACCCAGCCTTAGATCTCCACTACACTCTGCAATCTGCTAATGATTCTAAGTCTTTCCACTCAGTAATCATCGCTAATACTGCATTCTGATGTTTCCTGCTAAGTGCATCTGCAACCTTATTGCCTTTTCCTTGTGTGTACTCAATTCCAAAATCATAAGCGGCAATAAACTCTAACCACCTCTGCTGTCTCATGTTCAACTCCTTCTGAGAGAACAAATACTTCAGTGACTTATGATCTGTGAAAAGCTCAAACCTTTCTCCTAAAAGGTAATGTCTCCATATCTTCAAAGCAAAAATAACTGCAACCAACTCTAAATCATGCGTCTGATATCTGACCTCATGCGGTCTAAGCTGTCTAGAAGCGTAAGCAATTACTTTACCCCTCTGCATCAACACAGCTCCTAATCATGTTCCACATGCATCGGTATAAACCACCAAACCTTGATTCCCTTTTGGAACAACCAACACAGGCGCATGGGTCAATAAGTGTTTCAAACTCTGAAATGCTTCCTTACACTTATCGGTCCACACAAACTTAACATCCTATCTTGTCAGCTTGGTCATCAGTGCCGCTATCCGTGAAAAATCCTTAATAAACCTCCGATAGTAACCATCCAACCCAAGGAAGCTCTTTATCTTTGTCACTGACTGTGGTCTCTTCCAACTATGCACTGCTTCAATCTTAGTCGGATCAATGAATAACCCTTCCTATGAGACTACATGACCAAGAAACTTCACTTCTTTCTTCTAGAAGTGACATTTCGAAAACTTTGCCTTCAGCTGATGCTACCTTAGCATCTCAAACGCCACTCTAAGATGAACTTCATGCTCTCTTTCATCCTTAGAGTAAATCAAAATATCATCTATGAAAACCAATATGAACCTATCCAAGTGCTCTCGGAATACTCGGTTCATCAAATCCACAAAGAAAGTAGGCGCATCAGTCAGTCCGAATGGCATAACTAACCATTCACACGACCCATATCTGGTCCTAAACGCCATCAAAGATATACTATCCTCTGCTACCCAGAGCTGATGGAAACCTGTCGCTAAATCCAACTGCGAGAACACCTTGGCTCCACTCAACTGGTCGAACAAATCGTTAATCCTCGGTAATGGATATCGATTCTTTACATTCAACTTACAATAATCGATACATAGCCTTAACGATCCATCTGGCTTCTAAGCAAACACTACAGCTGCTCCCCATAGCAAACTACTCGGCCTGATAAAATTCTTGCCTTCTAAATCCACCAATTGCACCTTCAACTCCCTCATCTCTGTAGGGGTCATCCTACTTGGCGGTCTACTTACTGGTTCTACTCCCAAAACCAAATCTATCCGAAACTCAATGGCTCGTTTCGACGGCAATCCTACTACGGGCTTAAAAACATCTGCGAATTCTCTAACCACGAAAACTCGAACCAACTCATCATCCAACTCCATAACACCCAATAAAGCATACATCTCATCGCAAGAACCTTCTACGGTATAAACTATCCGATCACTACAATCTGGGTGTCTAAGCGATATTTTCCTATCCTGGCAAAATACCTAGCATTGTACTCACTCAGCCAATCCATCCCGAGAATAATTCTGAACCCCACAAAATCAAACACATGCAAACTGCAAACAAAAGTATGACCTAATAGGTCAAAATCTAACTTGTCACATCTCAACCCTAGAGTTGCATATCCTCCTATTGGATTTGCAACCCGTAAGGAAGTTACTAAATAAGTGGGTTCTAGGCTAAGCTTATCTATCAAACATCTAGATATAAAAGAATGCAATGTACAAGTATCAAATAGAACGCTAACAGTCATACCATGAATCTGAAGCGTACCTCCCAAGACCGATTTTCCTTTTTCCTAAGCTGTAGGCTTAGAAGTAGCAGGCTCCAACGCATACACCTTGCCCTTTCCATCCTTTGCGGGCTCCTTGCACTGGCTCTTATAATGGCCAATTTGATCATAGTTGTTGCACTTGACATTCTTCCTTCCAGCCACTTCCTTAGCTTTCCCAACACGATACTCATTAGCAAAGTGCCCTTTCTTGTCGCACTTGAAATAGACAATCTCAGACTTCCCCTTCTTAGTTGCTCCATCTTCTGAGCACCTTTCTTAGGAAAGAACTTCCTCTTCTGATTCTGCCCAACCTGGACTTCTTTATCCTTACTCTTCTCTAGAGAATCAAGCAACTCCTCATGCCTCAAGGCCATCTCCACAACAAAGTCATAAGGATCTCTAATATGAGGTAATGTGGCCCTAGCTAACTCAGGCTTCAACCGCTTGATAAACTTCTCGTTCCTCTTCATGACTGTATCCGCTGAGGCATACCCATACCGAACCAACTCCTCGAACTTCCTTGCATACTCCAGAACTGACATTTCCCCTGCTCTAACTCAGCAAACTTCCTGATCAGAGCCGATTGTGCCATAGCAGACATAAACCTCTCTTGGAACCTTCCCTTGAAATCTTCCCAGGTCATAGTTTCCCCATCCACCATCGCAGTCACACTATTCCACTAGAACAGAGCTGCTCCCTGAAGCTGTCTAGATGCCAAACTCCTCTTTTGCTCTTCAGTGAGCCCCAAATATGCAAAAATCCTTTCGCAGTGGAACATCCAATTCTCTACCTCAATGGCATCCTCCGTTCCAACAAACGACTTTTCTCCAAGCTTGGTGTAATCTCCACTCGGTTTAGCATAGAGATTAACTACCGGAGCTTCCGGAACTCCTGCCCCAGCAGCATTTCCTCCTATCATTCTGGCTGCAACTCCAGCTTGCATCATATTCACAAAAAAACTGATACATAGCCCCCATGTCCACTTGCGAGACTCCAGCACCTGTATTCTCTGCTTGTGCCTAACCTTGACCCCTTCTCACATTAGACCTGGCATTTCCTCCAGTGCCCTCCCCTCCTTGGTTAACTCTTCCTCTTCTTCCTTCCATATCTATATTCAAACCTTATGAGATACAGAAAAATAACCTAATAAGGATAGGAGACTAGAGATAAAGCGTATACTTATATATAACAAATACAGTATGTTATTATAGTGTTATCCCATGCCCCCAATCTTACTCTAATTCCTTAGGATTATGTTTCAAAAACCATTTTTAGTTTAAATTTTTTCATAAACCATGCTCTGATACCAAGTTGTAACATCCCATACCTGTAGGCCAAAAACTAAGCGCTACAGATGCTGCAGTCATCCATAGTATTAACTTCTGGTGACAAAATACGGTAATGATAATGGTATCTATAATATCAGAAGCACATGAGTATGAACAAAATCATAGATTTCAAAAAAAACATCTTACTGATTACATTTCAAAATAATAATTCATATCCATGTTACGTAATCTCGTAACGTTTCCCAGGCAATGATTAAATATATCATTACAAAAATACGCCAAGAGCGACATATGACAATGCCCCCTTGGTTGATCAAAGTAATATAGTCATATCTGACTTAATATACACAGCGGAATGAAAACAAAATGAAACTGCAAATCCTAATTAGCTATTCGTCAGCCACATGCTCGTCTTCGGATGCTTTATTCGCCAAAAGACTAAAACATGAAAACCTCAACCCTCAGCCTATTCAAATCAATTTTGAGTACCCGAGTGTTTAAGGGGAAACAAGAAACTTCGAGTCAGACATAAAGCCTGGTGTGAATAATTTTGTTACATCTCGGTTTACTGATATTAAGTGAGACCATGTCGCTTAGCTGAACGGGTTTCCCCTCACTTATATCCTCTTTAAAACATATATTTTGCAAATCCTTTCCAGCAACCAAACTAGTTAATCAAACTGACTATATCAAATAGCAATATCCTTTATGCTATAAATGGACTATTTGTCCTTAAAACAAGAAATATGTGAGCTATCTGTCCACAATATAATAGCAAGGTCGTTATGCTACAAATGGACTATTTGTCCATACAACTGGGCTGACTGCCCACAAAATGGACTACTGTCCGAAATCTTGGCTGACTGCCTGTAAAATGGGCTAACTGTCCAAATTATTTTCTTAGGGTTAATTACCCTTTAAATTTTCCTTGAAAACCTTTTCAAAATGATTTAGTCCTTCAAATCATATATATATATATATATACAAGGAAAATATATCTTTAGTCTTTACTCTAAGCCATTTTGCCACGTTATATATACTTTACTCAAAATATATCATATATATCCTTTCAAAACAAGTTAAAACCCTTTTTTAACTTGAAAATACTTAGGCTATATTACCTATTCAATACATTCAAAACCTTTTTTTAAAAACCTTTAAACAACCCTTTCGAAACCCTTGAAGGTAACCCCTTCGAAACCATTGAATATAGCCTATCGAAAACATTGGAAAACCTTTCCTTTCTTTTCGAAAAATTCAAAATATTAGACATCCCCCTTTAAAACCTTTTAAATTTTGCCTTTCGAAAAACATAGGAAAAAGCTTCCTTTCAATCCTTTCGAAACCCTGGAGAACCACCCCTTTCGAAACCATTCATTAAAACCTTTCAAAACAGTCAAACCCCAGTCCTTTCGAAAGCACCTTGGGTTCAATTTAAAACATGTGGAAATCTTTTGAAAATCTTAAAAATGTCTCAGTCGAAACCATTTGGATTTTGGCTTCAAGTAGAGAAAAAGTATTAGAAACCTATTAAAGTCGAAAGCGTCTGTTTCAAAACCTTTTAAAACTATCTCTTTCAAAACCATTTGGGTTTTACTTTACTTATAGAAAAGGCCTTAAAGTATTTAAGTTGAAAGCAACTGCTTTGAAACCATTTCCTAAGTAATGATGTGATGGTGTCGAAACCATCCCTTCGAAAGCATTGGAGAGGTAGCCAGGTTTTTGAAAACAAAACAACCCCTTCAAAACCGTCTGAGTCGAAAGGTAAAAAGCCGGCAGCAAGATGGTTTCGACTTAGTCGAAAGCAATTATTTGAAACAGAGGCATAACCCAATTGAAACCATTTCCCTTAAACTATTTGACTTAGTCTAAAGCTACTTTGTCGAAAGTCAATTAATCGAAAGCAAGCAGGCGTATTTCTTTAATTTAAAACAAAGGACTACCTCAACCCCTAGTTTCTACTCCCTACCATCCGCCTACATCCAATTCACTATGTACCAGTAAACTGATACCATGTGCATTGGTTTCGACTGTGTCGGAAGCGAAGATGAGGAGGCGGAACCTGGTGCCGACGGTGTTGAAATAGTGAAAAACATGTAGCAAATAGTTCTTTTCACCTAACCTGCCTTACGTGTCTAATTGTGATTGGTTGCCTCTTTCTTTACCAATTAAAAGTACCGCACTTTGTCAAAAGTGCTGCCGACTTTTCAGATTTTATAATTTAAATCATTTTACGAAAAACCCCTTCTCCTCTTTTAATTATATAAAACATTTAAGTCCCATACCTTAAATAGTTTTATATAACCATTAAAATTCTTAGGAAAAATCTAGAAAAATTCTAGAAAATCACATTGTATATGTTTTCTAACATATAAAAATTTCAGACCCAAATAATTAATTATTTACCCGTAATTAATTTATAAGCCAAATACCATTTTCTTTACTAGAAAATTCATATAAATTCTACAAAAATTCAGAAAAGTCTGAAAATTAAAACCCATCTCGAAAATAATATTTATGACCTTCATGAAAATTCGCAAGGCATTTGGGTGTCATTTTATAGGGTTTTCACCTTAAAACATATCATAAATTCAATATGAATAACCATAATTCATCAACAAGTGTGTGTGTGTGTATATATATTCATTCCTTCATTCAAAAACATGGCAAATCGTTGCAAATATTTGGAATTCATATTAAAACCGAAAACACAATCAAAAATGAGATGTAAACATTATTCATCTTAGCTAAAGAGATTATGGAGATTGAGATGTGAATAGATTTGATTTGAATTAGCTTCTTCCTAGCTTTTCTTCTTCTTTTCCTTATTAATGGTGGCCGACCTCTTTTAAAATTTTGAAAATGAAAATGATAATGAAAATAAATGTGTAAAATTTTATACGGCCAAGGTTTGGAGGATATAGGAATGGCCTCTTTCCTATTTCACCCCTCCTCTATTTCAAGTTAACTCTTTTTTTATTCATGGTTAATTGGCACGGTTACACCTTAACTAAAATCAAATCTCATTCCCATAATCAACACATTATTTTATTTAATTCAACTAATTAAATATCCTGAATAATGTTACCAAAAATCTGGGGTGTTACACATTCTATAACGATCCAGAATTTTCAGACTGTCCAAAATCGTTGAAAAATCCGTTTCATTCTAACAAATGAAAACTACCAAACAAACACATCAAACATGATGAACATACCACATTTTCGTAATGCACAGGATACATGCGTCAATAAAATAATTTAATAAGGTTTCACTTATTTATTACACACACCTTACTATAAAGAAAAAAACGAAAAGGTTCCATCATTTATTTTGTGCTATCTACTTCCTCTTGGGCTCCCTACATAGCGTACATATAAAACTTTTCTATATAGAAAGTTTATATCAAAATCTGTTTTTACCAAAACTACTCTGTAGTAAACTATTTTAGTAGCGTCCCCCACTTTGAAACCCGTGAATGAATGTCGATGATGCTACATTCATTACCATAATTATTTTCCAACGACACAAGTGAGTTTAGTATATTCAAATACAATTTAAGTAAACAGAGCAGTAAAGTATCATGATCTCAATTTATAAACCAATTTCCCAAATATTTTCTTTAAAATCCATAAAAAATATATATAGGTGAACACTAAAATGATACTAAGGAAATGGATCATACCAAGTTATATCACATTTCCCCTTACTACGAAGGGTAATGCTCAAAAGAAGTGCTAACCAACTGAACGCATCACTCGTCCATTTTTAGTAACTTTCGAGCCACTCAAACTAGCTAACATAAAAATACTTTATTTTCGAATCGATTCATTGATTCCAAGAGTAACCTTAAACTCAAAAAATCTTAAAACTCTTTTCAAGATTTTAGTATTCAGAAATACTTCCAAATAATACTATTATTTTCTTCAAAACCTTAAAAATCATTTTCAAAGAAACTGGGATTTTAGTTCTCAAAATATCGATTTAAATCCTCCTTATTTATAAACTATATTTTATAAACCATACCTATATAAAGTCACTTTCTTAGAAAATTTTCTAAACTTATTTTATTTATGTAAACCTGTAACCCAACATTATCACCGAATGCCTTATAGTCAAACTGTGAAATTATAATCACAACGTGTTTATTAATGCACTCATAAATACTATCTACCAATGAAATAAAAAGAAAATATGCTCATAAACTGGTCGAGCAAAAATAAATAATCAACAGACGATACTAAATGCTCATAAACTGGACGAGCATGAAAAATAAATCTAGAAAGGGTAGCAATGCTCATAAACCGGTCGAGCACAACTAACCAAATCAATAAATGATAATATTGCTCGTAAACTAGTTGAGCAAGGCTAATCACTCTAATAGAGGATAACAATGCTCATAAACTGGTCGAGAATGGCTAAACTAATCAATTAGAGATAACGAATGAACATCGCTAATCCTTGCATTAATTAATATACATTTTAGTAATATATAATTATATAAGTTACCTTATATAAGATCTTTAATTTTCGCAGTTGGAATTACCTTTAAGGCATGTGTTTATAACAAATACAAATATGCTCTCATGCATATAATACACTCAACTAGGGCATCGCTTACCTTATCTCTAATGAGTTATACCCAACCAAAGCCAAGGTTCTTGCTTAACCTTCAGCTTTGATACCAACCATAACAACCCGCATTTTCGACCCCTAAATGTTGGCATTAATACATCCATGGTATTCTCGTGCCGAGTACCCAAGTGTCGAAAACATATATTGTTAGGGTAAATAAAAAGAAAAAGAACGAGGAAGAAAGAACACAACATGAAAATCTCACAATGGAACATAACACATAATATCAAAAGGACGGTACAAAGTGTTACTTTAAGATACATAATATTTCAGAGTTACAATCCTAAGTACTATCATCAACATGGATAGTTATAACTGCTTGTTCTCACAAATGCTGATATATATAATAATAGTGTAATAGAAATAAGAATACTATGGTAGGTGAAACATTCAGCTCATCTCCTTGAGCTCCAAAGAATATCCAATTAAAACTGCCTTTCTCAAACTGTTTGAAAGAGCACTTAAGGAATTAAGAAAAAAATAAAACCATGAGTCAGACAAAATTATATTATGAGAAACTCAAGAAACATATTCCCACATAACAGCACCTTTTGAGACCAACCGAATCATCGGAATGGTTTTCCCCTCTAAAAAGCCAAACCATCTAATAAGTATATATGGCGATATAATTGATAATTTCTAGGCTATAGATTATAAATTAGAAAATAGCTATGTTGCATCTACAACATAAGAATATTAAGTATACAATCAAAACCGTTAAGGTTCATTCGCATGTGGATTTCTGTTGGAGGTGACCTCAGTACGTTGAGAATGGCCTCCTGACAAGGATCAGAAATATCCTTACGAGCAACATATATCTCTAGATAAAATATATATATATATAGGTAAACATAGCTAGTCTATACCCTAACACACGACACCGAGTATCATCGCTCCCGCTAGCAATCTGAAAGCATCTCTAGAATAGAGCTGATATACCCTTGGGTTAGTAAACCCTTTGGCCATGCATCCTACTCTGGCTTTTGTCATTATCGATGGTGAAATCACATTCAGCATCACAATACACGAGTCTTCATTGCTCAAACAGATCTCAAATCTCTATATGGATTCCAACATTTCAAACAAATCTTGAATAAATCAACCTCCAATGTCTCTTAGGTTCATCATTCAATAGCTCATATAAATCAACCTCCAATGGATCTTAGGTTCATTCGATAGCTCATATAAATCAACCTTCGATGGCTAGCATTTTCTTGTGGCTTTCATCTTTCGATAACTCCTACTTTGGTTAGCTTACAATTTCTCTCTTTTAACCTCCAAAACTAGTGTATTTTGGAGATAACATTTGTGTCCCTCTTATATAATATTGTTTTATAGTTTAGTATAAAATAGTTCTTCGTATTCTTGAATTTGTTCATCTTGGCTGTTTTTTTCTTTTTCTATGATCTAATGGCTATTTTCCTTTTCCCCTTTTCCCATAAATAGCTTTTTTATTCCTTATTTTCTCTTTTACTAGTCTTTCTGGAAAAAAAATTGATTTACACTTAGTTTTATTCATCGACGAACTTTGATTTCTTAGAAATTCCTATTTGGTAATGATTTGCTTGTTATTAATATGTTTATTATTAATTCGTCACTGTAACTCAATTTGGTTTTGTTATTTCTTAAGTTTAAATTTTGTGAAATTGATATTGTTAATCTTCATGTCGATAGTTTCCTTTAATTTTCTGCTTAAATCATCGTTTTGAGCTGATTTTATTTACCTAAGTTGCTATTTTCTATTGGTGGATTTCAAGTTTTACTGCCTCGATACCTATTTGTTATTACATAATAATTCTGATTTATCAATATGTAATGGGTCATTATATGATAGCTCAACATTCGAAAGCTACTATATATTAGTATTATTATTATTATTATTTATTACTATTTTTTATGTGATAACTCATCTTTCGATGGCTCAACACTCGAAAGCCATTATAATTTTTATATGTGATAACTTATTGTTCACCATACGACAACTCACCTTTCGATGGGTCAATGCTCGAAAGCTATTCTAGTCCATTCATGATAATACAAGATGTTTCAATGTTCGAAAGCTAATTTTCTTCACTATTGTTAATACACAATAATTCATCTTGTGATGTTTAGTCATTTAACAGCAACTAATTTTGATAAGTAACTTACCACACGATGGTTCATCATTCGAAAGCCAGCTAAGTCATCATGTGATGACTCGTCGTTCGAAAGCTAGTTTTATAAGTGATTTTCCATGCGGTTGCTCATCATTCAAAAGCTAGTTTTTCGAAAGTAACTCACCATGCGACCGCTCTTTCTATCTTGTATGTTTTATCACATACATGGCTTGTAGTATATGTATAGGTCCTATTTTTTATTTTTTTATATCTTTTTTATCATTTTTATAAATGTGAATGGCGCCACATCTTTTATATATCTTAAATTAATTTTGTGCATTAAGCATTCCCACCCATTTAATACTTATTAGTTATTTGTTAGTGATTGATAGCTGAAATAGGTGGACATATAAACATGGTTTAGTACTTATATGACAACTTTAACGTTAGCTCTTTAAAAGTGGACTTTAGTTAAAGCCGATAGTTTTCGATGACCTTGATTTTTGAAAATATATCAAAGTTTAAAATATGTTCGCATCATCCCATTTTCAATTCTCATCACCTTTTATGCTTTTTGCCTTGATATTTCAATTGTTGTTTATCTCAATAGTATCTCACGTGCTTTATTTTTTTAAAGCATTCGATTAGTTCAAGTCTTAAATGGTTGGATGGTATACACAAAAATTGATAGGCTAATTTATCATAGGAAGATATCTTGAGCAGAAGAAAATAAAAACTTGGTTGGTATTAAATTTCATTTTTCCTAAAAGAATATACCTTATGTATTTTATTATGATACTAATAACTATGCGACGCACTTGATTTTGTTTAATCAGTAAGTGATTTTGTTTTTAGGAATTCTCTATTTTTAGTGGGACTGGAATTTATGACTTAAAGTGTTCATGTCTTGTTATCAAAGTCTGATTTCTTATAGTTAAAGTTTTGTTATTTGTAATACTAAATGTATTACAGCTGGAAATAGGAAGGAGGTTCTTAAAGGATTGTCTAAATATCCTAAGCTTAAGAATCCTTCAAAAGAGAATCTTTACACTTCCCACCAATTTTATTTTACAAGACAAGAAGACATCGATTCTCTATTATAATTTTTCGGAAAATCAGGAATTGAAACTAAGGCTCCAGGTCCTGATGATAGAATGGATACTACTCTAGAAGGATTCTTTGCTTTTACTTCCATTCATATCTGGCATTCCTGCTATCTACCTTTTAACCTTATTATATCTAGTGTCTTGTCCTTTCTCAAAATCTTGCCTATCCGGCTAAACTCAAATTCTTATAGTTATATTAATTCTCTATTCATACTGTTTAAGAAGCTTAAACCGGAAGACTTGTCTCCATCCACCTTATGCTTTTTGATGACTCTCCTAAAGATGAAAAACCAACCCGACGGGTATATATATTACATCTTCCCAGTTGGCAGTGGTGTGATTTATGACTTCATGAAAAAAACCAAGGACTAGACCCATTAGTTCTTTTACGTAAGATGCTTTTCTTTGGAAATGACTAGAATATTTTTCGTCTCTTACAATTTGTTTTACCTTAATTGCTTTTACCTAGTCACTATTTATACTAGCTTTATTAACTTCTGCTAAGTCATTCTTGATTATCACTGTTATCCATCGATTCGAAGGGCATCGATCGTAAGGTTCTGGCTAAGATTGACTAATTTGGGGATGCCACTAAGTTTTTTAAAAGTCGCTTGAGGCTTCTTAGTGAATAAAAACTAAGGAAGTATTCCTTAATCTAGCATCTCATTAAGTTTTAGGCGAGCCTCCGATGATAAAGAAGAAAAGGTATAGTCCATCAACCCTCATTGATGTTAAGCTTGATGTTTTTACTACAAATTCACCAATGCAGCGCCCAGTCTTTTACATTCCTAGATATTCCCTAAGTTCTACCCTTTTTCTTTTCTTTTCATATAGAGGGAGATAGATTTTTTTTCCTGTCACTTACAACATAGTCAATGTGCAACAGGTTGGCACCGATGCTTTGTTTTCAGGCAATGATCCTTTTGGTTTTCCTACTCCTTCAGAGGCTATAGGAAAGTCACCACTTTCTAAAGCCACTTTGTCATCTCTTATTTCTACCGTAGAAGATATTCTAGAGTTAGCCAAGGAAAAGTAGTGAAAAAGTTCTAGTGATGCGACTGCTTCCTCTGAACCTCCCATTAAAAATCCTAAGGAGGCGAACCCCACTATGTCTTTTCCCTTAGCTCCTGCATCTATCACCATCACTACTATAGCCACCCTTCCGACTTAAAGCCCTATTGTCGACATTACTGGTTGTCCTCTTTGTGACTCCACAGCTTTCCTTCAACAAACTTTGGGGCTCAACTCTCCAACTCTCGAGGACATTCCTCTTCCTTATTCCAGAAAGGAAATTCCTTATGCCTTAAGCTTTAAAGAGTTAATAGCAAGCATTCTCGATTATCCCGCCACCATTTTTCTAAACTCCTTAGAAACTTCTTCTTCACTCTCAAAGGAAACTCACGCTTGTTTTTTGTAGCATCTCATCTTGATATGGTTTCTCTCCATCTTTTTACTCTTACGTGTTATAAGATTTAACCATTCCAATACTGATTTTGTGTCATGGATGTTCTTGAATTTAAAAGCTCTTTTTTAATTTACAACAATCATCTCACTTTTTTCTCAGAGTATGTCCTTGTTATAGGAACTGAAATCTTTACTTTCTAATAAGATATCTCCTCTTGAGGTCAACTTTGCGATCTCCAATTCAAAATGAGTCACTAGCTTCTAATAAAACTATAGCTATGACCCTTTTGGATTTTGAAAAGAAAAGATTCTGAGAATTAGAGGACAAGATGAAAGCTTTAGAAGACAAACTCGCCCAGGCTTAGCATGAAATTTATGATCTTAAAATGACTTTAACTTGAGTTCCTACTTTATAATAATATTTGGACAAGAGGGACCTTTCTATTGGTAAATTAAAGTCGTCCTTGTATGTTGTCAAATCTAAAGTTTCTTCTTTCTTAAATGATGCCCTCCCCTAGTTGAAGGACTAAATATTTGAGGCTATTCTATTTACTACCTACAAGGATAACATTGATCAATGCCCAGACATGGATTTCCCTTCCCTTTGCACTACGGTGATAGATTACAAGAGAAAATTCGATATTCTCCTAAATCATATCTCGGGGAATTACTTTGAATTTGAGTATGGGGCTGTTAATTATCTTGTTAAGTTTTTGGCCTTTGATGATCTCCCGTTAGATGATGATGCAGAATCGGGTAGCGAAGGAGAAAATAAGTCTGATGATGACAATGATGATGACCACAATAATGAGAATGATGGTGCATGTGACTCTGCCTAAGATAAATTGCTGAGAAAGCATGGGGATGATGGTTCGAACCAATGTGGGTCTAGAGCTCCCTAAGGTCCAAGTCACATATCTAACTTCCCTTCTCCTGACGCTGATAAAGAGTCCGACAAAAATCCCACTGGTGGATCAATGCTTCGTGATTTAGGTGGATTAGGATAGTCTTCTTCTAGAGTTCAACAAGATTGATCTTTTAAGCCAAGAACTGCAATGACTCTTCCACAGGTAATTTCTTTACCCATTCTTTGTTCCATAGTTCATTTTGTTCCATAGCTGGTAGTTCTTAATTATCAGCATAGAAGGACAAATATGAATTACATAGATATTTTATTAGATAAAAAGAGAGAGGAAATCTTAAGACCTAATAGAGAAGGGGAAAGGTTATGTAGGGATTTAAATAACTCAAACGAGAAATACATGAGGCTTTTAAAATGCCTCAAGTACCTTGAGGATTTCAAGAACAAACGAGTTGCACCTCTCCTTCAAAAATTTTGCTTTCATTAAACAAACTTCCACAAAGAAAAAGTTGACCACCCTATTTTGGATGTTGATCGGGGATAGAGCCAAATTGATGGAGTATTTGTATCTGACCTACACCCATTTTCCTATGATCGGCTTGTTCCTAGGTGGTGATTGTGGTGGTTTCATCAGGCATCTCCATAAGAAGTACCTAGACAAGCATGGACCTGATCCTTATCTAAGAGAATGTTGGAATTTACCTAGGGTCCTTGCCGCCCTCTTAACTATTGATTCTCTTCCTCTCAATAAGAAAATTTAATAGGTACAAGTTTATACCAAGTATTATAAGGAGTACACTATTTATGAACCCTAATGATGTCATTTTGAATCTTTAATTTTTGTTTAAGTTGAAGGTTTAATGGAATTTCTATATAGGATTTATATTTTGATATGTTCATCATCAATGTATATGCTTCTAAATTTGCTCAAGTTTATTCTTCACCTCCCACGTCGAGATAATTTAAGCAGGTTGATTAAACTAAAAACATCTTTTAAAGAAAATTATTCTTTGATTAGAAAATCCCGCTTATTGAAATATTACGTCCTTCATGATCTTCATCGCATGTATACTCAATTTCCGAATTAGACTTTGGTGTTTTGGGATATCACAAAGAATAATTCCTTTATGAGATTTGGACTAATTATGCCAAACTGTTATGTGGTGAACTCAGCCCTCTTTCTAAAGAATGGGATTATCGTGGGTTCCTCCATTTACCACTCCTCTTGGTATCAAAGCTCCTTATATACTACATTTTCTATTTCACCTTCGTCCTTTCAAAGAATTCGATATGTTCTTTCTCATCCTAAGGATTAATAACGTTATAATATGTATGTAGTTCTTATGGTTATCATTTCTGTATAAATGTACCGATTGTCTCTCAATTATTAATAAAATTTTGTCATTACTTCGCTTTCTTCCACTAAAGGTTATTTATTGTCCATTATCTAATTTTGGACAAAAAACTGCCATTATCTCTTGATGATCCCAGCCTCAGCCAACCTCTCATGCCAAATTAGTGATTGCCCTTGAGCATCGTCCAACTCGTTCAATTTATGGTTCATCCATCGTTGATAATGCTGAAGCCAATAAATGGTATGAGAAATATGTTCAAGTAAAATCTATTATAAAAGCTTCTCAAGAGATGGTTAAGGATTTTAAAAGGAAATTTTCTTCTAAGGATGAGGAGATTTTGGACTTAACTACGAGGCTTAATTTATGTTCCGATCCTTAACAATTGGAACATGACATGAAGATCGCTCAATTTAATCAGCACATTCTTGATTTAGAGGCAATCCTTATGCAATCTAAGAACGAGAGTCAATCTTATGAGATTATAATGACTGAAAGTGAAAAAGGGTTGCCTACCACCATGCAAGTCGATTCTTCGAAAAAGGTATCTTTATAGTTTTCCTCTCCAACTTGGGCCTGCTTAAGGCGTAGTAGCAGTGCAACTGGTCCAGCTCTTCCATTGCTGGGGAACAAGCCTAGTGACCTTGCTAAAATGAGAAAATCTTTCATATTTGAATGTAACCATAGAATAAAAGAGTACTAGAATAATAAATTCTCTGAAGCGCTTTCGAATCTTAGACTTAAGGTTGAGACCTTAGAGCATAAAAAGAACAAACCTACGTCAAGAATTTAGATACTCGAGAATGAAAAATGTGGTCAATCTCACCAGATTTTCCAACTACGAGGTGCTAATAAGACTTATAAGAAGACATTGAAAGCTCAAATAGATTCTATTGACTCGCTTAAAGTTATTCGTCATAAGGAAAAGAAGTTGAAGAAATACATTCTTATAGCAATTCAACACATTGTTGATCCTCCCCTTGCATTAGAAACTTTGATGAAGGCAAAGGAGCTTAAAGATCAATTAGGGTTAATGCAATTTTATTCTACTAGGGCCTCTCAGCTTGATTCATTAGTAGATTATTTAATTGAAGTTATAGTTGCTTTTGACCTAAAAATTGACTTCATGTTTTTAGGCTTAGAAAGAAACCATCGGTTGGGGAAGGCTATTATTTCCAATTTTCAAAGATATCAACATCATTTCTGGTATCAGATGCTCTTAAAGAAATTGGAGGTCCTCCAATTTTGTACAAGGAAGCCGGTTCAACCAACAAACTACACTTTTGCACTTTAGAAGTTGAAGGGAAAGGAAAAGAGCTAGTTTACAAACATCCCTCTTCCTCATCCTTCAGAGTTGTGAACTTTGAGAATATTTTGTTGTAAATACTAATTTTATTGTGAAGAATATTTATTGTATATTATGACTATAATAAAAATTTCTGTGCCTATTTCGTAGTGCCTCCTGATGAGCTATCTTTTTGTGCCTTATAATATAGCCCTTATGCTTTTCCACGAATGCTTTACCCATATTGAATGATAGAGCTAAAGAACTTTGTCCTCTATTTCTTTTGTATAGATGTTCTTGATAAGGGTTTGAAGCGGTTTTATCTCCCTTCGTTCATCCTCCTTGAATAGTTGCTTTTGCCAGGCCTGGCAGTTGGACCAAAGGCTTAATTGACCATCACTCTTTGGATGGTTGCTTTGGCCAGACCTTGCTGCGTTACCAAAGGCTTCTTGTCCATCCGTCCAATGGTAGGATCAAAGGCTTAATTGATTATCATTCTTTGGATGGTTGCTTTAGCCAGGCCTTACGATAGGAGCAAAGGCTTGTCATCCATCTTCCTTGGATGAGTGCTTTGACTAGGTCAGGCAGTGGGATCAAAGGCTTAATTGACCATCACTCTTTGGATGGTTGCTTTGGCTACGCCTTTTGGCAAGACCAAAGGCTTTTCTTACATCTCCCTTGGATGGATGCTTTGACCAGGCCCAGCGGCAGGATCAAAGGATCAATTGACCATCACTCTTTGGATGGTTGCTTTGGCCAGGCCTTCCAGGAAGACTAAAGGCTTTTCCTTGATTTTTATTCTGTTTCATTGAAAGTCGATTTATATGAAAATACAGCCTTGATTACCAATTTAACTCTTTATTATTTTATACTTCATTTGTCCTTTCTTATAATTCTTTGAAAGCTCATATTTGACAAATTCTTGTAACTCTCCTTTCTTTACATAGTATTTAATATTCCTTCTTGGATTTTTCTTAGAAGTCCAATAATTCAATCTTTCCCTTTTGAGAAAATACATCCTCTCTTGAGAAATACAAAGGGGAGTGATAATTTTGCTCTTTGGTCCTCTAGTTGTGCGGTTTCTTTATTCACCTTTGTGCCTTTTTCATGGATTCATAACTCTTTCATGGTTCTTGTCCAATATCCTTTTCGTTATTTGAGAATTTTTTTCTTTTTCAATAAGAGTCAAATTGACAACATCTTTCCATTTTCGAGCAAACTTATCGAAGTCATAGTTTAGTTCTATCTCAAAAACTACCCTTGAGCTTGAAATTGGAAGCTTTGTCTAGCTTGAGCAAACAAAACGTTTCTAAATTCGATATTATCCATGCCTCTGGTTTTTTTCTCCCTACTCAAATTTTTTGCTATAGTGAAGATCAGTTGTTTCAAACTCCATTTATTTGGCTATATTGTGTTATCCTCTTTTTTTTATAAAGGTAGAAGGGCTATGTTCCTTAGGTCTATTTCTCATTTCTCATTGAGTTGAAGATCACTTCGTGAATGGTTTAGGATATTCAAATGTGGCTCTGCTATCCTTGCCAAGACTTAACAACCATGGCTAAAGCTTGAAGGAGAAAATTTTGGCTTCATAAGAAGGGATTGCCTTGAGTTCAATTCTCAGCGCAAACACCACTAAATGTTAGGCTGAAGTTTGAGCCTTGTGCAAATCTAAATGTTCAAGTTAAAAGAGAGAAGGACCAATAATTCATGCACTTTGTCAGAGAATTAAATATATTCATCCTTATGTAAATCAAACTGGCAGGTCCTTGGTTCAACATGCAACACACAAGTCTTTAATTATACATGCAAGTCATAAATGATTAATCATGTATGTAAGGCGCGAGTCATAAGGCACATATGCAAGTCCATGGTCCAAAGATATCTGACATACAAGTACTTGATTAGAAAGATTTGATTTCAATTTGACCTAATGGCCATGAAAATCCGAATTTCAAACTTTTTCTTACACACTTGGAAAAAATGAGGAAGAAGAAGATTAAGAATTCAACCACTTTTAGGTGGGGGTACATGTCTATTTATAGAGGACTTGAACTATTAGATTCTTGACATATGGCATCTCGTCAAAAATGGATGATCATGATTTGCTAATATGAAAAATGTTCAAAGTGGCAAGTGGTACAACCTTCTTTCTGAGTCAAGAAGATGTCCTGTTAATGATCCAATAATAGCTTGCCACGTAGCCAGTGGAATATTGTTTTTATGTGGATTAGTCAACATGTGATAGCATAGAAGTGTCACCATTCAACATCTCGATTTATCATCATACGACGACTTTAAGATGTTATCACCCTTCAATTGCATGTTTGATCACCATGCAATAGTTTCCTTCAATGGCTTGCTTTAGCATCATGCGATGGCTTCAAACCATCACCCTTTTAATAACTTACTTTATCATCTTGCAACAGCTTCAAATCATCACCCTTCTATAACTTGCTTTATCATCATGTGATAGCTTCAAATCCTCACTCTTCGATAGCCTGTTTGGTCATCATTTGACAGCTCATGTAATCAACCTTCGATGGTGGTTAGGTTTATCGTTCGACGGCTAATATAAATCAACCTTTGATGACTCTTAGGTTCATCATTCGATGGCTCATATAAATCAACCTTCGATGGCTCTTAGGTTCATCATTCGATGGCTCATATAAATCAACCTTCTATGGCTCTTCATTTCACCATTCAACAGCTCATACAAATCAACCTTCGATGGTTGTTAGGTTCATCATTCGACAACTCATATAAATCAATCATAGATGGCTCTTAGGTTCATCATTCGATAGTTCATATAAATCAATCTTCGATGGCTAGCCTTTTCCTTTCGATTTCATCTCTCAATAGCTCCTACTTTGGTCTTGTTGTGATGTCTCCCTTTTAACCTACGATAACCAGTGTATTTTGGGTATAACATTTCCCCCTCGTTTTATAACATCGCTTTATACTTTAGTATAAAATAACTCTTTGTATTCTTGAATTTTTTCATCCTGACTATTTTTATCCTTTCTCATGATTTAATGGTTATTTTTCATTTCCCACTTTTCCTATAAATAGCTTTCTTCTTCCTTCTTTTCTCTTTTACCAGTCTTTCTAAAAAGAAATCGATATACACTCAGTTTTCTTCATTAGCGAACTTTGATTTCTTAGAAATTCCATTTGGTAATGATTTGCTTGTCGTTAATACATCTATTATCAATTCGCCACGGTTATTCAATTTGGTTTGGTTACTTTCTAAGTTTAAATTTTGTGAAATTGATATTCTTAATCTTCATGTTGATAGTTTCCTTTAAGTTTCTTCTTAAATCGTCATTTTGATATGATTTTATTTACCTAAGGTGTTATTTTCTATTAGTGGGTTTCAGGTTTTATAGCCTCAATATATGTTTCTTATTGCACAATAATTCTGATTTATCAACATGTGATGGGTCATTATACGATAGATCAACATTTGAAAGAAATTATATACATCATTTTTTATTTATTTTATGTGATAACTCTGGCTGAACACTCAAGAGTCGTTATAAATTTTTATGTGCGATTACTTACTGTTCACCACACGATAACTCACCTTTCGATGGGTCAATGCTCGAAAGCTTTTCTTATCGATTCAAGATAATTAACCATACAATGATTCAATGTCTGAAAGCTAATTTTATTCACTATTGTTAATACTCAATTGTCAATCATTCGACGGCTAATTTTTATAAATAACTTACCACACAAGGCTCATCATTCGAAAGCTAGTTAACTCATCATGCGAAAGCCAGTTTTTATAAGTGATTTTCCATGAAATGCCTCATCATTCGAAAGCTAGTTTTTTGGAAATAATTCACCATGCGACAGCTCTTTTTGTCTTATATCTTTTATCACATGCGAGGCCTATAGTATATGCATGGGTCATATTTTTTATTATTTGTTATCATCATCATCATTATTTTTTAGACGTGAACGGTACCAATCTTTCACATATCTTAAATTAATTATTAGTTATTATCATTATTATTAAGAAGGATGTTCTGAAAGGATTTTCTAAATCTCCTAAGCTTAAGAATCCTACAGAAGAGAAACTTTACACTTCCCACCAGTCTTATTTTACAAGACAAGAAGACATCGATTCTCTATTACAACATTTTGGAACATCGTGAATTGAAACTAGGGCTCCAGGTCTTGATGATAGAATGGATACTCCTCTAGAAGGATTCATTGCTTTTACTCTCATTCATACTTGACATTCCTGCTATCTTCCTTTTAACCATATTATATCCAGTATGTTATCCTTTCTCAAAATTGCGCCTATCAAGGTAAACCGAAATTCTTATTATTATATCAATTCTCTATTTATACTGTTCAAGGAGGTTAAACTAGAAGACTTGTCTCCATCCATCCTATGCTCTTTGATGACTCTCCAAAAGTTGAAAAGCTAACCCGATGGCTCTACATATTACATTTTCCCTATTGGCAGTGGAGTGATTTCTAACTTCGTTAACAAAACCAAGGACTGAAACCATCAGTTCTTTTACGTAAAATGCTTTTCTCATGAAATTTCTGGAAGATTTATATCCTTTGTACCCAATCACTATTTATACTAGCTTTATTAACTTCTGCTAAGTCATTCTTGATTATCACTATTAGCCATCGACTCGAAGGCTTCGATCCTAAGGTTCCGACCAAGGTTGTGCGATTCGGGGATGCCATTGAGTTTTCTAAGAGTTGCTTAAGGCATCTTACTGAAGAAAAACAAAGGAAATATCCCTTAATTCAGCTATCTCATTGAGTTTTAGGCAAGCCTCCGATGATAAAGAAGAAAAGGTATGGTCCATTAACCCTCCTTGCTGTCAAGCTTTATATTTTTACTACAAATTCACATATACAACGCCCATCCTCCTATAGTCCTAGATATTCCCCAAGTTCTACCCTTTTTCTTTTTTTTTCATATTAAGGAGATAGATTTTTTTCTAACACTTATCACACAGTAGATGTGCAAGCGATTATCACCGTCGCTTTGTTGTCGGGCAATGACCCTTTCATTTTGCCTACTTCTTCAGAGGCTACAGGAAATTCACCACTTTCTAAAGCCACTTCGTCATCTCTTATTTCTACCGCAGAAGATATTTTGGTGTTAGCCAAAGAAAAGAAGCATAATAGTTCTAGTGATGCAACTTGTTCTTTCAAGTCTCCCTTTAAAAAGCCTAAGGAGGCTGACCCCACTATGTCTTTGCCCTTAGCTCCTACATCAAGCACCATTACTACTATAACCACCATTCTGGCTCAAAACCCTATTACTGACATTATTGGTTCTCCACTTCGTGTCTCTACAGCTTTCCTTCAACAAGCTTTTGGGCTTAACTCCCCTACTCTCGAGGACGTTCCTCCTCATTTCGGGATGGAAATTCCTCGTGCCTTAAGCTTTAAAGAGTTAATAACAAGCACCCTCCATTCTCCTACCACCATTTTGTTAAACTCATTGTTAATGCCAAAAATGGATCAACACCCAAGAATAAGTTGTATGGAACCCATGAGACCTAGATCTAGTAGATCGTAGTAATAATAAAAGAAAATAAACAGAAATAAGAAAGAGAGACACGAGATTTTATAGTGGTTCGGCAACCTTTGGCATACGTCCACTTTATAGTTTTATTGCTTATTGATTTGATTAACATTAAAAAGGATTTGAGAGAGAATAAGCATAATATAGGGGTTAGACTGATTCTAAGTCCTAGAATTATCTAAAGTAACTGCCTTGGTGACTATTGTGTAGAGGTAGAAGACGAAGAAGAGACAGATCTTTCACGTAGTGATGGAAGAAACTAGATCCCTTTTGGTTGCTCCATGGTTTGTATTTATAGTGGTAGCAGTCGTATTGGGCTAGAAGAAGAGTTCAAGCAGAGTCCAGAAGTCGGCCTGGAGGAGTACAAAAAATCATGGAGCCCACTGACATATTTACATATGTCAGTACCGACCTCTTCATGTCAGTACCGACATGTGTGCTTTGCATGTGTGTAGTTCAATCCCCTTGCATTCTCTTCCTTACTTTACTTTGGGTTATCCCATGTTATTTTAGTGAATCGTGGATTGACCTTAATGATAGTTCCTTTATTACTTGAGTAGTTTTGTTGTCCCAACTGCCGATTCTTCACATTTGGTAATTGGTTGTTCGAAACACATTGAAATCCCTTGAGAAAGCATAGAAGAGGTAGATAATAATGCTTGTAAGGTTTGAGTGAAATATCCAAAGGCATAAGAAGCCTTCACTGACTTGTAGAGGTCACCGACCTATTAAATTTGCTCCATTCTAGTTGAAATTTCTCCGAGGTAATTTTCTGTTTTATCTAAGTGTGCCTCCAAGATTTTAGGTCGTTTCGTCTTCATTTCAACGTTCTACCTCCTATTGGTTTCTACTTGGATAAAAACCCAATTAACATTTGCCCTCCAGAGTATGCTTTTGTTGAAAACAAAGTTGCTCTGGACTGAAACTAGATATGGACTGTTTTCCATAGACTCTAGTTAATTGTTTGAACGTTATCCGGAGACATTACTTTTATTTGTCCCTAATTGATTACTATTTGTTGACTTGTCTATTTGGGGTTGAACTGAATATCACTACAATAAATCTGACCTTTGCTGTAACACCTCGCATTTTTATATAATTAAATAATCAAATAACGATGAATAGTGAAAATAAATATTTTGTAATTGTCAAAATATGGCCTTGAAACTTATACCATTGTGTTCATGGTGATTTCTGATCAATTTCCATATATAACTTGTCAAAATCCGAGTTAATACGGAGAAGTCATGGAGGAAACAAAAATCAAGAGAAATGAAAAAAAAAATATGGGTCGACCCATAGGTCAACCCAGAGCACTCCTAGGTCGACCGCCAGGTCGACCCAAGGAGAACAGAGGTCGACCCTAGGGTCGACCCGCATTGCCACCTGGGCGTATTTTCATCCAGGTACATGCCGAACGAAATAAAATCAATTTTTATTCAATCTGAGCCATACGTTGATGCATTTGATAGCTCCGAACGACCCTGTAACGTGGTGGCTCCAAATTCAATTGAAGAATCCAACGGCCTGGGATCCCCAAACTCCTCTATAAATAGAACCCTAAGCCTAGCTATTTTCTTACAATCAGATTTTCTCCCAATGGGTTCATTGCCTGAGGCTGGACCCTAAATAGAAAATATTTCTTTGGATTCATTGCTTGAGGATGGACCCTAAGAAGAAAATATTTGTAAGGAGGAGGACTTCTCAATAAAAATATTATACACCTTAGAAGGGGATCCAAAAGGACCATGGAGCCAAGCTGAGCACAAGCAAAGCTAAGGACGACAGGTGAGTGAATTTAATTATATCTTTTACGTTTATGATATATTATCATTAGATCCCCGTTAAATAATTTTATTCAGTATTTATTTCAATAATTAATTCTGTTAATTAGTTATGCTGAGATGTAAATTGAATAAGAGAATTTATATTTAATTAATATTAGGCTTGACAGTTAGAGAAAGGCGTAAGCCTAAAAGTAAGAAATTTACAGTTGTTTACATCTATTTTAAAGTAGAAATTTAGCCTGTAAATGTTAGCTTCTTTTTATTCATTTTTACGCGAATAAAATAGTAAAGAGAAGAATTCACAAGTACGGAGTAAAGTAAAAGAACACTAGATTTACAGAAATTAGATGTAAGATAAGAAAAGCTGAAATAAAAAGAGAAAGATAGAAATTTGTAGTAAATTATGCTCAAACGGGGAAAAATAAATTATAAGGGAAAATCTGATAATTTGATTTGGAAGTAAGTGATAGATTAATTGATTGGTTTAGAAAAGAGAATACATTTCCATAGTTTAATATTTAAAAGATAACGATAAACCTAATTGCAAGAATAAAAGACAGAAAAAGAGAATTAGTGTAAAATAGAAAAACTACTGTATTTTGCACTATCCAGAAAGTAAAAGAAATAATAAAAGAATATCTTGCAGTTACGGATTATTGTTTATAGCATTGTTTAGTATTAAAACATGGAATTGGAATTTTAGCACTGTTTTGTAACCAACCAAGTAGAATAGAACTACTTCCTAAAATATAAGAAAATAAAGTGAAGAATTACAAGAAGTAAATAAGAAATCAAGTTAATTATTAGACAAGGCTAGAAGCAATTAAAAGAAATATACCTAGATGTGCAATTACTGCGCAGATAATAGAATAAAGGCAAAGCGGTTATTATGATAAGTAAATTTGTGACAATCGGACGTAGTCCCAAGCCAAGATTGTCATATAATATAAGAGAATTAAAGAGAATTCAATATCATAATAAAAGAAGACAAGCTAGAATAGAAAAGAGATGCTTGTAATTATATTTATAATGTACAGATTATAAAAGAAAATAAAAGTGACAATTACAAGTAAAATTATAAAATACGTTATAATTAAGTAGAAAGAACAGAAAAGGCTTATTTAAGACATAAATTAAATTAATAAGCAAATAGAGCAGAAATAATAGAAGAGGCTTATTTTAATAAACTTAAGACTTAAATTAAGTTAATAAGCAAGATAATAGAAGTGGCCCATACCAACTGCATTCCCTTTCAGTCAGGAACTGATTGTCTCACAATAGTTAGGTGAAGTTGGGACAAGATTATGCTAAGTAGGTTAAATAAGTAGCCAACAGAATAAGAAAAGTAAACTAAATGCAAAATAAAAGATTAGACTTAGAGTCTAATAAAAGAGTGAGATGCGTTTTAAGCAGCCCAAAGGATGAAGAGCCTAACGACGTAGTTCATCACAGAAGAAGCACGTCCAACTTAATTATTTTGGGCTAGAAGGAAGTACGAGACTTCAACAGGACGTGAGGGTACTTTAGAATTGCCCTCTGGGTAGGCGTAATGGAGTAGTCCTCTAGAGGCAGGTCTATAGGTGTTCCATCAAAAGAGTATGCCTTGACTGCTTTTTGCATGGTAGGACCGTTGTAAGCAGTCAAAAGGGGTTGATGTTTGAAGTAGGATATTCGTATGTCCCAGTACTTGCAAGTAAGTTTTAGTGGGTAGGACCCAAAAGGATAGTCGCATGCAGATATCAGGCCAGCATCAAAACCAAGAGGAGTTCGGGAAAGACTAGAGTTAAACCAACAGTCCAATGATACTTTCACTATTAAGACATTGGATAAGGAGCACCGCCAATTGGATGTTTAGATTGTTTGTAGTAGGGCACAACCACTTAGCTCTTTAGAGGTCTTTCAATTAGTTGAGGGGTGGCTGCGTGGGGCCATAGCCACGATAAGAAAAGATACAGACCAAATAGAATATCTGTATTGTAGGCCTAATGAGGCAGTCCTTTACAGAAATAGAATATCTGTATTGTAGGCCTAACGAGGTAGTCCTTTACAGACATAGAAAATCCCCGACTGAGTTCCGTACAAGGTAGACCTTGTTAAGCGGGATTCTGGGAGTAGACATAACGATTATGTATAGTCCTAAAGGTACGCACTGGGTGGTACATTGTAGATGTTTGGGCATTAGTATAGACTAGTGCGGACATAGTTTTACGTTTTCATAGTAGACGACGGAACATCTGTATTGTGGGCCTTATGAGGCAGTCCTTTATAGATGTAGTCATAGAACGCCATGGAAGCAAGACGATGGAGTCCTTTGCGAGGGGGATATGGAAGGTACTATGGGTAGTACCTAGGACCGATGCGGTCATTAGGCATATAGCTATATATATATATATATCAGTTATTAGGTTTTAATCTACTAGGGAGTAGATGGGCACGATTCACGCATAGAGGCAAGAGTATTATAAACCCAATGTACCTAATATAATAGTAAATGGAAATAAAACAGTATATGTGGAATTAAGCTTAGAAGTGTATAATTTTTCCATTCACCAGAACTTTAGTTCTGACCCCCTCCTCATAACATCCTACAGGTTATGTAGATGGCAGAGACTTTCCAGCTTTGAGATACTTGTTTAGAAAGTGTTATTTTATTGGTGAGTATTTACTTACTATTATATTTTAGTCAGTTCCGTTGTGAGATATTTATCTGAGCTCTGATATATTTATCTTTGCCTATTTTGCAGGATACCAAATACCCAACTCGGGTTTCAGTGGGCTTGATTTTAGCATTTTTGCGAAAAATCTGAACTCATTGGGATTCGGGTTGTTACATTTGGTATCAGAGCCTAGGTTTAGGATTCCTAGGTAGATAATGAGTGAACATATTTATATTTTTGAATAAAATATAAATATATTATGTACTAAAACCCAAATAGTCCCCAATTATAGATTTTAACATATGGAAAGTTTTTAGATGTATATTTGTGCATAGTTTGTCAGTTGGGTTTGGGATGACCCAAGTATGTTGAGCCCTATGTTAATTATCGATTTATAGCATACATATAAGCCATGTTTTGAGAGAATATTAGTATCCATATGTTATAGTAAGTGGGGAAGTTCCCTAGGGAGAGTAGGGAGAGTGTTTTATTTTGGAAGGAATAAGAGGTTTTAGTAAGAAGAAAATCCACTTTATGTCTAATCCAATAAAATGAAATTTTGAATTGAAAAGTTGTAAAATATAATTATTAATATATTTGAGGAAGTAAATATTGGGTTTTTGAAAAAAGAATAAGTGGTATGAAATTTAAATTGGTTTTTATATGATATAGATTTTGTTAAAAGTGAAATTCTTTTTGAAGAATTATAGAGCATGTATAGCTCGCTAGTTTCTTTGTAGGTAAACAAAGATATTAAATATAAAAACCTAGAGTGTGTTAAGTATCGAAACCGTAGATTACAACATTTATTGTAGTAATAGATGTTTTTAGTAAAAATAAAGGAAGCATAGACTATGACACTATTGTTATAGTAGGTGACTCCCAAATGAAATGTTTTTACATAGCATATGAGATTTATTTATTGAATCCATATATTAGTATTTTGGGGTTGTAGTAATGGTGTTTTATGCAACATCTGTTTTGACCCAAATGAGTTTTGGAGATAATCTCTAAAGTGGTTTGTATGTACACTTATTATTTAAATAAGTATTTGAAAATGTTTTCTAGTTATAAAGCAGTTTTAAAAATGAGTTCTTTTGAAAAATAATGTACGTTAAATTAATGAATTTAGTAGGAAATATCTTATGTAAGTAAATATAGAGTAAACATACCTTAATCTATTGGAATGAAATGAATAATGATATAATTTTCTATGAATCATAAATAAAGATGTTTTGTGAAAGTTATAAGGAATACATGAAAGATATGTACAAGGTATGGAAAGCACCATATTTTGTATAGTCTATTTCGATAAAATATAAAATAAATTCCTTATAATTTCACATAAACATGAAATCCTCCTTTAAATGATTCATAGAAAGTTTTAGCGTTAAGGGTTTCTCATAAGAGAGTAATTCCAATACATTATGGTATAAAACCATTAAGTGTAGTAAGTTAGAAAAGTTAAGAGATTTTTGATAAAATAATTGTTCTTATCTACTCGAGTTTTAGTAAATTTGAAAATCTATGAAAAAAAAGAAAGATATTTTGAAAACATGTGAGGACATTTTTTTAAGTCAAGAAAAAAGAAAAATGTTTTAAGAACAAGCAAGACATGTTTTAAAGAAAGATGGTTTGGTGGAAAAGTAAATAAGTTTTTGAAAAGGTAAAATTTTAAGTAACCTAGTACCTTTGAATTTAACAGAAAACTTCAAAATAACACTTTCAAAGGCAAGAATCTTGGGATTTGATGTTTCAGAAATTTATGAGTTTTAATTTTTGAAGAAAAATGATAAATACCAAGCCAAATCAGACTTTTAAATATGGAGTAGATAGGAATCATTTTCTAGGTGTAACGGGAAAAGTGTAAGGCTATAGCAGTAATTACTCCTAGTAGTAATGATAAAAGTTCCTGTAAGGTGTATAGGACACTGGTGAAAACCTAGAAATGTTGCTTCATGTGTGTAGACTATAGAAGAATAGTGAAGTGATATTAGTAAGATAGTAAGACACACGTGGTTGGGAAAAATAGTCCTTAGTTGGGGAAAAAATGAAAGGTAAAGAGAAAATTTCCCCAAGCTTAGTTGCCTTTTTAGATAGAGAGTGCATAGATTGAAATCCTGATCCATTGCAGTTAATGAGACTTAGTTATTCCCTTTTGAGCATGGAATAGAAGAGGTGAATATATCTTATTTGTCATGAGTAATACAGCAAAATTTGGTAATAAGTAATAGACGATAGGAGGAGCATATGAGTTACTTGGATTCCTAGAGTAGGACCTTTCTGTGTCAGAGTGGACATGGTCCTAGACCTCCTAGCCCTATATGATAGTTGTGTTTAGTTGCTATATTAAAAGAAGAGTAAAAGAAAATAAAAGGTAACTAAAAGAAAAACAGTAAGATCTAACGAAAGCAACAGAAAAGTCAATAGAAATAAATGAGAATTGCAAAAGAAAAATACATCTTTCCCATAAATTAAGCTTGGGAAAAAGTTTGAAAGGAAAAATCTTTCTTATGTAAACTGTGCTTGGGAAAGAAAATAGGGATTTTTATAGAATAATAGCCTAAATTCCAAGTGTGAAGAAAGATGTGCGCAAAAGAAAAATGGAGAAATGTGGAGTTTTTCCGTTTTCTACCTTCTTTCTGATATAAGAAATCGAGTTCGAAAAATTAGATTTTTCTAAAATTCGAATATTAAAAGTTGTGTGGTAGGATTTGGATGAAAAATTCATTGAACTACACCCCTATTCAATCAGAGTGTCGGAAAAATTGGATGAAGAACGTTTTGAGTTTTCAAAAGATTGCATTCATATTGAAATTGCAAGTATATTTAGGGTGTGTGCGTCATATTTTAAGTAAATTTTTAAAGAAGAAAAGCATTCATATTGGAGGTACCGCATAGAAATTCATGTACATGCATATATTTTGTATTGAATAACACTTTTGCATAAGAACACGGATGGTCGAAAAATTGGATGTACACAAAATAGAGTAATTAATGTGAGGAATTACATAATTTTACCCTTGTCGAATTTCGGGAACGAAATTTCCTAAAGGGTGGGAGAATGTAACACCCCGCATTTTTATATAATTAAATAATCAAATAACGATGAATAGTGAAAATAAATATTTTTGTAAGAATATGGCCTCGAAACTTATACCATTGTGTTCGTGGTGATTTTCAGATCAATTTCCATATATAACTTGTCAAAATCCGAGTTAATACGGAGAAGTTACGAAGGAAACAAAAACCGAGAGAAAAGAAAAAAATAATAATAAATATATGGGTCGACCCAGAGCACTCCTAGGTTGACCGCCAAGTCGATCCAAGGAGAACAAAGGTCGACCCGTGTTGCCACCTGGATGAAATTTCATCCAGGTATGTGCCGAACGAAATAAAATCGATTTTTATTCAATCCGAGCCATACGTTGATGCATCTGATGGCTCCGAACGACACTATGACGTGGTGGCTCCATATTCAATCCAATAATACAACAGTCTGATATCCCCAAACTCCACTATAAATAGAACTCTAGACCTAGCTATTTTCTCACAATCAGATTTTCTCCCAATGGGTTCATTGCCTGAGGCTGGACCCTAAATAGAAAATATTTCTTTAGGTTCATTGCCTGAGGCTGGACCCTAAAAAGAAAATATTTCTAAGGAGGAGGTCTTCTCAATAAAAATATTATACACCTTAGAAGGGGATCCAGAAGGACCATGGAGCCAGGCTGAGCACAAGCAAAGCTAAGGATGACAGGTGAGTCGATTTAATTATATATCTTTTACGTTTATGATATATTATCGTTAGGTTCCCATTAAATAATTTTATTCAGTATTTATTTCAGTAATTAATTCTGTTAATTAGTTATGCCGAGACTGTAAATTGTATAAGAGAACTTATATTTAATTAATATTAGGCTTGACAGTTAGAGAAAGGTGTAAGCCTAAAAGTAAGAAATTTACAGTTGTTTACATCTATTTTAAAGTAGAAATTTAGTTTGTAAATGTTAGCTTCTTTTTATTCTTTTTACGCAAATAAAATAGTAAAGAGAAGAATTCGCAAATACGGACTAAAATAGAAGAACACTAGATTTACAGAAATTAGATGTAAGATAAGAAAAGCTGAAATAAAAAGAGAAAGATAGAAATTTGCAGTAGATTATGCTAAAATAGGGAAAAATAAATTAAAAGGGAAAATCTGATAACTTGATTTGGAAGTAAGTGATAGATTAATTGGTTGGTTTAGAAAAGAGAATACATTTCCATAGTTTAATATTTAAAAGATAACGATAAACGTAATTGCAAGAATAAAGAATGAAAAAGGGAATTAGTGTAAAATAGAGAAACTACTGTATTTTGCACTATCCAAAAAGTAAAAGAAATAATAAAAGAAATATCTTGCAGTTACGGATTATTGTTTATAGCATTGTTTAGTATTAAAACATGGAAATGGAATTTTAGCATAGTTTTGTAACCAACCAAGTAGAATAGAACTACTTCCAAGAATATAAGAAAATAAAATGAAGAATTACAGGAAGTAAAGAAGAAATCAAGTTAATTATTAGATAAGACTAGAAGCAATTAAAAGAAATATACCTAGATGTGCAATTACTGCGTAGATAATAGAATAAAGGCAAAGCAGTTATTATGATAAGTAAATTTGTGACAATCGGACGTAGTCCCAAGCCAAGATTGTCATATAATATAAGAGAATTAAAGAGAATTCAATATCATAATAAAAGAAGATAGATTAGAATAGAAAAGAGACGCTTGTAATTATATTTATAATGTACAGATTATAAAAGAAAATAAAAGTGAAAATTACAAGTAAAATTATAACATAGGTTATAATTAAGTAGAAAGAACAGAAAAGGCTTATTTAAGACTTAAATTAAGTTAATAAGAAAATAGAGCAGAAATAATAGAAGAGGCTTATTTTAATAAACTTAAGACTTAAATTAAGTTAATAAGCAAGATAATAGAAGTGGCCTATACCAATAGCATTCCCTTTCAGTCAGGAATTGATGGTCTCACAATAGTTAGGTGAGGCTGGGACAAGACTATGCTAATTAGGGTAAATAAGTAGCCAACAGAATAAGAAAAGTAAACTAAACGCAAAATAAAAGTTTAGACTTAGGGTCTAATAAAAGAGTGAGATGTGTTTGAAGCAACCCAAAGGATGAAGAGCAAAACGAAGCAGTTCATCATAGATTTCAGCACAAAAGAAGCACATCCAACTTAGTTATTTTGGGCTAGAAGGAAGTACGAGACTTCAACGGGACGTGAGGGTACTCTAGGATGGCCCTCTGGAATAGGCGTAACGGAGCAGTCCTCCAGAGGCAGGTCTGTAGGTGTTCCATCAAAAGAGTATGCCTTGACTGCTTTTTGCATGGCATGACCATTATAGGCAGTCAAAAGGGGTTGATGTTTGGAGTAGGATATTCGTATGTCCCAGTACTTACAAGTATGTTTTAGTGGACAGGACCCAAAAGGATAGTCGCATGCGGATATCGGACCAGCATCAAAACCAAGAGCGAATTCGGGAAAGACTAGAGTTAAACCAACAGTCCAATGATACTTTCACTATCGAGACATTGGATGAGGGGCACGCCAATTGGATGTTTAGATTGTTTGCAGTAGGGCACAACCACTTAGCCCTTTAGAGGTCTTTCGATTAGTTGAGGGGTGGCTGCGTGGGGCCATAGCCACGATAAGAAAAGATACAGACCAAATAGAATATCTGTATTATAGGCCTAACGAGGCAGTCCTTTACAGAAATAGAATATCTGTATTGTAGGCCTAACGATGTAGTCCTTTACAAAAATAGAAAATCCCCGACTGATTCCGTACAAGGTAGACCTTGTTAAGCGGGATTCAAGGAGTAGATAGAATGATTACGTATAATACTCAATGTATGCACTGGGTGGTACATTGTGGATGTCCGAGCATTAGTATAGACTAGTGCGGATGTAGTTTTACGTTTTCATAGTAGACGATGGAACATCTGTATTGTAGGCCTTATGAGGCAGTCCTTTATAGATGTAGTCACTGAATGCCATGGAAGCAAAACGATGGAGTTCTTTGCGAGGAGGATACGGAAGGTACTATGGGTAGTACCTAGGACCGATGCGGTCATTAGGCATATAGCTATATATATATATATCAATTATTAGGTTTTAATCTACTAGGGAGTAGATGGGCATGATTCACGCACAGAGGCGAGAGTATTATAAACCCAATGAACCTAATATAACAGTAAATGGAAATAAAATGGTATATGTGGAATTAAGCTTAGAAGTGTATAATTTGCCCATTCACCAGAACTTTAGTTCTGACCCCCTCCTCATAGCATCCTACAGGTTAGGTAGATGGCGGAGACTTTCCAGCTTTGAGACACTTGTTCAGAAAGTGTTTTTTTATTGGTGAGTATTTACTTACTATTATATTTTAGTCAGTTCCGCTATGAGAGATTTATCTGAGCTCTGATATATTTATCTTTGCCTATTTTGCAAGATACCAGATACCCAACTCGGGTTTCAGTGGACTTGGATTTTAGCAATTTTGCGAAAAATCCGGATTCACTGGGATTCGGGTTGTTACATTTGCCTACCAATATATATGGGTCGGTAAAGATAACCTTTATCTACCAATATTTAATGGTAAGATTTATTGGTAGGTAAATATTGCCAATATTATAACATTTTTGAAGGATGATTATCTACCAATAAATATGAGTAAGTAAAAAGTATTACCTACGCATATACTGCATGGAAAGTTTTTTGCAATTAGCGCATATATTTCCCTCCTATCATTTTAAATTTTCAGTAAAAATAATGTTGAGTTGTGTGACGATGTGTTAAAAAATATTATCCTAGCAATTTCATTTTTGGAATGAAGGTTTCATTTTCTTATCCTAGAAATGTTCCTTGTAAAATCACTTATGTATTAATTATTAATATTTATTTTGAAATGTGAAATAATTAGCAATTAATAATTAATAAGTAGTAATTACATTTTAAATTATTATCATTAAATATTCAATAACCATTTATTAATAACTAATCATTTATTAATAACTTTTCACATATTGCCATTTTTATTCAAACAATGGACTATTAAAACGTAAGTAGCGTAATTTTTCTGAAAACTTTCACAATTTCATACCAATATGTCATCATCCAAAATGGCTAAAACATATTCTCCCCAATTTATTAAAGAAACACAATCCATACCATACCCTCCAGCTACAGATCTAACCATTTATTTTAAATAAAATTTAACGGTACAAATCTCAATCCGTGTATTTCCTTTTGATTGGCCACACTAGAAACCAACAGGAACCACTATCCACCTTTGAATCCCCCACATCTCCATTCTCCAAAGTACTATTCAGATCCCCAATCATCTCATCTTCCCAAACCCTAATTCCCAAATTAATCAAATAAATTTGTTAATTTCACCATGGTAGGAAGAGGCACTACAAGAAAAATTGTTAATCAAACATGTTTTACTCCCATTTACTCCTTTTTGATTCAATTCTGAAATTAGTTTTCTGTTCCATCAAAAAGTAACCTTTTTGTTTATTTTCCAATTTATGCTTCCTCTTAATTTTTTGACTAAATTATTCTTCCTCGTTAATTTTCTATGTAAAATGCATTATGTAGTTTTGTAAGAATGGAAGATGATATATTTAGAAGGGCCATCTAGAGAATGTTATTTAGACTACAACCAAATTCTAGATCATCATCTTATGCTGCTGCATTGATTAATATTGGGGTAAAACAAGCACTTATTCGAATGCTTTATAAACTTTTTTGCATATTTTATTTTTCCTCTACAAGTATTAGCACATGAAGTTCTTAAAAATAATACCCCAAGAAATTATAACAATCTTGATTTTTTCTTTATTTCAAATTTTTTATGGATTTTATAACATTTTTGATGATATTGTCATTGATTCACTTATTTGGTAATGTTGTAAAGTTATGTAATAGAGCATTGATTTTCTTCAATACATCGATAGTAAAATGCTAAATTGGCTACATATTATCAAAATGCTTGACTAAATGATGCGCCCTTAGTAATTGTAATATTAAATGCAACAATTCTGTAGACAATAAATATGAATATCTTTTCTGTGTTTGTTAGTGTTTTGGATTTGATTTTTCATCAAAATTATTACTTACCAATTTCATCATTGATTCACTCATTTGGTAAGGTTCATTTTATTATGGCCTTCCATGAATGAATAGATAATTAAATGCTTAATTGTGTTCATTGTATAAAATTATTTCTTAAATGACTTGCAACATCCTTGATTATAATAACAAATGAAATATTAATCATGTCATTTAAGTATCAATTTTATATAATGAAAACAATTAAGAATTTAATTGTCTATCCATTTTAAGTTATGTAGGGCTTGAATTACCTGAAAGATGACATTTTTTCAAATAAATGCAACCTCTCCTTTTCTAATCATCGTTGCCTCAAAAAGGAAGGTTGATTTATTTTTTGGTGCTATTTTTGTTAGTCATTAATTCCTTACTGAATTCAAATGAAACCATTCAATTTATTAACTATGAATTCCTTACTATTTCTCACAAGAAACCTCCATATCTTGCTATTATATTGACATTTCCTTCTATTTAGCATTAAAAATTGATTTTCCTCAAGCTTTAAGATGTGCTAGCCCATTATTTGGTAATGCATGGAGTTTATTTTTTAATTTTCAATCACTTCGACCAACCTTCGCCTGATTTTGATTTATTTTTGGTTTTTAAATATGGTATTCAATATTGGAATCTAATTTAACTATATCAAATTAAATTGATAATTATTTCTTTGAGGTTTACCTTTTGGCTAGAAATATTTCCTTTTTTGTTGTATTTCAGTCTATTGCGTCTAAAATTGCTTTTGTACATTGGAATCATATTTTTCATTATTCGTTTGAAATTATTCTAAATGTTGTCCACTTCCATGTGAAAGTCAGTTTTTAAGAAAATATTTGAATGAATTAGAGTTTGGTATGTTACATAAGTTTTCTAACATATTTCAATTATGTGTTTCGTTTTTTAGACTTAAAAATTTGTTTCCTTTATTATGTTAATGTTATGGACATTTACTCTTACAGTTTATCATCACTATGATTTTTTTTCATTCAAGCTTGCTTCCATCCTAATCTAGCATCACTTCTTTATTTATTTTGTTATTTAATACAATATTAAGAATGTAATGCTAAGAATAATCAAGAATATAGAGGTATCTGATGATATTCCTGCTAATAATTTTTTTTCCATATTAATATCGATCTCCCTTAAGGTAGTTACCAATCAATGGTTTCTTTCTATTTCTCAAGATTGTATTGCAAATATCTTTATTTATGTGGCAATTATATGTTATGTGAGGCTTGAATAATCTATAAAGATGATGTCTTTAAAAAAACAACCTCTCTTTCAAAAATAAAGGCAGTGCCTCAAAAAAGAAAATTCATTTATATTCTATCAATTTTCTTTATGCGTTTACCTTTCCAATTTATTAGCCACTAATTCTTTGTTACACTTCTAACATTTTAATTAGTTCTTGAAATTAATAGTAGTGCATGTCTTCAAGAGCTGACTACATGATGGTCTACAACTTGACCTTGAGAACCTACTCTTTCGGGTTATTTTCTTACTGCTTAATTTGTTGTCTTTTCCCACAAGGAACCTATGTATCCTATTATTCTATTAATGTTTCCTTAATTTTAGATTTAAAATTGTTTTTTGCACCTTTAAGTTTTGGTAGCCTTTCATTACTAATCAAGGAATTTTATTAATTTTACTTTCATTTACATTTCTTACCATATTCTAAAATTTGATACATTTGAAATTATAGTATGAGATTCTTTAAGAATCAACTAAAACATGTGTAGGTTAGAAATATTATAAGTGTGTGAGCTATAGAGAAAGGTATATAGTATTCTTAGATTATAAGCTACTTGCAACTATATTTTTGTATTTGTTTCAATAATCAAGCAGCAATGTACTTAATGCATTATAGTCACTCATTCACTATTTCTTTACTGATCTACCTCTGGCTAAATAATGTTTTAAAAATAAAAACTTCTACTCTTTTTCTCTATTAGTGTTTTTAAACATAACTTTAATTTTGTCCAAAAACAAAGCAAATTCTCATATATCATATAATATCACATAAAGCTAGGTTATTTCTAGATAAGTAAAAAAATGCTACTCAAACAAATTTATTATCAAAAATGTTTTATCCATAACAAAATCTTTGCTACATGGTCCTGGGCTAATAGAAAAAGGAATCTTCAATTTTGGCCAGAGCTTAGCATAAACATATAAGAATATTTGTTTTACAAACAAAATCACTGTATAAACTTATAACTTCTCCATTGGGAATACAATTCATTAGCCCACAACACTTTTTTTTGATGAAATATCTATCTTCCTAAGACAAGTTTTCTTGTTGTTATTTCAGGGAAATAAAAAATGAATCAAGTAAAAACAAGCTATTCATTCAATTTGAAGACCTAACATTCTTACAATCATTCTACAATTGACCATTGATTGATGTCCTTACTAGTCTTTTGAGTTGAAGACTCATTAGAGAGAGGATAGGACCTGCAGTACAAAATCAGGTAACGTATAGTCAAATCATTATATTATAGACTGATATTTCATAAAACTGGAATTAATATTTACATTATATATATGTTCTTTATAGACGAATGCAGTAGACTCCCCAGTGATAAAATTCCTCGACATATTCAATACAGAAGGCACAAAAGGCATGTCATAAGATACAATTGGTAAAATTGAAACAATTAAGATATCAATGGAGAATAGTTCTTATGCATCAGAGTCAGTATGCTACTCAGTTTGCCTTCAGGTATGACTTCTATTGCAAAATATTTTCTTGATATGTTAAGCCTAATTATTAATTAATGATTAATGAATTATTCATTTTTTGCATGATTTTGAAATCGAAGAAAGCACAAGGAGTCTACTAATGTAAACATGTTTTTCACGTGCAGTGTATCGATAGCTGGCTCATCGGGCATGCTTCATGTCCATTGTATAGGAGAGACATCTAATTTTTTCAAGTTATTTTCTATAAATTATATTTACATGGGAATCAGTTGTTTGTATATATATAAGTGCAAATTTTATGTACACTACATATACATTTGATAGAATATCACAATGACTACAACTGCTTTGATTTGGTTATTTGGGTTGTTTGATATATTAATTTTGTAGATAATAATAATGTATGTTTTTTCCTAGTTTATTTCTAATATAGAACATTTATAAATAACTGTTATTTTCTTTTACCTACACATAACCATTAAATTTAACCAAAATATGAATTGTGTAACAAACCAATAAAATGATGGCATGTGGGCTAATAAAATAACGCCACATGGTCCAATAATATTGTGCAACATAAACCAATAAATGATGCCACGTGGCAAATCAGATAATGCCACGTGGACTAATCAAATAATGCCACATGACTTAAGAAAAATGATGCCATATGTGCTAATCAAATGATGACACATGGACAAATTGTTGTTTGATACATGGACCAACAATAAGATGCCAAGTGGCGGCATTGATGTATGCTACGTATATGCTACTGTGGCAACCATGTATGCAGCCACGTAGGATGACACATCATCAAACACATCAGCCAATGACTCATCATTTGATTCATAATTTGGTGGGGTCCACGGATTCTTTTACCTACCAGTATTAATAAGTGTAGGTAAAGACTCTTTCCCCACTAACCTTTACCTACCAGTGTCTGCCAATTCAGTATTGGTAGCTAAAACATATTACCCACCATTAGGCTAGTTTTACATACACTTACAATTGGTAGGTAAAAACCCCATTTTCTTACAGTGTCTCCCCTCTTATGCATCAATAATGTTAATGATATAATATATGTACCAAAACTTATAAGCTTCTCCATATTGTCGAGTAGATCCTTAATGACAAGTTTGAACGAAACTGAAGGAAACATGACATATCGGTACCGACTTGACCATGTCGATACCAACATGTATGCTTGGAGAATTTTCATTATTTTGTCTTATAAGTTGGCTCTATGTTTCTTCCTTACCTTCCCTTGCTCACACTTCTACATATTGCTATTGAATTGTTCAAGCCCTCAAATCGAGTTCCATCATGCCGATCTGACTTCATCCTTCGACCACCGCTACAGCTAACCAGGTCGCACTGCACCATTGCCTACCACCGCCTTCTTGAGAAATTTCCATCACCCAACATTGCCGCCACCTCCAGGACCATCACTTGAAATCTCAAAACCGATTTGAAATCAAAATCCTAAGCCGAGTTTTTGTTCGATTCAAACTTGAGGTTAGTTCTGGTGCCTAAAGGCGGTGGAATTGGCATGGACTTGATTGATTCCAATCTTGGTGGAGCGATAGTCGAGTTCCAGCGCGTGTAATTAGGAATGAGACTAGGGTACTTCGGTTACACACGTATGCCTTTAGGGAAATGCTCAATTCTCCGGTCTTCGGTTGTCTCTCGAGTGGAATTGGCTAAGTCCTTGTCATCGTGTAGATCCCGACACGACAATTTGTATTAAGTTTGAACGCGTTGAATGGCTTCACCACACCATCTTCCTATTTTTACACTCCTGATGATCTCAAAGAGAAAGACAATTTGCATCGCTTCGAAAAATGGATCCGTTATCGATCGTCAATCGATAACGGGTAAGTATAGAAAGTTAATTTTATAGGACGATGCATATTGTTTTTCAAATGCAAGCAAGCTATCTACACTGGATGGTGCATTCATAGTGCTCGGGATACTGGACTTACTTCATGTAGATAACACACTACACTGCCCCGGTCAGCACTCTGAATCCAATCAGTTAACACACGTTGACTTCTTTTGGATTTCGGGTGTTGGTCATACGGGTATTTCTATTCCAAGTTAAATTTACCTAACCGTGTTGAACGCCAAGTTCTACTATTTAGAATGGCTCGTCGATCGCCCTACCTCACAGTTGGTGAAGGATCATTTACTCCCTCTAAAGCAGCTTTCTCTACTGCTTTGGTTTCTCCGTTTATTCCGGTCGGAACCAATCAACCTGCAACTTCTGAGTCTAAGGGCCAAATGGTATCGATTAATCCCGCTCTGCGTCTGTTATCGCAAGGGTTGATTGTAAATGACCCGTCAGAGCAGATACCCACTACTTTGACGGCCAAGATGCTTCAGAACATTTGCCTTCAACATGGCATCCCAAAGGACGATGTTCGCTTACCAACCGTAATCGAATTTGCTCACAATCCCCCATCGGCTTTACAACTTGTAGTCGCTATATGTGCCTTAATGGTTCCATTCCACCTTTTAATTCCTTTCTAATGAGGTTTCTTCAAAAGATCAGACTTGCTCCATTTCAAATCCACGCGAATGGGCATGCTTTATTAAACTCTATATATGTCCTTTTTATGTGGATATTCAATCGGCCTCCTTGATTTTGTGAGCTTACTTATCTTATTAAATTTAAGAGGAGGCAGGACTGTCCGTCCTTTGTGATAATAGAAGTGTGGATGAAGTGCAAGGTCATTGAGAGGCTACATAATAAACGCTCCTACTTCAAGAACAAGTACTTCTTTGTTCCCTGCCTAGATGGATTCAACCATCTTTGGTTGAAACCAAGTAAGACACTTATTGTCGGTTCTATTATATCGAAGTCACCAGATTTTTAACTTGTCATATGTTTCCATTCAAGCATTCCGAAATGCAATAACAAGGAGGCACACAAAAGATGCTAGAAGACTTAAAGGCCATCGGGGCTAGCCAACATACTGTCAAGTTCCTTCTGACGAATGACAACTTACAAGAGTATAGGATACTCTCACTTGGAAGAATAGCTGACACCGAATCCTCAACACGGAGTAGTTCTAGGTCATGCACCCGTTCCACTCATTCCGATGCTCCTACTCATGGCTCCGATGAGAGTTCTGAGGAAGGAATAAGAAGGTGCATGTGGTGAAGAGGGTGAGAGGAAGCCACTAATACAAAGGCTGATAAGCCTATGAGAGGTGACGCCCTCAGTGATGAGGGTGGCGATGCTAGAATGCCCTCGATCCTGGAAGAAAATGTGGACTTTGCAAGAAGAGAATGAAAAGAGCCGGCTGTCGGTGAGGGAGGTGGTAGCGATAAGGATGACGATGATAGCGATTACCACGCTAGTGAGGAAGGGGAGGAATCATTTGGCGAGTCACCTGCAATGAGCCTTACTCTCCCTTGGTTACCTTCTCTAGGATATGTAGCACTTGAGAATCCCGAACCGACTGATAACCGGGATGCAACGACCACCGACGATAACATAGCTCAAACTCATCCTCTTGGAGAAGTCTTCCCTACCCTTGGAGATCTGAGTGACATTAACTTCATAGTTAGTGATATGCTAGGCGTGATAGGTTCAACTGAATTCAACTTCTCTCTTGGGATAAGTATCAGCGAAGATGGAGAAACTCCATCCTTACGTCCCTGTAGACAGGGTCTGTAGAGTAATTAGGGGGGACATCGATGTCATACACTTCATTTATGATCACAAACACTCATTCCTACATACACTCGAACTTATGTAATTCCTGTTCTTTTACTTCTTTTCCTTATTTCAGGTTCAATGGCTCGTGAAAGATATAGAGTACATTCCCGCAATGGGAACGACTACATGAGGAATACCCCTGAGCCTCATCCCCACCACCATGAGACTCACGAAGAGAGGCAATGGTGGTGTTTGTGCGTTTGCACCAAAAGTTGGCACAAACACCCAATAGATTATATGTATAGAAATAAATGAAGAAATCAAAATTAAAACATAGAAAACAAGTAAACAATAATGATAAATAGATCTATAGTGGTTAGGTGTTGAATGCCTACGTCCACTTTAATGAAATAGCTTTATCAGTCACTTGAATTTGTGCGTACAAGAGGGATCGGATCAGAATCCGTAAGTATAATTGAGTATAGAGAAAACAAGAGTGTAAAGATCCCTTAAATGAACAATGAACATTATATTTATAGTGGTAGACGACCGAACATCTTCCTGAAAATTCACCAGAAGAATCTCCAGATGTAGACGAGGTCACCTAGATGATTTCGAGACTAAATTCCCAATAGGGAGTGATCGAGGCCGATCGACTTTCCCTGCCACGTGGCACCAAGCGATCATCGTGGTGGGTCTCCTTCTTTGCTAACTTCTTGTTTCCAAATTTGTTTACATAGTCGCCTTCATGTTTTTAGAGATATCGATCGATTCTCGTTGAGTTGATTTGCTGATTCAAGCTGTTCATAGCCATAATGATCCGATCCCCTGTCTATGGGTAGGCACAAATCCATACTTGAAGTATTCCAGAGAGTCTATCTCTTAGCTTCGCTTGATCATTGCTTCACACTATTGTCTATGCTCGATCTTTGGTTTCTTTGATCACCTCTCTAGGCTGCTTGCCTTGACTCTCATCACGTCTAACTTGTCTGATCAGGATGAATATAGCCGGGTTAAAAGGCCGGATAAGAATTGTCCTCCAAATTACGTCTTGTTACGAACATGATGTGCTTTGAATCAAAGCAAGTTAGAGTCGCCGGAAAGGATTCTAATCAATTTCCTGAACAGTCATTATCCTTGAGTTGAATTGTCTTTCCAAAGAGTCGTATCTCTCTGTTCGTTGTCTCGCTTGATCATTGTCTGACAGTATAAATTAGATTGTAACTTGTCGACAACATTCCATGCTTGGTTCTATTAAGCTAATCAGTCAAGATAGTAGACCTCAGTTATCTAAGCTGGTTCTCACGCTGAGAATTTCAGATGAGAATTTAACCTCCATCAATTCAAGAAATTGAGTATTGGATATGTACACATGCACATTCATGTACACGTTTTTATTTGGCTCCTGAACGTGCTTATACGCTCACAGGTCATTGCCAAAATTCATGGTGTTCAAGTGCAATGGCATTGCAATTTTTATCATTTTCACTCACTTTTTTAAAAAAAAAATGGTGAGGGATCTAATCCGATCCCTCTAACTACTTAGACTTAGCCAATTTCGGGCTTTAGAGAGCGGGCCACGTTTTCCCATATATATGCTAAATGCTAAACCCTTCTTACTTCACTTGATTAACTTGCAATTGATCCAAACCCTTATTTTTCCTTGCTATCAGCATTAACAACCTCGGTTGTGAGAAACCCATCAATTCCTCCAATCCCATAATCAACCCAATCTTCCACATAACCAGAAACCTCTGCCGCCACCCTAAATCATTTAGGCTTCCGACCTCGCCTATTCAATTCCAGATCCAAGCTCGAACCCGCATCGTCCTCGTCCTTCTCGAGTTAACTCGACCCTTGGCGTTACATTCATACTTGATTTCACATATATAGGTGAGTTTGTAGCATGCTATTTTTGGTTTTAATGTGACGAGGCGATGGCATGCTTAGAATTTTGCCGATGATCGTGGAAGAATGGAGCGGTGATGATGTAGGGAGATGTAAGATAGGGAGAGTATAGAGATCAATTTTTCTACTTGATTAGGGAAGATGATGGAGTTGCAAATAAATGTTGGATCAGTCGTAGGAATGAGGGAGGCTAACTAAAGTGTGGGATCGGTTGCATGGAGTGATCGGTTGTGGATATGGTTGGAGGGAAGGAAGTGGAATGATGGAACTTAGGGGATCAGTTGGTAATAGGGATCAATTTAGGCGTATTGAAGTCCAAAATGGCCTAAGGCATCGCTGCCTATGTGAGGGATCAGGTATGATCCCTCTGCCTAGGGAGACTTATGCGATTTTCAATCTTGTTTAAGCACACTTGAACTTTAGGACTCGATTACACGAATTTGTATGCATGACCGAACCCGAACCCTTCCTTAGGGGCATGAGCATGGAAAACAAACTTGGACATGAAAGTTTGCATATCCAATGTTAGACTTGAACTTGAACACTTGAACTCCGGAATGGGACTCGAACATGATTTTAGCACTTTGACTTGAATACCAATGTATATGACTTAGAATATATGAACATGAACGCAAATAGCATACTCCAATATGCCAATAACTGATCTCGAAGCTTAGAGAAGATCCATAACCGTTGATGTGAAAGATGGTTGGGATGGTCGGCGATGACGGTCACTTCGGACGAATCCCAGAATCTCGTCACAACCGCCATTTTAATTCTGAATTTTTTTATTTCTGCACTGCACAACACTGCACCACACCGCACTAGTTTACACTTAGCATAGGGAGAACAGGTTAATTTTTTTAATGATTACCATCTGTTGAGTTTAATAGCTATGGGTTCCAGACGCTCAGAATGTTCAGCTGCTATAGGCATTGAACAAACTATTTCTCACGACAATCCCGACGTTGAGTCAAGTTCTGCAATAATATCCGCTTGAAACTCTCCTGGCCATCAATCTGAACAACCTGAAATTTCTCAACTAGTGTCAGAAATTCCTTCGAACTTAGAATCAGAAATCAAGCTAGCACCTGACACTTTAGAAGATGCCATATTTTTAAATGATCCGGAGGATTCTATGGCTTCAAGGGTCGATGAGGTCTCTCTTCGCAGACTGAACATTAAACACGGGATTCCATATGAGGATGTGTGAGTCCCGTCTCGTAACGATGTGGCTCACTTGCCCCGAAGAGGTATAATGCATTTAACAAGTCTATGTACTAGGCTGGTTGTGTTACGCCTTTCAATCCATTCATTTGGAAAATGTTACATTATTTAAGATTGGCCCTGGCTCAGCTGCATCCGAACAACTACGCGTTTCTACACTGCATGTATATAATATTCCTCGAATTCTTATATCGTGAACTGACTCTAGAAGACATCAAATTCATTTACAATCCCAAGCGGTGAAAGGGAAGCTTCTCATACACTTTCCTCGAGTCAGTCGCTAATTGTCAGGCCCTAACTGGCGTTTGGAACAAACTAAGCGCTTTTAAAAATGAATGGTTATATGTGCACTACCCACCTGATTTCACAGGATGGTGGATGGAAGGACGTAAGTGCCGCTTTAAACTTAACTTTAAGTGCTTTTATTCAAGTTTTATCCTGAACTAAGCAGTTTTCTATTGAACATTATAGGTAGCCATCCACGTCCCATCAGCGATATATACTAGAAGGCGGTTTCAGAGCTTAAAAATATACCGATGGCAGATAGGGACATCAGATCTCTTCTTACCGACGAGCACCTTTTTATCTTTGGCTTACTAGAAGAAGGCCGCAGCACGGGATTGCCATGAAACATCGAGGAGGAAGTTGCAGAAAGAAGAGGCGCCGTGGGTAGGAAGGTGCCGAAGTTGATCCTGTCGTGCCCCCAGTCAAAGGGGCTCAGGATGTCACCGAGGAAGGCAAGGTGAGGGGCGATGCTAATGAGCCTGGTCGTTATGATGTGAGCTCAAATCATGAGACCATGGTTGGATCCTCCCAAGATCCACAGCTCCCCGCCTTAGAATAGAGAAGAAAAAAAGACTCATTTATAAGCTTCACAAAGGACATGTCTCCAAGAAATCTAAGTCAACCTCTGCTACTGTAGATCAATATATCTATCTGCCTTTAGAAAATTTATTTGAGGTGTTGTCAAACATCCCAATTCCCGATGATGTTGGGGATTATGATTTTTCCAATTTAAAACTCGAGGGCTCCGAATCTCCTATTCGATTCGACACTGATGTTCCTCCAACTCGCATGAGAGAGATTACTCTAGCTAGAAAAGCTCTGGTAACTGGTCCATCGAAGGGAATCACTTCACCGCATGACACCTGTCTACCTTTAAATCTATGGATTCTTATACACTTTCATTTTGTTTGCAGGCTCGATGGGACTCCCCCGCAACTATGATCGCTTAAGGAGATCGGCATACTCTCTACCGTCTTATTTTGGGCCAAGTTGAGGTCTGGACCCTGGTAGAGATAGAGAAGGTCATGAAGGAAGAGAAGACCAAGACCAAAGCCACTAATCCAAGAACTCGTCGTCCCGGCATAAGTCAAAATCTCAGCCTTCCCACCACAAGAGTGCCGATCAACACCCCGCTATATATAGTAGTAGTAAGTCGCTGCCTCATGCTCCCACTTCGACTACTATGCCGAGCAACATTCGAATTCTTCTAGCATTCATCGATCTTCGGAATGCCAGCCTGGTATAGTATGGCTTGATACTTCATCCCGCAAGCATGAAAAATGGGCCCTTTCAGCCCCGACTACTCTTGATGCCACTACTGCCAAGAAGATGGCCGAGCTCAAGGCCACATTTCCTAAATTATGTTTTAATGAGTTCAAATTTGTTCCCACTTTGCATTTGATTCCTCCAAAGGCCAAGGACAGAGTGCTCTCTTACGTTAATGATGTCTATGTCTAGCATAATACAACTCTCCATATGGCTGGTAGAATTTCAGAGGTGTCGATGGAAAGGAAACACAAAATTGATCGCTTAGCTTTTGAGGTGATCCACGACAAAGACATCATTAAGCACTTGGACAGGAGTTCAAGCAGTTGGGTACAAAGCTGGTCGAAGCTGTGAATAAATCCAGCGAGTCTTCTAAAGCCGTCGAGCATTTAATAAAAGTGCACCAAGCTGAACTGGACACCGTCGTTCATTGCAGTGGTGCTTTAGCCTTTGAAAAAGACATATTACAGAAGGAGAAGGATGTGCTGAAAAAAGACAATGATGCCTTGGCCCTTCATATTAAGCAGCTTGAGAAGGAATAGCAAGAGAAGCTTGAGGCTCAGTTGGAGTCTCAACGATACTGCTAGAAAATCGTCGAAGCTCGCAAAGCTAAAATAGAGGCCGACAAACAACTTGCGTAGATAGAGGCCCTTAAGGAAGTAGCTGGGGAGGCTGGTCAGACAGAGATAAAGGATGAGTTTGATCCGTTGCTGATATATTATAATGCATGTGTCCTCATGAATTGCAACCTTCGCTTCCTTGGAGAAGGGTATCCCGAGTCGCTTATCGAAGACTGGGACCATATTGTAGATCTAAAGAAGTAGTCCATCGTGGTGCTGAAATGGATGAAGAGCACATCATGTGCGAAATCTTACGTGATGAAGAGCCTGATGAACTCAGGGCTGCTCGACTCAGTTTACTCAGTGATCCAGTGACCACCGGAAAGGGGAAAGATGGCGGTGAAGCCTCAGGATCTGGTTCCTAAGTCCCTTCTACTAGTTAAGCACTTGTCCATTTCTCATGCCCCAAAAAAGGATGCGGGCTATGATCCAGATCAGTCAAGGATGCACAAATCTTTTGGGTTGTCTCCGATTTTGGAAGGCGGCACTCAAGTTACAGCCAAAGGCTGATCTAGTGAAGGTATATCTCTTAGTTCTCCGATATTCGAGAAGGTTTACATCTCGTGCCTAATAGTCATGGGCTTACCCATTGTTCTTCATGATATTGCAAGTCCGTCTGCAACTGTCCATGTTCCTGATGACTGGGACACAAGGAATTGACCATAAGGTCCACCGTGGCCGTAACTGTACAGGTGGCTCCTATCGATCAACCGTTAAGACTCTCGGCCCAGATGATGAAGTCATAGGGGCTCTGCATGAAAAAAAGATTGATAACCACCAGAGCCAGGATGAAACAGAAGACGTCGTAGTGACTTATGCCTCCGAACACAGTGGTAAACTTAGCATGAAGGAGCGCATTGGAAAGGAGGAGCTGGATTTGCAAGCCAAGAGGAAGAATGCTGAAGTGGATATTACTTCGCTCCAAGTTATATTGCCTGGTGGTGTCACTCCTAAGGAGGTCGACCCTTCTGTATCCCAAAGTGAGACCGCTTCCGCTTCTATCTCTGAAAGCATTTCTCCTAAGGGTAGCAAGGGCAAAAGAGGGTCGAAGAGGAGAGGACGAGGTGGTAGCTCTAGGGAGTCCACCTCGAAGAAGCCCAAAAAATGAGAAATGATTGTCGAAGCGGCTTGGGTAGTGCGTAGCTTGGTAGCTAGTTTCTTTTTGTTAGACGTAATCATGTAGGTATGGTCCTTGCTTATGACTTTTATTTTTTGAAATAAACTTGTACTTAGTTTCCAAGTTTCAATATGTGAATAAAAATTCTTTTGTTTCTATTCAGCTTTTGTACGAAACTTGTTTAAGTGTTCGAGCTAGTATGTTTTCCATTTAATGTACTTGTAATTCATCGCTTGTCATTCAAGTTGTAATGTCTTTCGGGCACCCGTTGCTTCGGGCGTTGATCCGACAAATCCATCTTAAGGCCTCCTTTCAGTCGTGACCTTAATTCGTATCAAATTGTGCGAGCCATAGTGTTACGCTATCATGTTCAACGGTTAAGTGATTATACTCTTGCCTCCAGCCTTGGTTTGGTGGATTAGTTCATGAGCAGTCGGGTCCAATCCATGATGAGTTTATACTCATCCAGTCGGATTCAGGCCAGAGTTGGAGAATGAATGGTCGAATCGCACTCATTTGTCTTATTTATAATCTTATCCACATTCTGGGGACTAGAGTTAGTTGATGGGCGGTCAATCACACCCATTTGATATTCATAATTTAGCCCATATCTGGGGACTGAAGTTGTTTTTGGAAAAGGTCGAATCACATTTCATTTGATTAATTCCCTTGCTCTTAAGTCTAGGGCTAAAGTCGAAGAGTGGTCGGTCGTATCACGACCAATTTTACTTTACATTCTTCCCATCAAATCGGAAGATGAAGTTAGTAAACAGATGGTCGAGTCACATCCGTTTTCTATCTTATATTCAGCCCATCGGAGTGCAGGCGAGAGTTAATGGATGAACAGCCAAGTCACGCTCATTTTATGTAATTTGATTATGGACCCGAGTACTTGGTTGGCACTAAACTCTAGGTACTTGTTAGTTTATATTAGGCATATGTAGATGTAAGTTGGTTGATATTATGTACAAACAACTCACATATATGGAGCAAACTTCAGATTTTATTGCAAACTGAAAAAGAAGCGACAGAGTCTGTCTTATTATATGGCTTTGAATTCAACTACAAAAGTAAATTCTAATGAAATACAATTGAATGAAACAAAACTACGTGAAATAGAATCGTAAATGCTTGCTATTCCATACTCTAGGCAGTGTGATGCCATCAACAATCGCTAGCTTGAAAGTTCCATCTCTAAGCTTTTGATTGATGACATACGGTCCTTCCCATCTCGGACCCATGTTTGCGAGGCTAGGAAAGATTCGCTTCAGGACAAGATTTCCAATTTCAAAGGTCCTGAGCCGGACTTTAACATTGTAGTATTGAGCGACTCGGTGTCGGTGTACAGCTGCCCTCAAGTTAGCTTCTTCATACTTCTCATCAACCAAGTCTAGAGATTCCAAAAGGAGATCTATTAGTTCTGGGGTCATAGTAAGTCACTTGATGAGAAGGGACTTCAGTTCTACGGGAATAACGGCTTCAGAGCCGTAAGTAAGGTGAATGGAGTGTGGCAAGTCGTGGACTTGTGGGTTGTTCTGTATGTCCATAATGCCGATGGAAGTTCATGAAGCCACTTGCCCTAGCCTTTTCCAAACACTTATTTAGAATGGACTTTACGATTTTATTAGCAGCTTCGACCTATCCATTAGCTTAAGGGTGAGAAACTACCGTAAATCTTTTCTCAATATGATGTCGACGGTAGAAGTCTTTGAATTTAGCACTATCGAATTGGGTCCCGTTGTCGGTCATGATTATTTGGAGGAGATCAAAAACCAGATGATGTTTTGAGAAAAAAAGTTAATTACTTTCTTCATAGTGATTATGGGTAAAGGTTCGGCTTTAACCCATTTAGTGAAGTAATCAACTGCTACGATGACGTACTTCGTACCACCTTTTAAAATCAGCAAGGAGCTAATGATATTAATACCCCAAGTAGCAAATGACCATGGACTGACCATTTGAGTGATTTTCGTCAGCTGGGTTCTCAAAATCTTTGCAAACATATAGCACTTGTCACATCATATAGCATAATCAACTTCGTCTCGATTGAAAATTGGCCATAAATAACCATAGCGGAGTATCTTCTTCGCCAGGGTTTGCCTTCTGGTGTGATCGCCACATTCTTCTTCATGGAGATCTCTTAATACTCGCTTGATTTCATCGTTGGCGATACACCGAAGCAGGGGGATGGAGAAACCCTTCTTGTACATGACTCCTTTTTGAAGGATGTATCATGAAGCATTATGAAGGATCTATCATTTTTCATTCCTCTCGAGAAGGGTTCTCCTTTGCAAATAGTCTTTAATTGGAGTCATCCACGACTCCTTCTCGGGCTCCATCTCTAAGACCCAATCAATCTCCATCTGGTCAATGCTCAAAGCGGTGAGTATTTCAACTGGAACAGGGCCCATTTGTAGTGCATCCCTGCAACTGGCCAGCTTGGCCAGTGAGTCGGCTTTCTCATTCTATTCTTTGGCTTTGTGTGTAATAGTGTAATGCTCGAAATCAGTTAGCAGCTCTTGGACTCGGTTGAGATAAGGAGCAAGTCGTGCTCCTTTGGCCTAATATTCTCCCCTGACTTGATACATTACTAACTGGGAATCACAGAAAATTTGCAACGCTTTTGTAGGATTGTTTTCACCCTAAAGGGGGTTGAATAGGGTGATACTAATAAAAATAAAAATTTATGCAGAAATAAAAACAATAATAGAAAGTAATGCAGTAGAGATCACACACAAATTTACCCAGCTTCGGCAATAACCTGCCTAATGCTGCCCCCAAGGTTTCTACTAGAAATTAAGTAGTCAGACGCTTACAAACACACGTAAACTCGTGACACCCGCTAACTTGACTAACCTAACTCTAACCTTAAAACCCTGCCACAACTCAGCCATCGAATTGCGAATTCTCCAAACTACGCCACATAGTTCGTAACCTAGTTACACAACTAGAAAGTTACTCAATTTAAAAGTAAAATTACAAATGTAAAATAAAACTAAAAATAAGAAAACAAAACCCTATTCTTTATAACTCAAGCCCAAAAATAAAATGAAACCGGCCCACTAAATTAATAAAAGGTAGTCTTCCCTTTATTCTTTCTGTAGTAACTTCAGCCGCCTCTTTTATTTTCGTTCTTCTTATCAAATTGGGTTCTGATCATTTGAGCTGGCCGTTGAAAAATTGATGCTTGAAACGTTTGCTGGCATGCTCTCAATTCACTTCGATGCTTCCTTGATCAGTTGAATTGTTCACGGCTGCTTCAAATATGTCGAGCTCGAATGTTAAAATGGTACGTGAGTTTCTCTTTTTCGATTTTGATTTTGCTCGACTTCGATTCGAGTTTCGTGATTTATTCCAATGCTTGCCCTGGTATTTGCTTAAACTCGAATTGCAATTCTGCCGATGATGTAACTGGGATTTTATAAGGATTAAAGCCCTTAATTCTCGTTCGTATATTTCTCATTTGAATTCTTCATGTGATTTGCTCTGCCATTTATTTTTGATCGAACAATGTGATGAAATTGACTTGTTCATTACTTGACGTTGTTTGATTTTATCTGAGTCGGTTTCGTTCTTTTTGCTCCTATGACTTCGGCACTTTGAAATTTGAGATAATTTTGATATTCTGGCTTGTTCACTGATTCCATTCTTTGCTGGCATTCAATTTTCGAATTTTTGAATAGTTTATTGATGTTTCTTTTTGAAACGTCACCTGTTCATATTGATATAATCCACTGCTTCATGTAAACTGCTAACGAATTTTTTTCCGAACTGCAATGTTAATTCATGTATACATATCCTTGTTTGCAGTTCATGTTGGCTTATTTGTGAATCACTACGTATATACATACATATAAGTTTTAACTGGTTCGAACTACTTTCATGTTGCTGGAGTCTTGTGAAATTTGAAGCGGTCTTCATGAGTATGTACATATATACATACCTGTATGTGTATATGTGTGTGCGTCTGCACTTGAAATTATTCATGTCTCTGTTTCATGTTCACTTATATGTGTTCACAACTGCGTTGTTGCAGTCTGTTTGGTATGTTGATTTGGTTCACTATTTTGAGTTTTCACGTGTATGTTTGGACTGCTGCATCTCTCTGTAAAATTGTATTTATGAACTCTGGTTGCATTGTGAAGTGTGTTGAACTATTGTTGCTGGATTCATGTGTACATCACTTTATACATGTGCACTGAGCATGTTTGAATGATTGTTTTTGAAGTCTGGTTTCTTGATACATGTTTTCATGTGTGTACATTTTGTTGAGGCTCCATGTTAACTGTTAGTTCGATCTGGCTTTGTTCCTCTTGAATTTTGGTCTTTGGTTCATGTCTGTTGTATGTTGAACTTGTGAGTTTTCATGTGGAGTTCTTTTGGTTAAGACTTGGTCTTGTCTGAATTTGCTCATTTGAGCTGCTGTCTAGTTTGGGTATTCATGTTGCATTGTATTGTTGTGGTCTTGTAGTCTGGTTCACTTCAATACTGTAGTCACTACTCCATTGTTGTCTCCTCTGTTTCATATGTTTGTGTACTTCATGGTGTTATCATCCCTGAGTTGTGTATTTTGAAGTTCTGTTGTCACCTCTTGAAATCTGGTTCCACATTTAGTTGAATTTGCTACTATGTTGTAGACTGGTTGCATACCTGACCATGTCTTGTTCTACTTTGAGTTAAATTGCCCTTGTTTTCATGTGCATACAATGGGTTTGGCATTTGAAGTCTAGTTATTTGCACTTGAGTTGAATCCAGCCTCGGCTTGGGTTTGATCTTGTGCTCACCTGTCCTTGCAAATTTTAACAAGCAAGTGTATATCGATGTGCACGGCCTAGTGGCATGTACAGTGATACACTATGCATGTCACAAATTGTTCGTGTAAGATGAATTAAAATAAAATGACGAAGAACAACCCAAATAACTGGGGCAAATAATATTTTCACAACACATATTTTATTGTACACTGTAAAATAATTTCTTTTTCGCTTTTACTGCGTCGGTGTTTTTTTTTGCAGATAGTTCAGATGCTGGATATAGGTTGGAATAGAGTTGAAGATCAAATACGAGTGTTGAGTGAATATGTAGTGTGGTGAAATTGTAAAGTGAAAATTGTGTTGTAATTGAAACTTGTATTTAAAATTGAAAATGTTAAATGTAGTGAGAGCTCAAATTTGTACTATTTGAATTTGTAATAAAATATTTATTTGAATATGAATTCTGAGTTATTTATTTTATTCAATAAATATTTATTTAATTATGTGGAAAAATAAAATAGTACAGTAATAAATACATTTAAACGAATATATATATTTATTATCATCAAACAAAAATCATAGGCTATTGAATTCTACAATCTCCCCCTTTTGATGATAACAAACATATATTAAGATTTTGACTCTATTAAATGTATTTGGTCTTGATGAATTCCATTAGCTCCCCCTATTTGAAATGCTCCCCCTACAACAAGGCTTCCCCTTCACATATGCGTGAAAAATATTCAAATAAAATAAAAAACAAATGCAATGAGCCTATATGAGAATATGCTTGCCAAAATCTTAACTTCTCTCCCCTTTTTGTTATCAGCAAAAGAGTAATAGTATTAGAAAATAGAGATAACGTGATAGACATTAATACAACATTAATACCTAATCGAGTATAAATATTAAATTTCAACAAAAAATCAAACAAAAATCATAAATACTCTATTAGGCGCATATTCCACTTTAGAGTGATAGGGCTGATGTCGGCATAGAAACCCATATAGTCGTGTTCATTTGTGGTATATTTATAACAGGAATTTGAATACTTACTAACCATGCATAACCGTTAGGACTTTTAAATGAGATTAGTAGTATTCCCATTTTTTATATTAAAAAATGAATTTCAAGCATCTTCTAACCACGCATAACCGTGAGGACTTTTAAATGGGATTAGAATCAACTCGCCTATTTAATAATCAATTTTGATATGTGTTCCATACATGCATAACCATGAGGACTTTTAATGAGCATGAAAGCACATAATCAAAGATTCCAAGTACTTCACCCATGCATAACCGTGAGGACTTTTAAATGAGAGTGAGTACTTTTGGATAATTTTATTGCTAGTTAATTAAAAAAAGGAATAATTTCCTGTTTAGATACCACATTCTGACATACTATATTGATTTTTGATGAGTGATGGTCGTTAGAAATTTGATAGAAATAGAGATGGTCATGGAATTTTTACCAACAAAAGTGATTACAAATATTTTTTAAATTTAAAGAAATTTACTAAATATACTGTCTCAAGTCATAATATATGATTAATATCAACACTCATCAAATTTTTTGAGTCACTATTTTCTTTTTCGATAATCTATAGGGAGTCAGATTAGTTAACATAGATATTTAAGATCAAATCCAAAAATCAAATTTCTGAAATGCTTAAACTGAGATGAAGTCAACAGAAACTATTTTCGGGAAGGGGTTTTGTAAAAATGTCTGCTAATTGAAAATCAGTTGAAATGAAAATTATGCAGATATTTTCTTTGAAAATGTGATGCAACTAATGAAATGTCTCACATAAAACACGTTCCACTAGTACTTTTTCTATCAACTAGACTACCAGCATAATCTGCATCTGAATACCCCTTTAAATCAAAGTTTTCATAAGTTGGATACCATAATCGTAGTGTGTGCAACAGATACCTTATAATCCTTTTACAGCTTTTAAAATGAGATTCTTTTGGATTTGATTGAAACAGTGTACATATGCAAACAGAGAACATAATGTCTGGTCTAGAAGCAGTAAAATAAAGAAGTGATCCAATCATACCTCGATATTTCTTTTGACCAATAACCTTACCTTTTCATCCTTGTTTGATTACCTTTCCTCTTACTGGCTGATTGAAAACAGATTATGGTGCAGATTTTCAACATATAATATATTGTAGTTGCCCACTATCACTGCCACCTCTGTACTTCTCTAGGCTAAGGAGCTTTGATTTGTCGCCCGTCGTGTGCCTGGAACAGCCAAAATCCAGGTACCACTCTTTCTGTTCCTTAGCCTACCAACACACCTACACGATGAAAGATTTTTGTGAACTATTTGTTTTTATAGGTCCATGATTGTTAGTGACAAACTATTTTGAAAAACAAGTTTGCGTAGAACCAAAACAGTTTATGTTTGTTCCTTTTGACACCCAGATTTGTTTGACTTTAAGGGATTTTACATTCGTGCCTTTAGGAACCCAAATTGATATGGTTTCACGTGTTTGAGTCTATACCAGCAATTGTTTTGATTGCATCCATATTTTCTACAAATCGTGCACTTGGAGTTGACATGATTAGTTTCACTTCTAACTCTTTCAGATTGAGTATACCCAAGTCCTTGTCTAACAGTATTAACAGTTTGTTTTCCTAATAGCATATTTAGTGATCTTTCTCCTTTGGAGAATTTTCCTAAAGTTGTAGACAATTGTTGGACTTGTGTTTTAAGAGATTCATTTTCATTCAATAACAAAGTGCGCTTTTTAATAGAATTTTCTCTCCTATTATTTTCACTTTCTTTCAAAATCAGAATTTCATTTTCAAGCGATTTAATTTTAATTTTTGATTTTTTTATTTCCTCTTCTAATGATGGACACTTATCACACTAAGGGCTCTTATTTTGATAGTTTTTAACCAATTGATCAAGCTGCTTATTTAGTTCTATCAAACTATCTCTTTGTGATTCAATTTTAGCGTACTTCTCCCTAAGTCTATCAAAACAGCCATTTACCTCATGAAAATATATAAGTAATTACGAGTGAGTAAGTTTTGATACCTCGCTTGGCTCTTCATCATCGCTGTCACTTGTTTCTCCTGAAAAACACAGATTTGCTCTTTCACTCTCACTGTCAGTGCTTTTATCATCTTCATCACTTTTATCCCAAGTTGCTGCAAAACTTCTCCTTTTCGGTTTCTTTCCTTTGCTGAATTTATTTTGATGACAATTTGGCTTGATATGACCAGGTTTATTGCAGTTGTGACAAATGATCTCTTGCTCTTCTGAGTTGTCTAGAACTTTGATGATTCTGTTCTTCAGTTGTTGATTTAGGGCAGGATTTCCATATTTTCGCTTCCACCTTTTGACACTCTTTACTATCAGTACCTGTTCAGCTGCTCCATCTTCACCATCTTCTTCACTTTCTATTGTTCCTTTGAGAGCTAATGATTTCTTTCGCGTATCTCCTCCTTCACGTTCTTCCTTGAATTTGATTTTTGGATCATAAGTGGTGAGATTTCCGATGAGTTCTTCAACTTTAACTTGTTTCAGATCCTTTGATTCTTGGATGACAGTCACCTTTGCTTCAAAATTCCATGAAAGAATTCTGAGGATTTTTCGGACTATTTCTTGCTCTATGTATGGTCTTCCTAGAGATTTTGATTTGTATACGAGATTAGAAAGTCGTCCATACATTTCTTTGACACTTTCATCCTTTGCCATTGTGAAGTTCTCGTACTCGCTATTAAGCATGGCAAGGCAAGATTCTTTGACTTGGGAAGTTCCTTCATGGGTTACTTCAAGTGTGTGCAAAATTTCCTGTGCGGTTAGACAATGTGAGACACGATTAAATTCAATTTGATCTAATGAACAAATGATAGAATTCATAGCTTTAGCATTAGCATTTTGCAGTTTATTTTCAAGATCTGTCCATTGATCCATAGGTTTTTCAACTTCTTGATTATCTACCATTATTGTTGGTGTGCTATATCCTGTCTGAACAATATTCCATGCATCTATGGTTTTCATAAAAAATTTCATTTTGTTTTTCCAATATGCATATTCACCATTGAACATGGGTGGTCTAACTATGGACTGAACCTCAGCAAAAGAATTGTGAAAAGAAGCCATTTAAAAAAAATTAAAACAAAAATTGATTTTTGTTCCTAGCTTCGATACCACTTGTAGGATCGTTTTTACCCTAGAGGGGGGTGAATAGGGTGATACTAATAATAATAAAAATTAATGCAGAAATAAAAGCAATAACAGAAAGTAATGCAGTAGAGATCACACACAAATTTACTCAGCTTTGGCAATAACCTGCCTATGTGCTGCCTCCAAGGCTTCTACTAGAAATTAAGTAGTCAGACACTTACAAACACACGTAAACTCGTGACACCCGCTAACTTGACTAACCTAACTCTAAGCTCAAAACCCTGCTACAACTCTGCCACCGAGTTGCGAATTCTCCGAACTACGCCACATAGTTCGTAACCTAGTTACACAACTATAAAGTTACTCAATTTAAAAGTAAAATTACAAATGTAAAATAAAACTAAAAATAAGAAAACAAAACCCAATTCTTTATAACTCAAGCCCAAAAATAAAATAAAACCGGCCCACTAAATAAATAAAAGACGGTCTTCCTTTTATTCTTCTGTAGTAACTTCGGCCGCCTCTTTTATTTTCGTTCTTCTTCTCAAATTAGGGTTCTGATCATTTGAGCCGCCGTTTGAAAAATTGATGCTTGAAATGTTTTTTGGTATGCTCTCAATTCACTTTGATGCTTCCTTGATCAGTGGAGTTATTCACGGCTGTTTTAAATATGTTGAGCTCGAATGTTAAAATGGTACGCGAGTTTTTCTTTTTCGATTTTGATTTTGCTCGACTTCGATTCAAGTTTCGTGATTTATTCCAATGCTTGCTCTGGTATTTGCTTGAACTCGAATTGGAATTCTTCCAATGATGTAATTGGGATTTTATAGGGATTAAAGCCCTTAACTCTCATTCGTATATTTCTCATTTGAATTCTTCATGTGATTTGCTCTGCCATTTATTTTTGATAGAACGATGTGATGAAATTGACTTGTTCATTACTTGACGTTGTTTTATTTTCTTTGAGTCGGTTTCGTTCTTTTTTCTCCTGTGACTTCGGCACTTTGAAATTTGAGATAATTTTGCTTTTCTGGCTTGTTCACTGATTCCATTCTTTGCTGGCATTCAATTTTCGAACTTTTGAATAATTTACCGATGTTTCTTTTTGAAACGTGACCTATTCATATTGATATAATCCACTGCTTCATGTAAACTACTAACGACTTGTTTTTCGATCTGCAATGTTAATTCATGTATACATATCCTTGTTTGCACTTCATGTCGACCTATTAAAAAATCCCCACGTATATATATACATATATGTTTTAACTAGTTCGAACTGCTTTCATGTTGCTGGAGTCTTGAGAAATTTGAAGTGGTCTTCATGAGTATATACATATATACATACCTGTATGTATATATGTGTGTGCGTCTGCACTTGAAATTATTCCTGCCACTGTTTCATGTTCACTTATATGTGTTCACAACTGTGTTGTTGCAGTTTGGTTGGTATGTCGATCTGGTTCACTACTTTGAGTCTTCATGTGTATGTTTGGACTGCTGCATCTCTCTGTAAAATTGTATTTATGAACTCTGGTTGCATTGTGAAGTGTGTTGAACTGTTGTTGCTGACTTCATGTGTACATCACTTTATACATGTGCACTGAGCATGTTTGTATGATTATTTTTGAAGTCTGGTTGTCTGGATACATGTTTTTATGTGTGTACATTTTGTTGAGGCTCCATGTTAACTGTTAGCTCGATCTGGCTTTGTTCCTCTTGAATTCTGGTCTTTGGTTCATGGCTGTTGTATGTTGAACTTGTGAGTTTTCATGTGGAGTTCTTTTGGTTAAGACTTGGTCTTGTCTGAATTTTCTCATTTGAGCTGCTGTTTGGTTTGGGTATTCATGTTTCATTACGTTTTAGTGGTCTTGTAGTCTGGTTCACTTAAGAACTATAGTCACTGCTCCATTGTTGTCTCCTCTGTTTCATATGTTTGTGTACTTCATGGTGTTATCATCCCTGAGTTATGCATTTTGAAGTTCTGTTGTCACCTCTTGAAATCTGGTTCCACATTTAGTTCAATTTGTTACTGTGCTGTAGATTGGTTGCATACCTGGCTGACCATGCCTTGTTCTACTTCGAGTTAAATTGCCCTTGTTTTCATGTGCATACTTGAGTTTGGCATTTGAAGTCTAGTTATTTGCACTTGAGTTGAATCCAGCCTCGGCTTGGGTTTGACCTTGTGCTCACATGTCCCTGTAATTTTAACAAGCAAGTGTATATCGGTGTGCACGGCCTCGTGGCATGTACAGTGATACACTGTGCATGTCACAAGTTGTTCGTGTAAGATGAATTAAAATAAAATGACGACGAACAACCCAAATAACTAATGTAAATAATATTTTCACAACACACATTTTATTGTACACTGCAAAATAATTTCTTTTTCAATTTTACTACGTCGGTGTTTATTTTGCAGATAGTTCAGATGCTGGATACAGGCTGGAACAAAGTTGAAGATCAAATACGAGTGTTGAGTGAATATGTAGTGAGGTGAAATTGTAAAGTGAAAATTGTGTTGTAATTGAAACTTGTATTTGAAATTGAAAATGTGTAAATGCAGTAAGAGCTCAGATTTGTACTATTTTAATTTGTAACAAAATATTTGTTTGAATAAAATATTTGTTTGAATAAAATATTTGTTTGAATATGAATTCTGAGTTATTTATTTTATTCAATAAATATTTATTTAATTATATGGAAAAATAAAATAGTACAGTAACAAATACATTTAAACGAATATATATATGTTTATTATCATCAAACAACAATCATAGGATATTGTATTCTATAGCTTTTACTTCCTACTCTCTTAGCCAATCTAAGCCCAGCGATCAAGGCTTTATATTTAGCCTCGTTATTCGTTGGAGGGAAGTTGTAACGACCTGGGAATTTAACGAATTTTATAGCGTAATTAACTAAAATTTTTGTAAAAATTTGAACTAATGAATTTAGCAATGAAATTTGATATTTGGTATGCGTCTATTTAAACATAGCAGGTGTCAGATTTTCATTGGAAAATATGAAAGTTAGTTCTGTTGTGTAATTTTCTATTTCGATTTAAAACCAGTTAATTTGATGTAAATAAAATATTTTTTGAATCCTGGATATTTTTATATAATAAAATTTTAAATCATTTTCTGAGTGAGACGTCGTATTTCGTTTCGCCAAATTTGGACTGCTCTAGGTCCGTTTATATTATTTTCAACGGTTTAGCAGCATTTTGGCAGCGAATATCGACTTTTGATAGGATGATCGTATCGTTGATATCTGTGTACCATTCTGTTCGTCTCATCGTGCCGATCTCCACAGTATATTCATTTGTGAGTTTCGGCATTTAGTACGTGGCAAAATCTGCAAAACGATTAGTCGTATCAGTACTCGTTTGGTTTCAATATGTCGATTCGTTTGTCCATTGGCTGAAACAAACAGCCATCTACTTTTAATATTTTGCCGAATCCAACGTATTGAATTTTGTTATTCCATCTTTTCATTTATATTGCTATTTCATTTTTCATTTGTTCATTCTTGTCTCTATCTCTTCTCTGCCTTCCTTTTTCTTTTGCTCTATTTTGAGAAAGAAAAATAATATAAATAAATAAATATTATATACAATTGCTTATAGATTTGTGAAATCTTTCATCACCTTCTTTTTTATTATTTCCAAAACATGTGACCGAGCACAGTACTCTCCATCGCACCCATGCCATTCGCCTTCGAGCTCGTCCCATCTTCGATGAACCACCTACATGCCCAGATCCGGACTGCCTATCACACGCCAGCATCAACCCTCCCCGTGACTGCCTGACCCGCATCCACCTTCCTTTCCTCCACCCGCCACCTAGCAATAGTACCTCCCATCACTTGAACCCAAACCCACCTCCAACCTTCACTGCCACCGAGACAACCTTCTCCAACCACCACTCCATCTCTTACACTCGGCCCTGCTCCGCCAAACACCTCGCCACACAGTGCTGCCAAGCCCTTGCTCCACTCATCAGACATCAGCCTCTGTCGCATAGCCTACCCAATACCCTTGTTCCCTAATGGCCTCTCCATAGCCCTCGACTCTCCCCCTTCTCCCCTCAACCGACCACCCTCTGACATCTGACTGGTCGAACTCCTCACCTACGAGCAGATTCCAACCAACCGAGAACCTTTCCCCTCTACTGCCAACCCCAATCACCACACCTACCCACCCGCCATTCCCTTCAACAGCTACATGAAAGCCCTGGCCACGTTAGTTCCCCTCAGCCTTCCTATTCCCTCGACCCTCCTACCTGACCAAAATCGAGCTCTGAAAGCCTACATGTATATTTGTCTACATATGATTTTAGGTAGCTTATATATATATACATATTTGTTGCATATATATTTGTCTGCATATATTTGTTTACATATATAATCTGCATATGTGGGTAGAGTAGCATACATATAATTGTTTATAATCTGCATGTATATATTTAGTTGTATATATATAGTGTCTACATATATTAGCATTCATATATATATATATATATTTGTATATTATATAGTGTCTGCATATATTAGCCTGCATATATATATATATACATATATATATATATATATTGTTTGCATATATATAGTGTCTACATATAGGTTTGTTGAGTAGCCTGCATATATATAATTGTTTGCATATATATATATATATACATATATATATATAGTCTGCACATAATTTGTTTTTTGTGAAGCCTGCAGCCTTCTTTTGCTATGTATAAAGGAAATATATATATATATATATATATTGACTTTTGAATATTGTTTTTAGAGTATATATATTGATATTTTGATTTTAAATATGTGTTTTATTAAAATTGATTTAAAAAAATATAATATGAAGATTTTTATTTTAAATATGTATATTAAATTAAATTTTGATTTTAAATTTTAATATATAAAGATTTTATTTTAAAAATGTGTTTTAAATTTGAATATTGATTTTAAGAGAAAAAAGGGGGGACATATATCTTTGATTTCCATCGAATCCAGTTCATCGTGCTTTACTTTTGGTTTTGTCGCTGTCCAGAATCAATCGCAGCAGTTAGTTGCTTTGATTTGTCGCTTATCCGTGTGCTTGTCCTGTTTTCTAGCCTCGAAAGGTGAGCGATCACTCATGATTAACGTTCTTATATTTAGTAAATTGATTTCACATGAAATGACGATTGAAATATGTTGTTAAATTTAAATTGTTAAATTTTTGAATATGATATGTTATTATTTAAATTGTTCACCTATGATTGATATATGACACCATAACATTGCTGTATATATATATATATATGATATTTAAATTGTTGATTATTGTTAGCGCCAAAATTGGTCACTAACACCCAAATCTAGATGAAAGCACCCAGTCACAGTCGCATATCCCAGATAGAATGTATGTAGAGAGTATAAATATGAAGAAACGACAAAATTAAAATGAAAGCAGTAAAGAACAACAGATTTTATAGTGGTTCGGCTAACTTCGGCCTACGTCCACTCAAGAAACTTCCTTTTTATTGATGTTCGAATCAATTACAGTAATTCAGAGTTGTATAATAGCAGAACGGCCTTAGCCTTAGAAAAGGAGCCCAAGAACCAAAATAAGAAAAAATCCTCCTTTATGACGACCTGCATGTTGTATTTATAGGCAAATGCAGGTAACTGGGCTTCCTGAATGACCCAGGGCTCATTAAGTCCTCGACCGATAAAGAACCTATAGCCTCGACCAACTCCTTGCCTAAATGCTGCCGACCCGGGAAATCCACCAAGGCGTCTCGTAGTAAATCCCCTTCGGACTTGAAGTAATCCGAAGACTTGATGCGGCCGAACCGTGTACTGATGCCGATTCATGTTATCACGTAGCCGACCCAAAGTCATGAGTCGAACGACTCGAAGAAACCAAACTATAATGTAGCCGACCTAGCTAAATTTCCTACCAATCCACATCCTAGGAGCCGAACCAAAAAACTCGAAGTAGGGAGCCCAAAAACCAGAAGTGGTCGATCCACTTCCTTAATAACTGACCCGAAGTGACCAGGTTGTGACCCGAAGCAAAGAAGCCCAAGACTCGAAGCAACCATGCCACACGCCACTACCGACCCTCAACTTGATCGAGCCACCTTGTTACCTTATCCACGACCGAGCCACCTCGGCGAGCCATAGTGCCGAACCACCTTGACCCGAAGTTACGAGCGCCTCAACTCGAAGTAACTGAACCATATACTCGTGCCGACCCACCTTGCATCATACCGAGCCAAGTTTTATAGTGCCGAGCGACAACCAAGGCCGACCCATGATCTAACTAGGCCGAACCACTTTCCATGATGAGCCACCAACACGGCCAAGCCACTAATATAGCCGAACCACTAATGCGGAGCCACCAATGCCAAGCTACCTGAAAGACTCGAAGAAATCATCCATACGACTCGAAGCTCGACTCCGTACGACTCGAAGCAAATCCAGGGTGATTTGCGACTCATCGAAACCCAAGTTTCAAGTATCCAATAACCTTCGTCCATCGACTATGCCAAATCCCGGCTGTAAATCCATGATTATTGTCCATTCTTGATCGTCCATCTATCCAGTTGACTAAATCCATCGTAAACCAGCCTCGACGAACGAGCAGTTGATTTAGTTGAATCCGCCTGTCTACGGCCTTGCCAAAAAGGTGGGTTAACACTTGCCCCCAAAACATGCCTCGTTATTGAAAGGTGTGTTTTGAATAGCCTCAAATCTGATATCCGAAGTCCAGGTCCTGTTCATTATCGAACAATTCCATCCAAATCCGATAATCCACTCCGCGACTGTTCCAAGTCGTCATCCAGTTTTGAATCCATGATCTCTCCAGATCATTTTATCCAAGCCAGTGGACTCCATCGGGGTCAAATATCCAAGGCCAAGACCTCGCGGGTCCTGTAATCCATATCTGGGACCTCACCGGGTCCAAATCCGAAGCCGAAATTCGAATCCGATAGTCGGGTTCTAATCCATCCATATCCAATAGCCAATAACTGGATCGATGACCTCTCCGGGTCGATATCCGAAATCCGGGACCGCTTTGGGTCCATGCCTAAATCCTTAGTTGTTTATAGCTAATATCTAAATCCATAAATATTCTGAGTTATTGTCAAGCGCAATCCGCACTCGACGACCTGTATCGAGCAATGCCTTGGCCTAAGTCCTAGACTGATGGTAATCTTGGTTCAGTGTCCCTGAACGCTGAATATCGCCATGGCTTAAGTCCTAGCCAGAATCCTGGTCACTCCGGACCCTTCCGAGCATAGTCCATACTCGACGACCTGTATCAATAACCAATAGATAATATGAGGCCTATGTCCTAGGCCGAATCCTGGTCTCTTCGGACCCTTGTCGAGCATAATCCATACTCGACGGCCTTCTAGCCAAAAACCAGACTAAAAGTCAATCAAAATCCAATCTGAAATCAAAATTCAAACCAGAAAACCAAAAATCCACACCATATATCCACACCATATATCCAAACCAAAAGTCATACGTCCAAACCAAAATCCAGATCAAAAAACAAATAAAAAATAGGAGTTCAATCCAAGCTCCAGAACCAAACCAGAAAAAGTTAATGTCCGGGTGCAAAAGGAAAAAACAGATTTCACAAACCAGGGCGTCACAATCTATCATCATCTTAGAGCATGCCTAAGGGATATCTTCGTCCCCGTACATGAGTAAGTGATTCAGCTGTTTGCCCAAAGCCTGTTACTTATTCCAAACCATCATGATTAGTTGATGACTAATCGACCACCATTACTGGGCCTCTTGACATTGTCGTTTGAGGTTGATGGTGGCTGTTCCTGCTCCACCGCCAAATTCTGAGTTTTGACATACTGCCGCAACTGACCATTCCTTATATGCTCCTCGAATATATCCTTTAGATGTCGGCAGCTATTGGTATCATGCCCGTTCAGGTCATGAAAGAGAAAATGCCTTCCCGATGCCCTCTCACGTTCCAAGGGTTCCCTCCTTGCCAGCCTTCGATAAGGAAGGCGATCCCGAGTGTCCAAGTATATTCGTTCCACTGTCTCATTCAGTCCCGTGTAAGTGAAGAATTTTGGTTCTCCCCAGCGCTTCCTCTTCCCTTTATCCTTATCTTTAGCCAAGCTTTCACCGGACGGTTCTCCATCCTTGACCATGTTTACTTCCTTTGACTTCATATTCAAACATGCATCCTCTTGTCGAAGAAACCTTTCATCTTTATGAAAGAATTCCCCAAGATCCATTGGTGGATCCCGTATCAACAATACTTTGAAATCTGAATTATTCCTGACTCCTGATACCACGGCCATTAGAACCATTGAGGGATCCGGCCGATCCACCGAAGCAACTGCTGCATTAAACCGATTTAAAAATGTCCTAAGCGATTCTCCCATCTTCTGCTTCACCGAAGTCGGTGTCATCACATTCTTTGGCCTTTTGATGTGAACTCGAAACTGTTTCAAAAACCTGTCCACCAATTCTGTCCATGTTCCGATTGATCCATCTTCCAACTGTCTGAACCATATAGCGGCTATATTGGTCAAGTACAGGGAGAAACACCGAGCCATAACCTCCTCTGATGCCTCCAGCACTTCCATATGCCTTGTGTATCTCATCAAGTGGTCAATGGGATCCGCCTTACTGTTGTATACTTCCAGAGTGGGTAGCTTGAAATCGGGTGGATTCCTAGCCATCCTAATTTTACGGGTAAATGGACTTTTGTTTACTCCCTCCAAATCCCTGTTTGTCAAACCTCCGCGAATGGTTCGCCTAATGATGTCAGCCAATCCAGTGTCACCTACCAAGGGTTGCCCCTATCCATGTATCCTGACTGCCCCCCCAAGTCCTCGAGGGAATTTCGGTACGTACTCTTCATCACGTACTCATGTACTCCTGTTGGCGTCGGGATGCACAGTGTCATTTGGTATTCCTCTATGGATTGGTCCAGCATTTCCTGGTGGTGTGCCCCCGAGCCTAGGTCCATCCAGATTGACAGCTGTTTGTTGATTGGGGGTTGTCCCCTGATGAACCACTCCATCCACTTGTTGGTTGAGCCCTTCTGATCCAGCTCCATGGATCTGAGCACCTACAGTTCCTGCTTGTCCTAACTGTCTGAAAAGTGCTTGCATCATTTCCTCTTGCCTTTTCATCATCTGCTCCTGCATAGAATCCATCATAACCTGCATCTCATCCCGAGTTATGTAGATGGATGCATGATCCGCTCCTGCTCCAGAAGTGGCTGCTTGACTTCTCTCTTGATTGCTTCTTTCTGTCGCTTGCTTCCTTATTGGTGGCCTGGTCATTGCTTCCTAGAATCCAAGTTCCTAGCTCCAAAATTGTCGAGTGCTTGCCCTCTCAGTGAAAGCACCAAAATTAGTCACTAACACCCAAATCTAGATGAAAGCACCCAGTCACAGTCGCATATCCCAGATAGAATGTATGTAGAGAGTATAAATATGAAGAAACAACAAAAATTAAAATGAAAGCAGTAGAGAACACTAGATTTTATAGTGGTTCGGCTAACTCCGGCCTACGTCCACTCCAAAAACTTCCTTTTTATTGATGTTCGAATCAATTACAGTTACAATTCAGAGTTGTATAATAGCAGAACAGCCTTAGCCTTAGAAAAGGAGCCCGAGAACCTAAATAAGAAAAAATCCCCCTTTATGACGACCCACATGCTGTATTTATAAGCAAATGCAGGTAACTGGGCTTCCTGAATCACCAGGGCCCGTTAAGTCCACGGCCGATCCAGAACCTATAGCCTCGACCAACTCCCTGCCCAAATGTTGCCGACCCAGGAAATCCACCAAGGCGTCTCGAAGTAAATCCCCTTCGGACTTGAAGTAATCCGAAGACTTGATGCGGCTGAACCCTGTATTGACGTTGATTCATGTTATCACGTAGCCGACCCAAAGTCATGAGTCGAATGACTCGAAGTGACCAAACTATAATGTAGCCGAGCCAGCTACATTTCCTAAAGACCCACATCCTAGGAGCCGAACCACAAAACTCGAAGTAGGGAGCCCAAAAACCAGAAGTGGTCGATCCACTTCCTTAATAGCTGACCCGAAGTGATTAGGTAGTGACCCGAAGCAAAGAAGCCCAAGACTGGAAGCAACTATGCCACACGCCACTACCGACCCTCAACTTGACCGAGCCACCTTGTTACCTTATCCACGACCGGAGCCACTTCGGCAAGCCATAGTGCCAAACCACCTTGACCCGAAGTTACGATCGCCTCAACTCGAAGTAACTGAACCGTATACTCATGCCGACCCACCTTGCATCATACCGAGCCATGTTTTATAGTGTCGAGCGACAACCATGGCCGACCCATGATCTAACCAGGCCGAACCACCTTCCATGATGAGCCACCAACACGGCCGAGCCACTAATACAGCCGAGCCACCCATGCCGAGCCACTAATGCCGAGCCACCAATGCCGAGCCACCTATGCCGAGCCACCTGAAAGACTCGAAGAAATCATCCATACGACTCGAAGCTCGACTCCGTACGACTCAAAGCAAATCCAGGGTGATTTGCTACTCATCGAAACCCAAGTTTCAAGTATCCAATAACCTTCGTCCATCGACTATGCCGAATCCCGGATGTAAATCCATGATTATTGTCCATGCTTGATCGTCCATCTATCCAGTTGACTAAATCCATCGTAAACCAGCCTCGACGAACGAGCAGTCGATTTAGTTGAATCCGCCTGTTTGCGACCTTGCCAAAAAGGTGGGTTAACAATTATGATCCATGTTGTAATTGATATGTTATGCTATTTTATATTATCATTTTATTATTCTCACTCTGCAGGTTCCCTATTAGTTTAGAAATCCCTATGGTTGAAATGATATATACCCGAATGATATTATAGACTAGGGAAAATCGTTATGGGTTGAAATGATAAACCCAAGCGATTTTATTGAATTTAAATTTTAGGGATTGCGGGTTGAAATGATATATACCCGTAACATTAAATTTAAATTGCGGATTGAAATGATAAATATCAGTATCACTTGACCATAGGATAGAAAATTATATACGGACACCGTTGGTCTATTTTTGAAAATGATTTCCAAAGTTTGAAAGGAAATATATGGGTTTTAATAAAGTGAATATTAGGCACACATCCCTAAAACCAAACTTAATTCAAAGCCGGTCCTTGTCAGGAAAAACATACTTTCTACGTCCCTGTTTTTGTTTTACGCCTATTTTTTCTCTAATTTACCCCTGCGCTTCAATGTCGAGTCGTGGTTCTTCTTCTTCAGTTTCTTCTGATCAAATTGAAAGCCGAGCTTAGTTTTCTTCAGGCAAGTGTTTAATTCTCGATTTCAATAAAAAACTACAACTATTTGAAGACGAATCAATCTTGTTTACAAAAATAAGAATTGTTTTTTATTTTTTATGGATTGTGGGTGTTGTTTTGATGTTTAAATTCATTAATTATAATGAGAAATGGTTGCAGTTTGATATTTGAAGTTATGTGCATAAATACTGCAAATGTTACCTAGAATAACATTCATACAGTTCTTTCCTGCAAATATTTTTAATAGTTGCTGGAAAATCAGCAATTTTTAAGATTATTTATAGACATTGGTGCAAATTTTCATAATAATTGCAAAAAAGTCAGCAAATATTGGGAATATTTGCATATAAATATGCTTTTATTTAGGAATTTTCCTCTATAATTATTCACTTAAAATTTAGCATATATTCATAATATACTATTGCTGAAAAATCAGCAATTATTCCCTTAAAATCATTTGTATTCATCTTTATATGCAATTATTCTAAATAATTGCAGAGATGTATGCAATTATTATGTATAATTGCATGTATGTTTGCAATTCTTCTGAATAATTTGCATGTATATCTTAAAAATCTGCAATTATTCTCAATAATTGCAGAAGTTGGTGCAAATATTGTGAATAACAATAGAAAATAACTACTGAAAAATCTGCAATTTTTAAGAGTATTTGCAGACATTGGTGCAAATATTCAGAACAATTGCAGAAAAGTCAGCAAGTATTGGAATTTTTTGCATATAAATATGCATTTCTGTAAGAATTTTTCTCTGCAATTGTTAATTTCAATATATTGCATTAGGAAGATGAATTTTATCTTCAAAGAATACATGCATAAAAACTGCATTTACTGAGAATACTTGCAAATATGTGCATTAGAAACTGCAATTAGTGAAAATACACATGCATAAAAATCTGTAAATATTCCAATATTTGCTGCATGTATTCTCAATATTTGCAGAAAAAATATGCAAATATTGAGAATACTTGCATAAAAACTTCAAATAGTGTCAATTTTGGCATTAAAAAATCTAATGCAAATACTATGAATATTTTTACATTTTTCTGCAAATATTATGAATAATTGTAGTTATGGCTGCAATTATTCTTAATAATTGTAGAAAAATCTGCAAAATTTGAGAATATTTGTTTATAATACTGAAAATATATTCAGTATTTTTGCAAAAAAAATATAATAATATATGTTGAAGCTGCAAGTGTTTTTTAGCAAGTATTCATTATTTTTACTTTCATATGCCATTATTATGAATACTTGCGGATATAGCTGCAATTATTCTGAATAAATGCAGAAAAATCAGCAAATATTGTGAATTTTTACTTACAATATTGCAAATATGTATAATTTTTGCAGTAAAACATGTAATAATATATGTTAGAGCTGTAAGAGTGTTTTATCAAGTAATCAAGTTTTTTACTGCAAATTTTCTATATATTTGCATCTAAAACTGTAAATATTAAGAATATTTGCAGAAAAAACTGCAAATATTATTAATATTTGCATTTTTAGCTGCAAGTATTCTTAAATTGTTGCTGATATATTATAATTTTTAATTTTATGAAGAATGAATTCGTTTTCATACAAATTATTGTTTTCTTTTGCTGTTTCAATTTTAATGTTTGATTTTGATATTCTAATTGATTATACTTTCCATTATTTGATTTCAGATTCTTCTCGATTAATTAAAATGAGTATTTGGTTTCGTTTTCCTTCTAAATCAATTTTCTAGTCACCTTGATTTCAGTTTATTCACTAGATTATGATTTGATTTTGTTTACTGATTTCATTTTCATATGAACGATGAAGTGTAGAGAGAAATTACAACGGAAGGGTATTTTTGTCTTTTAGATGGTCCGATTTTAAAAACAAGGACCAGAAACTTATCTAAAAAACGGAGGGATGTTTTGTGTATTTGCAAACTATATGAGGGATGTATGCCAAACGCTCCCTTTAATAAATATTGATTTTTAAATATAATATAAAGATTTTAATTTTAATATATGTGTAAAATCTAGATTTCTAAAATTTTCTGTTTTGGAAATTTTAAAATTATAAATTAAGTTTTAAAATGTAAATTATAAAATTTTACTTATAGATTTATTATTTTTAAAATATATATATAATAGGATTTAAAATATATTTAATAATAATAAGATTTAATTTAGTAATAATTAATATAATAAAATTTATTAAGAATTTAATTTAACTAATATATATATAATATTTATTTAAAATTTATATTAATATTTCAAAAATATATTTTGTAATAACTTTAATAAATTTAAGATTGGAAAGATAAATTGAAATTGATTTGAAATTTACTTTGTTTAAGAATTGTCTTCAAATAGGAACTAATTTGAAACGTATTGATTTGAGACTTTAAAGATATGATTTTTATAAAGTGATAACTTGATTTGATTAAAGGTGATTAAACGAATATTTTTAGATTTAAATAAAATTGAAATTGAATATTTGATTTGATTTAAATTTGAATTTGAGATTTTATTTATATATTTACAAAAAGGCGATTAAGTGAATAATTTAAAATTAAATATAACTTAAGTTAGATATTTAATTTTGATTTAAATCTGTAATTTGAGATTTTATTTAAATGTTATTAAAATGATTAGGTAAATATTTCAAATTTAAATAAATTAAAGTTGAATTTTGAAATATAAGTGGAATTTACTAAATTTGGTTACGGTAAATTGTTGAATATTATACTTTGAAACTTATTGAATTGGGAGTGGTTTAAATTTGAAGTTCAAATCTAGATTTGAAATCGATATAAATTAAATGGTTTAATGAGAATCTGAATTGATTAGTGAAATTAGAAGAACAATTCTATTTGAAACCATTTTGATATAAACTCTTTTATTATAAAAACTATTTTTAATATATAAACTATTTTAATCTATAACCTATTTTTTTATATAAACTATTTTAATTTATAACCTTTTCAATATATAAAAACTATTTTCAAAATTTAAACTGTTTAAGTTGGAACTGTTATAATTTAGATTTAGTGGATTTAAATGCGAATATTTTGATATGATGGTTTAAACTAACTTATGGCTATGATTTTGGAAGTGAATATGATTTCGAAAGTGATATGATTTCGAAAGTTAATAAGATTTCAACCAACTAGTTGGAGCTGGTTTCAGTATGCTTGGGGCCTGAAGAAAGAGTTGGATTACGGAGGAGCTTTCTTCTAAAATGAATATTGTATTTTGATAAGAAGTATGAACTATTTGAAATGTAAAATGACCACGGTGTGAAATAAGCGTTTGCTTATTAAAGAGACCGGGATAGGATATTGCCATACTCTCTACCAATACCGAAAACCACTTTAACAACTATGTACGTGGTGGAGAATCCAGAATGAAGTAGGATGGTTTGGCGACGATTCTGTATGAGGTATTAACGCAGCCCTGACTCCCGCGAGTCAGTTTGATGTGGCTAAAACAGGAGCTATACCGGGCCAAGTGAGGTCGCAGCTCCGATCGAGCATGCTTCTTCGATACCATTCTATTACTTTGTGATTTGATTGGGTGCACGTTTTATTTGGGAGTGTGTCTCGAGGTGGGCGGTAGTAGCTGCTATGCATTACCACCAGTCCGGAAGTGCAAACGATAGCTATCCTAGCATTGCCTCGCGTGCCTTGTCACATGCCTTATCGCGCCCACTACGAGTTTGTTTTGTACCGTACCTATGGAGTGCTCCTTGAGTAAACCACCGGTTTGGTGGAGCTTACAGTATCTATATAGACTACGAGAATATATCAAATGTGTTAAGGGGGATATGGGTAACGCCTTAATGCTATTTTAATAGTTTATTTTATTGTAGACATTATTTATGTAGCGTATTGTACTATGCACGTAAATAGTCTAATGGATCCTTAAAGGGTGGAATCCCAAACATCCTTTGAGTTATTTTGTATTTCTTGACATTTCACTTAAGTTGATTTACTGGTATAAGAATGTTAATCCTGACTCGAGTGTTTTGTGTTTTGCTTTATGCTCAGGTCAGACTGAGTGTCACAGTATTTGAGACTCACCTTTGGAGCTTTGCTTGAAGATCTGTCTTTATCTATTCAGCTTTCATTTATTTCCAGTTATTTCTATTCAGTCTTGTTAGTTACTTTTGTATTTGAGATTACTATGTATTTGAGATTTCTGTTGTATTTTGTTTTAAACTCTGATGTTTATATAGTAGCTTCATGAACTACAATTTATCTATTCCATTGCTTATTATTAAATTACCCTATGTCTATGATTCTATGATTGATTTATTTACCGTATATGCTGTGTTTTGCCAAATATAAATTAACAATCTATTGTTTTGAGCAATTCAAGTCTGACATGAGTGGATGATTGGCGATTTGAATGGTTCGAAATAGCGGGTCATTACAGAAGTCAAGTTTTAGGGCATAGTAGATCGAACGTTTCATAGGAGTTACCACTCTGACTTTGGCGCCAGAACACCGATCGTTGGATGCTCCATCCATATACATCTTCCATTGGATAATAAGTTCTCCACTACTTTCCAATGAGTCGTCCTATGTAGTTAGTTCGGCTATGAAGTTTGCCAGTGCTTGTCCCTAGATGGCTCTCCAAGGGAGATAAGTGATATCGAACTGGCTCAAATTTGATGTTCCATTTAAGTAACATTCCAGATGTCTCAGGTCGTTGTAGGACCTTTCGTAATGGCTGGTTGGTAAAGACATTGATGGGATGAGCCTAGAAATAAGGACGGAGCTTTCTTGATGCAATCAACAAGTAGTACGTGAGCTTCTCCAGTTTCAGATAATTCCTTTCAGCACTTTTGAATCACTTGTTAACATAATACACCGGCCTCTGGATTTGATTCTCTTTATGTAGCAATGCGACACTTATGGCTTGTACCGACACTGCAAAGTAAATATAAGAGTCTTCATGATCTAGTGGCTTAGACAAGATGGGGGGTTTCTCTAAGTGATGTACCAGAGCCTGAAACACATCAATATAATCCTGTGTCCATTCAGAGTTCCTCTTCCCTTACCTGATCAAGTCGAAGAAAGAGATGCACTTATAGGCGGCCTTGGAGATGAATTGACTCAGGGCGGCGACCTTTTCATTTAAGCTCTGCACCTGCTTAATTGTCTTCGGCACTTGGATATCCATTATTACCTGAATCTTCTCGGGATTGGCTTCAATTCCGCGGGAGTTAATGATGAAACTCAAGAATTCCCTTATGCAACCCCAAAAGAGCATTTCAAAGGATTAAGTTTCATTCCATATTTCCGGAGAACGCTGAACATCTCTGCCAAGTCATTGATGTGGTCGTTTGATCACTGTGAATTCACGAGCATATCATCCATATATACTTCCATTGATCGCGCGATCTGGTCTTTGAACATTCGGTTGACCAGACTATGGTAAGTAGCACCAACGTTCTTTACTCTAAAAGGCATCACAACGTAGCAGTATAATCCCAGGTCGATGATGATGCTGATGTGTTCCTGGTCTGGGACGTGCTTTGGGATCTAATTGTATCCGGAGTACACGTCCATGAATGATAGCAGTTCATGTCCAACGGTTGAGTCCAGCTGGTCGATCCTCGGAAATCTGCCACTTTCCATTAGCTTTTCTCACCAAAACTGGATTGGATACCTTCGAGTAGAGGGCATCGCTAATAAACCTATTGTTCATGAGTTTATCTACCTTCTCTTTAAGTGCAGCAGATCTCTCCAAATCTATGCCGCATCATTTTTGTTTCACCGGGACATGCCTCGGGTCGATATTCAATGCATGGCTCATGATGGTCGGCGAGATCCTACACATGTCAGAATAGGTCCAAGCGAACACATCAAGATTCACTCAGAGAAAACCAGCTAATTCCTTCATCATTGTTGCACTGAGCCATGATCTGATCATTAAGACCCGTGATGGGTCATCGTGGCTAACCATGATTTCGTTTATTAGCTCATCGGGTGCAGCCTTGGTTTCTTTAGGCTCCTCCTCTTCATCTCTCAGATCTATATCTTTATGGAATTGACTGTGGTGCCCGAGTAAGTTTCATTAGTTTTGATGTAGAGAGGCTTCTCCACATCCTTTCCTTTCTACTTTCGCTGAATGTCTCTTAACTCAGCCACATAACATGCACGTCCAGTCGCCTGATCTCCATGGATAATTCCGACGCCATTCTCTATAGGGAATTTGAGTGTCATACACTAAGGGACGATAACTGCCCTGAATTCAGCAAGGGCCGGTCGACCCATAAAAGCATTGTATGGAGAGTTCATGTCCATCACAAAAAATGGCAACACCCGCGCTCTCCTTCAGCTGTCATCTCCTAACTCCACCGGTAGCTCAACATAGCCAACTGCTTCAGTTGCAATACCGTTAAATCCATGAATACGGGCTTTGCATGGTTTCATATTTTTGGCTTCCAGTAACATATGGTCATATGCCTTCTTGAAAAATATATTCATAGGACTTCCATAATCAATCAGAATCTTTCTCACCAAGGCGGGTCCAATCATGGCCGAGATCGCCATTGGGTCGATCATAGGGGCCTCCACCTTGTTCGCATCTCTTTTCTAAAATACGATATCATCTATCATCATTCGCTACGGCTTTGCTGGAGCACCGTCCTCCATGTTCGAGCAACATTCAATGTCAGCATGTCTAGTAGCATTAACGTAATGCTTCATTTCATTCCAGCTTTTGTCGACCGGATGTGGTCCTCCAATAATGGTGCTAATAACTAATCTCCCTACTGTCCATCGAGGTTTCTCGACACTAGGAGGAGCTTGTCCTCGATTGAGGTCGGATGTCCCTTGCCCGCCATTCTACGGGGCTTTAATAGCATCGTTGGTCAAGCCTTGACTATCTTTCACTAGCTGCCTCACCATAGTTGTTAAGTTTTGTGTTTGGAGAGTTGGTGCCATGAGATAGTCACATTCCACCTTACGTGAGTGACCCAATCCACGCCTTTGAGTAGCACTACATTGCCTTAGCTCCTCTTGCTCTTGATCCATTTCCTGAGCAGCAATTCTATCGTCGTCTCTTAGTTGCGGTTCAACCGTATTCGCCCGAGCTCTAGCATCCTGATCGATCATGGCACCTCCAGAGTGAGCTCCCTCACCTGCTTGCTGACTGCCCCCATGTTTTGAGGGTGTGGTGCCAATCCACTGGGGGGGTTCAGTACCGATCAGTGCCGATCGGCCATAACCGATCATTTGGTCCGTCTCGATGTTCTAGCTGCATATGCATCCATTTTGCGGCGTTTGTTTCTGTGATATTCAACAGAGGAAGAGGAGTTTTCCAATCCTGAATAAGGAGTAGGCTCCCTCCTTGTCTTTCCCAAAGGGCCACTACATAAACCCTGAAAACAAGCACCTAAACTCCCTGAAACCTTCGCCTTCAAAATCCTACACATCCCACATGGTAGTCATCGACTACATTTTGGTCATCACCAACCATGTTACTTAGCCAAAAACTAGCTAAGTGATTGGAACTCAAACCCCCTTTGAATTTTTTTCCAAAGCTTCTACTTTTTGCCCCAAAGCTAACTCCAAGATGTCTCGAAGCGCCTATCATCAAACACAATTTGATTTTCCACTAACCACTCCAAAATCCCACCCTTACTTTCTCAAACTCCATGTGCCCAAAACTACAACTTCCCCAGTCTATCACGAGCTCTCAAAAGTGCCGCATCGTATTTGGAGAAATTATGCTCCTCGGTCCACTTTAATGACGACCACTCATTCAATGCACAAAAACGAGTTTTAAAACACAAGCAACAACTACATCAAAACATCATATAACATCGAAGCATCAATACAAAGCAATACAATCAATATCAAGGCATTTCTATCACTCTAGACCAATAAAATAACATATGATAACCGGTATGATCAAACAGTCGAAAACTAATTAAAACTAACATTTATCCATTTAAAACCATTTTATAACTGACATGTAGTTTGGATATAAATTATAAATTGTTTAAACATTTAAAAACCATTTAAATCATCACTTTTTACCATATAAACAATAATAGGATAGTGAGACGTGTAAAACTACTCACCTACATCAACTCAAGCATAGTGACCAATGTAAATTTGAAATGAGCATTGGTTCACGAGTCCCGATGCTCCCCAAATCGTAATTGAGCTAATTTCCTTATAATTACTTGATTTGGCTAATTAAAGTAGGGAATGTGTTGGCTTTTTGGCTAAAGAAAAGATTAATGGAGTTTATAATGTTTTTGAGAAGTGGAATAATGATTGTGGAAGGTCCCGAATGGGCCCCGACTCTAATCACAAATGGGTTTTTGGGCTTAACCCAAATCTCACTAACTACGTACCCACTAAGTTGCTTAAAAATGTCTAAGCTTTGAACAACCATATATCCTAAATCGTAAGTCCAAAAATCTACTATGCCACTTTACAAAAAAAACAGAAATCATAATATATTTCATCTAGAAGTGTTTGCAACCACGAATCCGACTCCTATCAAAAGTTATAAGCCTTACAAGTTTCTAAAGTCAAAACCGCCCAATAAAATTATTAAAGGTCAAAAATGTCCCTACTCAATATTACCTAAAGTTATAGCAAAATTCGACCCAATTTAGATTCTAAAATAATATTTTAAGATCCTCCGATACGTAAAATACGGATCGTTACACTATGATAATCTCAAACTTAAAAAAACCAAGAATATACAAATCACAAGCAAACACACATCCATGACTCGATAACACAATGTCCTGACAAACCGATAATAAACTGGTCGAATCTCCCATAGGGTTCGTCACAATCAAATGTCTGTCTACTAGGTCAGGTCTCGATCCTGTCTAACCACTAGGTCACTAGATATGAAAGAATGTGATGCCTGGCTATCAAACAAAACATGAACATGTATACCATAAACAAAAGCATACCTTGGATAGTAATGCTCTTCCCCTTCTCCTTTGTCGATGGAGCAATCGACGAAGATGGAACAACATGAAAAGCATAAGCTTTCATCATTTTCTTATTCCTTGGTGGCTCTAGGCAGGCTTTCTTATAATGCCCAATCTTGTCATAATCGAATCATTTCCTCTACCACTCTTTGGATTCTTGCAATTCTTACTAAGGTGGCCTCATTCTTTATAGTTGAAGCAAATATGCTCCCATTAGTATTTCTTCTGACCATCCTTGCCTCAGAACTACATTTTTCCTTTATTGTTCCACTTTCTCTTACCATCTGCCAACATGTGGCTTAGATTCCTCCTTTGGAATAACAACAACCTTAGGCTTTGAACACAAACTCTCATATCTCAAAGTCCTCTCCATAATTTTCTCAAAACTTTCATCTATGTAGCCCACCAGCTACTCCCTAAATATTCATCTAGACCCATAATAAATTTATCATTTTTCTTTAAGGGAGTATCGATTAATGACATCCCATATTTTAACAGCATGTCGAACTCAATACCATATTCTAAAATAAACATCTCCCTTTGTTTTAGGTCAGCAAATTTTCTTAGTAGAACTAATTTCTAAGTAGTCGATATAAACTTGTAACAACTTGCACCTCTGGACACACTGATCCAAAGCCCAAAAAGAATTTGGGCCCGTGTTGTGCCAAGAAGTATGAATCGTTAGGTTTTTGTAGTTCACTAATACAAAGAAAATATAATTTTAAACATTCTATAGTTCTACATCTCACAGCAAAAGGAATAAAATATAAATACTAAAAATAACCTTAATTTATTACTATTCCAAAATAACAGTAGTTCATACAAGAAATGTCTAAATAGTGTCTCCAAATAGGAATATAAGTCTAATTGATAAGTGAAAAAAGGTACATTGAGATTGGTAATAATAAATATAGCTCCAAAGTACACAGTTACTTCCTCCATGCATCTTATCCTCACCGTAACATCTACTGCCTCATCTTCTAGTAGTGGGTATAAAGAGGGAAAAATAGAGGGGATCATGAAATGTCTAGCGAGTGAGTAATATCGCTAGTAGTACGGTGTAACAGGTAATTAAATTATCACTTATAATCTACATAGCCCAATGGTGTTCAATTGTGTGTGTGAACTACATATAAAGATTTATTCAATCTACAAACTATAGGGTAATGACCCTTAATACACCTACTATACATTGAGTAAATATCATCAATGATAAACCACTTAAGTTGCATCACATCAAGTATACATCACAATGCCTGATCATACACATGAAGCTTACAACCTTGATGATAACTTGCTACTAAAGTATTGAGTAACCTTCTCGTTAGTGTAAGTCAATGGAATATGGATCTTAAGGCTAAATTAACACTAGAAGGGGAAGGTTTGTTAACCCGCCTTTTGGCAAGGTCGTGGACAGGAAGATTTAACTAAATCGACTACTCGTTTGTCGAGGCTGGAATATGATTAGTTTGAATCAACTGGATGGATAGACGACCAATCACGGATGATAAATATGATTACGAAGCCGGGGTTCGGCATAACATGGTTCGGTCATTGGAGTTCGGCCATGTGGGTCGGCCGTTCGATCAAGGTGGCTCGGCCGTACATGGCTCGGTCGAGGAGAGGAGATCATGCATGGTTCAGTCTGGTTGGACTGGATCGACAGAAGGTGGGTCGGCTTTGAGGAGTGCTTCAGGTCGGTGCGTTCGTAACTCCGGGTCGGTGAGTTTCATACTCAAGTCAGCATCTTGGATTGGATCGGCATGGAAGGGACTAGGCTGGATTGGCTATGATGAGAGAACGTAGGTGGTTTGGCACATTTGGTAGTGGATCGACATGCTTGAGAGGTATTAGAGTTGGGAGTGGCTCGGTGTTGGAGTATGGATAATGTTCGGCCAAGGTAGTTCGGCATAAGTCGATCGGCATGTGTGGGTCGGCATCTCGTTCTGGGTTCGGCAAGCATTTGGAGACACCGGATCGGTGTTGTGAAGGCTTTGGGTCGGTAGGAAGGTGGTTCGGTCATGATGGTGTCGGTCGGTTGGGTGGACAGGATCGGCATTGAGGAAAAGGGGATCAGATCGGCATATGGAGCTTGGGTTCAGCATTAGCTTTGCTCCGGGTTCTAGCCTAGTTTACTCCGAGTCTTGGGTAGGTCTGCTTCGAGTCATGCCCGAGGGATATCGGGTCGGCGTATTATGAACTTGGGGTCGATCGTGGTGTTCGAGGTTTGGGTCGGCTATGGTGTTGGTGGGCCCGGACCACTCATGAAGCCCAGTAACTAAGGTGTTGCCTATAAATACAGCATGCAGGGCTTCAGAAGGAGGGATCTTCATTCTGCTTCTCTTCTTCTTCCCTATTAGGGCAACTCTACCATTGGGTTCTAAAAACTCGGAATTGTAACTGTACTGGATTTTCATATCAGTAAAAAGGAAATTTCTGGAGTGGATGTAGGCCAAAGTCAACCGAACTACTATAAATCCTTGTTATTATTGCTTTCCTTTTAATTTTTATTGTTCTTCATATTTATACTCTCTACATACATTCTATCTGTGATTGTTGGTTGGTGATTTCATCTGAATTTGGGTGTTAGTGACCAATTTTGGCGCTAACATTTTGGTGCTTTCACTGAGAAAGCTAGCACTCAGAGATTCAGAAGCTCGGATTTTCGATTTAAAGGCTTAGGAACTTGGATTCTGGAGACTATGGCAAAGCAATCAACCAGGAGACAAAGGACAGAGAGGATTCAGCAAGAGGGAAGTCAGGAGGCTTCCTTTGGAGCTAATCAAACCTTGATCTATATCACTAGGGACGAGATGCAGGTCATGATGGATTCCATGCAGGAGCAATTGATGAAAAGGCAAGAGGAAATGATATAGACACTTTTCAGACAATTTGGACAAGCAGGAACTACAAGAGCTCAGATCCATGGAGCTGGATCAGAAGGGCTCAACCGACAAGAATATGAGTGGTTCAATAGGGGGTAGCCCCTAATCAGCAAACAACTATCAATCTGGATGGACCTAAACTCGGGGGCACACCATCGAGTAATGCTTGACCGATCCATGAAGGGATACCAGATGACGCTGCGTAGCGTGGCGCCAACAGGGATACAGGAGTGCGTGATGAGGAGTATGTACCGAAATTCCCCCGAGGGCTTGGAGGGCAGTTAGGAAATATGGATAGGGGGCAACCCTTGGTAGGTAATACTGGATTAGCTGACATTATCGGGCAACTATTCACGGAGGTCTGGAAAACAGGGATTTGGAGGGAGTAAACAAAAGTCCGTTTACCCGTAACATCAGGATGGCTAGGAATCCACTCGATTTCAAGATGCCCACTTTGGAAGTATACAATGGTAAGACGGATCCCACTGACCACTTGATGAGGTACACAAGGCATTTGGAAGTGTTAGGGGCATCAGAGGAGGTTATGGCCCGATGTTTCCCCCTGTACATGACCGATATAGTTGCTATGTGGTTTAGACAGCTGGAGGATGGATCTATTGGAACATGGACTGAATTGGTGGATAGGTTTTTGAAACAGTTTCAAGTCCATATCAAAAGGCCGAAGAATGTGATGACTCTGACGTCATCTTAAATAAATTGCCATACGTTTTGAGCTAGTACGATCACATAGCACACTAGATCGCCATGAAACTCATCGACGCGCATCACCTCATTTTTCCAATCTGAATGGTATAAATTTCATCGTCATTCGAGTCGGTGCTTTAGGATGATAATTTCATGCATTTCGAGGTCGTTAACCCGATTTCAAAATCCTTCAAACTCACCTCTCATGATGAAGTCTCATCCAAGAAACATAAGCCATCAATCGAGATTCCATTGGACTTAACTACGTACATAATAATACGTAAATCATAAAATTACCATGACTCCAAATATAGCTATATTTATACTAATATTGATTCGTAGCAACGATCTGGACTCAACAGAAGTAGTCACGAATTCTACTTCGACCGTATGCCAAAAATCAGATTTTGGACCTTTAATTAATTAATGTTTCAATATTTAAATTAATTATTTCAATATTCAGTCGTTAAAATGCGGGTTGTTACATTCTTCGGTACTTAAAAGAATTTTGTCCTCGAAATTCCTATGAGAATGACAATGCAACTTGATAGATCAAAAATCTCCAAAGCATATAATATACCTCCTAACCCTTAGGTTTAAAAATTCTCTTGTTTCGGGAAAATTCAGCAGCATCTCATTTGTGTAGCTAGCTCTGAAAAAAATCCTAAATCAACATATATGTACATGCACATCCCATATCCTAGGCATCTCATTTTCGAGGACATACAAGCATATATATATCCATACCATCTACACTACTTATCTTGTGTACCTATTTCATAGCAAGAGTATGCCATTCAGATGCGAATCCAAGCGAATGAGCATCCCAATAGTGCATAAATGTTTACATGTACCTGGTTATGTACTCAACAAAGAGGATTAAACATAATTGCAACATTAAACATGAATTTAAGCATGCTAAATCATATATAGCGATCATCTCAAATAAATATACTATATCAAACCATGCAACTTGCATCCTGTAACACCCCGTAAATAAACAATAATTAATTAAAAAGAATTAATAAATAATTCATACGTCTCAAAAATGGAATTTGAGTAAATGTTGGAATTAGCCACAAAACTTGCACCATTGCATTCGTGGTGCTCTTTTGATTAATTTACCTATATAAAGCTTCGCGATCGGAGTTCAAACGTAGAAGTTATGAGCGTTTGAAGTTTGTGGATTGAAAATAATTCAAATGGGTTTAAAATAATAAAATAAAGTTAATAAGGAAAAATAAATAACGTCATTAATTCCGACCCCACTGGTCGATACCTTGGTGGAGCCGGTCAACTGTTCAATACCACCAGTCGACTGGCCGGTTTAGGGACGGCGTGCCCTTAACCTTGGTCGAACGGAGTGGATTAAATAAATTTTAATCAGCTGAATGAAATTGATTTGAGCGCCTATAAATATAGGCCTAGCCCCTCGCCTTTCTTCTCATATTTTCTGAACAGAGCAGCGTAGCTTTGCCATTTCTCCTTCTCCCCTACTTCTAGAAATTTTAAAATTACTATATATATATATGTATTGGAGAAAGGCAGAAAATAAAAGAGAAGAAGAGAAGGAGTGAATCAACTCTGCAAAAGAGGTTAGTTTAGAAAATAGAAATTTAGATTCTCACTTAAACCCAAATCTCCTCCCAGAACTTAAATTCTAACAGGTATGTATACACTTTAAATACATATTTTTTGTTGAAAAGATAAGGAGTCAAGTAAGAAGAATGGGTTTGCATATGGAGATTTACAAGCCATAAGGTGAGTGAAAAATTATGTAATTTGCATAATACTAAATTTATATCATCGAAATTCTATTTTTACTACTATGCATATGTAAAAACTATTAAATTATAGGCTTAATTGAATAAACCTGAATTGAAACTCTTGCCTACATAATCAAAAAAAAAATTTAACTTTGAAGAAATGATATATACACGCTAGATCTAGAATTTAGGGAGAATAGTCTCTAAAATTTATGAAATATGATATTTATATAATTGTGTAGTTATTTCTATTTTTTGGGTTGTAAACTACTAAACTTGTTAATCATTCAATTGGAATGTTTTAATTTGATTTGGATTTAAATTTTCTATATTTTAATTCATTGGAATTGTAGAATGCAAAGTCTAGTTGTATTGACCTCCATGTGAATTTCCATAAACTGTCTAACTTCACATTTACATATGAAAAGTGCATCGTTTGAGATAACAAGGAATATACATTCTTATATTCGAAGGAAAGAGATGTGCAAAGTGGGGATGTTTTTCCGTAGTTTGCGCTATCAATTTCAATAAAAATGGAAAGAGATAATTTCTTGTAGTTAGAAATGATCACGACCCCACTTTTTGGAAGTTTATAGAAAGTTGCAACGGTAACATTTCTTTCTAGAAAAGATACAGTTCCAATGTACTAAATTTAGAGATAAATATTTTTGTGGAATTTATACATAAGTGTATATTCAGTAAATGTAGAAACTAACAAGTTATAATAAAAAATATAAATAACCCATTATAATAAAATTAATCAAATATATATAGTAAAGTATAAGTTTAAGAAATAAATAAATAAAAGTCATTTATTATATTAATTATGTATAAAATGTAAAATACGAATAACGTAATAACCAAGGAGTTATGGGGTCACAATGCCAATAGGCATTAATTAAACAGTTAATGGGAAGTTACAATAAACAAATATTGATGTATATTCGTTTAATGGATTAAATTGTAGAATTAAATATGATATTTATGAAGGAAATTAAATAGGCGTAATAAATTAATTCTAAAAGGAACAAATAAATGTCATTAATATTGTCCAATTTGAACATAAAAGATCATATATGAGGGACATTCATTGTGGGTAAAGGAAGTAGTAAATGACATTTAATAACATTAATGAGAGTAGAAGTTAAAGATAGTAAACGTACAAAATAAAAAGAAGTTCATAGCAAATAAACGAATAAAGGAAATTAGGAAGCGTAATAATTTCCACAGTTGAAATTATATGGCCTCAATAATACGTTTGCGATGGGTGTGAATTAGTGGGCTTGGCTTAATATTTAGGTTAGTTATAAATAACTTGGTTTAGTATGGGTTGGAATGCAAGGTCGGTAGAGTTACACAATGGAAGTGCCTTCCGCAAGGGGCTACTAGTAGTTGTGTATACGTACGACTGATCTGGAACATCTTCAACTATAGGACCCGTGGAGGGTATACATTCACATATAGGTTTGGGGTAAATATTAAATGGCTAAGTACCTTTAGGGTGGTCAAGGGGTTTACTTCGGAGTTGAGGTGTTAAATGGAATTTAGGTCTGCCTCTTTCCTATTTAAGAAGTCTTAAATAATCTATGATAGTCCCTAATTGGGAAGGTGGGGTCTGCTTCAATTCCAAACCAGAGGTATTGAGTATCAGGAGAGTGGGCATTTTCCTTGACTTGTACTAGGCAAGTCTAAATGGGATTTGGTTCAAAGGTCGACGCTATTTCAACATTGTTGGTAAACTGGTATTTGTGGAGTAGGGCTGGCATAGGTCTGGCCACTAGCGGGCTCGAGCGGTTGTTAGTAAAGACTTAGGATACACCTTGATCGATTATGCTGCTTACTAGTGTAGAATCTGTATGGAATACGCATAAACCTTTTGGTTTCTTGTTTGTTTAGTTTGAGGTAAGCTAGTTAACCCTTAGATAGGTCTTTCAGATGCATTCATAATACGACTGTTTAAATTGTAAAGTCATATCTAGGAGTCATCGACATTCATAATTAGGGCTGGTTGACCATCGATTACGTTACGAAGGGGACTGCTTCGGGGTTGAGGTATTAAATGGTTGTTGGTTCTTCCTCCTCCCTATTTAAGAAGTATTAAATGGCCATTATAGAGGGCCAGCTTCGGGATTGAGGTATCAAATAGCTCTTGGGTCTGCTTCTTCCCTATTTAAGAAGTATTAAGTGGTTGGGGTTTCTTTTCCGGGGGTACAACGATGCTTTATATATATATATATATTATGTATATGTATATATGTATATATACTTATATCTTGGAGTAGGTTAGATATATCATACGTGCATATGGAATTAAATGAATAATCCATGAATAGTAGACATAACACTTAAATGGAAATCAATCGGCATAAACTGGTGTTATGGATAAAGTATGCAATTTACTAGTCAGCAGAACATTGTTCTAACCCCCTCCCCATTACAACCCACAACATAGATTTAGAGAGACGTGATATTAGTACAAGACCAGAACGATGGGTGTACATGTCTTTTCATTCATGCCTAGCACTGACAAGTCAATGAGATATCCAAGGAATAATATTGGTTCCAAGGGAGTAGCCTTAGTCAATATATGTTTTATTATATTTTACTATATGTTTTGAGTTCATACAGATAGTTCTATGTATACTTGTGCTTATTACAGGTTACCAACGCCGAAGATCGGTACCCTAATGGACATGGGTTTTCAGTTTAGCCGAAAATCAGGCCCACTAAGGTGCAGATTGTTACATTTGGTATCAGAACCTAGATTGTTCGATCATAAGAATTATAATACACTGAGTAAACGTATTTTATTTTCACCTATAATTATATATATATATATAAATTACATGTCAAACTCTACTATCTCGACAATAGAAGTAGTTGCGAACATATTCTAAAAAATGGATAAGTAAACTATGAGTTGGACCAATAAATTGAGTTAAATTTATACATCTGCCTCGATTACCCCATGGGATGTAGGCCATACTATAAGGCTTTGACTTAAGTAGAGCATGAGCATGACATATAGAAGGGTTGTAACGACCCGCACTCCAGTGGGCCTAGATTCTCGCTAACATAAAAACCTAAGTCCACTAAAATATGGATCGTTGGTTTAGTACTTTGCAACAGAGAAACTATATCAGAGCACTAATGGTAATAACTCACAGCAGAAATAAGTAAATATAATAGATCATAATAATTACTGACCTGGAATTGACATCGCAAATGTCAAGTGCCTCAACCAGACCACTGCTCCAAAAAGATACCAGCACTTGCCCTTCTAAATCCCATGGGTTATAACGAGGAGGGGGTCAGAACAACGTTCGGGTGACTAGTAAATTATACATCTTATACATAACACTAGCTTATGCTGATTGTTCACCATTTCTTGTTATGTTAAATTCATCATTAGTCGCTATGACTCCATTGCTGCATATGAACTGTTCCCATCTACACCATATAGATCTATATTTGTATATATAAGTATATATATCACATCATCCACTATGGACCTAGATATTATCCCTGATAGTACCTATCGCTCAACACCTTGTAGGGATTCATCACCTCGCTGCATCATGATCATTGTATAACTTAAGGAAATCCAATAGTGCGCGCCGACGACCTCCAGTCCATAAGGTCCTGTATTCTTTGTAGAATTTCACATTTCTCCGTTTCAAATACCACAGATTTCTGGCCCTACGCACCTCCACTTCGTCTGTATTTATTAAGGAATTTCTGATATGGGTTAACTAGCCTTGCCCTATCAAACAAATTAACAACCAACTGTGGCGGTGCATAACCTAAATGAATCAATCTTGGTAGACGAAAGAGATCAGTTAGGTGTAACCTTGTCATTCTCGTTGACCGCAAGGGACTGATGTCGAGCTCGCTAGATATGCAACTCGTACACCTTGTTTTGGTACCCACGCACGCCAGCCATTGCGCACCCTGTTGTATAAGTCCGATCCCACCCATCGTCCATTTAGATTGCCTAGTGCAATCAAGGCAATGCCCTCCTATAACAAATTTGAAGTAGACTACTAGTGCTAGTATAGTCTCGTCATCCGTAAAAGGTCCGCCCATTGCCTACAATTACGAAGATTCTTTTTAAAGCACCCACAGACTTGAGGGTGTCCCTTCATCTATCTGCAAGCATATACTTTCCACAGGTCCTATTGGTTGGATATGTTTCCAGCACCCCAACCCAGTCTATTGACCTTTAGTTGTCTATTCTCTATAAATATAACTAACAATTTATAATTATTCACACCCGTCATAAACGCATATCTGAGGCTACATATATACAAATTTCATATTCATGTATATTTATTCTTCTTACATTTTCTTTATTGCCTCTACATCTTTTATGTTTGAGCCTAGGTCTTCGTTTTACTATGCGTTTAACTTTTCACTTAACAAATTCATTTACCATTTCTCATTTTCTATCATCAATATCGTTGCTACTACATTCATTAGTTCAACTTCGATTTCTATTCTATTTCATTTGATTATTAGACTTAATCCATTTCATTCAATTATCAGAGTTAATTCATTTAATTCAATTATCAGACTTAATCCATTTCTTTAAATAATCAGACTTAATTCATTTCATTTAATTATCAGACTTAATCTATTTCATTTCCTACTTCTTTTTCTTACCTATTATGCAGGCTTGCTTTTTCATTGTATTTCACTTTATTAACCTTTTATTCGCATTCTTATTTAAATATTACACCTTTGGGATTTACTACATTTTAATAAATTGGGATCTAAACTTTAACAATTAACTGTTACATAGAAAATTCCATATTTTGTCACAAAGAGGTGGTATGTGTGATGTTTGTAATTACAAGTAGTTCTCTTTTTATTTATTTAAATAAACAGTACAAAATACATTAACTACCTTTATTTTGTACATCTCTTTCTTTTACCGACATATATTTCAACCTTGCCATTTGAAACATCACATTTTTGCTAAATTTAAACTTGACAGTATATGAAAATCCACTTACAATCGTACACATTCCAATGAATTAAAATATCACTAAAATCCCAAAAATCCAATTAACTTTGTTTTCCATTCTCAACCACCAATGTCAAATAAAGTGAAATCCCAATTCATTATGTTTCAGTTAACTAATCCGATGTACAATTGATAATTAAAATCATTTCGCAATTACAGAATTAAATCTAATCATTACGCTTTTGAATTTATCAATACAGTCTTATAGGCAAGTGTACAGTCTTCAACATTTCATACATGTGAATTTATTGCAATTTAAATTCAATTCCCAAACATATAGGAATAGATCTGCAATGATATAATCTAGTATTATATAAAAATATATATTATTCCCACACCTTTATTAGCACTTCCAAATCTCTAGATCTAATCCAGATCTAACCCTATTATCTGTATTTTCCATTTTTGACTCCCTATTCGGATCCATAGACAATATTTATACAGATCTCATTAGTAATTGGATTATGAAAAAAAGATTTAGATTTATTAATTAGACCCAGATCTAAAAGTATGCCTTTGATGTAGCAACCTAATTTGAACATATTTCCTATCCTCTATTCTTTTCTATTCTTCTCCAAGGTATATCTGTGCAATCTAGATCTATTTCTATGTATTTAGAAATTTTGGAGGAGAAAAGAAAATGACAGAGCTTTCGGACTCATTAGAAAAATAACGAGTTGGAAGTGAAGCCCTAGGTCCTAATTTATATAGGTTCAAATCAGCGCTAACCGTCGGATGGAAATAGATTAGAACTGGGCCACACGGCCTTAAGTTACAGCCGCCACCAAACCGGGTCGACCGCCCATGACCCAGGTCGATCACTCATGGTCGACCGTGCCTAGGTCATGGTCGACATGATTAGGCTAAAGTAGTGTATTTTTGAGCGTTGGTTGATTTAATTGATTTGTTACCATTTATTCTCCAATTAACGTTGACCAGCGTTATCTTACGCCTTCATTAATTTTCTTAAGCGTTAAGCTACTATTAACTTCAGTGGTGTTAATCAATCATTAGTTAATTTCAAATTATTTCTTCAATTACATATATAATTATTTTCATCTATGGAAATTCAAACGCTGGTAACTTTTTCGTCTAAACTCCGATTTGAAAAGTTTATATATGAAAATTGATGAAAAAATCATCATGAATCCTATGCTAAAAGTTTCGTAGCCTAATATCGATATTTACAAGAACTCCATTTTTCACTATTTATTATTTATTAATTAATTTTTATTTTAATTAATTAATGTAAAAACGCAGGGTGTTACATTCTCCCCCTAAAAAGAATTTCATCCCCGAAATTCCGCAAGGGTTCAATCATGTAAACCATCGTACATCCATTCTACACTAGCAATCAATTATCATGCAACCAATTTTGCAACAATCCGTGTACATGTGCACAGCGCATCACAATATATATGACATGCATGAACAATAATTTCTAATTGGCGCGTCCTATATAAATGGTTTCCTCTTTAGATCAATTTTGAAAATATGATGCTATCATCCTAAATATACTGGCAGTTCTACATGAATGCAACTTTTGGAAAAATAAAAAACGGTTTCTCACCCAACATTTTCCATGGCTCTATAAATAGAAGCGTAGTTCAACCAATCTTTCATCCAACCCTTACCATCCAAATTCCTAGCACATCATTGCTAACATCCATATTTAGAAAAATTCAGTTTTCTAAATCTGTTCTCTTATGCTTGGAAAGGGTCTAGATGGAAAGTTCTATATTTCCATCATTCTCTTATTAACCTTTTTCCAATGTACTATGGGATCTACTCCTTTGCACCTAACCTTTTTCTTACTTTCCTAAGTACAGTTTGCATAAGTAACTTTTATTTTTTAAAAGTTCAAGAACATTGCTTTTCCAAAAATTATCTTTTAAATTTCCCTCATCGACAAGGTTCCTCAAAAAACTTCCATAGACAAAACGGCTTCCTTGTCGCTCACCGTATTCATTTTATTGCAACTACCGCTACGCAGTAAAATCTACACTAATCAACTTAAGGACTATTCCCTAATGTCAGCATGTAGTTTTTTAAAATTTCTAAAACTTAAAATCCTTAATTTTTAAAATATTTTCAAAGACATGTATATATTTATAATGAAAACTTTTCGTAAGTAAATTTTTCATAAAATTTTTCTTTTTCCAAATATATCTATAATTACAATATTTTTTTTGTAAATAGCTTTTCCACATTTCTGATATCAGGGTTTAGTCAACCATCCACCATCCATAACGGACTTCACTTAATTGTACGGTAAATTTTGAGTTCTCAAAAACTTTTCTTTCTTATTAATATCAACCAGCACACATGTTGAATTTTAAATTTTAGTCTTCGAGGAACCGGAACATTGACATGTGGCTTACCTCTCCGTACTCCGATCCTCCATCTACTGAAATTTCATTCTCCAAAAAATTTCTATTCTTTTCGAAACATACTTTTCATTTTACTTTTATTTAGTAGTTAATTAAATAAATTTTCTTAATTTATCATTTAACTTCCAATTTCAACTATTTACTTTTCCCTCGCATTAGTTAAGTGGCTTTCTCTGAAATTTTCTTTTTATTACTTTCTCAAATCATTGTGCTCTACCTACAAAACACATAAAATGAATATTTCCATAAGCGTACGCAGTTTATAGCAACAACTAATGGTTAAAACCCACGAAAAGAAAAACTAATACTGGAAGGAAGCACAACACCACTAACTACTACTACTACAAGAATGTACCTTTGTAACAAACCATCTCTCTACAACAACCTTTATATCTTGTCGTTCCTTTATTACTTACGATGAATAAGGTCTATTTATCTCTTATATCCCATTACCAAGTATGGAATAACTATGCCTCTTCTAACTGCAATGGACAAGAAATACAATCTATGAAATCTTCATACCAAATGGTAACTAAGCTTAGGGAAATAACCTTTCCAATTCCTCTCCTGCTTCCCCAACTTAAGTTTACCAATATCCTTCATGTGTGTTTACCATCTCATTACCCTCTGTTATTATCTTCTCTTAATCACATTCGTTTGATAGTATTCTCAATCGTTGATATTTCCTTTATACATAAGCCTCCTATAAGCATATTCAAAACTTATGGAGGTATACTTTAATATCCTCTTTATGGTTTACACATATATCAAAATAACATTCATATGCTCTTTCTAGTGTCATTCACACTCTACGAGGATTTCTTATTATTGTTCCAAAAGTAGTCATACTTATCTCCTTCATAATCTTATTCTTTTCTCCATCTCACCTAGGCACTAACTCCTATCTACTCCACATTTAAAATTAAAAGTGCTACTTAGAAATTTTTATTAAATTCAAAAATACTTGCTGTCTTAAACTTTTTCAAAACTTACGTTTTAAGATTTTTGAATTTAATTTATTCACTAAACTTTAAAAGAGAACGTTAACAATTCTAGGTTTAAAATCAAATCAGCTTTTTCTTTTAAAGACCATTCCAACTCTCATTAAAAAATTTGGGTTTTTAGTTCAACCATTTATTAAGTTTCCTTCCAAAAAAACTTATTTATTTCTACTAAACCATTTCTTTCAAAAATATATTTTACATATTTCTAAAACATCTTTCATACTTTTTAAATTATAAAAACTGTAGTAGATAAGAACAACTCTCATCCTATCACTTTCCTTACATCTCACTCTCCCTACATCCAATATTTGGAAGAGTTTCTAACATCATGAAAAGGGGACTTCTAATAAACATTAGTCATAAATGTGCATAACAATGGAGAATGCCCATTTTCCTTTGTTCTGCTTCTCTAATTAGGTTACTAGCATTTTTTTAATATAAATTACTAACACTTTTTATTATACTTAAGGATCCTTTATTTTAATGTATTGGAACTACTTTTCCCTCCAATAGGAATCATTAACGCTATAATTCTATATGAATCACTTAAAAGAGGATTTGCGTTTTGTGTGAAATTACAAGGAATTATATTTCATTTTCTTTATTGAAGTAGATAGTACAAAATATGGTATTTTCAATATTTTGTACATCTCTTCCTTTGCATTTATATTCCTTATTATTTCAAACAAAACACCTTTATTTGTAACTTGATTGATTCATAGAAACTTATTTTGTTATCTCTTTTCATTCCAATGAATTAAAATATATCAAATCCCAACCTAACTACAATAAGTCAACCCCTCTTTCATTTATACTTCATAACTTCCTATTACTCAATTCTTCAGTCTAAATTGCATTAATTTCAACTGTTTTTCTCTTAATTTACCATCCTTTTTACTTAAACTATTGTAGTGCAGCCACTTACAACTTAATTTTTAAGACTTTAAGTCTTCTTTTATATACCATTCACCCTATTCTGATTTATATACCGCCCATATTATCCACCCATAAAAATATTTAATACCTTAAAAACTTTCATTACATAGAAAGATTCACAAGCTATATTGCTCTATCACTTCTTTTCAAAAGAAAATCTCTTACAAAACCTTCATTATATATATATTATTTTTCCAAAATTCAACATTTACTTACTTTTTCATTAAAAGTCCTTTTTAAAGTATACAATTTATACCTTTTCTCATTTTCCAAAAATTTCTTATTGTTGGGTTGGACTCAAAGTGGACTTCTAACTATTCTCTCAAGACATCCTTCTTTCCAAATCCAAAATCCCAGTTATTACCGAGGAATGACCATTTCACACCCTTCTTTAGAAACTTCTCCGCCTTCCATTATCCCTGACATATGGACTCTTATTTTCTTTTATCTAGACCTATTGTACATCATCAATCAGCAATCAAAATGGGGATCATTAATCATTGAGCTATCAAGGCTCGATTAAGGAGTCATGTACCATCCAGTTTAGGGACTTTTCCATATGCAACTATTCTATAGGGTCTAACGTTTATTATATTTATAGGAAAAATACATCCACTCAGCGTTTCCTAATTCAATTTTAGGAATCGACTAACCTAAGCTCTAATACCAAATGTAACAACCCACACTCCAGTGGGCCCAGATTTTCGCTAACCCGAAAACCTAAGTCCACTAAAATACAGATCGCTGTTTGGTATCCTACAAAAGAGAAGTTATATAAGGCCACTAATGGTAATAACTCACAGCATAAATAAGTAAATATAATAGCTAATAATTAGTGACCCAGAATTGAAATCTCAAATGTTAAGTGCCTCTACCAGACCACTACTCCAAAACAATACCAGTACCTGCCCTTCTAAACCTCGTGGGTTGTAATAAGGAGGAGGTCAAAACAACGTTTTGGTGATTGATAAATTATACATCTTATACATAACACTAGCTTATGTCGATTGTTCACCATTTCTTATTATGTTGTATTTATCATTGGTCACTACGACTCCATCGCTGCGTATGAACGGTTCCCTTCTAGACCATTTAGATCTATATCTATATGTATACTTATATATATAAGTATATATATCCCATCATCCACTAATGGACCTAGATATTATCCCTACTAGTATCTATCGCTAAGCATCTCATAAGGATTCATCACCTCGCTGCATCATGATCGTTGTATAACTCGAGGAAATCTTATAGTGCACGCCAACGACCTCCAGTCCATAAGGTCATATATTCTTTGAGGATTTTCACCTTTATCTGCTTTATATATCGTTGATTGCCGGCCCCAAGCACATCCACCTCGTTCGTATTTTCGAAGGAATCTCTAATATGGGTTAACTAGCCTTTCCCTATCAAACAGACTAACAATCAATTGTGGCGGTGCATAACCCAACTAAATCAATCCTAATAGGCGAAAGAGATCAATTAGGTGTAACTCTGTCCTTCTCGTTGAGCACAAAGGACCGATGTCGAGCTCGTTAAATATGCAACTCATATCCCCTGTTTTGGTACCTACGCACACTAGCCTTTACACGCCTACTACATAAGTTTGATCCTACCAATTGTCCATTTAGATTGCCTAGTGCAATCAAGGCAATACTCTCCTCTAACAAATTTGAAGTAGATTACTAGTGTTGGTACAGTCTCGCCATCCGTAAAAGGTCCGCCCATTTCCTACAATTAAGGAGGTTCCTTTCCAAGCACCCACAGGTTTGAGGGTATCCCTTCGTCTATATGCACACGTATACTCCCCACAGATCCTATTGGTCGGATAAGTTTCTAGCATCCCAACATAGTCTAATAACCTTAAGTCATCTATTCTTTGTAATTATAATAGACAATTTTTAGTTATTCACACCCGTCATAAATGCATATCTGAGGCTAGATATATACATATTTCATATTCATGTATATTTATTATTTTTACATTTTCTTTACTGCCTCTACATCTTTATGTTTGACCCTATTTATTCATTTTACTATGCGTTCAACTTTTCACTTATCAAATTCATTTACCGCTTCTCATTTTTTGTCACTAATATCGTTGCCACTACATTTATTAGTACAACTTCGATTTCTATTCCATTTCATTTAATTATCAGACTTAATCCATTTAATTCAATTATCAAACTTAATTCATTTCATTCAATTATCAAATTTAATCCATTACATTAAATTATCAGACATAATTCATTTCATTCAATTATCAGACTTAATCCATTTCATTTCCTACTTTTTTTCTTGCTTATTACTCAAACATCCTTTTTCATTGGTTTTCACTTTATTAACTTTAGTTTCATTCTTATTTAAATATTACACCTTTTGGATTTACTACATTTTAATAAATTGGAATCTAAACTTTAATAACTAACTGTTACATAGTAAATTTCCATATTTTGTCACAAAGAGGTAGTTTGTGCGATGTTTGTAATTATAAGTAGTTCTCTTTTTATTTATTGAAATAGACAGTACAAAATATAGTAACTACATTTATTTTGTATATCTCCTTCTTTTATGGACATGTATTTGTTCCTTGTCATTTCAAACATCGCACTTTTGCTGAATTTAAACTTGACTGTATATAAAAATCCACCTACAATACTATACATTCCAATGAATTAAAATATCACTAAAATCCCAAAAGTCCAATTAACTTTGTTTTCCAGTCTCAACCACTAATATCAAATAAAGTGAAATCCCAATTCATTGTGTTTCAGTTAACTAATCCAACGTAAAATTGATAATTAAAATCATTTCACAATTAAAGAATTAAATCTAATCATTACATTTCTGAATTTATCAATACAGACTTGTAAACAAGTTTTTTCAGTCTTCAACATTTCATACATGTGAATTTATTATAATATAAATTAAATTATCAAACATATACGAATAGTTCTGCAAAGATATAATCTAGTATTATATAAAAATATATAATATTCCCACTCACCTTTAATAGCGCTTCCAAATCTCTAGATCTAATCCGGATCTAACACTATTATCTGTTTTCTCCATTTTTGACTCCCCATTCGGATCCACAAACAATATTTATACAGATCTCATTAGAAATTGAGTTAGAGAAAATATATTTAGATTTATTAATTAGAACCAGATCTAAAAGTTTACCTTTGATGTAGCAACCTGATTTTAACATATTTTCTATCCTTTGTTCTTTTCTATTTTTCTTCAAAGTGTATCCATGCAATCTAGATCTATTTTGGTGTATTTAGAAATTTTAGAGGAGAAAGGAAAATGGAAGAGCTTCTGCTTCATTAGAAAAATAAGGAGTTGGAAGTGAAGCCTAGGTTTATAGAGGTTCAAATAAGCGCTTATCGTCGGATGGAAATAGATTAAATCTGGGCCACATGACCTTAAGTTACAGCAACCGGCAAAATAAGGCAGGCAGCCATAATAAGGTTGGTCGACCACCCCATGACCTAGGTTGACCGCTCATGGTCGATCGTGCCTAGGTCGTGGTCAACCTGGCTAGGCCAAAATAGTGTATTTTTTAGCGTTGGTTGATTTAATTGATTTGTTATCGTTTATTCTTCAATTAACGTCAACTAGCATTATCTTATATCTTAAGCTACCATTAACTATAATGGTAGTAACCAATCATTAATTTTTTTTCAAATTATTTCCTCAATTACATGTATAATTATTTCCAACTATAAAAATTCAAATGCTGATAACTTTTCGTTTGAACTCCGATTTGAAAAGTTTATATATGAAAACTGATCAGAAAATTATCACAAATCCAATGGTATAATTTTCGTGGCTAAATTCCAATATTTACAAAAAAATCATTTTTCACTGTTTATTATTTATTAATTAATTTATATTTTCATTAACGTAAAATCGCGGGGCGTTACAAAGGTCATTGAAGCTAGATGGTACTTAACTCCTTTGTTGGGCCTAGACTACCCTATGATTGTGGATATAGCTTGACTGCGAATTAAAGACGTACATTCCATCCAGATAAATGGAAAGTAGGAACCTATGTGTTGCAAGCAATCAGAAGTAAGGTATAAAAAGGATTGAGCAAGTTTCCACAAGAAGGTGTGTAATAATCACCTCGGAAAGGTAGTTGGATTCCTAATACATTCTTAATGAAGATAAGTCAAGAATGAGTGGAAAAGAAGAAAATTCCAAAAGAAATAACAATTAAAATCCATTTCTGAGTCCAACCCCATGTGAAAGAGTTTGATAAAAAAATTAAATTTTCTGGAAATATTTGAAGCAGTTTTAAAAGAATCTATTTAAAAATAAAAGGACTTTATCACTTAAAAGTAATTATTTTTGAAAAAAAAAATTGTCATACAAAATATCCTTTAGAAAATAGATTCTTGAAAAATTAGAAAATTTAGGAAATTTTTAATATATGGGCTATTTAAAAATTTCTAGGTGAAACTAAAAATAACTAGACTGGAAATTACAATTAAAGGGTTTTTAATAAAGGTGTCATTCTCTTTTGAATAAATAAAAAATAGTGCGTACGTTTGACTCGATGATTTTTCTATTTCTATAAACTTAAAAGTTTGAAATTCTTTTCAAGGGATGGATAAATGGAAATGGTACTTGATTTAAATGGGGTAGAGAGAATGAAAAGGTAAGAACACCCGATAGTAAAAATAGGAAGAATATCCTGTATAAGGAAAATATAGAGAAAAACAAGTGAAATAGATTTATATACAAAGAGCAAACAGTTTCATGTTAGTTGAGAAAAACAACTATATAAGAAGTCAAATAAGAGCAATTTAGATAAAAGAAATTTAAATAGTACCAACATTAGGAAATTTAAGTAGAAGCAATGTTAGGAATTTATATTAAAATAATGTTAGCAATATGTTTAGCAGTAATTACACAAATCTTTTAGAAGTCCCCTCGTATGATATTAGAGTCTCCGCTAAGGTTGAAAGTGAAAATAGCATGAGTAGTAGGAAAATAATAGAATGAAAGTTGTCATTGTCTACTCTAGATGTTATTGTTTAAAGTTATAAAAGATGATGTACAAATACTGTAACAGTGCATTTTTGAAAAATGGTTTGGTATAACAATTGATTTTTTGGATGCAAAACTTAATAAATGGTTTGAATTAAAAATCATACCCTATAAGAAGTAAATTCCTATTGTAAGAAGGTCTTAAAGGGAAAATTGATTTGATGACTATTCAAGTAACAAAAGCTTGACTCTTACTAGTTGAAAAGAAGGAAATAGTGTGTTGTTTTAAGAAAAGGATCTTTTGAATTTAATGAATAAACTTACTACGTAAATCCTAAAATACAGTTTTGAAAATTAACACTTACAGTTAAACTTGATTAAAATGAGGACATTTTCATGGCTCCTTTTGGAAACCAAGCAATTGAATTTAATAAAAAGATTTCTAAGTATATATTTTCAAAGATAAAATTTAGGTTAAGTACTTCATGACTATAAGTTTAATAATTTTATAAAAGGGGTAAAAACCAAACCAACTTTGATATGGAATAGATAAGGATGATTGTCTAAGTAAGACGGGGTAAAAGTTAAAGTTAAGAATAAATACCTACAAATGCTCATAGAGTAGCAACAAGGAATCCTCGTTGAATATAAGGAATATTGGTATGGACCTAGGAATGTTTTATTAGACATATGTGAAAGCCATAAGTGGAACCCACAAAGGAATAGGGAGTGATATCAAAGTACACTTTTGTGAGTCCTAGAGTATACTCGCATGAAAGATCAAAGATAAAGAAATTAAATACCAAAATTAGAGAATATTATCAAGAGATTTTGATTAAAAGAAGATAGTAATATAATTGGAGAAGAGGATAATGAGACTGCAAATACACGGTAAGGACGTTGATTTCCCAAAGTCAAAGAAGGTAAAATAGGTGGTAGGAAAATTATTTCGCTAATCCAATTTTCAGATGAGTTATTCTAAATGTGCATGGTTTATATTTTTTTACCTACTGCGGTGTGGAAATGCAAAGTCTATCATATAATTGGTGGTAATAATTAAAGTTATTAATGAGCCTTATTTATTAGAAACCAAAAAAGTAAGTTAAGACAAGTGGGATATAGTGGAATGACATACTAAAAATGTTCATTTTATTTAATTAAGAAGTAATGGGGCTACAACATCATTAATACCAGTTGATGTCGGAGGGCAATTCAAGCAATTATTCATTTTAGGTTATTTGGCTTGTAATCGCTAGTTGTCCCGTTTTGACTATTGAAAATGCATGCAATATGATATGATATATGTTCCTATTTTATTATTGTGTTGATTTTCTAGATGAGCTTTGACTGTTATATATATTGGAAAACAGTGCAAATAAGAAAATCTCTTAAGGACACTTAACTAGCAATGAATGTAAAGCAAGGCTAGAATATTAAAAATAAATTAGGAAATTTAAAGTAGCAATCAAAAATAAAGAATGCTTAAATCCAAAAAAATTCAGAATTTTGGAAAACATCAATTTTAGCAAGCGAAGGATGGGAAAGGGTTGTTGGGAACTCACTCACGGGTCCCTATCTCTATGCCTTAAAAGCTAAAATTTATAAATATACTTTTGTATTGTTTGTTGTTCTGAAATAAAAGTAAAGGGTTTCAGAATTTAATATTAACTATGTAATGCTAGGGTCAATCATATGTGCTAACTCATTGACTAGATCCTGATTACGTTAAGATATGGCTCTATTTGTTTTAAAGATGTAAAGACAAATGCTTTTGAAAAATTATGTTCACAAAAATGTTTTAAAAATTTCAAACTATTTTACAAATTTGATTGAAAGGGAAAAGGATTTTTAACAGAAAAAGAGAAAAATTCTAACTTTCAAGCGCCACATGCTTAGCGTAGGGAGGGTCAACGTGTTAGTGAATATGAATTTTACTATTCAATAATTATGACAGTATACAAAACATAGATAATAACAAGGAAAAAAGCTTTTATAGCTTTGGAATTTCTATTTCCATACCTTGTTGATAATAAACAAAACTTGTTTTTAAAATAATTTTTTTAAAATTTTAAAATAAACCACCTTATACTAATTGTACTCGGAAAAGTTGGAAAAGATTTGGAGGTAACAAAGAAAGTTCCAAGTTACAAAGGAATTGGTACACAAAAGAAGAGTGGGAACATAAATCTAAATTCCTTTTCCAACATAAGAATATAGATTTAGGAAAAGTAGATTTTTAAAATTTTGGATGTTAGAAATTATGTGTTAGATATTGGATGGTAGGGATTGGATGCAAAATTGGTCGAACCATACTCCCATTCGTAGGAGTATGGAATATATTAAGTGAAAATAGAGATTTTTGGTTTTACTTGCATATATATAGAACTGGCATTATATATAGGTTACTTGCGTCATATTTTCGAAATTGTTTTAAAGAATGCATCATATAAGAGGCATCGATTTAGTTATGTTCGCCATACATATCATATGTGTTGTGATGTATCATGCACTTGTACACGATTGGCTACAAAATTGGTTGTACACTAATTGGTTGGATAGTTTAGAATGGTTTCATGTTATGTGATATGATTCGACCTTTGAGGGATTTCTGAGATGAAATTTTTTTAAGGGAGGAGAATGTAACATCCCGTAAAATAAATAGTAATTAATTAAAAAGAATTTATAAATAATTCATAAAGTTCAAAAATAGAATTTGAGCAAACATTGGAATTTGGCCACGAAACTTGCACCACTGCGTTCATGGCACTTTTTTGATCAACTTTCATATATAAAGCTTCGTGAACGGAGTTCAAAAGAAGAAGTTATGAACATGTGAAGTTTTTGGATCGAAAATAATTCAAATGGGTTTAAAATAATAATATAAAATTAATAACGGTAAAATAAATAACATCATTAATTATGACCCCAATAGTAGACCGCTCGCTACCACTGGGTGACCTGTCGGTTTAGGGCCGGCGCACCCTAAACCTTGGCCGACCTGCCCGGATTTAACAAATTTTAATCCGACGAATGAAATTGATTCGAGCACCTATAAATACAGGCATATCCCCTCGCCTTTCTTCTCATGTTTTCTGAACTGAGCAGTGGAGCTCTGTAATTTCTCCTTCTCCTCTAAAAATTTCAAAAACACTATATATATATATATATTGGGGAAGGGTAGAAAATAAAAGAGAAGAAGAGAAGGAGTGAATCAATTCTGCAAAAGAGGTAAGCTTAGAAATTATAAATTTAGAATTTCACATAAACTCAAATCCCCTCTCACATCTTAAATTCTAGTAGGCATGTATACACTTTTAAATACATATTTTTTGTTGAAAAGAAAAGGAGTCAAGTAAGAAGAATGAGTTTGGATCTGGAGATTTGAAAGTCGTAAGGTGAGTGGAAAATTATGTAGTTTGCATAATACTAAATCTATATCATTGGAATTCAATTTTTACTATTATGCCAATATAAAAATGATTGGATTATAGGCTTAATTGAATAAACCTGAATTGAAACCCTTGCCTACATATTCAAAAAAAAAATTAGCTTTGAAGAAATGGCATATACACCCTAAATCTGGAATTTAGGGAGAATGGTCCCTAAAATTTATAAAATATGATATTTATAGAATTGTGTAGTTATTTCCAGATTTCTGTTGTTTGGGTTGTAAACTACTAAACTTGTTAATCATTGAATTGGAACGTTTTAATTTGATATGGGATTTAAATTTTCTATATTTTTTATTCATTAGAATTGTAGAATGAAAAATCTAGTTGTATTGACCTCCATGTGAATTTCCATAAACTGTCCAACCTCACAGTTATATATGAAAAGTTCCTCGTTTGAAATAACAAGGAATATTCGTATATCCAAAGGAAAGTGATATGCAAAGTGGCGATGTTTTTCCATAATTTGCACTGTCGATTTCGGTAAAAATAGAAAGAGATAATTTCTTGTAATTACAAACGTATCACAACCCTACTTTTCGGTAGTTTATAGAAAGTTGCAATGGTGACATTTTGTTTTTGGAAAAGATATATTTCCAATGCATTAAAATTTAGAAATAAATGTTTTTTTGGAATTTATACATAAGTGTATATTCAGAAATCCCTAAATGTAGAAACTAAAAAGTTACAACAAAAAAATATAAATAACCTGTTATAACAACACTAATCAAATATATATATATATAGTAAAGTATAAGTTTAAGAAATAAATAGATGTCATTTATCATATTAATTACGTATAAAACGTTAAAATACGAATAATAATCAAGGAGTTATGTAGTCAAAATGTTAATAGGCATTAATTACACGGTTAATGGGAAGTTAAAGTAAGCAAATATGGATTTAAATTCGTTTAATGGATCTAGCCGTAGAATTAAATATAACATTTATGAAGGAAATTAAATAGGCATGTTAAATTAATTGTGAAACGGAACCACAAATGTAAAATTGTCCAATTTGAATATAAAAGATCATTAATAAGAGACATTCATTTGGGGTAAAAGAAGTAGTAAATGGTATTTAATAACATTAATGAGGATAGAAATTAAAGATAGTAAACATACAAAATAAAAGGAAGTTCATAGCAAGTAAATAAATTAATACTAATAAATAAACTTAGGAGGCGTAATAATTTCCACAGTTGAAATTATATAGCCTCGATAATATGTTTGCGCCGGTATGAATTATGGGCCTAGCCCAATATTTCGGTTAATTATAAATGACATGGTTTGGTATAGGTTAGAGAGAGAGGTCAATAGAGTTACACAATGGATGTCTGCCCTCCGCATAGGACTACCAGCTGAGTTGTATACGTACTACTAATGTGGGATATCTCAAACTATAGGACTCGTGGGGCATATACGTTCACATATAGGTTTGGGGGAAAATATTTCAGGGGTTAACCTCGGAGTTGAAGTATTAAATGTATAAGTACCTTTAGGGTGGTCAAGGAGTTTACTTCGAATCGAGGTATTGAATGGCCGTTAGGTCTGCATCTTCCCTATTTAAGAAGTCTAAAGTAACCTATAACAGTGCCTAATTGGAAAAGTGGGGTCTGCTTCAATGCCAAACCGGAGGTATTAAGTAACCGAGAGAGTGGCATTTTCTTTAACTTGTATTAGTCAAGTCTCAACTGGATTTGGTTTGGAGGTCAATGCTAGGTCAGCATTGTTGGTAAACCGGTATTTGCAAAGCAGGGTTGGGCATAGGTCTAACTACCAGTGGTCATTAGCAAAGTTTTTGGATAAGCCCTGATGGATTACACTTTATACTAGTGTAGAATCTGTATGGGATACGCATAGACCTCAAATTTTGATTGCATGTTTGTTTGGTTGGAGGTGGGCTAGTTAACCCTTAGATAAGTCTTTGAGATGCATTGGTAATACGACTCATTAAACTGTAAAGTTGTATCTTGGAGACATCGACCTTCATAGTTATGGCTGGCTGACCATTGGTTACGTTACGAAGGGGCCTACTTCTGGGTCGAGGTATTAAATGGCCATTGGGTTTGCCTCATCTCTATTTAAGAAGTATTAAATGGCCTTTAAGGAGGGCCTACTTCGAGAATGAGGTATTAAATGACCGTTGGGTCTGCCTCTTCCCTATTTAAGAAGTATTAAGTGGACGGGGTTTTTCTTAAGGAGTACAATGACGCTTATACACACACAAACATATATATATTTATACCTCGAAGTAGGTTGGATATAACGTACGTGCATATGTAGTTAAATGAATAATCCATGAATAGTAGACATAACACTTAAAGGGAAATCAATCGGGATAAACTAGTGTTATGGATAAAGTGTGTAATTTACCAGTCACTGGAACATTGTTCTGACCCCCTCCTCGTTACAACCCACGAGATAGATCTAGAGGGATGTGATACTGGTACAAGCCGGGAATGATGGGTGGATAGGTCTTCTCATTCATGCTCAACCCTGGCAAGGCAACTAGAGATCCAAGGAATAATATTGGTTCCAAAGCAGTAACCTTAGTCGGTATATATGTTTAATTATATTGTATTATTCCACTATTAGTTCGTATAGATAGTCCTTCGATATATTTATTTTTATTACAAGTAACCAACACCAACGATCAGTACCCTAATGGACATGGGCTTTCGATTTAGCTGAAAATCGAGCCCATTAAGGTGTGGGTTGTTACACATCTCAAATAAACATGTTACAATTAACTATGCAACAAACACATCTAATGCAACAAGCATCTTCAATACAACAAATGCCTCAAATAAACATGCTATGACAAACTTTGCTACAGACATCCCTAATGCAACAAGCATCTTTAATGTAATAGGCATCTCTGAAAAACATGTTACCATCAAAAACAATATGCACACTAGTAAAATACAAGCAACAACAAAGCAAGCTCTACACTATGCTTTCAACCATGTTAACAAACAAACAAAAAGGGAAACAAAAATTCCCTTAAGTAAGTGGAGACATACCAATACAAGCTCCATCAAACACGAACAAGCTTAACCCTATCGATCTAAAGCCACATAGCCCTATTCTCAAAAATATAAGTAGGCCTTCAAGGTCTAAAGCCACATCTGGTTCGCTTTAACTTTCTCTAGTCAACTCACCACGATGACGTCGCTAGAATTTATCAATTATACAAATATAATTCAATAAATACATCATGCACTCCTTCTATGGAAAAAGAAAATTAATACAATATGCTAGTAGTAATAAGCAACAACAAGCAATCAAGTAGCAACAAAAATAAAAAATCAATTAATAATCAAGCAACAACAAGCAATCAAGAAGCAACAAAAACCAATCAACAAAAATGAACAATCAATCAATAATCAAGCAATAGCAAGCAATCAAGAAGCAACAAAAATCAATCAATAAAAATAAAAAATCAATAATTCAAGAAGAGCCTATAACAATACTCATGGTAACCAATAATAATCATAGCGCATGTCAAGTTGTAAACTCCGTTGAGTCTGTTCGACATCCACGATGACCCAAAAGCCTAAGTGGTGCCACTCCTTTCACGAATACAATACATGAAAGACTATCACACCTCCCATTCAAAAAGGTAAAACTTATGTGATATGTTGGATCACTGATCCTCAAAACTCCCGAACAAACCCATCAATCCAAGTCTCAACTTTCATTTCCTTCTGAACAGAACTCATTCTCCAAGGGCGACAACTTTACTAATCAAATCATCAACAAATGAAAATCTACAAATGCTTGGGCTTGATTGGGTTCAAACTCACCTCAACCGCCCAATGATGATAAGGATAAAATATATAGTGTACTATGATGCTCGCCTAGGCAAGTATCATATCATCACTTAGAAGATTATCTAAAACGTCGCAAAACTAATCGAGAAGTCCTTCCCTGAACTATCACAAGCTATATTAACTATACTATACTATACATAATTTTACAACGAATAAAGATCATCCGAAATAATATGATGCCCGATTCAATCCTTTGTTCGTTTGCAAGATTTCTTTGTTAAACTAGGGTTGACCACCTGATTCCTCTTATGAGAATTCTTATATGGTTCCTTGGTTCGACCACTGAAATTTCTTCACACAACTATAGTCACACTTTGAAAATCTCTAAGTCACCCAAAGAATCCGACTTAAGTGATCCCCTTTAATAATCGAGTGAAAAACCCTTGCCTAACCGGTGCAAATCACTTACAAACCCTACGATCAAACTAGGGATTAAGAACTAGTAAGTGGATGGACTGATCCATAAAAACATCTATGTAGTTCATGGGATTAATCCCACCACTTAAGGTGCGCTAACACAAAATTAAACACTTCTAACACGAATGTCTCAATGAAAAATGTAGAAGTCATTTGTTCGGTCCTTGCTCATTTCAAAGCAACCACCGGATCCTACTTGGATATAGAATCCAAGTCACACTTCATCGATAGCCTTATGCTACTCAAAAGCTCATGCATCATGTTCGAATGGTAGTGCTCTCGACCGTTATACCTTAGCTTAAAAACAAGGTTCCCTATACAAGATTAATCATTACAAAGTAATTAACCCACAGTACAAGGGGTCAAGTTTGGGATATGACTAAGCAATAATTCCAAATCCATGCATTAAGACCCTACGCAAGCTTCCTTTCCTACTTCAAAGGAGTAATAAACATCTCCATTCTGAATTTATCCAAAATGTTAAATTGGTTAACTTACTCCTTCACTGACAAGCTTCCCTGTTGAAAATGGATGAAATGGTTAAGCGGCCCTTTCGATCTCCGAAATAAATCAAGACTCAAAGCAAAATCTAGAACCAATCCAAGTCGTGGCCTACTCGTCAGCCTCTTCTACTACTATTCCCCAAGGACTATACCACCTCCAACCTCTCCATAACTGCTGGAATGTTTGTGGACGAAGAAACACCCCTTGTGGTATTCAAATAGTCTCTAAACCAAACATGCATCTCAAACTGCCTATCTACAGTTGCTTGTGTACATCGTCAACTCATGTAGATAGCATTAAATGAGATACCTTAGCAACCAACAACTGAATAAATAAAAGTTTAAGAGACAAGTGGTGTATGAAGGTATATATAGTATAAAAGTACGCCCTCTCAACATATCTGCATCTACCATGTTGCTTAACTCAAACTGGTCTACTCGGTCCTGAGTGTTGAGCCTAAGCTCTGATACCAACTGTGATGACCCGCCCTTCATAATACCCTGAATTAACGTCGAATAACAACGTCTGACTCTTGGATACCAAAAAAGATAGTACATCGAGGTAAATTTAAAACTAAACATTATACCAGGGTACATCAATATAATCTCACAATGAAATAATAACATTAATATACTAAATATACATCAATAGAACAGGATATACAATGAACAAGATACCATATTAGGGAAAGCAACCGATAAATAAATATTAATAAAGAGAGTTAGAATACATTAACTCCATTCATATGGAGTTATGAATACAATAATTGATATCACATGTCTCATATACAAAATATCATGTCTTACATATACTACATCACCAACAAGAATACATAACCAATATATCGACTTCACACCTCCAAAATGCTTTAACCGTCCAGTAAGCCTGCACCTAAAAGCACCTGACTCCCAAACTACTCAATCGACTATCCAGAGTTGTCATGACATATATAGAGAAAGAAAAAAAAGGGTTAGACATAATATCTGGTGTGAGGGGAACTTTCTCTGAGTACTGTATATACATGCAACCTATATACATCTAATAAACATGAGCAATGATCAATGGATAATACTAATCATACTTCGCCCTGCTTTATCCATACACCAACAAGTCGGGATGATACATAATAGTGGTTCTCTAATTAAAACAATATCTACTACAATTACCAATGCTACTGAATATGAAAGAAATGAGTGTAGGGGTAATACTACACTTCGAAAGCAATAGTGCCATAGATTCTCAATCCTTATCGAAGCATCTAAAATGCAAAAAAAGCACAACGATATTACTATGCTACTTACATAGCATCACCATACCCAAAATCGAAATACGAATATCTATAACCAATACCCATTCTGAATTATCATCAGCTACCAAAAAGACATATCAAGAGTCACAACTAACTTGTGGACTCCCTTGAAAACCCATACCTCAAAGAAGTTAGTGTGTCGGTCCTATCGCAACATCCAATCGTATTATGGAACAATATACTCTAGATTGGCATGCTAATATCTCTCCACCCCTACTCCAAGACTACGTCTATGGGTCTTGCATCTGAATGGTATAATGGATTCCCTCACTAGCGTCATTTCCTTCTGGTTGTCTACACCGACATACCAGAACCGTATGTAAATGTTAAACCACGCATATGCCCCTCCCACACATATAATTAATTTATAACCATATTGCAAATTAATATCAACTCCATCTAACTCTATTCAATACGAATAGAATACAATATTTGTATATAAGGGATCTTAATCCATTATCTCGAATATTTGAGGTAAAATATATAATAATAGTTCAATTTCAGACATAACTGCAAATTAGAGTTTAATTAATTTATAACCATGTTATAAATTAATATCAACTCCATTATATTTATTAGTACAAATCGCACGTACGTGCATCTAGTAGCTAAAGATATTCATTTTTTATTTAATAAAAAAAATGAGCGGATAGATGTGTGTTGTAAGTGCAAAAGTTTTGGTAATCACAACATTTTTATTTCAAGTTGTTTTGTTGATGGCATCATTGGCAAATTGATGGTAAAATCCCATTGATGGATATTCGAGAAGGGTAGTGGTAAAGTTGCAAACATATGGTGGGATTCTGTTGACGGTGAGGGTATTTTTGGAATTTTAAAAAGACACCATGGAAATCATATTCATTGAATTCCCTTTTTAGTAGTAGTATATATATATATATTAAGGTTCTTAATCAATTATCCCGACTATCTCAAACTAATCCAATCAAATAGGGCAATAATTAACTATATATACATTATACTACCTCTTCTAGGTAATATTTTTCAATATATATAATTACGTGGATTTATACTAAAATATAAATTCAGAGTTATAATTTCCGATCAATTGAGCTGAAAATTCCTAAGTGTTCGAATCATGTCCAAACCTATATTATATCCTTTATAGTCTCACTACGAGTGCAATGGCGAAGACCGCGTCTCAATTGGACCTCTTATGCAAGGGATGAATTAAATACGAAATAATCGATATATTAATTAAATTAATATCTAATTACCTCGTTAAATATTAATCCCTCTTCCTCCAAAATACCTCCTACACAAATATGTGTATGTCAACCCATAATAAACTATGCCTTCTTTCCTCGATTTCCGGCTCTACGCACAACGAATTGATGAACCGCCAACTCCATCGTGTTACACTCCGTGTGCTCTTTGCGATGGGCCCTACCTCATCGAGCTTGGCTCCACCCTATAAATTGCGACCTGACAATGCTTGCTACCTTCATATTGTCGCAACCTCCATCTTATGATCGGATCTCCAACCATTGATGCCCAATGGTGTGCGCCGTAAAGAGAAGGAGAATGGTGCCCTCCATTTTGATCAATTTCGCCTCGACCGACCACAAACCCCAACCCTAGCTCCACAGCGACATAAAGTCGACGTCCCCAATCACCGTCGTGCTCTTCAATGCCGGCATGGATGTGATCCTCATCTCATCATGAGTTCAACGGATCTAATCCATCACCTAACGTAGCCTGAAGCTCTCCGAAATGGGGTAAACCCAAAACCCATTTCTTTTTATACCCGTATGAGATATTTAAGAAGTGGGAAGAAAAATAAGAGGGCTGAAGAAAAGATTAGTGTGCGGTATTATATATATAATTTAACTTTTTAAATAAATCGTCATACATTTTGTGCTCGTACGGTCACACAGCACATCAGATCGCCACGAAACTCATCGACGCCCATCGTCTCGATTTCCTAGTCCTAATAGTTAAATTCCATCGCCATCCGAGATGGCACTCTAGGATGATAATTTCATGCATTTCGAGGTCGTTTTGGCCATCAGATCGGCCAATTCCAAAAATTCTTCAACTGTACCTCTCATAATGAAATCCTCGTCCTAAAAGCTCAAGCCGTCAGTTGAGATCCCACTGGACCCAACTATGCACGTTTTTTTATAAAATATAAATAACAATACATAAATCATAAAAATACCATGACTTCAAATATAGCGAAATTTATACTCATATTAATTCACAACATCGACCCGGACTCAATATAATAAAAGTAGTTATGAAGTCTAATTCAACCGTACATGAAAAATAAGATTTTGGACCTTCAATCAATTAATGATTTAATATTTAAATTGATTATTTAAATGTTCAGCCGTTAATAATTTGGGTTGTTGCAGGCTTGGTTTTATTTACGGAGAGAAAGATTTGATCTAGGCCCATTTAGATAGGGTCACTACTATATATTATAGTGTCTTCATGAAAACCTAGCCGCCATAATCATTTCTCTCTCTTTCTACTTCATTAGGTTTGCTACCCAAGAATAACGGTTTGCAACTTTACTCCAAGAAAGGAGAAGATCTCTGAGGAGGAAACATGATAAATTTCAAGGCGTTAACGAACGACAAAAGGCTAGGTAATTCATCTCTAATCTAATAATATATTTACTTTAATATTACTTCATGATTTTGGTCTTTGATCGTAAAATAATGAATTCAAATCTATGGTTTGTGTGATCTTGATTGTAATACAATAAATCCAAATCTATACTTCCATAAACTTAAATACATATATATACACATACATGTATATTTTTCTTTGCTCAACTAAATAAGCTATTTTTTATTTTGAATTACGATATAATATTACATATACTAAAATCACACACACACACCCCTTATAAATCTAATATGCATATATATTATATTTAACACACACACGTCAAGGACCTCTAGTTCAAGTGGTTAGAGGTACACACTTTAGAAAAAGGTTCTAGAGATCATGAGTTCGATCCCCTGAGACATCATAATGAGAACTCTGCTTGAATAAGTATATCTCTTGTTATCAAAAAAATTTAATATATACATATAATAGTTTCAGCCTTAATTTAATTTTGATAAAAAAATTAGGTGAAAAGAATTTTCAAAACTAAATTGCAAAAGCATAGGAGTAAAAATTAGATTCGGGATCAAATTATAAATTTAACATATTTATCATAGAAGCAAAAACGAAATTTGTGATATAATAATAAATTAAACATATGTGTCTTAAATGTATTGAATCTAAATTTTAATTACAAATGTTAAAGGGTAATAAGTCTTGAATTAGTCAAACTATTATTTTAAATTAAACTTGAAATTTAAACATGCTAACGTTTGATATTATTAGTAATTTTGATTTAGTTATATATATTAATTATGTATTTAAATTAGTATATATATATATATATTATTAATAGATATATATACACAATGATCGAAAATTATAAAGATATATCAAGCTATATATTATATTATATTATATTATATTATATTATATTATATTATATTATATTATATTATATTATATTATATTATATTATATTATATTATATTATATGTGTATGTATGTATGTATGTATACACTGCAATAAACTAAGTGTGTTGTATATATTTATGTGGATGTCCAAGGGGAACTGCAATACACTGTAAAAGTGTGCGGTTGTGGATTGGGTGGCCCTATACCAGAGTTTACAAGCGAAGCTTAGTCCTTTATTCAAAAAAAAATGTATATACGTAAGTATATATATTGTTATACAATTAATATATGCGTGTGTGTGTGTGTATGCAAAACCACGTATGTATGTATGTACTTCCATATAGTGCAAGTTCTGTATTATATATATATATATCAATATTATATTTGTATATATTCATGTATACTTTATGTTGACACATATACGATGTCTTGTTGCACTTAACAATATTTATGTACACACACATGTGTGTGTGGATATTGAATAATCATACTTTCAATGCATTAAGTATGATTTAATACACCAATTTATTTACATTAACACACTACAAGATTTTATGCTCTAAATTAATTGGATTTTAAAAAAAATGGCCAAATTTGGTTGTCCAATGCACTCACTCCAACATTCTCAAATGTTGATAGACTTGCAACAGTTAGTGTATTGACCATATGGTGAGTGTCATTGTCTAGTGAGGTAGCCCTTGAGTTGGTGACCTTATTATTTATAACTTTTGTTGTGTACTATTTGATGCTTCTTTCTTTATGTTCCCCGAGGTTTGACCCTTTGGGTAAACTCCTTAACGTTCGATTGTGCATCTATTTCCTACTATGGATTTTTCTTATACTCTTGCTCGTTATGCTCTTTCAAGTGCTCTGAGTCGGTTTCCATTATGCCTCATCATGCATAATCATTGGAATTCTATTTTAAAAACTAGAATTTGCTTGCATTTCTATAGAAACTCTAGCAAAGTAATTTGTTTATGCACATATGTCAGGTTATCCGTTTTTATTGAAAACCTTAACACACTGGCGGCCATTTGACTTGAGGCCTCGTCCGTTAATAGTTTGAAATCAATATTGTTGAATCTAACCCAAATGGGTATAGAGATCAACATGTCCATGTTAAACTCAATATTTTTATTCTACTCTTTAACGATGATGAGCTTCCCATCGAAAAAGAATAGTCCACCTTCTAGGTTTTATTTACGGTGTTCTTTTATTTCAAATTTTATCAAGTAATAACCATTATTTTTAGTAATGATATAGCTTCATCTTTTGATTTCCATTTCTCATGATATAGCTTTTGGAGTGTTGATAATGGGGTCTAGGACTCATTACTTAAAGAATAGTCCAACTTTTTAAAGAACCTATACCTTTTTTAACATCGTTATTGTAAACTACATATTTTACCTCTTGTATAGCTTTCGGTTCAGCAAACCTTAACGCCCTCCTTATATCAGGTTTTAGCTTGAAGTTGATGGCATCATCTCTCCATATGTTCTTTGTGGTGACAGTATAATTGATCGGATATCTCCTTACATCAATTCTTATAGGCCCGAAAATTTAAGCAGGAAAAACGACGAAATTGATCCAAACCTTATAATATGCTATTGTCCCCTATTTTCCTCCATTCAATATCAGATCCAAACTTCATTGGCTTTTATTATTTGGGCTTTCTAGCATTGTTTCTCTCCTTGTTGCCTTTTACTAGTGGGAAAAAACTTTGATAGAGACGTCTATATCGAAAAATTTATACAACCTCCCAAGAATTCCGCAATGTGTACTAAAAGACAAATGAAAATATTTACTAAATAAAAGTAAAATAAGTATATTTTGTTTTGTAGTACACTTGAGAAATTTAAAGAATGTTGTATCGAAACTTTGATACAGATGTTTCTGTTGCCCATAAGGAGCTTGCATGTGTTGATGTATTGCCCCTTTCTCTTTCTATTGTTAACCAACTTCCACTCATCACCTTTACTGTTGTCTTGCCCTTCATCATTACTTTGAATAGTGAAACTTTGTTGATTTGAATGATAATTTGTGGAATTATTAATCAATCATTGATCTATATTGTTCAATTATTAATTTGAAGTTAAATAAATTAATTATTACTATTAACTATGAATTAAAGTCATAAACTAATCTTTAATTTAAATATTCATTTAACTAATGATAAGTATTTAATTAATTAATTAAATATAACTAAAGTTTGTTTTAATTTAATGTCAAATTTTTTAAAAACACAAGTTTACCATGCCATCGTTTACCGAATCAATATTCATTGAACCACCCTTCCCTGAATCATGTGTCCAAGAACATATCTTAAAGCTATGATACAATTTATTTATTTTACTATTAAATCATTTTCTATCCTTTTGTCAACAATTAATAGTTAAATGTGAACAAGGTCACTTGGTTAATCGTCCTACTTGCAAGATCTAAATCGAAAGCCTTTTTTAAAACTAAAAAAGAAAGGGCAAAAAAACCAGAACGATACTTATTTGTAGTTTTGTCAAGCACCATTGTCCCAGTGGTTAAGTGATTCGACTTTGGTGCGAGTGTAATCTATATCTTGCGAATAATATAAACCCTAAGATCTAGAATTACATGATTATCACATATGTAATGATTTAATAAAACATACCTCCAGACATCTTGTATACGAATCAGCAATGGTTGTTGTCGAAGGCTGTATCAATGGATAAAGGAGAATAGTTTCTCTCTCTTTTCCTATATTTTCTTTATGTGTTTTCTTATCTCCTTTGTGATGGGCAAAGGTTAATATTTATAGGCAGAGAGAGGACCAAATTTCTATATTTGTAGACTTAATCTTGATCGTCCATCAAGATCAAGATGAGAGAAATTAACGCTCTAGATTATAACCGTTTTATTTATTAGCATATTAATAGGAAAACCCTTTAGATTCTATTGACCACATAATGAGGAAGGAAACGTTTGAGGAAGGAAACGGTCCATTAATGTACCACATAATGAAGAAGGAAATGTTTCGCATTAATTTGGAAACGGTCCATTAATGTACCACATAATGAAGAAGGAAACGTTTCGCATTAATCTCCTTACAAAACGGTCAAATTTCCTTACAGTCTCCCACTTGGTCAATAGTAAAATCCATTAATGTTTTCATATTAAGGTCATAAGGCGCGCATGATATGCTAAACTTTTCTTTAGTCAGTTATCATAAGTGTCTTGGCTAATCTAGTGGTCAATGGAAGTCATGACGTGTACACGTTATTTTGCAACATGCTTACTTCCATGTACTAGGACATTGACAACTTTCATAACTAGACCGTAAATGAGCATAACTTAATGGTCACATAATGTCTTGAAGCAAAAGACTATTTCTGTTATCATTTATCTAAATGTAAATGTGTACACATTATAAAACAGAAATAAAAGATGTCTAAATTATTAAGAGCTCAATAATTGTTATGTCTAGATAAGTACAAAATAAATGGCATAATAAGAAGATAATTAGGAACTATCTGCAAGACCCATGCTATCAGTATGTCTCTGAAAGGTCTTTAGAGGTAGTCCTTTCGTGAATATGTTTGCCACTTGTAAGTCTGTACTTATCGATTCAACAATAATTTTCTTTAGTTTAACATCTTGCTTCAGTAGTAGGTATTTAAGGTCCATGTGTTTGGAACCTTTGGTTATCCTATCATGCTTGGAGAAAAAGGTTGCAGCTTCATTGTCGCAGTAGACAGTTAGTGGCTTAGAGATAAAACTTAAAGTGCCAAATTGTGAGACAAAATTACGCATCCATGTTCCCTGAATTGAAGCCTCATAACATGCTACGTATTCAGCCATCATGGTGGATCCGAAAAGCATCTCAGATTTCTAGCTTCTCCATGATATTGCACCTCCACATAAGAGGTACACATAGCCAAGAGTGCAGATCCTAGTGTCAGGACATCCAGCAAGGTCTGAATCAGAATAACCAGTTACCTGTAGGTAACTTGATTTTCTATAGGTGAGCATGTAATTCCTTGTTCCCTTTAGGTATCTCAGTACCTTCTTTGCAGCTTTCCAATGAGCGATTCCTGGGTTACTTTGAAATCTACCCAGCATACCAACTGCATGACTGATAACAGGTCTTATACAGACCTGTGAATACATCAAGCTCCCTACAAGAGATGCATAAGGATATTTGGTCATTTCTTCTCGTTCCATAGGAGTCTTTGGGCACTGCTCAAGAACAAGTTTGTCTCCTTTCTGCAGTGGGACAGGACTAGAGGAACAATTCGTCATGCCAAATCTCTCAAGAATTTTATCAATATATGCTTTCTGAGACAATCCTAGAATTCCTTGTGATCTATCATGGAATATTTCTATTCCTACCACATAGGAAGCCTCACCCATATCTTTCATTTTAAAGTTCGTTGAGAGATAATCCTTAGTTTCACGTAATAAACCAAGGTCACTGCTAGCTAATAATATGTCATCAACATACAGAATCAAAATTATAAACTTGCTCCCACTGAACTTGAGGTATATACAAGGGTCAACTATGTTTTCTGTGAAATCGAAAGCGGTAATGATTTCATGAAACTTTATATATCATTGTCTAGAAGCTTGTTTCAGTCCATATATTGATTTCTTAAGTTTGCAGACCATGTCTTCCTGTCCTTCAATTATGAAGCCTTCAGGTTGACGCATGTAGACTTCTTCTTCCAAGTCTCCGTTTAAAAAGGCTGTTTTCACATCCATTTGATGTAACTCGAGATCATAATGAGCTACTAATGCCATGATAATTCTAAGAGAATCTTTCCTGGAAACAGGAGCAAAAGTTTCATTATAGTCAATGCCTTCTTTCTGATTAAAACCTTGAAAACAAGTCTAGCTTTATATCGTTCAATTTTACCATTGCAGTCACGTTTGGTCTTGAAGACCCACTTTCAACCGACTGCTTTATGTCCTTGCGGCAATTGAACGATTTCCCAAACTTGATTATTATCCATAGATTTCATTTCATCTTTCATGGCATCAATCCATTTAATAGAATTAACATCCTTAATGGCTTGTGAATAAGAAATTGGGTCTGTAGTTCCTTCAGATTCTATTAGATGAAGCATATAATCATCAGGAACAGCTGATCTTCTTTGTCTTTGAGATCTTCTTAATGCTAGTTCCTGTGGTACTTCATCAACATTATGATTGGTGATAATTTCATTATGGATTTGTTGATCATTTATTGGGTTTTCCTCATTGTGAACAGGTTCAACAATGGGATGATTCCCAATATCTTTCGAAATAGAGGGTAAGATAATGGGTACCCTTATTTTATGAATGACCACTTCTTGTTGTTTTGTACTCCCACTGATTTCACCATTCTCATAGAATTTGGCATTGCCGGTTTCAACAATTCTTGTACTATGGTTAGGACAATAAAATCTATATCCTTTAGATTTTTCTGGTGACCTATAAAGTAACCACTGACTGTCTTAAAATCCAATTTCTTTTCATTTGGATTGTACAGTCTAGCTTCAGCTGGGCAACCCCAAATTTGGAGAGGTCTTAAACTAGGTTTCCATCCTTTCCAAAGTTCAAAAGGAGTCTTTGGAACAGTCTTACTTGGAACTCTATTTAAGATGTAGATAGCTGTTCGCAATGCATCCATCCATAATGATATAGGTAAATTTGCATGACTCATCATGGATCTAACCATTTCCATGTATGTATGATTTCGCCTTTCAGCTACACCATTCTGCCATGGAGATCCAAGCGTTGTGTATTGTGCAACAATTCCAAATTTTTTGAAGAAGTCTAGCAAAAGGTCCAGGATGTTGTCCCGTTTCATCATACCTTCCATAGAATTCACCACCCATGTCTGACCTAATGATTTTCACTTTTCTTTCTAATTGCCTTTCGACTTCAGTAATGAACACTTGTACAGCATCCACTGACTGAGATTTTTCATGCAACAGATAAAGATAGCAATAACGTGAAAAATCATCGATAAAAGTGATGAAGTATTTCTCTCCTCCAAAAGTTGGAACATCAAAAGGTCCACAAATATCTGTATGTATTATTTCAAGAAGTTGTGTACTTCTTGTGGCTCCTTTTTTTGTGTTTTTTGTTGTTTTTCCTTTAATACAATCAACACATGCTGTAATGTTAGCGAAGTCTAGGTCCGGTAGGACACCATCTTTCACTAACCTCTTGATTCTTTCACTGGATATATGATCCAGTTTTTTATGCCACAAGAAGTAGAGTCATTCTTGGATGACTTTCTTTTAGTTTCTTTTCCATGCAGGGTGAGTTGGATTTCAGCATTTTGTTTAAGATGAAGTTTATAAAGTCCATCAATTAATATTCCAGAACCAATAAGACTAGAATTTTTAAATAAACTAAAATTTCCATTTCCAACTTTAAAAGAATATCCAAATTTATCAAGTACACTTATAGAAATCAAATTACGGGAAATAGACGAAACATAAAGAGTTTGACATAAATCTAACTGATAACCGCTATCTAAAATAAGACGAAAAGTTCCAATAGCTTCAACTGGAGCTTTATCTTTATTCCCCATGAAAATGAAATTCTCACTTGGGTTTGTGGTTTGGATCGTAATGAATCCCTGCATAGAATTCGAAACATGAACGTTAGCAGCAGTATCAATCCACCAAGTAGAAGAAGGTACATTAGTAAGATTTGATTCGAAATGACTTACGAAACCCATTGGGTTACCTTTCTTTTCGAACCATGCTTTGCGCTTAATGCAATCTGCCTGGAAGTGTCCAGGTTTCTTGTAGAATTTGCAGACGTCGTCTTTCTTTTTCTTCTTGGATGGTTGAGTGGCGTCATCAGATTTGGGTGGTGCTCTTTTATGCTGTGAGTTATTCTTTTTGCCAGCTTGTTTTCCAACCCCTTGAGTGAAATAAGCAACTTTAATGCCTTGCGAGCCTTGCCTAGACTCCTCTTGAACCAGTTTGTTAGTCAATTCATTTAGACTCCACTTTTCCGTAATAGTGTTGTAATGAATTTTGAATGGTTCATACTGAGGAGGTAAGCTAGTGAGAATGAATTGGACGAGAAAAGCATCGTCCATAACCAATCCCAAGTTCTTAAGTTTGGAAGCAAGGTTAATCATTTCAATGACATGAGCGCTCATTGAGCGAGAACCATCAAACTTCATGGTTACAAGATCTGCCATAAGTTTCCCAACAAGGGATTTGTCTGCAGTCTTGAATCGATTTTCAATGGACTGCAAATATTCTTTTGCGCTTTCAGTTTTCGGTAGAGAGGTTTTGATGTTGGTATCAATCACCATTCGCATAAACATCATGCTGAGCCTATTAGATCGTTCCCAATCATCATGGAGTTTGTTTTCCTCAGGCGTACTTGTGTCAGTAAGTGGGGCTGGCTTTTCCTTAAGGAGAGCCATGTCCAGTTCAAGTACGCCTAAAGAAAACACAACTTGCTCTTTCCATTCTGAGTAGTTGGTTCCATTGAGTTTGACGATAGACGTAGTGTACGAATTAAGGTTTGAGGGCATTGCAACTGCAGATATTAAAGAAATGTAGGCTTCTTTATTAGAATAAAACACAACATGTCATAATAAGAGGTTAGGTTTAGCGCCTCCTGTGGGTAGGCAGTAGAACCATACTCATGAAAGAATAATAAACATTAATGTTTCATGCGTTATTGTGAAAGCAGCAGCCGCCTGTGGATGGGACTGCATGCATCAGACCAGAGGAAACAAGGAAATTAAGTGCGAAAGCGAAAACTAAAACAAGAGAGAAAAGAGATAAACATTAATGTGTGTTTTTTTTGCATAAACTTTTGTCATTCTTTCAAGTAATCCACAGCAAGGATAATAAATGTCAAGTAACTCCAAGTAAATTCCATATATGAATTTAACATATAAATAATTAATTTGTAAATCATATATAGACAATTATCTTGCAAGTTCAAGGTCATGAATTTAATGTCAAACTAGAAAACAATTGTTTTCAATATGTATACTTTCTGAAAAGTATTCGCATACAATAAGTTGTTCCATATTATACAGTAGGTCATATATTAAAGTAGAAAATTAACTTTTGCGGAAATATGAACTTTCCGGATCCAGATCTAAGAATATAGTAAATAGAACAATATTGATGATCATGATTACTGTAGGAACTTAAATAATATGAATATTAAACTTGAATCATATTAATATTAATAATCATTATCATTATCATAGTAAAATTACAAACATCATATCATAGATCTATGGTAGTTTCGTTTTATATATTGATGGATAATCATGAATTCTAAAATAGGCTCTGATACCACATGTAATCTATATCTTGCGAATAATATAAACCATAAGATCTAGAATTACATTATTATCACATATGTAATGAATTAATAAAACATACCTCCAGACATCTTGTATACGAATCAGCAATGGTTGTTGTCGAAGGCTGTATCAATGGATAAAGGAGAATAGTTTCTCTCTCTTTTCCTATATTTTCTTTATGTGTTTTCTTATCTCCTTTTGATGGGCAAAGGTTAATATTTATAGGCAGAGAACAGACCAAATTTCCAGATTTGTAGACTTAATCTTGATCGTCCATCAAGATCAAGATTAGAGAAATTAACGCTCTATATTATAACCGTTTTATTTATTAGCATATTAATAGGAAAACCCTTTAGATTCTATTGACCACACAATGAGGAAGGAAACGTTTGAGGAAGGAAACAGTCCATTAATGTACCACATAATGAAGAAGGAAACGTTTCGCATTAATTTGGAAACGGTCCATTAATATACCACATAATGAAGAAGGAAACGTTTCGCATTAATTTCCTTACAAAACAGTCAAATTTCCTTACAGCGAGAGGTCACAAGTTCGAAACTTGCGTAACGTGATTTGAACATATATTGACAAGTAATTTGTGATATGTTGTCCCAGTGACATGTTGTACTTAAATACCATTTCAAAAAAAAGCCTCGAACACATGACTACCAGTACAACCGCATAACAGTAGAAACCGACCGTTCGATTGCAAAGTTTAAAAAAAATTAATATGGTATTTTATTCATTTTAGTTAAACATCAAATGATAATATGGTAAAAAAAATTGAATTGAAGAGATTTAAGGAGATGTTTGTGAAATGAACAAAATAAATAACATTTGAGAAATTTAAGAAGACATGTTTCTTATTTTTTGGCTTAAACAATTTGATTTTGCAAGCTTACGGTAGACAAACCTTCCTAAGAGCATATCCAATCCTTGACTAAATACAATGTAATGTCAATTACACATCATCAAAACTTCAAATTATTTAAATTGTAGTCTTCAATACCAATGTTAATTTGGATATAATCTTAATTTGCCATGAAATTAACTAGACATTGTCAAGTAAAATTTCTAGTTTTAAACATTCCATTTTACACTGTGAATAATAGAAATACAAACAAAAAGTATTATTTCACATATAAATTTTATTTATTTATAATTTAATGGGGACATGTAAGCAAAATTGATTGTAGAAAGAAATTAGCATTGGAGTGGTTATTTTATTTTCAATATCATGTCTACTTATTTTATTCACACAATTGTAAATTATAATTGACATATAGGATATAATTGACAACACACGTTACTAGGGTTGGAGATGCTCTAACAGTCGATTTAATAAAACTTTTATCTAGAACATCACAACTTCAACTACTTAAGCTAGAGATTCTTGAAAAAAAAAATACTAATTAAAAGGTACAATAAACATGTTTTTACAAAGATTTTATGTCATCACAAAGACATAAAAACTTCAAACTATAAAGGACATAAAATAAAATAAAATTTCTGAATCAACTGAAAAATAAAATTTCGGAATCAACAGAAATCGACTCTCGTATTTGGGTTGGCCTGATTTTACTTTCATCTTATCAAACTTTATTTCAAAATCAATTCACCAATCAGACACTGACCTTATTCTCCACCAACGAACATTAAACAATTCAGTCAAAGCAAAACATCAATTTTACCATTCTTGGATTCATGCGTTGACGAAAACACAAGTAAAAGAGTCACGAGAACCTGGGAAAAAGCATCATTTTTGCTATTCTTTCCTTACAAACAGCTAAGCAAGTTACCGTTCCTTTGACGTCTGTCCAAAACAATACTCAATGCAATAATTAACAAAAAGTGTACATAAAAAATTGGTCAATTTAGAATAATGTATATAAACAAAGAAGCATGAATCAGTCTATATCACCCAATCTTTGAACAACAGCATCATATAAATAGGCAAGTTCAATGCAAGGATGATGCTCAGCAATGGAATTACTCTGAACAGTCTCGAGATCAGCTTTGCCGCATTCGACTTGTTTACCCGAGGCACTTTAACACTACTCATGTCCAAGGAGAACATCTGTTCTTCTTCATGCACTGTGTTCTTCCTTGCAGACTGTCTCATTATTGCATTGCCCCTGAACAAAATGTATAGCGTTTGATTTAAAAATGAGTTTTGTATTTTGATTTTTCAACATTAATTACAAAATATGAGAAGAGTGGAGGAACGACGGAGAGGATGGAAGGAATATGGAGGAGACCACGGAGGGGTTAGAAGAACGATGCAAGGATGAATTGTTTCTTATGCTTCCCTTATTTCTCAAAACATGAATAATAAAATAAAAATGTTTTCCATTTTGTATGTTAATTTTATTTTTCTAAATTGATCGTTTTCCACAATATACTTATATAAACGAAAACCCAAAACTAAAAAGGGTAAAACAAACACTACCTAAATGTTTGGAACAATCTTATTAAGTAGCAAAGCATTTGCCTTTTCGAAGATGACATATAAGATTTTCTTAAGGATAAGACTCTTAAATACTAAGAACATACCTCATGTAATGTAAATATAAGTAAAGAAAATTGTTCATTGGTGCATTCAGTCTCTTGTAAGACCCGTTTTATCATAAATGTACCAAAATAATTATATATAAAAAGTGGCTAATTCTATATGAAGACCACAATTTACTATACATACACCAGCTTTTTTATTATAAAAAATCAAGACCAAAATATCATCATAAAACATTATGTAGGTATGTTTTAACTTCTATCTACTAAACCGTAAAACCCTGGTTAAACGCAAAGGAGGGAAAGTAAAGTTTTTATTATCTAATCGTGAAAAGTGAAGAAGAAGAGTATCGAATTAAAACAATATTATGCTTTTGAGGTAGAAATAGAGGAGAATTATGATTTTGGAGTAGAAAAGGGAAAAGAGGTAAAAAATTCAGATTTCCTCTTTTTTATTACTGAGAATAATAGATTGCATTCGCTCATAACACAACGAAAATAAGCGGGAAATGAGATCACCACGCAATACCTTTACTAGGATTATTATGTACCTCGTAGTTGCTCCCCTAGGAATCTTGACTATAACATGGATTGTAATGAGATCAAATAATAATAATAATAAAAGGGTTTACATGCTACCGACGATGAAGGAAGGGAAGATGTCATTTTTTGTATGCGGCACGGTTGTGGCTAAGATTGAGAAGGACGGGGCGTCATTGTTAGGGTTTTACAGTTTTTTTGTTTTCTGCTGACAAATGCTGAGATTGAAAGAAAATTAACCGTGGTAAAATGCAAAGTTAGTGGATATGCAGTTTTGTAAATTGTATGGTGTATGTAAAGTAAAAAAATAGTGTATATTGTTTTGTGAAAATTTTGGATGTGCTATAGTAAAACATGGTGTACGAATAGAACGATCCAAAAAAATAGATAACTTCCCTATATTCTAAACATAGGACAAGTGTACACATTACATAATATCGAACAATTAGTTATCCAGTACCTAAAAAACGGATAACTATACCCATACGCTACCAAAACCAGTGTATTTTGTGACTACTGATACTTACAAAATGCCTCAGTTGTTCTAATCTTTTAGGGATAACTACATGTGTTGGCATCAGGTTGAAAAGCGAAGTGAGTGCGTGTGGAGCAGCTATTGAAACACAAAATGGAACACAACATATCTTGATCGTTAGATATCATTGTGTTCAAATATGAAAATGAAAATCAGGAAGAATCTAATGTTAAGATTCACTGTATCATCATTTTTTTTTCTAATACATTTTCCCGTAAATCCTGTGTTTTACAAATGAAATTTGGTTCCTTTTAAGTCTTCAAAATGAAATAAAATATGCTTTATCCTAACAAAGTTCGATTCGTAATTGTAACAAATAATGATACAAATTCTTGATTTACTCAAATGAGTATAAACAGTCAGGTTTTAAATGAAACTAACTAAATTGTTTTCTTTTCTTTTTTTCAAAATAGTTATTATTATGTATGTCTAAGATAATCGAATCCAAAACCTCTGCTCAAACTGTCTTATCACTATCACTGGTAAAATAATAAACTTGGTATCAAGTTTCAACGTTCAAGTCTTCGAAATAAAATGAAAAAAGATGTAAATTAAGAGATGAATATTAAGTATAGCTGTATTGAAATCACTTGATATCAGGTTTTAAGAATTAAATAAAACACACCTTATAGTAGATCCCAGATCCAACTTTGCGTTAGAGACATGTGATGTAGCTTTTTTTACCAAATGCATCGATCCCTCTGCATCCCAGATCATCTCATACTCACAATTCTCGTCGTCCTCTTTTTCCTTGGAATGAACCAGTAAACTCCTTCCAAATGATTTCACAGCGCTTACAAATTCACAGAATCGATCAAAGCAACCAAAACCATTTGTGGGCCAGGTCGCTAACAAAATAAGCGTTGCAATAAACTGACATAGGTACCTAAATCATAAATGTTAAAGTACTGCAGCTATGTAAGTTTGGATCATTTTCTCTCCTTAATAACTAGAGAGGCTCACCCATAAATTTAAGTGGAAATTTTGATCCGTCCCTTACTTTCAAGTTTGATACACAAAAAACCATATTCAAAAACATGTTTTAAATTCACATCTGGAATTATTTTTGGTAAATTATTTTTGCTCTCTTTTTTGTGGAAATCAAATCTGCACTTAATCGCAGGTTTCTATAAACTTTTTTTTGTTGTATTTTTTTTCCCCTAAACAGCAAATATTTGCAGTTAGGCTTAAAATAAGAACGGAAGTGTTTTTATAACAAGTTTTTGAGAATGGATGGTTGTGTATTTTGAAACTTGAAGAGTGTGTTTCACAAAAGTTCCCAAAGTTTAAACCATTAGATCAAACATCTAGTGATCCAAATTAAATAGGATTTTCTTTTTTCAATCTAGCACTTTTTCCCAAACAAATAACATGTAAAAGTGCCAAAAGCAATACTGATTACAAGGATATGTCACTTTCGATAATGTTGGCATTGACTCGGCAATTTGTATTGGTGAGATTTCAAATGCACTGGTGCAAGTTTAGAAGGAAAAAGAAGTACAGTGGCACATTTTGAACTCGTACAAAATGCTGCTTTAGCTTTAGCCTGTTCGAAAGTGACATATTCTGTAATTAGTTGGCCTAATTTAGTTATTAGGTTGAAAAAGAAGGCTAAAATGAAAGGAAAAAACAATCAATTAATGGATATTAGCCTATTCGATACGTCTGAATGATCATATTTTTAATCTAGAGTCCCAAATCAATGAGTGAACCTACTCAGATGATCCAGATTCCTACTTAACTGAGATTAAGACTTATGAAGAACTGAATTACCAAATGTAGATGTGGGTTTGCATTGGAAGAAAACACAAGTTAGTTGAAACCAAATCTGTCGAGTTATGGTTATCAGAAACTGTCAGCAGCATGAATGATGGATTATGGTTTCCATGTATCCAGTTAAAACTGCCTAGTGTATGCTGAAGAACATTAATTAGATATACCAGAAGTGTAGTTGAAGTTTGAAACAAAAGTTGGTAGCAAAATTATTGGTTACCTCTTGCACTAAGCCGTATGGCATGGAGTGGTTAACAGTGCATTGATCATGATCATGAGCTGATAATACAAGTATCTGTAGGAGATCATCTTTTTAAAATTCGGTGCCAACTTGAGATTTATGACACACATGTATGTGTTTGTGTGTGTATAAGTACATACATGTATGTACGTGTGTGTGGGGGTGGGGGGGGGGGGGGGGGGACTTACAGGTTTAGTTAGGCTCAGTAGTCGGCTTGAAGTTTCTGGTCTAAGATTATTTTGATAACTGCAGTGGATGAGCAATAAAATTAACGATATGCATAAGATATATGACTGCACTGCAAGATAATATGAGATTTGAATTGTCTGCTCTGGATGAGAGCATAAGAAGTGATTCGTCCACGACAATATCAAAAATCTAATGATGGAAAACAGATATGTAAGCGAATTCTTACTTTCATTTTCAACCAAAGCAGATCACCCAAAAGTAAAGATAGACTGAAAAACTTTGAAAATACCATATTTCTACCATTATAATGCCATATACTGCAGTGGTGAGACATGACATGTTTTCCTTTTTTTATTTCAGCTTGTTTAGCTACAAGTCTCTTTAACTTAAGAATTCTAGTTATGCCATAATCTTTATTAATACAGTTCATAGTTTCATACCTTACTCCACGACCAACACAAGCTTGTGAATCAGTCTACAATGCAGAGAGAAAAATAACCACTAATTAGTTACTCAATCCCGTAATCATAGTAATTAATGGTGCACGGCGCAAAAAGGTGCAAAGCTTTCCGGGATTCTTGGCGCACAACGCGTCAAATGGCGCACGCCTTTTTTAATAATTTACTGTGCATGCTTAGATTTTTTCCTATAGATTTAATATATATATATTTACTAAAACATATATGTAATAAAGATTTAAAGATTTTTTAGACAATTTATAGAAAACGTCATCAAATATAATATCGTAAGCATAGAATTTATACTAGAGCATTGTGGAGGATGGGTTCAAAGATCGGCATCATGACTTTCTGGAACAGAGATGGTGCAACTTTGAGGCCAAATGGTAGAACAGTCCATTGGTACTGGCCGGTGGGAATGCAGAAAGCCGTCTTGTACCTGTCTGGTGGATCAACGCTTAATTGCCAGAATCCTGATTTGAGGTCGAACTTGGAGAACATTCCGGCTTTCCCCAGATGCGAGAAAAGCATTTGTGTCTTTGGTAGGGGGAACTTATCATCTAGAAGGAAATGATTCAGGGGCTTATAGTCGATCATCAGTCTTTTCTTACCTCTGATCTGCTCAGACCTCTTGTTTACATAAAAGGCCGGGCAGATCCAGTTTGACTTTGTTAGTTCAATCAACCCTAGAGCTAGAAGTTGCTCACATTCTTTTCTGGCTAATCCGAGTTTCTTCAGGATTCATGTCGGGATGGCTTGCCTTGGTAGAGTTGATGTCTTCGTTCTTCTTGAATAAGAGTTTGATGAAGAATTCTTCATTCTTCCATAGCGGATGGGGATGATTGAATTGTTCGTGTGAGTCTGCGCAACACTTTTTCAGATCTTGGTTATCTGATTGAATTCATTTGGATAGACTCACCTTCACCTTGGTGCTGTCAGACTAGTGCTTTCATATCATGGAAGGAAAGGTCTTTCGGTGTCGGCCAGAATTGCTCTTCTAGACACTAGATACTTGAGATATGAGCATGCGATCATCGGAACAGTTCTTACAACACTGAATTCTGGTAGTGTGGTGACCACTTTCTTCCCCAACTTTGTACTTTCGCTAAAAGACTGCTCTCTTCCTTCGGCAATCGAAGTTCAAATTCAGATAACCGGAGCAGATCAAGTAAAAGACTCCGTTATGGCAACATTACATCACCGGATAATATACCATCTGCAGAACCATGGTCTAGATCTGAAGAACCAGGGCATCAAAGATGCTCTCATGGTACTTGCCGAGTCTGGATCTAAGGTTCCGACCATCATCCAGATCCCAAAGCAAATTGACAGGAAGAAGTTGGAATAGCTTGTTCCGACAGAATGGATAACAAACTAAGAATCATTACACAACGAGACAGAACCCATCAAGTCTACTGATTTCGAGTTTGAAACCCTCAAAGATGGAAGAATTATGACAATCTACATGGCGGATGCGCAAGCAAGCCCGTCTGCCTCACAGTTCCAACTGATGATCATGCCCGAAAAAAAGCCATGAAGAAAAGATCCTCCCATTTCAAGCTTCAACCTCGATGGCTCCTATGCTTACACAGACAAAATCAACGGTCACTTCATTTGGGACACTAATCCATATCTATGTGATCCCGGATGCACCTGTAGTTTCGATGAAGACAGCAGTAATGATGAAGACGTCAGCAGATACAGTGATAATGATAGTGACGATGACAGCGAGGACGAAATGTACAACCATTTCCTCATAACTTTAAAGAAAACCTCTGCACCTCCTTCTAAAGCACAACCATGTTTCATGATGAAAATCTACGACGTAGATTTCCCTCCCCTTGAAAGGAGAGAACATGATAACACTTCATCGAGACCCTATGTTCAACCACACGCTGTTGAACCTTCTGGACAGCTGAAACCTCTATCACAGGGCGAAGAAGTCCTCAACTGGCAAACCCAGAACGTCAGATCGCAGAACATATCCCTGCAAGGAATAGATACAAAAGTGTCTCAGATCCTTGAGGAGGTCAACAACACTAGCTCCCAAATTGATACTCTTAAGACTCAGCTACAATATGTTGAAGAAAAGCTGACCAACAAAATAGTCAATCTTGATAGAGATCTCAGGAGTCTTATTGCCAGAGGTGATTTTGGAACAGAATTACACTCTAAAGAAGCTGAAATCAAGAACTTGAAGAAGGAACAGGCCATGATTGAATACGATAAAAGAGCGTCCTTATTCTCATCACCAGACCCTCTGTTTTCTGGCAGTACGACAACAGGCCTATCCCCTCTAGTAGAAGACTATTCCAGAATGTTTGGACTGATAACTGGAAACCCACCTGGCTCTTTACAAAGACATGCTAGGCCTGTTAAAAGGTCTGAAGGACCAAGGCCTGACAGATCGAGATCTGAAGGAAAAAAGAGCAGCTGACACGCTTATGGCCACATCCTCCTATGAGGAACCATCAGATTGGGCTACGCAGATAAGAAATACTAGCTTCGACCCAAGTCTTCGATACATACACGAACAATCTGAAGAAGAAGAGGAGACTGATTCTAAGTCCTCCGAAGAACCCACGTCCCAGTCAGACACCTCCTCCGATACAGCCACAACTCCGGCTATGTTTATGGTGGAAGATCCAATAGTAGAAGGAGAAGATGATGACAGCGCATACAATGAATACAGATGGGAGCTCAAAAGCAACAAATGGTCCATGGTTCACTTTGATGATGTCCCGCTTCTCAAAAGAAGGGAAAAACTTTACCAGATGTCAGCATGGCTTGACAACCAACTGAATAAAGAACGAACCTCCAAGATGTTCTAACAGACTTCTCTAACAGATTCATCGGAACACTTAGAGATTGGTAGGTATGTTTAGGCGAATACAGAAGACTCCCGTTCTGTGGATTCAGCTCTGTCGCCGAGGCTTTAGGTGAGATTCACAGAGAGTTCATCGGCGATCCCGGACTCTTTTCCAAAGCTATGTCAGATTAGTACTTCGCCAGAAAGTGTTGTTCCCTAAAAAGAAAAGATCTGGAAAAACATTTCAAAAGACTGTCAGAACTTTACTACTTGCTGAATGGCTATGATGATCCAAACATGAAGAATGTATACATTGCCTCTCTTCCAAAGGATATATAACCAGAGCTAGGCAGAATGATCCAGAGCACTGAAAGGAGTGTTGCTGCCTCGACCCTTGGTCAAATCAACTAGTTATGCCATGCAGTCATTGACAAGATCTGTAAAACCAGAAACAATTTAAAACAAATGATGAAGAAGAGCCACAGAACGAAGGCTATCTGCAACAAATCCTACCTAGAAATCGGATGCAAGGAAGCAAAGTGCAAGTGCTCATCTAAGAAGGAGTACAGAAAAGAAAACAAAAAGGTGGAGAAGAAGAGATACCCGTTTCTTTCGATGGAAACAATTCAGAAAAAACACCTCCATCGGGTGCTATCTATGTGGAAGAGAAGGACACTATGCAAAGAATTGTCCTAACCAGCAAAGCAAAGCGGCAAAGCTGGTTGACCATGTCTTCCTCCACGACAAGGCGGATACCTACGACGCCGAAGTAGAATCTTTATTCTCAGAACAGGATGAGAGAGATAGTAACGGCCTTCGCTATAGAAGCCTCTTCAGACGATGAAGATCTAACCGACGACATTCCCTACATCCTCATGACGGATAGCATTTCAGTTCTCCGAACAAGCCATAACAACATTATTCAGAAAGGAACTCCGTCATCAAACGTCGAAGTAAAGATTTTACCTTCCAAATACGAGAGGTCCATCAGAGCCATAGGAATGTTGGACACAGAAGCAAGAAAAACAATGATGAACCCAGACATCTTGCCAGAAAGTGCTTAGAAGAAGCACCATGAATATTTCAATGCGGCCGACGGTGAAACTTTCCATACCTCTCTGATCTCCAAAAACCCGATCGATATACAGATATTTCCGGACTGCATAGTCCGGATTAGGGATGGCAATGGGGCGGGTCTAGGGTCCAAACCCGGTTGACCCGCCCCTGTTTTGGCCTGCCCAGACCCGCCTCATTGGGTCATCGGGGCGGGTAGACCCGTGACTCGTTCTTGAGAGCTCCGGGTCTAGGGTCGGGGCTTGCCTGACCCGCCCCAACCCGCACCTCTAAGATCTCATGAAATCGCTTTAGTGTTATAATGATGATTTGTTAATCTTTATATATATATATACACACACATATATATATATGTGTGTGTGTATGTTTGATTATGACATGAATATTATAATGTTCCAATCAATAAGCTATAAAAAGTTTATAGTATTAAGCTGCATCATCGATATTTATAAAATAACATATGCATATTTTTTTGAATTATTTTGTACACCACATTTTTATTATCTTCCTTTATAATTGTAAACACATTGTTATTTGTATTTAGTGTATCATTTAGTGACAACAAATATAAATACATGTACATTAGTGCACAATTTTGAACCAATACAAATACCTTCACCGGGTCTCGGGGCGGGGCGGGTCTACCCTGACCCGTACGGGTCTTGGGTTGGGGCAAAATTCTGGACCCGCACCGGGTCTACGGGGCGGGTCTGGAGCGGGGTCTAAAAACCCCGGGGCGTGCCTGGGGCACAAGAAACCCGCCCCAACCCGCCCCATTGTCATTCCTAGTCCGGATAAAGGTGATAGGAAGCAAGTTGCATGGTCATGACCTACTGATGGGTTTCGACCAATTCTTTAAAGCACAAAAACTTCAGATCCACCCTTACGGGCTGAAGTTCAAAAGAGAGTTCAAACCATTCTCGACAACACAGAAACTCTTCTCTCTAACAAGTGTTCCAGATGAATTCAATCAGATAACCAAATATCTGAAGAAGTGTTGCGCAGACTCACACGAACAATTCAATCATCCCCATCCGCTATGGAAGAATGAAGAATTCTTCATCAAACTCTCATTCAAGAAGAACGAAGACATCAACTCTACCAAGGCAACTCATCCCGGCATGAATCCTGAAGAACTCGGATTAGCCAGAAAAGAATATGAGCAACTTCTAGCTCTAGGGTTGATTGAACCAACAAAGTCAAACTAGGCATGCCCGGCCTTTTATGTAAACAAGAGGTCTAAGCATATCAGAGGTAAGAAAAGACTGGTGATCGACTATAAGCCCTGAATCATTTCCTCCTAGATGATAAGTTCCCCCTACCAAAGAGGAAAGCCAGAATGTTCTCCAAGTTCGACTTCAAATCAAGATTCTGACAACTAAGGCGTTGATCCATCAGACATGTACAAGACGGCTTTCTGCATTCCCACCGGCCAGTGCCAATGGACTGTTCTACCATTTGGCCTTAAAGTTGCACCATCTATGTTCCAGAAAACCATGATGCGGATCTTCGAACCCATCGTCCATAGTGCTCTAGTATACATCGACGACATCCTTCTATTTTCAGAAATTAAGAACGAGCACAGACTTCTACTCTAAGGATTCCTAGAGTTAGCAAAGAAGTACGGCGTCACGATGTTAGAAAAGAAAAGCACGGTAGGATCCTCCGACATTGAGTTCCTCGGAATGAGGATCGCCAACGGGACATATCAGCCGGGCGCACACCTGGCAGAAGAACTGAAAAGGTTTGCTGACTCAAATCTGACAATCGAGGAAATAACACTGTTCATCGAGATAGTCAATTATCTCAGAGACTTCATCCCCGACTGTTCCAGACATACCAGCAAGCTATCCAAGCTTCTCAGAAAGAAACCAAGTCCATGGACGACCGACCAAACAACGGCAGTAAAATAACTTAAAAAGGTCTGTAAGACTCTTCCTCCCCTTCGTATCCCAGGATCGGGAAAAAGGATATTGCAGACAGACGCCAACAACGACTATTGGGGCGATGTCCTACTAGAAGAAGAAAACGGGAAAGTTCATTTCTGCGGACATGCAAGCGGACAGTTCAAGGACTCTGAGAAACATTACCATACGGTCTACAAGGAGATCCTAGCAGTAAAAAACGGCATCAAGATGTTCGAGTTTCATCTCATCGGACATAACTTCGTCATCAAGCTCGACAACACCTCATTCCCCAGGATCATGGAGCTAAAGAGAAAATGCGTTCCAGACAAACAACTGCTCCGACTCAATGATTGGTTCTCAAAGTACCAGTTCACCGTTCAACATATAGAAGAAAAGGACAATATCGTCCTAGACTACCTGTTCAGAAAGTCCCTTGTCGGAACATTCAAGTCATAGAAAAACCTACTGATATTCACGGTCAATAGTACTAGGCCACCAGATGCATCTGTATTCTGGTAAAAGTAATGATGAGGTCATATTCCTAGCCGCTAGTCGACTAGTCTCTACTATGTAAATTATGGTGTGTTTACTTTCTGCATGAATAAAGTCCTGAAGACTATAGCTATCCTAACTTGGATTACCTTCCCAGTGAAGCTTCATCCAGAAGATGGCCAACTGTTTGTCCTTGCAAAAATGCCCGATGTGTGGTATTCCCTACCAAAAAAGGAAAAGTCCAAAAGAAGATGCTCTATGTCTGCCACTGGTAATGATGCTCTGAAGATAAAAAGATGCCTCTTGTCTGCCATCAGTAAAGATGCTCTATTGATGTGACATAAAGGTGCTGACTCTTACCTGGCGCTTGCAAAGATGCTCCATGTCTCCCACTAAAAAAAGATGTTCCGGATCAAATAGTGAAGATTCTCCTTGTCTGCCACCTTGCATTATCTATACGGGTGATGTGATGTTTGATTTGACATAAAGAAGAAAAGGACGAAAAAAGATACTGCGGGCCCCGCCACCTAGTTTTGTCTTCGAGGACACGTTTAAAGTTGTGGGTTCGGGCAAAGATTCCTTTCTTTCCTCCAAAGCCTCTGTGTATTTATTTATGATTGGTGGACTCCACTTTTATGTATTGTAGTTTATTTTCCATGGCTCTATATAAGGAGCAGATGTATCATTTGTAATCTCATTCGAAAATAAATAAAAGATATTCCTAAGTAAAATCATGAGTAGCTAAAAACATTTCTATCTTCTGTTCTTCTCCTAAATAAGAGAGAGTGAAGAGGAACTCCTTCCTCAGTTCATCCAAAACCAAATAGAAGCATATGGCCGAGAATCTATAAGATATTAAGATTACGGTCCCCACTATACATACGGACATAACACTTTCGATCACCTCTGTCATTAACCAGTTCCGAGTTTAGAAGAAGAAGAGTAAGTCCCGACGAATAGGGCGGTGAAGTAGTCCAAGAACTCCGAAAAAAGATAATGGCGGTTATGGTCTCGGTTATGGACTCGGTTACGGGCTCGGTGGTGTAGTCCATCAAGGGTGAGGTTATGTGGGGCTCCCGAACTCAAGTGGAAGAAGTACCATGAATATTTCAATGCGGCCGATGGTGAAACTTTCCATACCTCTCTGATCTCCAAAAACCCGATCGGTATACAAATATTTTTGGACTGCATAGTCTGGATAAAGGTGATAGAAAACAAGCTGCACGGTCATGACCTACTGATGGGTTTCGATCTATTCTTTAAAGCACAGAAACTTCAGATCCACCCTTACGGGCTGAAGTTCAAAAGAGAGTTCAAACCATTTTCAACAACATAGAAACTCTTCTCTCTAACCAGTGCTCCAGATGAATTCAATCAGATAACCAAAATCTGAAGAAATGTTGCACAACTAACACGAACAATTCAATCATCCTCGTCTGCTATAGAAGAATGAAGAATTATTCATCAAACTCTCATTCAAGAAGAACGAAGACATCAACTCTACCTAGGCAACTCATCCCGGCATGAATCCTGAATAACTCGGATTAGCCAGAAAAGAATGTGAGCAACTTCTAGTTCTAGGGTTGATTGAACCAACAAAGTCAAACTGGGTCCGCCCAGCCTTTTATGTAAACAAGAGATCTGAGCAGATCTGAGGTAAGAAAAGACTGGTGATCGACTATAAACCCCTGAATCATTTCCTCCTAGATGATAAGTTCCTCCTACCAAAGACACAAATGCTTTTCTAACATCTGAGGAAAACCAGAATGTTCTCCAAGCTCGACCTCAAATCATGATTTTGGCAACTAGGCGTTGATCCACCAGACAGGTACAAGACGGCTTTCTGCATTCCCACCGGCCAGTACCAATGGACCGTTCTACCATTTGGCCTCAAAGTTGCCTCATCTCTGTTCCAGAAAGCCATGATGCGGATCTTCGAACCCATCCTCTACAATGCTCTATTATACATCGACGACATCCTTCTGTTTTTATAAACTAAGAACGAGCACAGACTTCTACTATAGGGATTCCTAGAGTTAGCAAAGAAGTATGGCGTCATGCTGTCAGAAAAGAAAAGCACGATAGGATCCTCCGACATTGAGTTTCTCAAAATGAGGATCGCCAACGGAACATACCATCCGGACGCACACCTGGCAGAAGAACTGAAAAGGTTTGCTGGCTCAAATCTGACGATCAAGGAAATACAACAGTTCCTCAAGATAGTCAATTATCTCAGAGACTTCATCCCCGACTGTTCCAGACATACCAGCAAGCTATCCAAGCTTCTCAGAAAGAAACCAAGTCCATGGACGACCGACCAAACGGCAGTAAAAAGACTTAAAGAGGTCTGTAATACTCTTCCTCCTCTTCGTATCCCAGGATCGAGAAAAAAGATACTGCAGACAGACGCCAGCAACGACTATTGGGGCGCTGTCCTACTAGAATAAGAAAACAGGAAATTTCATTTCTACGAACATGCAAGCGGACAGTTCAAGAACTCTGAGGAACATTACCATACGGTCTACAAGCAGATCCTAGCAGTAAAAAACGGCATCAAGAAGTTCGAGTTTCATCTCATCGGACATAACTTCGTCATCAAGCTCGACAACACCTCCTTCCCCCGGATCATGGAGCTAAAGGGAAAAGGCGTTCCAGACATACAACTGCTCCTACTCGATGATTGGTTCTCAAAGTACCAGTTCACCGTTCAACATATAAAAGGGAAGGACAATATCGTCCCAGACTACATGTCCTGAAAGTCCCCTATCGGAACATTCAAGTCACAGAAAACCCTACTCATATTCACGGTCAATAGTCCTAAGCCACCAGATGCATCTGCATTCTGGTAAAGTAATGATGAGGTCATATTCCTAGCCGCTACCCGGCTAGTCTTTACTATGTAAATTATGGTGTGTTTACTTTCTGCATGAATAAAGTCCTGAAGACTATAGTTGTCCTAGCTTGGATTACCTTCCCAGTGAAGCTTCATCCAGAAGATGACCAGCTGTTTGTCCTTGCAAAAATTTCCGATGTGTGGTATTCCCTGCCAAAAAGGAAAAGTCCAAAAGAAGATGCTCTATGTCTGCCATTGGTAATGATGCTCTGAAGATAAAAAGATAGATGTCTCTTGTCTGCCATAAGTAAAGATGCTCTATTGATGTAACATAAAGGTGCTGACTCTTACCTGGCGCTTGCAAAGATGCTCCCTGTCTTCCACTAAGAAAAGATGCTCCAGACTCAAATAGTGAAGATTCTCCTTGTCTGCCACCTTGCATTATCCTATACGGGTGATGTGATGTTTGATTTGACATAAAGAAGAAAAAGACGAAAAAAGATATTGCGGGCCCCGCCACCTAGTTTTGTCTTCGAGGCCACGTTTAAAGTTGTGGACTCGGGCAAAGATTCTTTTCTTTCCTCTGAAGCCTCTGTGTGTTTATTTCTGATTGGTGGACTCCAATCTTATGTATTGTAGTTTATTTTCCATCGCTCTATATAAGGAGCAGATGTATCATTTGTAATCTCATTCGAAAATAAATAAAAGATATTCCTAAGTAAAATCATGAGTAGTTAAAAACATTTCTATCTTCTGTTCTTCCCCTAAGTAAGAGAGTGAAGAGGAACTCCTTCCTCAGTTCATTCTAAACCAAAGAGAACCATATGGCCGAGAATCTATAAGATTACGGCCCCCTCTAACCACACGGACATAACACCTCTGATCACCTCTGTCATTAACCAGTTCCGAGTTTAGAAGACGAAGAGTAAGTCCCGACAGATAGGACGGTGAAGTAGTCCAAGAACTCCGAAAAAAGATAACGGCGGTTATGGTTTCGGTTATGGGTTCGGTTACGGGCTCGGTGGTGTAGTCCATCAAGGGTGCGGTTATGTAGGGCTCCCGAACTCAAGTGGTATCAAAGCCGGTTGCGTCTCCTTTACGGCGGGTGAGTTGTTAGGTTGGCGTTCTCTCGAGGCTCTCTCCTGCGGTGGCGGCGAGGGCGGAAGGTAGCCTTTTTAAGCCTGTTTTACTTCCTCTTTTTAAAGCTTGTTTTTATCCCCGATCATCCTCTTATCCCCGGTCATCTTCCTTACTACGGTCATGGAAAACTCCTCAATCATCAGCCATTCCTCAGACATTCTTAACCACTCATCATCAATGTCCCTTCCTCGGTTCAGCACCTCAAAAATTGAGAACCTCATAGAATATTCTACCATCCCCGATGATGCTATCATAGAAAGCATTGTTCCTCCTTTGATAAGCCCCTACAACATCTACATAAAGCATGGAATCTTAACCAAGGGTATTCGGTCACTCATGGCCGGGAAGAACCCCCCTATGAAAGAATTCGTACAGTCCTCCAAAATGAACCATAGTGGTCTTCCTGCCTCCACGCAAGAATAGTACATCACCTTAGGCATCCCGCCTGAATTCATCCAAAGATGGAAAGTTGAAGGATACACTCATATTCACCTTGGTGCTGTCAGACTAGTCCTTTCATATCATGGAAGGAAAGATATTTCGATGTCGAACAGAATTGCTCTTCTAAACACCAGATACTTGAGATATAAGCATGCGGTCATTGGAACAGTTCTCACAACGCTGAATTCTGGTAGTGTGGTGACCACTTTTTTCCCCAACTTTGTGCTTTCGCTAAAAGACTGCTCTCTTCCTTCGGCAATCAAAGTCCAAATTCAGATAACCGGAGCAGATCAAGTTAAAGACTTCGTCATGGCAACATTACATCACCAGATAATGTACCGTCTGCAGAACCATGGCATAGATCTGAAGAACCAGGGCATCAAAGATGCTCTCATGGTACTTGCCGAGTCTGGATCTGAGGTTCCGACCATCATCCAGATCCCAAAGCAATTTGACAGGAAGAAGTTGGAGCAGCTTGTTCCGACAGAATGGATAACAAACTACGAATCATTACACAACGAGACAAAATCCATCAAGTCTACTGATTTCGAGTTTGAGATCCTTAAAGATGGAAGGATTAAGACAATCTACATGACGGATGCGCAAGCAAGCCCGTCTGCCCCACAGTTTCAACTGATGATCATGCCCGGAAAAAAGCCACGAAGAAAAGATCCTCCCATTTCAAGCTTCAACCCCGATGGCTCATATGCTTATACAGACAAAATCAACGATGACTTCATTTGGGATACTAATCCATATCTATGTGATCCCGGATGTACCTGTAGTTTCGATGAAGACAACAGTGATGATGAAGACGTCATCAGATATAGTGACGATGACAGCGAGGACGAAAGGTACAACCATTTCCTCAGAATTTTAAAGAAAACCTCTACACCTCCTCCTAAAGCACAACCATGCTTCATGATGAAAAAGTATGACGTAGATTTCACTCCCCTTGAAAGGAGAGAACATGATAACACTTCATCGAGACCTTATGTTCAACCACACGCTGTTGAACCTTCTGGACAGCTGAAACCTCTATCACAGGGCGAAGAAGTCCTCAACTGGCAAATCCAGAACGTCAGATCCCAGAACATATCCCTGCAAGGAATAGATACAAAAGTGTCTCAGATCCTTGAGGAGGTAACGGCACTAGCTCCCAAATTGATACTCTTAAGGCTTAGCTACAATATGTTGAAGAAAAGCTGACCAACAAAATAGCCAATCTTGATAGAGATCCGAGGAGTCTTATTGCCAGAGGTGATTTTGAAACAGTATTCCACTCTAAAGAAGCTGAAATCAAGAACTTAAGGAAGGAACAGGTCAGGATTGAATGCGACAAAGAGCGTCCTTATTCTCACCACCAGACCCCATGTTTTCTGGCAGTACGACAATAGGCATATCCCCTCCGGTAGAAGACTATTCCAGAATGTTTGGACTGATACCTGAAAACCCAACTGGCTCTTCACAAAGACATGCTAGACCTATTAAAAGGTCTGAAGAACCAAGGCCTGACAGATCGAGGTCTGAAGGAAAAAGAGCAGCTGACACGCTTATGGCCACATCTTCCTATGGGGGACCATCAGATTGGGCTACGCAGATAAGAAATACTAGCTTCGACCCAAGTCTCTGATACATACATGAACCTCAACAATCTGAAGAGGAAAAGGAGACCGATTCTCAATCCTTCGAAGAATCCACGTCCCAGTCAGACGCCTCCTCCGATACAGCCACAACTCCGGCTATGTTTGTGGCAGAAGATCCAATAGTAGAAGGAGAGGATGATGACAGTTCATACAATGAATACATCCCAACAAGACCACAGACCACGGAAGATCGGAGTTCAAAAGCAACAAATGGTCCATGGTTTACCTTTGATGATGTCCCGCTCCTCAAAAGAAGGGAAAAACTTTACCAGATGTCAGCATGGCTTGACAACCAACTGAATAAAGAAGGAACGAACCTCCGAGATGTTCTAACAGACTTCTCTACTAGATTCATCGGAACACTCAGAGATTGTTGGGTATGTTTAGGCGAATACAGAAGACTCCAGTTCTGTGGATTCAGCTCTGTAGCCGAGGCTTTAGGTGAGATTCACAGAGAGTTCATTGGCGATCCCGGACTCTTTTCCAAAGCTATGTCAGATGAGTACTTCGCTAGAAAGTGTTGTTCCGTAAGAAGAAAAGATCTAGAAAAACATTTCAAAAGAATGTCAGAGCTTTACTACTTGTTGAACAATGGCTATGATGACCCAATCATGAAGAATGTATACATTGTCTCCCTTCCAAAGGATATACAACCAAGTATAATGGTCTTTAAAGTCAAAATCTAAGATAATAGTACATATTATTTAAAAACTAGAAATCTAATTTGATTTAGTAATCATAATTTCTAAATCAATATCTACAACATCAAAATCATACGCTTTTTAATCTGTCTCATATCGATTGACAATTTATTCGGTGCAACGGTAATAAAAAAAGATAGTTCAAAGTTTGTTGAAGATTAACTTGAAACAAAAAACATCCATTCGAGACTGTTTGTTCGGTTCACTATAGTAATTAGACCAGTCGGATCGGATCTGGATCCGACCTGATAGACCTCAATTCTAGTCGGGTTAAGAATTGTCGAGTCTAACTTGTATATTTTAAAACCTTGACCCGGCCCGAGGCTTAATTCTTACCGGGCCAGTTCAGGTCCGATTAGGTATTAAAGCTAAAATGCATATATTTTCTTACTTTTTGTCTAATCTTCCAAATCAGATTGGTTCTTCATGATATTTTTCATTGCTAGACCCGTCCCGGAACTCATCGAATTCAGGTAGAGTTCGGATCGGTTTGGTTCAGATTTACGAATCTCTGTTCTAATTGTCCATTGTAGTTTGAAAATATTGATGGGTGTTTCGTGAAACTTATTTTTAAAAGGGTTTTTCAGGTATTAAGTTTGAAAATAAAAAGTGGATCCTAATTTCCACTTTAAAATAACTACAAAAGAGTTGTAGGATTTGGTGTTGAAATTATAGTGTAAGGGAGACTTAAAGGAAAAAGTAAAACTATATTATTGAACTTCATTATTCTGAAATGTATTAGATAAAATAAGGTAAGTGCCGTGCCTTGATCCGTAGCGTGCCTTTCATGACTATGACCATTATTATCTCATATAAATATGTATAGATTATACTCATATATGATGCATTACTATGGAGAGTATATAAGATTCTTAGTAGAGAAAAATTCATTAAAAAGTAAGATAAACAACACTTACCTGATTGACTACAGAGAACAAATAGCTTCTCCCACAAGGAGGTTTAGCATGAAATAGGGGGTTTGGGGTCAACAGAACTCTTGATTTTAAGGAATTAACTATAAATAGATAGACATATGGTCAGGAAATTTTACCCTATGTAACCAACAAATAGAAATACTAAGATCAGTAACCTCATTTACCATTTGACATATTTCTAAGGAACTCCCAAGAAGACAGTGTGGGTGTACCTTTTGAAGGCCCTGCATATTTTAAACACAGTGTACATCTGTCAATATACCATGTAGAAACTGGTAAGATTACATATCAATTTTTCTAACATCCTTGAATGAATAGTTGCCAACTTAATTCATAGGTTAAGTATTTAGTATAGTTACACAATTGTATACTAACTGACGGCAAAGCTACTTAAAGATTTGATTTCATGAGAATAACTCACCATCAAGTGTTTGACTATCTACAACCACAAACTCCACTGTTCCAGCAGAAAAAATGTAATTTTTTGTACCAAATTCTTTCTCGTACCGACTATTCACCTATAGCAAAAGCATGGCTCAATTGATAAACTTAATATAAGTGGAATTCAGTAAAAGGGATGCATACTTTTAGCACAGTAAAGCAACTTGCTTAAATGAGAAAATCACCTGAGGATATTGTATATGGGAGTTCAAATAGTCAATATCAAGATTTCCAGGTGAGTAATGGACTGATGTATTTGCTTTTCTTCTTTCGTTGTTCAAATCAAATATATGCTTAAAACGAGTTACCGAATCCTGCCACCTGTTCAAATCAACCGTACCAAAATCTTGACATGAAATACTGCGGAATTGAGCTAATTAATCAAAGAGGTCGATTATTAATTAACAAAACCACTAACTTAAAACAGCAATAAACTAAAAGCCAAATGAATTCTTACAAATCTATGCTAGTCGAACACAATACGTATCAACAAGAGCGCTCATATAGCATTTTCAACCATACAACACCATATTGCATGGTCAAACTAAGATCCTAGTTTTATAACTGCTTAAGATAGTTTTGAATTGTTATTTTTAAGTATTTTTGAGTAATTTTAAGTAAATAGTAAAAGGTATAAATTTTTGGACAGATAACTCTGATATTTTAACGAAATGTAGTCGTTATTAGCATCTCACTAACTTACCTTAATATATCTTATTAGTGGACCTCACTCAAAATTTTCCAATTCTCATAGATTTAGAATTAAAATACTCCATTTTCCTTTATTCGCTAAATTCTTAAGCATCATTCATTTGATGAGAAATCCGTCTAAGTTCGAATCACACTAACCATATTTTCTTTAATATATTTCAAAATCGTTCCACCCTATTTAATTTACTCTATTTAAAACAAGATACAGTTTGAAACTCCATTATCCTCATTTTATTTTACGCTATATATCTTATTAGTGGATCTCTCTAGATATTTTTTCAATTTTCTCATAAATTTACAATTAAAATACTCTACTCTACGTGATGCATTCGATTCTTATACATTATTCATTTGATGGAACTCTACCCAAGTTCTACAACCCTTTTGTAGTTATTTTAAATAAGTAAACATGATCTATTTTGGTATTGACTTGGTTCTATTTTTCAAATTAAAAATTTATTAGTAAAAAATAAATATCGTTAAACATGTATATCACAATTATTAAGAGTGAAAAAAACAAACTAATAAATCATTTATAACAAAAATAATAATAAATATGAATAAAATGTAAAAATCGTCTTATACCATATACCTCATTGGTGAATCTCTCGCGATATTTTTCAAGTTTCTTATAATTTTAGAATTAAAATACTTTACTTTCCTTATACATGTTTAACGATACCTTTTGTAGTTATTTTAACGTGTAAATTAGGATTCACTCCTTATTTTTAAACTTAATACCTGAAAAATCATTCTAAAAACAAGTTTTACGAAATACCAGTCAACATATTCAGCAAAAATATGCATTTAAAACTACACATATTTGCAAATAGAACTGCAAATATTTGCAGTGTGTACTGCAAACATTTAAAATGTAGATGCGCATTCTTGCGGTGTAGATTGTAAATTTTTATTTTATAAAAATGTACATTTAGAACTGAAAATATTTACGGTGTAAAATGCAAATATTTACAATTTTAACTGCAAAAACGTGCAATTTAAAATGCATTTTTTTGCTGAAAACAATGATAGGGTTTTTCATAAAAACTGTTTTTGACCAGGGACAGAAGTAAATTTTGAAACTTTTGAAGAGTATTTGAGAAAACGTCCGTAAAATTTATGGTAATTTATTTTCTTTTCAAATATTAATAATTATTGTTGTTTATGTTACATTTATTCTTACCAACTAATGAAAACGAAAGTTGACTTCCACCAAATAATAGTTCTCAAATTATTTATTTCTCAACCTTAACAAATTGGTTCATATTTGTTAAACAACAAATGTGTCATCACAATGGGTTGTTATTGTACGCCATACTTGCAACAACTGTGCATTTAAAATTCCATAAAGAAAACACAATTAGCTTTTATTTAAAAGATCCTACCATTAGTTGAATTTAAATTGTCATATTTGTTAAACAACAAATGTGTCACCACAATGGGTTGCTATTTTACGCCATAATTGCAACAACTGTGCATTTAAAATTCCATAAAGAAAACACAATTAGCTTTTATTCAAAAGATCCTACCATTAGTTGAATTTAAATTGTCATATCAATACTTGAATTTAAATAAACTAAGTGAGTCCACTGTATTCCTTGCTTGATAGAATATCAGGAATTATGTCAGCATTTGCGTCCTTCATGGACCTTGATTGAATTAACAAAAGAACTTGATATAATATTGTTCGCCCTCTACTATTATTTATGTTAAAAATTCCATAGTTTCATGGTGTCAACATTTATCATTATTATTACATATTGTTGTCTACAAATTTCAAAATCATTATTTTATGGTATCGACAATTATTATAATTTAAGTTTCAATTTTAATTTTCTAATTTTTTTCCGTTTGGACTTCTACCATAATTCTTGCTTGAAAAATGTTAATTTCAATGGTAAATTTATAATTTTATAGTATTAATATTTATGGTAGTTTATCTCATTTTCGGATATTAATTACTGTTGTTGTTCATGTTACATTTATTTTTATTAACTAATGAAAATGAAAGTTGACTTCTACTAAATAATAGTTCGAAATTTATTTAATAACTAACATTTAAAGTGGTTCATGTCTGCCAAACAACAAATGTGAAATCACACAGGATTGCTATTTGCACACCATACTTGCAAAAACTGTGTGTTTAAAATTAAGAGAAGGAAACATTGTTAGCTTCTATTCAAATGTCCTACCATTAACTGAATTTAAATCTTCCTATCAGTACCTGAATTTAAATAAACTAAGAGAGTCCACTTTATTCCTTGCTTGATAGAATACTGAGACCTATGTCTACATTTGGATCCTTCATGAAAATTGATTGAATTAACGTATATTGTCTTATGCTATTGGTACCTTGTTATTCATATTATAAGTGTTTGAAAATATGATGCTCGTCTCAAAGAAATATATGATTTCAGTACAGGGAATTAATAAATTTCAAATATAGAGCGTCCACACTAATTTCAAGACACTACTTTGAAGTCATACCGATAATTGATTTTCAAAAAAAATTAGCAAGTCTTACGCAGTCTAATAATGAGAGCAATGTTGAATTTGGGTCATAAATAAAAACTGAGCTGCCAATAGAGCTTAATATATGAGTATATACCTCAACCTGAATTGACATACATTTCTTGATCTTAGTTTCCTGGTACAAATGTTTATTGTTACTTATGTCATGATTATGAGCATGTTTTTTTCAATCTTGCTAATATTATCCTTATTATTCATATCGATAAATTTCACATAAAGAACGGTCTTATTTATTTAGTAATATAAAAATTGTCATATTAGTAGCCGAATTAAAATAATCTAACCAAGAACCCTTTATATCTTATGCATCTGAAAAAACAAAATCATAATTTGAATTTGAATTGTTCATGAAAATTCAATGAGTTAACAAAAGATCTTAATATATTGCTATGATCCTCCCATCGAGTAAGTGCACTATTTTTTTATAATCATTTCCCGGTGTTGATATTGTTGTTCGTGTTAAAATTAAAGATAAATATTTTAACCTTTTTATACTGTTTTATTTTGTTGTTTGCAATTATTGCAAGTTGTGTACAGTATATAATTTACATCGCGACATTTACAATTTTGACACATATTTGACTCTACTTTCATTGAAGCTTGCGCTGGAGTCAAATAATGAACTAGTACATAAATACGTTGTCCATATTTGGAAAATTTAAGAAACTATTAAGCTGCTTCTTAAATTGTTCTTTGAGTTGAACGTGATTATGCTGGCATCTGTTTTTTCCTGTGTTAAACTTATTTGTTTTCGAGTTCACAGATTCATCACATCTTGATTTATAAACAATATCAGTTTCCACGTGATTGTATTTGTGCCTTATTCATTAACTCTATTGGTCATTGCACATTAGTGCAAAACATTCTTATATATACATATATTTATACACACACACGTACATACACACACATATATATAGCACCATAAAAACCGACTTCTTTGTATGATCTCTACATGCTAGTTGAATGCAATTTGAAACATCTTTATATTACTCCGAATCTTGCATTTTATATGAACAAAAATTACGTCTCCACTTATCAAGGTATTAGAATTTTTTTTTATAGCAAGAGTAATACTTCGTTGAAATATAGCACTCATTATGATGTCTCGGGAGTTTTAATCCAAGACCTCTAGATACTCTATCTACAGCGTCACACCTTTAACTACTTGACCTCTAGAACATCAAGGTATCGGATGTTTTTAAGAAATGTTTTTTTTTCCTTTTCCCCACAGGTGTATCATTATCCTGTGCGTAGCATGGGTTCACATCTCCTTTTCTCCTAATAAGTGTTGCCAAGTACGCAAATACAAATAAGCATCTCGTAAGACGTTTTGACTATTTATAAGTATGAAAATAGGCTCCATGTCAAACCCATTTTAGTCCCTAAATGATTTCAGCCATGTCAAAGGAGCAATTTTGTTGTAGCCGCAACACATACAGTACACAAACGTCCTATTAACCAACAATATCAAAAGTCATCTGATCATAGATTGAATATTTTGCAATATAAAAGTACATTTATGCCTTACTCTTGATCATTCAATTCAGCTCCTCCATCAAACTGATCTCCTAGAAACAAAACCACATCCGGTCTGATAGACAAAACCGACATTTGAAAAGCCCTTCTCATATACATATCGCTGTAAAACTTCATAGTTTCGAACGCAAAACTTGACTTTGCATTAACTCGACTAGAAGTCCTAGCCAATAGCTTCACATTAGCCAAAACTGCAACCTTCACTTGATTTGAAACAGCCTGAAATGAGCAACTGAGTCTGTTAATCTTGAAATCGGAATCTTAAGAAACGTGTATGAGTTAGACTTGGTTTGACTTATTACTGATGAATTTGATCGAGAACTGGGATGTGGGCATGAAAAGAACGGAATCGCCAGAAAAGTGAGCATTTCCCCGTAGAGAAGAGTTGAGATCCATGTTAAGGAGAGGAAGATTGTAAGCCTAGTCAGACTTTGCATCTTTTTACAGAAGAGGGAGGAGACAATGTTAATATCTGCGGCATTTCCTCGGTTTAATCATTGGGCTAAAATGGGCCGGGGTTATTATTTCGATCGAATTATGTTTAAGTCGGGTTCCGGTCTGAGTTCGTCCCAAACCCGCATCATTTGTCCATGAATGTCTCTTCCAACACTTGTACCCACAACCCAACCCCATTTTCAGTTACGATTTTCATCCGACCCGCATAGGTATGGGTTTAAGGTAGCTCAACCCGTAACCGACCCTATATGAGGTTGGATATGGGTTGGGTCGAAGTATGGGTTGGGTCGGGTTTAGTAGGGTTGGGTTGGGTTGCATGAATCTAATAAAAATGAGAATATAAGGGAATATTTTCAAAAAATAACATTAAAATGTTCAACATAATATGTTAGATTTTAGCTAGCATAACACACTTAAACTAACTAATTCATTATAACATATATTTTATTAAAATTTCATTGTAAAACACATCATATGAAATTAGTTCACTATATAGTAGAACAAGTGTTTCATTTTAAAATACATTAAAATGTCCTTTGGAATATCTTTGCCAAATTCTATCTTGTTTGGGTTGACATAAAATATGTTTTTTCGTATATTTACTGTAGAATACATAAACATTATTCTAGGACTAGACTATTCTAATTTTAAGTGTATTGATATTAAATTAGGTTTTTAATATAGGGTTGGGTTGGGTTAAAGTAGGGTTGGGTTGAACAAAATAACACACCCGACCCATATATAGTATGGGTTACAAATTGTAACCCATATCCGACCCGAACTAGGATGGGTTGGGTTGGGTTTATGTGGGTTGGGTCGGGTTGGTGGGTTGGGTCGGGTTGGATATGGGTTGTGTGCAGCCCTATGTTGTGTTGTTTAAAATAATGCTAATTGTACTGCGTGCACTAAAATAATACGATCTTTACGGCACGCGTTTCACGTGTGAATTGTTTTTCTACAAATTGTATATATTTAGCACATTCAAAATAAATTGATTTGTAGAAATATTTAACCATGTTTTGGCGTTGAAATCATTTATTGTTAGTTAAACTTTTATTTCTAAGTTGCAACATTTAATTTTTGTTATCTTTGAATTTTTTTTTGTATTATTAATTAATAATTTATTTTTTAGCTTCTATTTTTACGTAATATTAAAATTCGATAGTATTTGTAGATGAACGTTTTAAATTTGTAAAGGAACTTTATTTGTTAGATCCTATTTTTAAGTAATATTAAGGTTTGATAATAGTTGAAAATGGACATTTTGAATTTGTAAAAAAAATTAAGGTGGTGTTTGGTTTAAAAACGAATTTTGTGTTTCCGGTTTTCAATATGTATGTTAAATATTGGAAGAATGGAGGGACGGCGAAGGAGATGAAAAAAAGACGGATGGAAGGACGAAGGGGATAGAGGGATGACGGAAGAATTGATTGTTTCACGTGCTTGTGTTATTTCCTAAAACACGGAAAATAAAAAAAAGTTGTTTTTTATTTTGTATGTTAACTTCGTTTTCTAAATTGATCGTTTTCGGCAACATACATGGGTCGTGTGCATTTTTGTATGGACGAAAATCCAAAACTAAAAATAACAAACCAAACACTACCTTAATTGTCAGATCATATTTTCAAGTAATATTATGATTTGGTATCAGGGGCATTTTTGGTAGTTCACGCTGACACCAAAAAAGTGTGACACCAAAGCTATTACAACTATTATTAAAGATATATGTGTTGTTTTGTACTTATATGTGCTAAATTCCATTAAACATGATAGTAAATGCTCTTTTATCAGTTTATAGTTGTCTTTTTAATCTTAGTATTGTTATTCCTAAATCAAAAATTCGAGCTAAAAATCAAGGTGAACAAGAACGTTCGATGAATCGAATATGGTGATGTATTTATGTATACATTAATTTTTGACTAGTTCACTTTCCATATTTCATCGATATGGAAAGATTTAAATATAAAATTAATACTTTCACAATATTCTCTCCAAATTTGATGAAATAATCAAATGTACATTAGTTTTATAATTGATCACTTTCCATATTTTATCAAATGGAAAGTTTTTTTTTGTGTGTGTGAGAATTACAATGAAATGAATATAACTATCTCATCTTCATGTTTTTTTCTTTTTCCTTCCTCAAATTAATATATTTAACATGTTTTTTCTTTGTCAAATAAATATGTTCTTTCTTTATCAAATTTAACATGGTATCGAAGAAGTTTTTCTTTGTCAAAAAGAATTTTAACAGCAATTGAATTATGGATTCATCAAATCCATCATTCTATCCTGGTAATATGGATGTTTTTACCAATTCCACGGGCTCTTTTTTATTCTCAAAATGTTTCAATCGATTCGTCTTTCAATAAGCCTTGGATTTTAGATATTGTGTTACATCACTTTCCAGTTTATCATCCACATCAAAATCATCCCCTATATCAAGTGTCAACTTGCCTGCAGGTTCATCTACTTCTATTTCTTCCATGGGAAATATTCATTTTGACTCCAACATTACTCTCAATGATGTTCCGTGTGTTCATTTCATTTAAACTTGATGTCACTTAGTAAAATTAGCACCGCCTCAAATTGTTGTGTTACTTTTTTTCCTTGATTTTTGTGTTTTACATGACTTAACTTTGGGAAGGATGGTCGGTGTAGAAAACAAACGGGGTCTCTATTACATGTCTCTCATACAACAAACTCCAATCTCCCATCAGGTCCTCCAACCTTCAAACTTATGTCACATGCTGATAGAGTTAACGATGTGTCACATGGATAATTATGTAATTTGATTATATAACTTAAGTCTTATAGCGAATCTTGTTCAAAATAAAGTAAGATTTTGGTTTTATTTTCTATTGTATCTTTATATTATGATATGAATAATATTTTAAGTACACCAAAATATATACATGTAGAAATTCCCTATGAAACGTATTTAATATACTGCATTTACGAATGTGTTCGTAACCACGAGTATTAAACCGAATAAAATAAATACTTCTTAAAATGTTCTTAGTCAAGATGCATCAAGAATGAAATATCGATATACCTGTTGAGACTAATATAATGCTCTTCGTATGATGGACGGTGAAATATTCATAACCATTATGGACACCAAGAGGTTATGTACGTATAGTTGATTGGAATAATTACAGAACGACTCACCAAGAGTCTTTTATAAGTTAGAAGTTAAATAGAATATCTCACGTGACGACGTCCATTAGTCTTTTGACTTGGGAATACAGTTACTATTAAGTTTCTAAATTATACTTTGATTATGGTCAATCATACGACAACTTTGATTGTGTGAAGGTCATAATTGGATATGGTTGAACCACTTGAAGTGAAACATTATTCAAGAAATGATTCATCTTCTTTGAGTAGAAGGTTAGTTTCATTCTAATGTAAAGTCAAAGTCTTTGGAAAAAGCAAATCGGTTAATCGGTAATTGTTATCGGATTAAACTATAGACCTAAGTGTTGGACTTTGCGATTCACTATGGATATTACTTGATTTTTAACCATTGATTTGGATCTAGATATATAAATGATGTACCGGTGAAGAAAAGAAAATGTGCACATTATATCATTGCTTAAGAGTGTCATTTTAGTAGAAAGGAAATTGGATTTCACCTAGATAATCTATAAGTAACTGAACTCATGTCAAAACTAATGTGCTTTAGCAAAGCTATACATGATTTAATATTTAAATTGTTTGACTATTACTAATGGTTGAGTTCACATTTGGGAGTCACATGACCGCAACTCTTAGTTCTGATATAAAATAATTTATTGAAATAATTTATAAAAAGTTATAAACCATTATTATGAAGAAATTAATATAATGGTTATATTAATTGATTTGTTATTGCTTTTAATTATTATTAGAATTGATATATATTTATTTATTTCTTGGACCAACATAATAATTTATATTTAAAAAATAATTTATATACAAAAATAATATATACGTTATTATTATTTTAGTAGCCAAAATTTTTAGAATTAATTAAAATTAAGGCGGGCCAAAATATATGTCGGTATAAATAAATTAGATGGGATTAATTTATTAAATGAGTTATATTTCACTTATTCGGCCATACCCTGAATGGTGGATCTGGCTTGGATATTTTACATAGTCCATTAGTGTTGCTATAAATATACTTATATACCTTCATTCTCCAGATACAGAAATTGTAAAAACCGGTCATTCACAACCCTCTAATTCTATGTTCTAATTGATGCTCAAATTTCGAGGATCGTAAACAGTGGATCGCTAGGGTAGAATTTGATATAAATAGGATATAGAGTTGTCTACTTTCAACTATACTTTTAGAACTCACAGTGGAAGGAATTAAATACAATAAAACACATAACATAAACATTTGAAGTAAAGCTTGAAATAACCATAGATGTTATTGCATTAGTTTGCTTCAAAATACGTGGTTCAACATAATATAAGGTACTAAAATAGTAGATAACTAACAGTGAAACATCCCACACCCCTTAATATACCCAAAAGGGCACATTAAAAGCATGGTGCATTGTAGGTATAATTGAAACTAACATAAACTAAGATTCACAAGACAAAAATAGGCAAAACAGCGGAAACTAAGATAATAACTTATTTAAAACAAAAGCTTCATAATTACTTCATAAACCAAATAAATCAAATATCAAATAAAACATACACGTCTCAAAACCCAATATGTCTCATGAAATAAAAACTCGTAGTCTTAACAAAAATCAGAGTACAAATATCCCTCTCAACTACCAGTACAAAGAAAGAAAAACGGAAATAAAAGTAGGGAAATACATAGTAGAATCTTCTCCAAGAAACCTTCGAGCACTGCAATCTACTGCCCTCACCCTTGATTGCCTATGGGAGAAAAGGGGAAAATAGAGGAGTGGGTCAAACTAAAAGTCTGGTGAATGATAGTAACTACTAGAATCTTTAAGCAAAGTAAAAGTAATAGACTCTTCAATAGTTCTAGTATATATAAAAGGAAACAAAGGAAATAGGAAAGAGACAAAGTTGGAAATAAATACGAATTAACTAGTACTCAATTAATAAGATATGTTAACTTTGATTGTTTGCACTTGTCCTTGATAGCTGCTTTGATTAGGTTGAATTCCTAATCCTATTTTAATTAGGCTGAAATCCTAATTTTACCCTTTGATCGGCCTGCTACTCCATAGTACTTACTGTGGACTAGACGCTACATAGCTTCTGACACAGAAGCAATGGTGTCTACGAAAGACACACACTAAGCGCTTGGAGCTCAATAGGGACTTATCTCCCCTAATCGATGTCGCGCGCTTGGTCACCCCTGGTTCGCACTATCTATTGCTCCCTCTTTTGACTTTTTATTTACCCTAGACAGCATAAGCATGCCATCGTCTCACTTCAGGCTATTGTGAGACACTGTGTCCATAGAAAATAGGGAATGTTGTTAATACTAGTCTCTGTCAAACAAAATCTAGTTGCGTCCCTTGTCCAAATCCGTATGATTTAGTCTTTTAATTATTGACCTCTTATCTACCCTAAACAACATAAGGGAAATGCTGCTGGTTCGGATCTTTTCTTTTAACTATTGACCACTTATCTACCCTAAACAGCATAAGGGAAACGCTGCTCGTACGGATCTTTTCTTTTAACTATTGACCATTATCTACCCTAAACAGCATAAGGGAAATGCTGCCGGTACAGATCTTTTCTTTTAACTATTGACCACTTATCTACCCTAAACAGCATAAGGGAAATGATGCCGATACAGATCTTTTCTTTTAACTATTGACCACCTATCTACCCTAAACAACGTAAGGGAAATGTTGCCGGTACAGATCTTTTCTTTTAACTATTGGCCACTTATCTACTTTAAACAGCATAAGGGAAATGCTGTCGGTAAGGATTTTTTCTTTTAACTATTGACCACTTATCTACCCTAAACAGCAAAAGGGAAATGTTGTCGGTGCGGATCCTACTTTCATCTTTGCTTATCAACTTAGATAAATTATTTTAAATAAGTCTTTGTTATTATTCTTACTATCTTTGCTTATTAATTTATCCTAAGTCTTAAAATAAGCCTCATTCTGTTCTGTTTTCTTATTATAACCTACGTTATAATCATGCTTATTACTTAACTCAAGGTCTAAGTGTGAAAATAAGCTTCTTTCATCTTTTACTCTTTTTAGTTATAATTCTAAGTTATAACTAGGTCAATCTCTTTAATTTAGTCTAATTATAACATCAATATCATAATTAGGCTCAATTTTAGTCTTAATTCCATTTTTATTACAGTCCTTACAATTTACATCTTATCTTCCATTGTTTCGGTATTCTTATAATTTAATCCAAATTCGTGTTTAATCTATTCTAATCCATACACGAAGAAGAAGGAAAAATAAAAAAAACTGAAAATAGAAGAAAATCCAAAGCGTAGGAAAAAGATGTAAATAACGCATAAATAACAATAAATAAATTAAAATACTATAAATAAACTGTAAATAAATGAAAAACTATAATTAACAGAAATAAACTAAAATTAGTTGAAAATAATAGCTAAAAGAAATAGACTGAAAATAATTCTAAAAACTATAAATAAACTACTAAAAAGGTTATTCCAAAAATCGTAGTAAAACTACAACTATTGGAAACCCTATTATTTCAAATTACTTAAAGAAATCTAAAATAATTACAATCACTCACCTGTGGTCCTAAGCTCTTCCCTTTAGGTCTTCCCAGATCCACTTGAGGGTATTAAAATATTTTTATTAAAAAGATTCTCTCTTTGAAAATTATTCCTTTTAGGGTTTTTCCTGTAAAGGTGAACCCAATTGGAGAAAAACTAGAATTAAGAAAAGTATTAGGTCTACGGGTCTATTTATAGGGTAGAAGTGGATCTCAAACCGTTGGATTTGGGGATTGAATAGGATGTAACCACGTCATAGGCTTAATAGGAGCCATCGGATGCAAGAATGGAAGGACCGAATTGAAATAAAGAATGCAAATGACATGTAAAGTCGGCTAAATACATGCTCATCGTTCGAACGAACGTTCGTTCTCCCCAAAAAGGGCAGGCGGGTCGACCGCCCTTGTGCCCAGGTCGACCGGCCGGTCGACCTGGCCTATTTTTTATTTTATTTTTATTTTGTATCTCGTTTATATTAGCTCGGTTTCTGACGTTCTATATATGAAAATTGACCAGAAAATTACCACGGATACAATGGTGCAACTTTCGTGGCTCAATTCTGATAATTTTACAAAGTTATTTTATTATTTAATCAATTATCGAATTAATTATTATGGGTTAAGATTTCGGGTTATTACAAACAAGTAGATAAACTATTTACCTCCAGTGGTCTCCATCGACACCATCTCATGTCCACCATTCTCTAACCCTTATAAAGTAATCATATATATAGATAACGTGGAAATATATAGTGGGTCAGACATATGCCTGATGAGCGAGAAAATATCTCTAAGTATATGATACTATAATAATAATAAAGCATCATCGAAGGCATGCTACCTTTATTATTTTAGAATTGCTTATTTCAGTAATTTAGCCTATTTTCATGACATTCCGGTAACCATTCCATGACTGCCTCATATATGTATAGTAAAGACCAAGCAACTGAGATAACTACTTGATCACTTAACATTTCCTTCTCGATTATCGAGGCAATGAGCGTATGTCGCATACACCTCCTTATCGATCATTGAGGAAGCAACCATATGTCACATACACCTCCTTATCTATCAATGATGTAATGACTGGATGTCGCATTCATCTCCTTATCCATCATTGAGGCAACGACGGTATGTTGCATGCACCTCCTTATCTATCATCGAGGCAACGACCGTATGTCACATACATGTGATGACTCGCCTCCCGTAACATCCAGAATCCACGCATACAAGCAACATGATTCCCCGACGGTGTCATAGATGACGTTCCGTTAAGGGTACAATATGTAAGCAACAATAAATACATAGAGAATATCTATCACAACTAACTAATTCTCACAACGAAAGGATATAAAAATATAATATCCTTCCTAAACATATAGAGAACTAAATACATATCATATCACGAGACATAAGATCCAATGTTATAATACAAAATATCTAACCCCAAGGTCGAAGCCGATAGATACATGTTAATACCTAAGATATTGATTTTGATGACAACGATCATATAAATATAGATACTAATATTTTGCCAAGTTGCATAGTATATATTGCAAAATATTACATGGATATAGAATGATTAAGTTTGAAGACTATCAGTGTAAAGAATAAAGTTCAAGATTCAGAAATGATCTGACTCATGAGTTTAAAGATAAAGATTTGAAGAGCTCAAGACTTTAGTGTATAGTTATGAGTAATTAGAATAAATTGTTAAAGTCCCTGATAGTAGATTCTGATCTTTATTACAAATTTCTGACCTGATCATAATAAATTATTTAAAATTCAAAATATATTTTATAGATATTTTATATAAAAAATTATGTGTTCAAAGTATTTAAAAAACTATATTTAAAACTATTTTACAAAAATATAGAAGTTTGAAAACAATTTTTTAATAAATCATTTTCAAATTACGTTAACATACCCCTCTTAGTTATATCGACGTAGTGATTGTTAATTTATTTTATTTTTAAATTTGAAAAGAGGTGTCTTTTGAACATATGTCTTCATGAATGGATACATATGTTCATTCATTGTATAAAGGGGAGTGCAAACGAATTTTCTAACTAATTTTTCTTACCTTTTCTTACTCCTTACTTCCATGAAATATTTCTTGAAAACTACTTACTACATTCTTCAAAACTACATAGAATTAATCCATACAATACTAGTTTAATTCTATATAAATTATTTACTATTTTGGAAGCATTTTCTTTACAAACTCAAAGATCAAACCGCTATCAAAAGTCTATAGGATATCTTGTATCCTAAGTACGACTGATTGTTTTTGAAAATCAACAACTCTACCCTTATTTGTTTGGATGTGCTTATTGCCCGTTCAAATAAAGCAGGTGTACTTAGTAGCCCATCTAAATCTAGTGGGTGATCTTATTGCCCAATAAATCAAAAGAGTTTACGCCAGACTTATGAGACAGGAGGGTGTATCTCGTAGTCTTGAAATCAAGACTGTATTTCGATTTGCTTGCTACCTTCATAAAGTAGGCAATTGAAAAGAAATATGTACAGTGTTGTACGGGTTGGATGTAGGATTGGTTAATCCTAACTAGTATAAAATTCCCGATGTCGTCCTTCTTACTTTACTTTTCGTTATTGCTTTTATATTTATCTGCGATTGCATCTATGACTGCTTGTTTAGTACATATTTGTGTTGATAATCTGTGATTTGATTTAAATCTTGAAACAAAGGTAAAAAGATTCATAAAAGTTATAAAATACTGTTCATCTTCCTCTAGTGTTAAAGTAGTCTTAAGATCCGTTACACTATAACCCTCATTTGGTATTAGAGCATTAGGTTTTCAAAAATTCGTAATTTTATTTTTGAAAAGTATAAATGGCTAGTAACACTGGTTGTTTATTTTTTAACACTTTTGTAGAAGGACAATCAAGTACTAGACCCCCCCCCCACTATTTAATGGTAGTAGTTACACTTATTGGTCATGTAGGATGAAGATTTTTTACAGTCTAATGGTTTAGATATTTGGAATATTACACAAAGTGAATACATTGAACCCTAAACTGAATTTCACCATGGACTATTGACCAAAAGACACATGCACTAAATAATTCTAAGGCCGTGAATATTTTATTTTTCTACTTGTATAAAAATGAATTTAATAGAATCTCCATTTATAAGTCTGCATATGAAATCTGGAGAATACTGCAAGTTACACATGAAAGCACTAGTAAAGTGAACCAGACAAAAATTTCCATGCAAACTAATCGATTTCAATTGTTTAAAATGAAACAAAATGAGTCTATTTCTGATTTGTATTCTAGATTTTAAGATATAGTTCATTCCTTAGTATCACTAGGTAAAAATTTCTCTGAAGGAACCAAGTTAGAAAAGTTCTTAATTCACTCTCTTCGGAATGGGATCAAAAGACATTAGCAATAGAAGAGGCCAATGACATTAGTACTTTAAAAATTAAAGAATTAATGGGTAATTTAATGTCCTATGAAGCACAATTGTAGGTAGAAGAGAAAATAAAGTAAGAGAAAAGAAATCAATCGACTTCAATGCAACACCTAACGATCAAGACTCAAATGATGACAATGATAAGGAAATTGCTCTTATGACAAGGAATTTCAAAAGGTTTCTAAAGTATGGAGAGATGAATAACTTTCGTAGACCTAAAAACAAAAATTTTGCAAAATGAAACTGTGATTAAGTGTTACAACCATGATGAACCTAATCATCTGCAAAGAGACTTTCCATATCAGAACAAATCAAAGATCACACCTGTCACTTATTCATTCAAAAAGAGAAAGAGGACTTACACTGCAACTTTAGATGATTTCGATACAACTACAAGTGAAAATGAACCAGATATCGAGAATGCTAACATGTGTTTCACAACAATAGAAAAATAACCGACGAGTGGTACTTTTTACATTTAATTTTTATTTCATTTATTTGGAATTATTGAAGTTAGAAATAAATATTGATTAATAATAATAATGAGTGTATATAATTATATATCTATATGTATATATAGGAATTTATTGCCTTAGATTAATTTTGGAATTTTCGGCATGTATGTCGACATAGTCTACATATGTATGTCGACATACCAGTCAAAAAATTGGATAATATTTTCAAATTAAATTTTTTTCCCTTTCTTTTGCATTAATTTAAAAAACTGAAAAGGTATCTTTTCAACTGAAAAATGTCAGTCCGCTATCAATTAATCAACTCATTCCTATCCCTTCATTCACTTACAGTTTATTTCAAAATTCAAAATCATTCTTCACTCTACTTCCTTCAAAACTACTCAAAAATGTCTTCCCTTAGCCAAGCATCCTCGTCCAAAGCCATTAGGCTCACCAAGAGAACCAAAAGCCATCTCTTTAATGACAAAGAAGACATAGAAATTTACATTGAGTATGCTACTTTCGGAAAAGTATTTTCGGGAAGGTTTGCAAAGTTTAATGAATTTCCTTTGCATGGGCTTCATGAACTAGCCTTTGAAAATAATATTGGTTTTGTTGGTTCATCTCAAAATGATTTTGATTGTTACCTTGATTTAGTAAAAATGTTTTATACAAATTTAAATGAAAATTTTATGAATGTGAAGAAGGTCAAGTTTAGAGTAGTGTAAAAGGCACTACTATTGTTTTGGATTGCAAAATTTTAGGATAAATTCTTAGTTATAAAAGTTGTGGAATTGACCTCTTCACTTTTGAAGTTTCTTATGAAAATCGAGAAGTTTTACATGATATTTTTTTCAAGCGACGAATATTTTAAGTTTATAGGCAAAAACCTGAGGCCTAAAGCGAGACTTATGAGTCCCATTTTATAACAAAGTACTACTTCGAGAATGGAAAATTAAAATAACCCAACTCAAAAAGTTTTTAAATTTCTATTTGTAATTTATGGAAAATGTAACATAAATTGGGCTCAAGTCATTTTAGAAGATTTTATTCTAAAGAAAATCTCTAGACTCGGAAACACACTTTACCGTGGTGTGTATCCCACTAGAGTTTTCGACTATTTTGGTATTAATTTAAGAGGTGAATACATTTTGCCTCGTAAATTTTTCAAAAAATCCAATATCTCTCTCATGTAAATCCCTTTTTATTTTGAGCCATATGAAACTCTTCCCAAAAAGGAAGAAAAAACAGTAAGAGAAGAACAACAAGAAATTCAACAAGAAGAAGAGGAGGAAAGTTATGGAATTCAAGGATAGGAGGAAGAAGAGGAAAGAGAAGAAGAAGAGGAAGAGGTTGAGACATCTCTTAAAAGTTTTTACAAACCATCTAGACATTCAAACAAGGAGATTCTCAAAAACCAAAAGAAGCTTCATAAGAATCAAAAGAAGCTTAAAAGGTCCTTTAATAAGAAAGTCACAAATCCCTCAAATAAGGTGGATATGTACTTTAGGAAGATCATGAGGAAACTTAGTGGAAATCCCTCTCCATCAGCTTCTCTCTTGCTTTATAAGATTATCTTTGTATTTCTCTAGTTTCATTAATGTCATTTCCTTGTATTTTTCTTTATATTCATGTATCTCCCTATTTTAACTAATGAAATTTACTTCTTGCTATTTAGTAATGTTATCTTAGTCTCTTTAAATCATTAAAATAAACTAGTATTAAGTATAAACAAAAAATAGAAAAAAAAACATAAATTGTGCAAATTAGGTACATATGTCGACATACCCTACATATATATGTCGACATAAACTAGCCACTTTCAAAAAAAAATATTTTTCAAAAAATGGTATCCACTTTTATATCAGTTATTTAATCCGTCTTTTTATCTCTATTTAACCCAGTTTCTTCTAAAAAAACTCATATATTGATTCATCTTTTCATCTCTTTCCATTCTAAACATTTTCTTTCATAAAAATGAGTTCTCCACATCAAAAACTTTGTGAAAACTTAAAAGAAACACTTCAATCTTTCAAAGATGCTCTTTGTTTCATTCTCCAAAATCATAAGCATTTGGAATTAAGTCAAATGCAAAGAGAGACATTTTGATGCTCTTCGTTGGTTAATTTCCTCTCTTATCAAAGATGATCAAAACAACAACATGGATGCTCAAACTCCAAAGCAAACATGGAACAAGAAGATTGGGATGTCATCAAAACAAATCCAATCTTTGGATCTGAAGGATAAGTTGAAGTTCCAAGGAAAATCTAGTAATCGAATTTGTTAGTGTGTATTTTAAAACTTTTATATTTGAATTTGATTGGTTTGTACTTAATATATGTAGGTTTGGATTGTTATATGTTTGTATATATGGTTTGACTTGGTTTTTTTGGATAGTTTGCTTGTATGTTTGGATCGTATAATAGTTTGATTTGTATTTTGGAATGATTAATAAAGTTTGTCGTGTCTTATTTATTTAATGTCTTCAAGTTTTAGTGTATGATTTTGAATTTAATCATTAATCAATATATGTTCTAAATATACCAAATTTAAAATGACTAGTATTTCCATAAATATATGTCTTACGTATAATCTAATCACAATTATGTATATAGTTTAAATCTCTAAAAAAATTCTTAGAATTTAAATATTGACTTTGACTCCATAATTCATACGTATATCACATTTAGAGGGAGTTTTGATTTTCACTGATTTATGTTATTGGCAAAGGGGGAGAAAATATAACACATGCATATACTAAGTGGGAGTTATATTATATTTTATATACAAAAATATTTACATAGTTGTCGTCATTAAAAAGAGGGAGATTGTTAATACCTCAGATATTGATTTTGATGACAACAACCGTATAAATACAGACTAATGTTTTGCCAAGTTGTATAGTATATATTACAAAATATTACACAGGTACAGGATTATTAAGCTTGAAGACTGATCAATATAAAGAATAAAATTCAAGATTCAGAGATGATCAAGACTCAGGAGTTTAAAGACAAAGATTTGAAGAGCTCAAGACTATTGGTGTATAGTTATGAGTCATTAGAATAAATTATTAATGTATCTGATAGTAGATTCTGATCTTTGTCACAAATTTTGATCTTTGATATTTTATCAAAATAAATTATTTTAAATTCAAAATATATTATTACAAATATTTTATAGAAGTTTTTATATGTTCAAAGTATTTAAAAACTATTTTTAAATTATTTTATAAAAATACAGAAGTTTGGAAACAATTTAAAAGAAAATCATTTTCAAATTTTACAAGGGTATGTCGACATAATCCTCCTAGATATGTCGACACAGTGACTGTTAATTTTTCTTAATTTGAAAAGAGGTGTCTTTTGGACACATCTCTTCATGAATAAATACATTTGTTCATTCACTATATAAAGAGAGTGTAAACGAATTTTCTAACTAATTTTTCTTACTTTCTTCTAACTCCTTACTCCCTTGAAATATTTCTTGAAAACTACTTCTTACATTCTTCAAAACTATATAGAGTCAATCCATACACTACTAGATTTATTCTCTACAAATTATTTACTGTTTTGCAAGCATTCTCTCTACAAACTCAAAGATCAAATTGGTATCAGAAGGGCTATAAGATATCTTATATCTCAAATACAACCGTTTGTATTTGGAAATCAAAACAACTCTACTCTTATTTATTTGGATGTGCTTGTTGCACATTCAAATCAAGTGGGCATGCTTAGTAGCCCATCTAAATCTAGTGAGTGATCTTATTGCCTAGTAAATTAAGAGAGTTTACCCTAGACTCATGAGATAGGAGGGTGTATCTTGTAGCCTTGAAATCGAGACTGTATTTTGGTTTGCTTGCTACCTGGTTAAAGTAGACGATTGAAAATACATCTATACAGTATTGTACGGGACTGGATGTAGAATTAGTTAATCCGAACCGGTATAAAATCACTGGTGCCATCTCTCTTACTTTATTTTTTATTATTGCTTTTATATTTATCTGTGATTGCATCTATGACTGTTTAATTAGTATAAATTTGTTTTGATAATCTATGGTTTGATTTAAATATTGAAACAAATTTAAAAAGATTCATAAAAGTTACAAACATTATTTGCTTCCCTCTAGTGTTAAAGTAGCCTTAAGATCCGTTACACTGTAACCCTCAGTACGGACTTACTCCATATGCGCAATATTCTATGGAACTATATGTCATAATACCTTAATCATCACTTCTCAAAACCACCAAATGACTCTATAAAATTAACATACAAATAGAAACGTGTCTCAACATCACATATGTCATTCAACATCTCCAATACACCCTTCTGGTGTCTTAAAATATCTGGTTTTGGAATACAAGTTTAAATGGGTCCCACTTGAGCCCAGAAATCAAAAGACTTTGAAAACCACCAAAATTTCATGGACTATATCCCTTGACAAATGATGAACACTTGTCCAAACCACGCCTCAATCCTAGTTCGTATGCAAAAGTTGTTGCATTTTGAAGTTTCAGCCGAAATGGGTGATAAACTGCCAAATAGCACTACAAATATCTAATTTTGGGAAATCAGACGTATAAATTTTAAGTTCCGAGGTCTAAATTTTAAATTTAGATATCTGAAATTCCCTGAAAATATACTTATTCTTTTTTTGGAAATTTCAAAGTCGATTCAGACTTCTGAATTTTTAATTCAAATGTCTGATTGCCTATTTCAAATAGATTTTGGACTCCAAACATCCATATCTTTTGAACTGTAGCTCCAAACAAGTCTATGTTCCTTCTATTGTGATCATGGTGAAAATATTTTCAGCATAAAGACTTCAAATCATGAATTTATACACATTTTGGAGCGTCTTCTTTCCCTTGAAAGCCTTCGACATATGGCTTCATATCACTAAGATATGTTGCACGAACATCGTTCGACTCGAATTCATGACCGTGCTGTAAGCTGTTCGATGTTCGAATGAGCGTAACTTTGCACTCGATGAAACAATTTGAGGAAGTGAACAAATTTCATAATCATTTGAGTTTAACAACTTGATCAACCATTTCAACTCCATATCTATCATTCAGTGATAGCTTCAACTATAATGGGATTACTATTTAACAACCTTATCTATCACCAAAATAAATAATCAACAAATACAATTCAATTCATACCAAACATCATAACACATCAAGTTATATTATTTATACTTCAAATCGTTTATCTAACAAGATTCTCTTCTCTAAAATCCCAACGCAAGTTCATTACTCAAGTACTAACCAACATTAGCATCTATTATGGTTTTTAACATATCAAATGATCATATAGCTTAGAGAAAAAATCCCAGTCACTAAATACAAATGAAATCTAAGATTTGATGAAACCCAATATGAAGTTCCTTTTTATTTCTAAGATCCAGTATTAATGTTTTCCAAAATGCAAGTTTGATGGTATGGATGTGTAGATAATCTTATAACTTAAATTTTTATATTTTATTTTGAATTTTTGGTTAAGAAAATCAAAAGTATGATGGTTTTGAAAGAGCTAGTTGCATGCCCTAGTGGCAATTGTGTAATCCTTTACATGTATCTTACTTTATAATCGACCTTGTTCGTAAAAAAGATGTTTGTTTTCTTTTATATACTTTGTTATATGTGGTATAATTAATTAAGTAATTAATTTAAAGTGTATAATAAGAAAATGCTTAAATAAATGTTATGTGATTACAGTAGCAAATAGCTGCAATCTAATTAAGATGACATTTTGTTTTAAATATTCTCGATCAAGATGTTTTAAGAAAATGATATGGATTCATCCGTTGAGACTAGAGTGCATGACGCTCTCCAAACGTTAGGCATGTATTACTCATGGCTACTGGTGGCACCAAGGGGTTATGTACTTGTAATTATTGGGTAATTATGGAATGACTAATCCAAAAGTTTCCTATTTCTTAATAATAATTAAGTCAAGAATGAAATTTCAAGGTGATGTTGATAAATAGTTCCCTCTACTTGAGAACGTCGTGGAACTTCAATATGAATGCTCCATTTTGATTATAGTCAAATCATGGCATGTCGATCCATCGAATGACTATAGTTGGATCTGAGTTGAAGCATTAAAAGTGATGCACTATTTAATAGAGAATTCATCTCGTCGATTGTGTGAGGTCAACTACAGTCAAATCGAAGTCAAATTATCTGGTCAAAGTAGTATGATTAGTAATAAATGTTATTATTGAATCAAGAACATTGTTTATGGACTAACCGATTTGAATGTAGAAAATATTGAAATTTTGGCCAATACTAATTCCATATATCATAAAGTAATATAGTTTTAATGAAGAGAACATGTGCAAACTATCGTTGCTAAAAGGTAGTGCTTAAGAAAATGTAGAATTGGATTTTACCGAATAGATTGGATCTAATACTAGTTAAAGATTACATAGTCCCGTGAAGATCCAAATATGGAAATAAATTTATATTTACTCATTTCACCCATTGTGAATTGGACCAGATCCTAATAATGGAATCGAAGTCTGTATGGTCTATGTAGTCTAACTAACTAACATTCACGGCGAGTATTAAACTTTTCCATCTGTGGGTGTCTAGAGTAGTAGTATCCAGGCTTAGGGTTGAATAAAAAGTATTCTCCCCTCCTTGGATATTATCTTATCCCAGTGGGTAGAGTAAGTTCAAATGGTTAGCCTAGGTGTAAGACCAAGAGTTATTTAGGCCTTGGGCTAATTTTCAAATTAAGATTTGAAAATTTAAAATATATTTTAAATTTAAATTTTAGGTTTAAAATAATAAAGGAAATTTTATAAAGGTTATAAAATAAATTTAAAATCTTTAAAATTGTTTTGAGAAATTAATCCAATAAGTTTTGAAATTTTTATAAATATTCAATTAATATAATTGATTAAGTAATTAAAAGTTGATTGATATATTACATACATATATATTGATATTTATATACACACACACACAATATAAAGATTATAGTTGAATATTTACCTTAAAATTTTTTAAGGTAAATTAAATAAACTTTCAAAATTTATTAAACTATTTAATTAAAATGTTTAATTAAATAAATGATTTATTTGATAAATGATCAATTAAATGTTGATTAATTGTATGTATGTATGTATATAATGGTATTTACATATAAACTATAAAGGTTATAGTTAATTATTCATCCTAAATGGTTTAAGATGAATAGTATAATTTTCAAAATTTTAAATAAAATTTAATTTAATTTAATTTACATAGTAAATTAAATTAAAGAATTAAAATCGATTGAATATGATTCAATTAATAAGATACATAGAAATAATGTATACGTTAACTAAATTATAATAGTTATAAACAAATTAAACTTATATAATTATGTATGTCTAAATATAATACAAGTGGAACTGTAAGAAACCAAATAAAATTTTGAAATAAACACATACGTATGGTACGTATATCGTAATTGCAAATGTGTCTGACACTTGAATCATGAGGGTATTTCATAAGAAATACATTATTCTTTAAATTAATATCACTAAAAATACATTAAAGATTATGAATCTTTTGATATAGTTGTCCTCTATCATTTATATACCGACAAATTACTTGCATATGCACCAGTTTTTTAGCAGACTCAAGCTACAGTTGTTATGTGTAGTATTATTAATATATTGCCTAGATGAGGTAAGATACATGCATTTATTTGTTGAGAAAACTCAAGGTATGTACATTATACTTAGGTCATTGTGAAATGATAGGTAAGAGTCAATTATCTCTCTTGATTTATCGAACAAACTCAAGGTCAAGGTCGAGACTAGAGAAAAGACCACAGTTAGAAGTTGTATATGATACAATTGATAGGAGTTATTAATTGCTTGTGCGCCTATGATTTGTTGAACAAACTCAATATTATAATCCTAAGGTAAGCGAGTCCTAACACTAACTAGAGAAATTGAAAGATTTCTATATTTCTCTTAGGGTTTTAAGGAATATAAAAATATAGTGGGAGCCTTTTTAGAAAATGAAATGGTTACATTTAATCTTTCTAATATCGTAAGACTACATGTTATACAAAATTGAAGTTACCCACTTCAATAAATTTATGCAACTAATTTGATTGATAAATTCCTTTATCGATTGAAATATAATAATGAACTAAATTAAGATTGACAAATAAATATAAAAATATGTTTATCAATAAATCCTTTGGCAGTTGTCGCTTCAAGGCCCATGCAAACGTTGAATTATACAACTGTTAAATAAATTCATACCTTGGTCACTTAAGTGTTTAGTTGCCCGAGACTATATATTATCTAATTAGTTTTGAATTCTAAAGCGATACAAGAGTATGGATATTCGATCCATATTAGATCACATACAAAATTTGTATAATAAATGGTTGCATTCGTAATATATGAAATCTTGATGAAATTAATTTGTTTGAAATGAGAAAGTAAACCATAGAGCTAGATCATCCGTTCAATATGGTTAAATACAATGAAAATATTTTTGTGTTAAAGAAACACAGACCAAGATACTAGACAGACCTAGGAATTAGAGCACTGAACTATTAGTTTTTGATTGGTTTACCTAAATGCAACCTATTCGATATCCTTAAAATGTTAAGGATGTTTGAGTGCGATTTTGTAAAGAGTTTGGCGCGGTCTTGTAATAAGTGTTTCCTTTTGAATGGTTCGACCATTTAGAAAGGAAAGCAAATGTTTGTAATGGATGTAAAATATGCGTAGTTCGGATGAACATATTACATGGTCACTTCTGCTTCATTGTAACGATCCGCTTTTTCGACCCCCGATTGTTGACTCTAATATATCTACGGTATTTACATGCCGAGCACCTAAGTGCTGGAAAGACAGATTGTTAAGGTAAAATAAAAAAAAATAGAACAAGAAAGGAGAGAACACAATACCATAATCTCACATTGGAACTATAATATATAATATCAAAAGAATAGTATAAAAGGATTACTTCGATACAGAAATTTCAGAGTTACAAAGTCTAAGTACTATCACCAGCCTATATAGTTATAACTGCATGTCCTCACAAATGCTTATATGTACAATATAGTAATGCAGTGGAAATAAGAATACTATGGTATGTGAAACATCCAGCTCGTCTTCTCAAGCTCCAATGAACATCAACGAAAAGCTGCCTTTCTCAAACCACTCGAAAGAGTACGCGAGGAATTTAGGGAAAGCAAAAATCAAGCGTCAACATAAGTCTAGTATGAGAAATTCAAGAAATACGCGGCCAACATATAACAGTTTTTTGAGACCACATGGAATGCCATAACGATTATCCCCTTAAAAGAACTACCATCTAATAATTAATATAATAGATAATGTCTAGGGTGCAGAATATAGATATATAAAATAGCCGAAATGGTTACGTTGGTTACATTCAACAACATATTAGAGGATACAATTTAAATTGATAAGGAATGTTTGCATAACGGATTTTCCATGGAGATCCCTTCGGTCAAGCCGAAATCCAATCTTCATGCACAAGGATCTAAAGTTACCTTTCAAGCATCGCGTATCTCTAGATAAAAGATAACATAGGGAAAACACAAGTGGCCCATCGTTCGAACATAGACATAAACAACGTGAACCAAATATCATCAACTCCCACCGGCCGACAATAAATAAGCATCTATAGATATGGAGTTGATAACACCTGACGAGGGTCAACTAAACCCCAAGTTGCGCAGCCTACTCTGTCATTAGCCATTTTTGATGTTGAGATCACGTTCGACGTCTTTCACATTAGTCTTCATCACTCGAACAGAACACGAATCCCCAATGGATTTCCATATCTCGAACAGATCTCGAAACCACACATGGATTCCAGCATCTTGAACAGATCCACATTCAAGAGATAGAACACGTATCTCGGTTTTGAAGTGGTTTTCGATAAGCAAAACACTTACCGATCTCGGTCTCTTCAAGACTGAATCGATGAACTTGGTCATCCAATAATAATGAGAACAAATGCATATGGAAACCAACTCCCGTATACTTATCACGTTTCTGATATTTTCCTCTCACAATATCCTTTGGTCAAGACTGAAGCCGGTAGGTTAGAGCTCTATTGCTCATATCCCTACTCAAACATCAGTCTTAACTAGAAAAGCCTACTTCATTGGCTTTTAGTGCTAAGTATACGACTAAATGTTTTCCATAAACGAGTAAACATACAAACACGATCAAGTCATACAAAACACGATTAAGTCACATAAGATACTTCCAACCCCTTTTTATTTAATTAATCTTTTATCAATTAAAACCTCTTTTATTAGTAAAACTTCTTTTATTAGTAAAACTTCTTTTATCTAATAAAACATCGTTTCTCAATTTCTACTATTCATTCGTACTCTTTTAATACTTCAAAAGTATTCATATACTTATGTCAAATGGTATAAGTATATTCACAATTCATTAACAAGATTTCTTACTTTAAACCTCTGCTTTTTCTATCTTTTTCCAAAAGATTCCTTACTTATGTTTTCCTTCAAAATATCTTTTTTAAGGATCTAAGTACTTTCACAAATCCATTCAAAAAGGTTTAAGACTATTGTTACTTAAACATTGTCACTACAAACCCAAAACCATTCCACTTATGCTTATCTTTAAACATTCTTTTAAAGATCTATTTAAATTAAAAAGTTTAAGCAAAAAGGGTTAAAGACGATGTTATTAACACATTATCATAGCAAACCCAAAACCATTTCACTTATGCTTATCTTTAAAACATTCTTTTAAAGATCTAAGATAATATTTGGTTAAGTACGATAGTCGATTCGATAGTCGACTAAGCGACTACCTAATTAAAAATGGTCGCTTATAGAAATCACGGTTCATATAATTAACTTGTTTCTAACATTCCAACTTAACTATTCCTCATCCAAGAGTGAAGCCAGGTAAGTTAGAGCACTGTTGCATATCAAAGCCTTGCCTAGACACTTCGTTCTTGAATCTCACAAATAAATAAATCTACCTCGTCGGCTTTTAGTGTTAAGTATAGTATTAATGACTTTCATAAACGAGTAACAAACAACATGATTAACACGTTTCTGACATTTCAGACTTATCTATTCATCGGTCAAGAGGGAAGCTAGAAGGTTAGAGCTTTATTGCTCATATTCCTACTCGAACATCAATCTTAACTCTCACAAATAGACAAGCCTACTTTGTCCGCTTTTAGCGTTAAGAAAAGTTAATTATTTTTAAAACAAATAAGTAAAAAATGAGACTAACACGTTTCTAACATTTCAACTTAACTATTCCTCTGTCAAAAAGGAAGGCAGTGGGTTAGAGCTCTATTGCTCATATCCATAGAGAAGTCTACCTCGTCGGCTTTTAGTGTTAAGCCTAGTCGGTTACCTTTTTTAGAACTTTAAATACTTTTAAAATACTTGTAGATAAGTTTTAAATATCTTTGTAAAATATTTCTTGAAAATAACTAATTTATAATTTGATGAAAAACATGTTTTATATTATAAAGCCATTTTACTTTGAAAATACATATATAATAATTAAAAATATATCTAAACTTCAGACTAACTTTAAAATACTTTGAAATAGGTTAGAAAACATTTCTAAAATATTGTAGAAAAATACCAAATTTAAATATCATTTTCAAACACTTAAAACCATAAGCAACTTACTACCGCATTTGTAAATGCTGTTAAAACTCCTTGTTATAGAACACATTAAAATGTACTATCTTTATGACTAGTTTAAACCACTTTAACAAATGATTTAAGACTTGAATTTTTTTAATGAGTACTACCCTTAGGTATTTAAAAATCATGAAAAGAAATCCTAAGAATATCTTTCAATTTATATATAAAAATTCTCGAAAACATGCTATATTTACAAAGTGTATTAATGACCACCTTTTTGTTCTAGATTTCACAACTTTGGTTCATAATTTTTATAACTTCCCAAACCATTTATTTACTATCTAATAACCCAAAATATGTATACAGAACAACCACATCAAATTATCCCAAGTTAAGTTCATAAATATCCAATTTACACAAGTTAAAGTTAAGAGATATCGAAGTGCACTTATATCGACTATTCTTGATTCAAACACTTTCAAACATACTTCAATTCAACACACAGTCCCAACAACTATTTAAACAACAGGTTAAGTCCATGCCACATGTTTAAGAGGGTAATATAAGCGGTGTTATAAAATATAAATTTGTCATTTGCTTTCAAAAGCAAGATGGATCCAAAGTTTATAAATTTAATTAGTTAATGTCACTTTAACTTTATATTTCAAACACAACGTATATATACACAATATATACAAATAAGATAGTGAGATAACTCACTTAAATCTAAGCCAAACACATGCTCAAGCACAACCAAAATCAAGAACGCCTCCTACCATCACCAAACTCCTAAAGATTCAACTGTTAGCACTTCCAAACTAAGGCAACACATCCCCTCCTCTTCCATTGCTCACAGCCCATCTAAGATCCCCCCTTCTCCTTCACTTTTCTTCCACTTTGACTTTAGATCTAAGCTTACCATGGTGTTAAAAGGTGTTAGTAAAAGTTTGGTGGAGTTTGGAGATGATTTTAGTTAATTAGAGAAAGTTAGTGAAGAACAAAGTGGATTAGTGCTAATCCACTTCCACCATTTTTAAGTTTTTATTACATTTCAAGCTTATGTATATTATGAAATCTTTAAGGGTGTGTTTATAGGTTTTACAAGAGGTCACTAACACCTTCTATCTTTCATTGAAGGTCATAAAGGAGCGTCCCTCTCACATGCTACCTTTACACCTTATTTTCATTTCTTAACACTTAAGACTTTTCTTAAAAGCTCATTTTCAAAATATATTCTATAACATCACCCATGACATCATCAAAAACTTTACTTCCATAAATGGTAAAATATTTTTATTTCATTTTTATGATTTTCTAAGCAAATAAGTGTAAGCAAAAAAGTTTGAACAACTTCTGACGAGTAAAAAGCTGTTTATTGATAGAACGATTTTCGATCACATTATCGATATTTCTTCAAAGAATTTATTTTTGTAAACATTTTTCAAAAACAAATTTACTGTCATTACTTACGATTTAAAATGGGGTTAATAAGGTTATTGAATCATTTTAACAACATTTAATACAAGATTCAAATATTTAAATAATTCAGATATTTAAATACGAAGTGTCCGAAATTCCAAGTCGTTAGATTCGCGAAGGGACATTGGAAATGAGAATTGTATAAATTACTAAGTAGATACTTAATATGAATGACAAATGTGATTTATATTCCAAATGAAATTTTATAATAAAAAAACACTTTCTATAAGAGTTAATTAATTAAGTTTAAGATATTTGATCTAAAACTCTCGACTATAAACTAGTTATAGTAGATGAAATAAATGACCCGCATTTCATGCACCATTATAATAGTGGTGCAAATATTGGATGCATACCATATAACACTTATTAATGGATGCATCAAGTTATGAAAGACTTTTTTTGTAAATATATACCAAATATTCTTTATGAAATAATAACTGTTTGAAGTATCGATTGAAAATTGACATAGTTTTACTTTGTTATGAAAATTATGAATATTCGTTACAAACAGATCTATGGTATTTGTTTATATAGCAATAGTGATGCATCAGCTATAGAAAATACACTATAATTACTTTGGATTTACGGACTAAGCCATATTTTTGAGAAATGATTCTTTAATCATATAATTATGAATCATATGGTACTTATAAATTGTAACTAAAATGATTGAGGGCAAAGCACCCATTCAGTGGAAGTAAAAAAATAGAGTTAATGAAATATTCATATTAATACATAAAGATGTATGCATTTCAAGGTCTATTGATACCAAAACAGATCCATATACTTTGTTAAATTCATTGATGAATTACCATAGGCATGAATATGTGTATTTGATACACAAATATTATACCTTTGATAAGTTCAAAAAATTTAAAACGAAAGTATAAAACATAACTTGTAAAGGAAATAAATCAATTTGATTTGATCGAATAGGTGAGTACATTGGAAAGAGTTCCAAAAGTACCTAAAAATAAATAAAATTTAGTCTCAAAGTCACTCCTCCCTATGATACATAACGATGTATCGATGAGTAATCAGACTTTGTTGGACGAAGTACGATGAATAATAAGTGATGTTGAACTAACTTCTTTCTATAAGAATATGTACTTAAGAGTAAGTACATATGTTAAGTTAAATTTGATCTAAAGCACTGCTTACAAAATCATATAAGATATGAATTAACATGAAACATATACATATCTTGGGTTAAAGAGATGACAGGTTGTATAAGTCGAAAGGCTTCATGTAAAATTCGATCGTGAGGGATCTTGTATGAACCACCCCAAAGGAGTTTGGGACCAACCAAAAATGATTAATTAATTTTACGTTATGAACATAAGTATCGTAAACTCAAAATTGAATCAGTTCTGTGTAAGTATTGGATAAGATACAAACACTCTCATGTAGAAACTGATTACATAAGATGAATAGAAACTAACTAAGCCTAAAACAGACACAACTCCTTAGAATGTCTAATATGATTACTCATAATTTAAAGAGAAACTATGAGTTTCATATCAATGTTGAGAAAAGGAATAATTATTGGTAATAATTTCCTCAGTTGCCAGTAAGCCATAAAGGGCATATACTCTAACATATGGCATGATATTTAAATCCAGAATAGATTCTTAGTACATGATCAAAATATGATTTTGACAGTTGTGCTTAAAAGGATATGATCCATCGACCGTATGTGTATTTTCAAAAAGATTAATGCAATTTGAATTACATATAAAGTGGCGTTGATAAGAAATAACTTCATCAATTTCAATTGTTAAAATTAGTAAAGTAATTTGGATAGTCAACATGCCTGATTCCACTAGGATTTACATGAAATTATCGCATAATTTGACTTGTGTTTTGGTACATTGATGTTGAAATAGAATTTCTGAATGATGATATAGAAAAGACTGTTCGCACATAAGAACCAAATTTTCCTGAAGTCAGCGGGAGTAATAACATGATTTATATGTTTTGGACATGATCCAAGAGAGGATAAAAAAGGGCATCTAATAAGCATTAGAGTTGAATAAGTATTTTAACAAAAAAAATCAAGCAGTTTTGATTTTTAGTCGAAATGCCGAGGAAGCATGTGTTTATAAGAAAGAATTTTAAGGGTACTAAGATATTTCTAAACTACAAGTAAGAAAACATACTACTAATTGTTAACAATATACTAGTGTTAAAATCAGTTTCAGTTTGGATATTGATGTAGGATTTGAAAATGACGTCGTTTATTACTAGTATAAAAGGATGTTGGGATTGTCCCAAATGATATACGTAGATGCCATATCAAAATTTTTAATATGAAGCATTTGATACGGATTCCTTATGCATCGACAATATGAATTACCATATGTGTTATGATTCTACAATATCATAATTTGGTTATGAATTTGATGCATTGAGCAAACATCAAACTTGATTTAATATCATTAAATTGTAGTTAAGAATATTCTCAAGTATTATGAAATACTAGAGACTTGTTTATGGAAACAACAAACTCCTTGTGAAGGAGTGTTCGTGTTGGAACTGGGCTAACCCGTAGTGGAAATTATGAGTAAATGTCAAAAAATCCATTATTGTATCATTATTGAGCCTATGAAGTCTAATCTATTTAGAACATCTCTAAATATTATTTAAATAGAATCTTTTATTTTATTTCAATTTATGAATTATATAGTTTTATTTGATTTATATATTGGTGTATGTGTGTTTTGTGTATATATGTGTGTGTCATATTATAACAACCCGCATATCTATCGATTTTATATTTAAATATTTTATTTAAATATTTTATCGTTAGTCGGATGTTAGTCCGAAAAGCTACTTTTTGCATACGGTCAAATTAGGACTCGAGACCACTTCCATTGAGTTCAAAATGACGTTTGCGATCTTTTTAAGTGTAAACTTCGATATGTTTGGAGATGGTGGAATTTTCGTCACTTTTTCCCGCCTTTGACTTGAGTTGGACTGCACCTTCTAACTCAGCCCCAACCCACCTCCTCTTCCTCACTTTATCAAATAACATTCAAGCTTCATCAAAAATGGTGGTGGGAAGTGGAAAATAAAACTCCAAACTTAAATTCTATTGCAAATCCGAGATTCAACATCAAATTCACGTGAAGAACATTGATTCAAGCTTGTTGGTGTTCTTGCTTTGCTCTCAAGTCTCATCTTCATCAATTTTGTGGAAAAGGTGAGATTTTTATCTCACATCTTGCCTATAGATGTCATTGGGCTGTTGGGAATGATCTCCTATTGCATTTATACGAATATCTACATTTGGTTTGGAGTGGATTGGCGAAAAACTTCAATTTTTGGTGTTTTGATGATTTTCTGGCTCTAAGTCGTTCTAGCCTTCGCTAGGTCGTACACGGGTTAAGACTTAGGTCGCTGCGTTGAAAAGTCGCACAGGGTTAGACCTTAGGTCATAGGTCGTGTCCACCTTAAGTCGTAGGTCGTTCCCGACCTATAATACCCCAGGAAAACGTTGGGTCGCTCGCTCTGGTTTAACTCGTAGGTCGTTCGTTTCACTAAGTCGTTCAGGGCTTAGGTCGTTAAGACATTCGTGTGTTAAGTCGTAGGTCGCTCGACTTTGTTAAGTCGTAGGTCGCTCGGCTCTGTTAAGTCGTAGGTCGTGCCCTACCTATCCTCCAGTTAAGTCGTTCGACCCTCTAGGTCGTTCGAGTTAGGTCTTTAGGTCGTATCCGACCTTAAGCCGTTAGGTCGTATAGACCTTAGGTCGTACCACTTTTAGGTCGCGAACAACCTTATGTCGCGTACCTCTTTAGGTCGTATGACCCTAATTTTCTTAGGTAGTTGGACCTTTTTAACTCGTTAGGTCGTAGACCCTTTAACCGTTAGATCGCCTGGCCTATGCTATTTGCTTAGGTCGTTAGGTCGTAAGGCCTTAGGTCGCACCTCACTGTTAGGTCGCGCACTTCGTTAGGTCGCTCGCGAGTTAGCACTTAGGTCAAACCCCGTACTCCCCTTCGTAGGGGATCTTATCTGAAAAACATTCATCAGAATTTCTATTATCATGGTTTTGGGATTGATTTCCTTGGATTTTGTTCACGTCTTCGAATGTGAATTTTTGTGATAGATTGTTTCAATAATCGTTTTATGACTTGTCACTTTAAAGATATATGAGGGTTTCAATACTAATAGTAAATATCAAAACTCTTTCATCAAAGCGATTTCAACACTATTTTAAATATCAAAAGTTCGTTTTCTCAAACCGATTTCCAATCTACTAGTATATACAAGCCTTTACTTCACTCGGATGAGAAATCGACTTAAACGACTTAGTAAAACAAGTGGTATGAAATGCTTGCGTTCACTTCGTCGGTTAGCTCTTGGACTTGTTCGATTGAACCCTTTTTGTGACAATTTCCTAGTGAAGATCTACAGTTTGTTCGTAAATATTTAAGTTAAGCTAGTGGTTATGGGACATGAAGCTAAACTCATATATTTACTGGCTTAGTGTGATTGACACTTCCTTATGATCATGACGATCATTTTTGTGATTTAGACTAGCGATTGAGCGATGTCTCTTTGTCTGCGAGGGAGACTATACCCCGTTTGTGTGATGTTTCGCCATCACATATGTAGGGTAGCACCCTACGGTCTTCGGGCCATTCCTGTGTGAAAATTTAATGGATAGCTTCCATGAGATAGCTTCTCGTCATGTGTTTTACGCGTAGGTGAGTTTTCATGCTCCCATTCATGTGTTAGGCCTCCCCCCTTTTTATGTGTTTTCTGGATTTCTTGTCATGATTTCTGGAATTTATGCTTCACCAATTTTCATGATTTTCATTGATATGATATCAGTTTTTGTGCATTGGTGAATTTATGTATTATTGACTTGTTATGAATACAAGTTTAGGGTATGATACCCTACTTTATCTTTGAGAAGATTCTTGTGATATTGATTGATCTTTTGTTGATTATCATTTACATACTTATAGTAGTATGCCATTATGGTTGTTACATGTTCATGCCATATTATTTATCCTATACCTTATCATCTGATATTTATAACTAGACTGATCCGTTTATTATTTTCTTATAAATAATACTCGGGTCAGACCGAGATGTTACAGGTGCTTCTGCTTGACCTCCCTTCAGGATTATTCTGACTTTTGGCTAACTACTTAGATTAGTAGTTTTTGGTTGTACACATTTGAGATATAGACTCTATGTAGTGTACTTATTCTTTTGTATAGCACGTGATGCTATTCTTTTGTATTATCGTGGATCTTTCTGACCACTACTCTGATGTGCACTTTCATGTGTTATATATTTATTCATATCTTCTTCCACCTTTGTGATATGGATGTCTGTGACTGATTTGTGTTATGATTATTTCTATGTTTGTTTCCGAAGATTATATATAGCCACCGTGTGATAGCTTTGTGTTTGTATCGGTATGTCTGATTTCCTCTCTAAAAAGATATGCATTCTATTCTATCTGACATATCGAGGCTCGCACAAAGAAGTTACATGGATGGTCGCTCCTCCACAGCCTTATTCTCCGCGCTAGTTGACAGCATTACATTGTAGTGTTCTTGGCTAGCGTGGGTATAGAGGTGGGGCGTCACACATATACACATATATATATATATATGTGTGTGTGTGCACATGCGTAACATATCAACCTGTGCAAGGTATAACATGCCCGTGCGTAGATATTGGGATTTACATCGCGAAGGACACGTTAGCGCATCCAATATGCAAGTATATATTGTTCAAATATATCTATGTATATAAACTATTATATTATATACATATTATAAATATATATATGTTAAGTTTATTTAAATAATTTTATGTAAATGTATAATATAGTGTGTATGTATATATATTTGCACATATATATAATCTCATAAATAAAATATTAATATTATATATATATTATTAAAATATATTCATTTAATTATATATAAATTATTTAAAATATTAAAATAATTTTTTTAAACCGTTAATAATATATGCATACATATATATAATAATAAAGTAATTCATATATATATATGTGTGTGTGTGTGTGTGTGTAAACACTTAAATATATTTATAATAAATAGTTATATATATTAATTAATAAAATTATTCTAGATAAAAAAATTATTTTTATTAAATCCAAGGTCATGCATATAGCTTATAAATAATTTTTTATTTTTTATTTAATATTCATTTTAATTAAATATTCATTTTAAAATTAATAAATTATAATCGTTATTTAAAATTTTAAATTTTTACTAAATCCTAAATGATATTTTGAGGTTTGAAATATTTTTCCCTATTTTTCTCGATTTAAATTAATTTTACATTAATTTATTTAATTTCAGCCATTTTAAATAATTAATTTAAAAAATAGAAAAACAATTTTTTTTCATTTTCGCTCGAGAGCTTATCATGTGTTAATATAATTTTATAAAATTTAAAAATTATTTTTCATAACATATTCGAATTAATATAATTTATTAAAGAAGTAAATTAATTTAAATAATATTAAATAATAATCAAATATTTATAAAAAAATTATTTTTTACCATCAAAAATTAATTTTACTGTAATAAATTATATATAAAATTATATGGTTGATTTTAACCAAAGTATAATGTTATAACTAATTATAAACTATATATATGCAATTAAATAATATATATATATATATATTAATTTAAAATATAAAATTATAGTATTTTTACATATGGTTGTACTGACCTGATATACATGATATTAAAAAATTTAAATATAAATATAAACACATATATAACTAAAACTATTTTGTGACAACATTGCTTGCATATCTGAATCGTTATCTAACTAACAATATAATATACATACATATATGATAAAGACATTATACTGAAAATCATTAATTATAATTATATAAATCATACCTTAATTTCGAAGCCTTGAAGTACACCTTGAAAAGATAAACCTTGCCCTTTGGAACTCTTTTCGATTAATTAGATGCTAGTTCTTGAACCATTGACCTTAAACTATCGGATAGTGAGCAGATATGATTTTATTTGAGCTTGTAGTGATGGATAGGCAGGGGTATAGTTTCAACCAGCAAGTAAGTGAATAGGAGGCAGCAAAAGTTATTATCTAATTAGGGTCAGAGATGCCTATATAGTGGATAGAAAGGAGAGAGAAAATGGATCTAATCTCATAATCTTTCTCCTTAAATATGAGCCATCCAAAATCAAGCCCCCTTCTACCAAAATTGAGCCGCATATACCCATGTGTGCTACCAAAATAAGCAAGCCCTATGATGGGCCTTAAACCCATTTAAGCCTATATAAAAATATTACATGATTAAATTCAATTTAATCGCTTATCGATACCGTACATCGATTTATATATTTATAGCTATTATAAATATATTTTGTAATATTTATTTCTCAAATCATAATCAAATTTTATAATCAATATCGTGAGTTAGCAGAATATGGATCTTAAGGCTAAATTAACACTAGAGGTGGGAGGAATAGTGTTTAATTGATTATATGAATATTTTTCAAATTCTTTAAGATTTTACTTGAAATGATGTAATTAACAATTACATAAACAATCATAGAATCAAAGTGTAGATAAAAGTAAATGCAATAAAAGTAAAAAGGAAAGAACACACCAGGATTTTATACTGGTTCAGAGTAACCCTACATCTAGTCCCGTATAATTAATTATATGGATTTCTTTTAAACTAGTAAATGCAAATACAATCTCAATTTTAAGGCAACAGACACACCCTCCAGAATACCGACCTCTGGGTAGAGTCACTTGATTTCCGTGCTACAAGCAAAACCACTAGTTTACGGGCTACTAAGCACACCAAATTGATTTTACGGGCTACAATCACACCTACAAGTACAATAGTATGATTTGATATAGTTTTATAAACTCGGATCTTCGATCTTGATTACAATTGATCCTATAAATCTTGAATAGCATTTTGATCCTGGTTTGAGTGAGAGATATGAGAGAAATCAGAGAGTAGATGAAGGAGAATCAAACTAGTGATGATTGAATTTGAATTCGGTTTAATTTCGGCAAAGTTTGGGTATATTTTGATTTAGAAATTAAGAGAGTGAAAGGAGGAGAGATAAATAAGAAAATGATGATAGAAAATTCATTTGGAAGTCTGGTATTTGTTTAGGAACAACGGTAATGTCCATTCGTGAAGAGATACGACGAAAAGACACATCCATTCAAATTTGAATTTTGAAATTCCCAGCCTTTATGTCGACATATTTGGTTAGGATATGTCAACATATCCTTTTGTATTTTGAAAAATCACTTAATAAAAATTGTTTTGAAAACATTAAGTTTTGTAAATATTTTGAAACTTTGTACAAACATTTAAACATAGTTTATACAAATTTTAATCATATTAAAATCAATAAAACTTTATAAAATAATTTTAAAAGATTTAATAAGAACATTCAATATAATGTAAATAATATAAAATCAATATATCTATAAGCAAATATCTAAAATAAAAATATCAAAAATAAACATAAGGAAAATATAAACTAAAATACCAAAAAAATATAATAGATTAAAAAATACTTAAAAACTTAATATAATATCTTTGTAAATATAAAAAGGTTAAGAATTTATTTTGAGAAATATTTTGAACAGATGTTTGAAAAGATTATTTTGAAAACCAGGACATTTGAAAAATATTTAAAACTTATTTGAAATAGGGAGAAAGAGATCAAGAAAGTGCTATCAGGGTTTTAACATAAATTCTATGACTCTATAACTTATTTGGAATATCTTGAAATCTTGAACTCTTCAATACTTATGAGTCTTCATTCTTAAATTCATGAAACTCTATATCAGCATCTTGAATCTACTCTTGATACTATACGGTGTTCTTAATCAACACCTATCTAATATCCTGCACTATGTATTATATATATATATATATATCTTAATAAAAAATTAGTACCTATATTTTATATATTGCCCTATAGTTGTTATCATCAAAACTAATACCTAGGATACTAACAATCTCTCTTTTTTTGATGATGACAACTCTACATATAAAATATAATATAACTCCCCCGGGTTACAAAACTCCCCCTTAATCTATGCCTAGATTTTATATATTTCTCCCCCTTTATCATCAAATGAAATAACCACCTAAAACTATAACTCTAAGACTAACTCTTACTCTAATTTTAACTCTAACTCCCCCTAAATAAAATACTAATTGATGTTAATTTTATTATATATAATGATGATAGAATGATTGTATAAAAACAATAAGTGATATGTAAAATTAGATAATCATGAAATAATCATAATCAATCTAAATATTCATTCAATCCAACAAAGTTAAATGTCATACACCATTCAAACAAATCCATACACATCAAACCAATCGAATCCAACCCAAATCAAGTATTATTATTTATGTACAATCAAACCTATTTAAAGTGACATTTCGAGGAACTTCAACCCATCCATCAGTGCCAAAGATTGGATCTACTTTGATCTCATCCTAATCTTCATTATCTTTATTGATGGCACACTCTGGATTGGTGGTTGGTTCTTCTTTGTTCAAGGTAGAAATCATCTACCGAATTGCATTGAAATATCTTTCTTGATCCTTGATCATCTACATTTAACTCAATTCTAAGCACCTCTGGTTTCTTAGAAATGAAAGAAAGAATGTTCTTGAATGATTCAAGTGTTTGTTCAAGGTTTTTAGATAGTTTTGGATAGGAAAAGCCATTAATTTTTATTAGAGTTTTGGAATGAAAAGGAGTGAAGATAGAGATAAAAAATAATGAATTTTCTAGAGTGAATAGGTATATATAGTGGTAAGAAGTCGTTTGAAATGAATTGGTGTTTAGTGGTTATCATTTTTTTTTATTTTTTTGAAAACTGGCTGTTATATGTTGACGTACATGCTTGGCATATGTCTACATATACACTATAATTTTCAAAACTGCTTTATATTACAATTCTATTGTTTTGGCCTATACTATTATATTTATATGACTTTCCAAAGTTAATTGACAATGTATAACATCAAGAAATAGAATTTTCATTGGTAATAAGAATGATTACAAGAAAGATACATGAGATTCAACATAAACTTAAAACTAGAAAATCCAAATACAAAAATAGCTTAAACAAACAACTAGAAAGATGTGGATGAAGATGAAGAAGAACCACCAAGCTTATGGATAATTTTTCCAAAGAATTTATCCATTTCCTCTTCTTGTTCTTCCTCCTCGATTTCCATTTCCTCTCCTTCCTCTTCCTCCTCTTCTCTTATTTCTTCCTCCTCTTCCTAAGCCAACTTTTATTCCTTTTCCACAAACGTTTCACAAGGCTCAAAAAAGGATAAAATATGCATAAGTGAAATGTTGGCCTTGTCAAATATTTTTCAAGGAATTGTTTCCTCTTCTTTAAGGCCAACACTGAAATAATTGAAAACACGAGTAAGATACACATCATGAAATAGTGTGTTTTCATGTTTAGAAAGATTCTTAGGAAAAAGTTCATCCAAAATAACTTGAGACCAATTTATGTTGTATTGACCATTAATGGTGAAAAGAGCTTTGAAAACCTTTTGTGTCGGGTTATTATAATTACCCGCTCTAGGAGTGATTTATTGCAAAAGAAGGCTTAAAATTCTTGCTTTTGGATGCAAGTTTTTGTTTTTAAATTCAAAATCTTCATCACTTTCAAAAATGTCATGGATTACTTTACGATTTTGAAAATCAATTTAAAAAGTTTAAAGGTCCATTCTACTAGATTTGCATCCAAGAATGTGACCCAAAAGTTCATAATTTAAAACAATTTGTGTCCCTCTGACACTACTCCAAACTTCTCTTTTGCTTCCATCATAAAACTTTCCTTTTAAATTTGCATAAAACATCTTCATCTATTTTGGATAGCAAACGAAATCAATTTGAGAAGCATCGATTAAACCAAGAATTTCATTTTGAAAACAAAGATTAAAAATATCGTAGGTAGGAAAATCTTCAAAAATAGTAAATCTTCTGGGAAAGACTTTTTCAAAAGATATATACTCAATATAGGCTTGCATAGCTTCTTGATCATTAAAAAGATATTCTTTTATTTTCTTAGAAAGCCTCATGGTTGTCTTAGTATTGTTTGAGGATGCCATTGAAGAGTAGTTTGAAGGGATAAGAGAGGTTATGATTTTTGAATTTGAAATGGATGGAGATAGAGTAAGTAAATAGAGAATCAAAGGACATGTTCTCTGGTCAAGAAACATCTTTTTAGAACATAGGAGTTGGTGAAAAGGTGAAGGAAAATTCAAATTTTGAACTTGAAATTGAAATTCAAAATCTGTCTAAATATGTCGACATATGAATGTGGGGTATGTCGACATATAGGTCGAAATTTTCAAAAATAATTTTTGTTTAACTATATCCCATTTTATTATATATATCTATTTATAGTTATTTTATTTTCAGAAAAATAATTTTAAGAATAATTTTATATATTTTATATTATTATTATATTATTAAAATATATAAATTATTTAAATTTAAAATATCACACAATATTCAACCAATATTATTATTAAGCTATAGGATATTCCTAACAACCAATAAAGCAACAAAAAAATCATTCAAGAAATTAAAACTTTTGATATATTAAAAGTGTACATTTTTTTGATCCATTTCACTATTTTGTTTTGAATTATGTATCATTGTGAAGCATATGTTAGCAATTTCTGTATCCGATTCATTATCACTTGAGGATGTGTCTGAATCGTCTGATGTTGTAGCATATGCTCTTCTCCTTTTTTTGGATGAATTAGTGTTTGGTGTAGTTTTCAGTTTATCGAGATGTGGACAGTCTCGTATTAAATAGCCAGGTTCATCACAGTAATAACATCTAATGCTATTTCTGCTTCCACTTCCGCTTCCTAGATTTTTGTTGTCATTTATTTTGAAATTGTTCATCTTCCTATATTTTAGAAATTTTCTGAAATTCCTTATCATGAAAGCAATTTCTTCATCATCGTCGCTATCTGAATCCAGATTATCCGTCATTGTATTAGAAGCTATAGATTGCTTCTCTATTTCTTTGCTTTCTCCCCTGACCTGCATTTGTGCTTTAAAAGACATTAAATTGCCAATTAACTCTTAAATTTTTAGAGTGCTAATGTCATTAGCCACTTCGATTGCAAGAGTCTTTTGATCCCATTCAGGATTAAGTGAATTGAGGATTTTTCTAACTTGATCCTCCTCAGAAAAACTTTTACCCAGTGCAATAAGTGATTGCACTATATCTTAGAATCTACTATACATATTAGATGTGGACTCGTTTGGATTGAATAATTGAAACTGATTTGTTAACAAGGAAATTTTGGTCTATTTGACCTTATTTGTGCCTTCATGTGTAACTTGCAAAGTTCTCCAAATTTCAAGTGCAGACTTACATATAAATACTCTATTAAATTCATTTCTATCCTGTGAACAAAATAATATATTCATAGCCTTAGAGTTACCTTGTGCAACTGCTTTTTGGTCAGCAGTCCACTGTGCAAAATTAGTCTTGGGTTCAGTGTACTCAGTTTGTGTGATATTCCAAGTGTCTAAACCAATTGACTATAAATAAATTTTCATTCTTCATGACCAATATGTGTAATTACAGCCATTAAAAGTGGAGGTATAGCGGTAGATTGTCCTTTGACAAACGAGTTACTAACAAGTGTATTAACAGTGTTACTAACAATACTATTATCAACGTTGGTAGCCATTTAAACTTTTTCAAAAATAAAATGATGAAAATTTTGTAAATCAATGCTCTGAAACCAAATGTGAGTCAACGGAATAGGGATCTTAAGGTTAAATTAACACTAGAGGGGGGTGAATAGTGTTTAATTGATTATATGAATATTTTTCAATTTTTTTAAGATTTTACTTGGAATGATATAATTAACAATCACAGAAACAATCACAGAATCAAAGTGTAGACAAAAGTAAATGTAGTAAAAGTAAAAAGGAAAGAACACACCAGGATTTTATACTGGTTCGGAGTTACCTTACATCAAGTCCCGCACAATTCCTTGTATGGATTTCTTTTTAATTAATAAATGCAAATACAATCTCAATTTCAGGGCTATGAGACACACCCTCTAGAATCCCAATCTCTGGGTAGAGCCACTTGATTTCTGGGCTACAAGCACACCCACTAGATTTACGGCCTATTAAGCATACTCAATTGATTTTACGAGCTACAGTCACACCCAATTGATTTTACAGGCTACAATCACACCCACAAGTATAGCAGTATGATTTGATAGAGTTTTACAGACTTAGATGTTCGATCTTGATTACAATTTACCCTATAACTCTTGAATAACACTGTGATCTTGATTTGAGTGAGAAAGATGAGAGAAATCAGAGAGTAGATGAAGAAGAATCAAACTAGTGATGATTGAATTTGATTCTGGTTGAATTTCGGTAGAGTTTGGGTATATTTTGATTTAAAAAACGAGGGAGTGAAAGGAGGAGAGATGACCAAGATATTGATAGAAATTCGTTTGGAAGTCTGGTATTTATAGAGGAACAACGGTCATGTCCATTCGCAAAGTGATATGATGAAAAGACACTTCCATTCAAATTTGAATTTTGAAATTCCTGGCCTATATGTCGACATACTTGGTTAGGATATCGACATATCCCTTTGTATTTTGAAAAATGAATTAATAAAAATTATTTTGTAAATAATAAGTTTTGTAAAATATTTTGAAACTTTGTACAAACATTTAAACATAGTTTATACACATTTTAATCATATTAAAACTTAATAAAACTTTATAAAATAACTTTGAAAGATTTAATTAGAGTATTCAATATAATGTAAATAATATAAAATTAATATAGCTATAAGTAAATATTTAAAATCAAAATATAAATATAAAAATAAACATAAAGAACATATAAACTAAAATACCAAAAAATATAATAGATTAAAAAATACTTAAAAACTTAATATAATATCTTTGTAAATATAAAAAGGTTAAGAATTTATTTTCAGAAATATTTTGAATAGATGTTTGAAAAGATTATTTTAAAAACCCGGATATTTGAAAAATATTTAAAACTTATTTGAAATAGAGAGAGAGATCAAGAAAGTGCTATCAGGGTTTTAACATAAATTCTATGACTCTGTAACTTACCTGGAATATCTTGAAATCTTGAACTCTTCAATACTCATGAGTCTTCATTCTTGAGCTCTTGAAACTCTATATCAGCATCTTGAATCTACTCTTAATACTATATAGTCTTCTTAATCAACACCTGTCTAATATCCTGCACTATATACTATATATATCCTGATAAAACATTAGTATTTGTAATTTATATAATGTCCTATATTTGTTATCATAAAAACCAATACCAAGGGTACCAACAAATATTGCATAAATATTAATTAATTTAATTAATTTATAAGAATTATAAACTAATTAAATTGTCTAGTCAAAGGAGAATTCATCGTTTTGGTTGTGTGACTCGTTAGGTGTAAATTTGGTTAGCGATTAATATCGAACTATTTGGATATTAACTTTCACCTGTCACTTAGCAGCTGGTGTGACATTTTGGCCAAACTTATCGCTTACTTGGTTTCGGTAAAATCAGATTTTACTTTGTTAAGAATTATCCGGTTGTGACCTTTATTTACACCAATTCTCTTCGTCAAAACTATATCACTTTGGACTTATGGAATTTGGTAATGGTCAAAATTTCAATATCATCCATATTCAGCTCTATAGTCCAAACATAAAGTCTTTGGGTTCAATAATAACAATTATTATTAACCGAGCTACCATGGCCAGAGATTTTCACTTTGGGTTGACTTGAGTTGACCATGATACTAACCCTATATAATTGAGGAGACGAATCCTCTCTTAAATAGTGCTTCACTTCCAATACTTCCACTCGACCCAACTATAGTCACCAATGAATGTCGTGTCATGGTTTGACTATAATGAAAGTGGAGCTTTCATATTGAAGATCCACAGTATTCTCAAGTCGTGAGAACCGTGTAAATCATTCATATTGCTATTTTCTGTTTGACCTTAGTTATATTAACCAACGGAAAACTATCGAGTGATTCGTTCCATAGTTATCCAATAACTATCAGTATGTAACCCTTAGGTGCCTCCAGTAGTCATGAGTAATTCACTGCCCAACATTTGAGAGCGTTATGTAGTCTAACCTTAACGGATACATCGATATCCAATCTCGATGCATGTTGACTAGGAACATTTAAAATAACGTGTTTTATAATATTGTGATGCAATACTCATGATTACAACTATTTGTAATTATTATCACAAACACACCATTTATGGATTTTCCATTAAATATATTTCAATTAAGCATTTAATTAGTTATAACACATTATAACAAATATATAATAGAAAGAAAAACACTTTTATTACGTATGAGAAGTGATTACAGAGTTAACTAATTTATAATAAATTACAGAGTTGCTCCTAAGGCATACCTTTAACTCTATCGATCTCCCAGTTGCGCCTGTGACCAATTATGGAATTTCAATCTCATCCCTTCAATCAGCTTCTCAAGAGACGACCGAGCTAGGTCCTTAGTGAATGGATCTATTATGTTGTCCTTGGTATCTACCGTTTGTATCACGGCCTCTTGCTTCTCAATGAATTCTCTAATTAGGTGAAACTTTCAAAGAATGTGCCACGACTTCTTGTGCACTCTTAGCTCCTTTACGATCTGTATCGCCGCATTGTTGTTATCACAGAACAATGTCATAGGATTCTTGGTATCAGGAATCAGTTCGAGCTTGCTCAAAAGCTTGTGCATCCAAACTGCCTCTTTTGCTACTTTATTGAGGGCGATGTACTTAGCCTCCATCGTGGAACTAGCAATTGTTTCTTACTTGGAACTTTTCCAACTAACGGCTCTGTCATTTACTCTAAAGACATAGCCAAACACTAACTTACTATCATCTACATCACTTTGAAAGATCGAATCTGTATACCCCTTCACAAGGAGGCCTCCATTCCCGTATATAAGGAATAAGTCTCAATTATTTCTTAAATACTTCAGTATATATTTTACGACCGTCCAATATTTTTCTCCAGGATTAGACCGGTATCGGCTTACGCATCCTAATGCATACGCCACATCTGGTCTAGTACATAGCTTAGCTAACATTGTGGACCCTATGGCTGAAGCATAGGGGATCCTCTACATACGCTCTTTCCCCTCATTGGTACGAGGAGCGTCCTTCTTAGAAAAGACGATTTCAAACTGTGTTGCAATGTTTCCACGCTTGGAATTCTCCATGTTGAATCTTTTTAGTATGGTATCTATGTATAGGGATTTGGACAATCTCAACAGCCTCTTAGATCTATCTCTGTAAATCTTTGTACCAAGTATATAGGCTGTTTATCCTAAATCCCTTATGGAGAAGTTCTTGGAAAGCCAAACGATCGCTGATTGCAACAACGAAGTGTTATTGCCAATCAATAATAAATCATTAACATAGAGCACTAGGAATACTATAGCATTGCCCCGTTCCTTTCTGTATACGCATGCTTCCTATGTGTTTTGATAAAAACCAAACTGTTTGATTACTTTATCAAAACACTTGTTCCAACTCCTTGAAGAGTTTTTAAGTCCATAAATGGACTTTAATAACTTGTAAGCCTTACCCTTTCTCCCATTGACCGTAAAACCTTTGGGTTGCGACATATAAACGGTTTCTTCTAAATCATCATTCAGAAAAGCCGTCTTTATGTCCATTTGCCATATTTTGGTAGTCATAATGCTACGATGGCTAGAATAATCTGAATGGACTTAAGCATTGCTACGGGAAAAAAGGTCTTGTCATAATCAATACCTTGAATTTGACGAAATCCTTTTGCAACTTGCCTTGCCTTATAAGTCTCTACTTCCCTATTCGCATTTAGTTTTTTCTTAAAAATCCATTTGCGGTTGATGGGTTTTATCCCTTTGGGTACATCTAAAAAAGTCCAAACTTTGTTTTCATACATGGAATCCATCATAGCTCCAAGTTAGAGTGCAGAGTCTTTACTCTGCAGTGCTTGTTGGGAGGATAGAAGAGTATCATCATCCAAGACATAGTCCTCCTTCTTTCCATCCACGAGAAAATGCAATATCTCTCTTGTTAAAGGAAAGAAGAAGAAAGAGGTAGAAGAAGAACAGAAAACAGACTCAGAATCTCACATTTCGCAGCGGATCAAATATAATATCAAATAATAGCATTTATACAGAAAATCTTTATCAGTCACTTTACATTCAATACATCAGAGTTACAACCATTCATATATCAATTGGATAATTAAGATTAACTTGTCCCAGAAATACAAACAATATAATACAGCGGAATACACTCCATACGTTCCTGCCATCCAGCTTGCCTCCTGAGCTCCAGAACATCCTTACCTGAAAATCTGTAATACTCGGTCTGACCCGAGCATAACATCAAAGTAACACCCAGGTCAGGCTGGAAACCAGCGTGAGTAAACCCATCTATCATGAAATACCAATGCATAAAACTTATTTAAAACCCGAGGTAACTCGTACTTCTCTACGAGTCCACAACTTGTTATAGTCAACACTTATTTCACAAATCAATCCCTAAGTATCTTTACTTAGTTTCAAGGGTCCACATTATTCCATTCCAGCCTATTGATTTCACATATCAAATCTATATAGAATTATTGTAGATTACAAATCGAAGTGGTTCCGGGTATTTACTGATACCCGACTCCGGTCTCTTCGAATCTCATGCCATCTTAACCCAAGTTATTCAATTAAATACAATTCAACTTAAAATACAGGATGTCACTTTTACATAACAATTTATCATCGGTAGATAACCACATTATCACTGTCCACCCAAACATCTCATATCACAAAACATTTCATATCAGAGATATCAACCAATGCAAGGCATTTAACATCATTCATAAGTAAGATTGATCACTTCCTAATTAATTTAAATTATCTCTAATTATTATTAATTACTAACTTTAATCACTTAGATTACCTTTTCTTAACATTAATCAATTATAACCCAATTAATTAATCATCTTTTAATTATCCATCTTAATTAACCATCCTTGATTAATTATCCTTTAATTACATTAAGTAATTAACCGTAATTAATTACATATATTAATTAACCTCCCATTCATATTAATTACATTGATCCTTAATTAATTACTCAAATTAATTATTCTATAATCACTTATATTGATTAATTATCCTTTAATTAATCACACTCATTAATTAACCAACCCTTAATTAATTTCCTTAATTAATCAATCCTTTAATTAATTACACTAAGTAATTAATCCTTAATTACTACCATTAAGTAATTTCCCTTTAATTACTTACATCAAGTAATTATCCTTTAATAAATCACATTTAGTAATTGTCCATTAATTACCTACCTTAATTAATGACATTAAGTAATTATTCTATAATTACTTCATTAAGTAATTATCATTAATTAATTTCATTAAGTGATTAACTCTAAATAAATTAATCATCTTTTAATTAATAACTTAATTAATTAATCACATTTATAAATTAATCCTTTAACTTTGATTACACAAACTAATTACTAATTACCTTAATAATTTAATTAATTAATAATTTCTTAACTGATTTCATAAATTAACCATCCTTAATACATTAAATAAATTATACTTTATTTAATAACATCATTTAAGTCACCTTTAAAAACAAAAAGGAATTAACCTACTATAAAATTTACTTTAAACAAACAATTTTAAATCATTTTAACTTTGGAAAAACTTGTTTTAAAACTTATCAATACTTTGTTTAGAACTTGGTTTATACTTCTTTTGAAAACTTATTCCCTTTGTTAATCTTTTTAAAACTTGATTTATTTATCATCTAAGCAAAAAAACTTGATACAGACCCGAGCCCCAACTTCAATTACCCGAGCCAACCCGGAAAATTTCTCGAGCTAACCCCATGTTTCTCGCATCAATCTCAACTTCGAGTCAGCCTCGAGCATGCCCCCGAGTAAACTCCATCTTCCTCAACATCACAGAACAAACCAGACACACACACCCACGCGTGCACGTGCACCACCAAATCCTACCAACTCTGACCTTCGCCACGTCACCCATAGACAACGATCGATGATCCATGCTAGTACTCCGAACTCCCAACTCCGACGAAATCGTCAATACCCAAAATCGAGCAGATCATCACCCTCCTGGAACCAAGTTCGATCAGGAAAATCATCCTCACCATCTTTTCCGATCACCGGAGAACACGCAACTCTGCTCAAACCTTCGCTACGCTTCCACCTTCCCTCTACCACTCCTCCGTGCCCACTCGACGCCCCCGTGACACCGTAGTTTAGGACGAACACCCTCGACTTCAACAGGCCTTTAAACCCTACATTTCCCTTGCCGCGCCACCACGGCAAGAAATCAACCCTCCAGCCAATTTTGCCGAGCTCCTCGACCTATAAGCCTGCTTCAGCAACAAGCTCGACACTTCCAGCATCTTTGATCATCGGCAATTGATAAATACCTAGATTCTGATCAACTAACATTTCCTACCTAGAAACTTACTTAAAAATCTTGATATGATTTCTAAAAATCATAGTTTTACAAGACGAATAAGATTATATAAGTGAAACTCGTAATTGAATCATCTAATTTTTCTGATATATTATCATTTTACTATAATATTCACTTTACCAGATAATTTCTTGATAATACTATTTGTTAACATTTTTAAAATTTATATTACACCATCACCATCAAATTTTCTTTAAACACCATGTGCTAAAAATAATCAAGGAAGAAGAACTTGATTTTCCCTTGAACATATTTTAGTCTGTAGAACTAAGAACAGAGCATATCATTTTTCCCAGATATTCATGCAAACATCTATATACATATATACATGCATTTCTGTTTAACTAATCATGTAATCGCTTATCATAATTCATTTTAAGGAATTTCAGCATGCATCTATATTGAAGACAGATTTAAAACCTTTAAATAGATTTGTTTACTCACCTCATGTATGAACAGAGAAGCCTGGGATGTTTTAAAAGCTTGGAAATTTGTTTGAATTTTGATCTGCTACTGGATCTTGATTTGAAACTGAATTGAATCTTTGCTTGATTTATATTGATCTTGAATCCTGCTTAGCTTCAGGTTTGAGATTTGTAAAAGTTTGATGTTGTTTAATTTTTCTTGGTTTGTTATCTCAAGTTTGGTTTGAAAGAAATGAACAGATAAAAAAGAAATGAGAAAGGAGTGGAGATAATTATATAGCCTAGCTTATTAAATTTAAAAATAAAGAGAAATTGAAAAGAAAAAAGACACTTGTTAAATTGCATGATAACATTAGCTTACACATGTAATTACATATAATCTTAGGCTTACATTTGTTATTTAGATAATGTCTTTAGCTTACATTTGTAATTTCCAGGCATAAATATGTTATTATATGTATTTATATAATATTTTAAATTTAGTTTTATATTTATTCATGTCTTATGTAATTATATTTATACTTTCTCTTTATTTATTTATATATAACTTAAAAAGAAAATGATATAAAATTCCAATTTATTTATGAGATGTTTAAAATTGAATTTCAAATCCAAATTCTATTTACTATCATTTTTATTTAATTATCCAATTACCAGATGACAAAAATCCGGGTTATCACAACTATCATTTATATTATTAAAAGCATTATTCATAGAACACACATAATTAGTATTAACCACATAAATGCCATTATCAAGAATACCATCGTAGACTTTATTTCCATCCAAACTAATGTTCATAACATTATTTGCATAATGAAATATATATATATATATATATATATATATATATATATCCACTCTCAGACAATCTAGAAACAGAAAAAGTCCCATAAATAAAGTCTTTTACCAAATAGCAATCATTTAATACTAATAATAATCCATTAGGAAAAACTAAATGATAGTCTCCTACTACCGTTGCATCTACTATAGATCCATTAGCAACTTGGAGCCTCATCTCTCCTTTTGCCACACGATGTCAGTTCCTAAGCCCCTGTAATGAATTACATATATGAGTACTAGATCCAATATCTAAAACCCATGACATTTTATTGATTACAAAACAATTTTGAATAATAAATGTTTCTGATGAAGCCGTAGAACCATTATGCTTTCTTTCCCTAATAATATCCAAATAGTTAGGAAAATTCCTTTTCCAGTGACCTTTTTTGTTGTAGTGGTGACATTCATCCTTGTCATCAGTCTTCTTACTTTTCTTGTTCTTTTTACTATTTTCGCTTCTTCGAACTCTTTGAAGTTGATGCATTACCCTTAATAGTAAGTACATCCCCTTGTTCTGAAGATTATGACTCGGCCGACCCCAACGTATTGAGGAGCTCCACGAGATTCACATTCAACAAGTGTATGTTATAATTCACTATGAACGGTTCATACTAGGGTGAACAAAGTATGGGTTGGGTCGGGTTGGACCAAATATTTCATCCAACCTGTATACCCAATCCCATATGAGGTTGAATATGGGTTGGGTTGGGTTGAAGTATGGGTTTGGTCAGGTTTAGTAGGGTTGAGTTGGGTTACATAAGCCTAATATGAAAATGAGAATTTGAAAGAAAAAATCAAAATAAAATATTAAAATGCTCAACTCAAAATAGCAGATTTTAGTTAGCATAATGTATTAAATATAACCGATTCACTACAACTATTTTATTCGAATTTCATTTTGAAATACATCATGTAGAATTGATTCACTACATATTAGAGTAAGATTTTCATTCCACACATTAAAATGCTTCTCAAAATCTCTTAGGCAATCCTATGTGTTTTGATCGTTCTAATTTTACATGCATTGATATCGAATATGATTTTAAGTATATTTATTCTAGCATACATATGCTTTATTCTAGATGTTGACTATTCCAATTTTACATGGCTTAATATTGAATAAGTTTTTTTATGTAGGGTTAGGTTAGGTTAAAATAGGTTTGGGTTGAATAAAATATCGTATCCGACCTGTATATAGTATGAATTACAAATTACAACCCATATCCGACCCGATTTAGGTTGGGTTGGGTCGGATTTATGTGGGTTGGGTAAGGTTGGTGGGTTGGGTCGAGTATGGTTGTGTACACCCCTAGTTCGTATCAAGGAGTAAGCAAACCAAGGATCAAATCTACTTGTAATTTGTTGCTTATTCATAAATCTAATTGCGAAAGCCTATAGATATAGCCCTTCATCATTAGCACGTAATCGTCCACTTTTTGTCCTTTGGTCATCTTGGTATTGATCAGCTTTTTCATGAGCTCGTACGGTGCGGAACGTGAATGTTCACCAAATAAGCCTTGAGACAATCAAATATCTCGTGGAAAGTCATATTTTTATGATGCCTCTACAACGGCTTTTCAAATGTAGACAACACAAAAACTTAGGTAATCTTTAGGCCTAACACCCATGGTTCGTAAGCAAGTCGTAGTTCGGGGTTCGCATCATCTGCTGGTTGTTCTTTAGGTTCGCATGTAATAGTAGTCCAAAGGCGCCCGTAAGTCAATGCTATTTTAGTTGCTCTTAGCCAGTTGGTATAGTTAGGTCCGATAAGCTTGTCGGTTTCAGAAAACAGTTTTGGAGTTGTCATTTTCTGCAAGTTTAAGTGGTAGATTATTAGGACAAATATTAGTAGATGTTCTAATATTAGTAAGTTTAAACTTTATGTTTCATTTTACTAATAAGTTCCCACTAGTATTTTATGTTTTGCCAAACCTTAAGTCGAAACGTACAAGTCTTTCGACTTCACTAGTAGGTGTTAGGACTTGTATCTCTTGGAATTCTGACCTTGAGAAAAGCTCAACAAATCATACTTCCACATACAATGGATAACTCCTTATCTATTGTATCATACAAAACTCCTAACCCATGATACCTTATCCTAATCTGCCTTTACCTTGAGGAATGCTCAACAAATAAATTTGGAGTATTCACTCAGACCTACCATTTCGCGATGGCCTAAGTATAATGTACATACCTTGAGGAAAGCTCAACAAATACATGCAATTATCTTACCTTGTCTATTTAATATATTAATAGTACTACACATAACATCCTTAGCTTGAAGAAAGCTACACAACTAAAGAGTATGCAAGTAATCTATTAATATATAAATAGTAGAGGACAACATTATATTGAAGACTCATAATCTTCAATACATATAATATTATGTGATATTGACTTATGGAATTATGTAATTCTTATGAATTACTCTCATGATTCAAATGTTACACACATCAGAAATCACGGTACACGTACATTTACATAAATATTTATTCCTTAAGTTTATTTGGATTTTTTTAATGTTCCACTTTTAGTATACATTCATATTATATAAGTTCTATTATCAAATAACCTTTATATTTTATATTTTATATTACTTATATAACAGTCTAATGTATAATATTATATTAATTAAATCTTATTTATTTCATATTAATATAATATTTATATTCATTAATTGTTATAAATTATAACTTTTATAGTATGACATATATCATATACACGTGTATATTATTTAATTATTTAACCTTTTAATTTATTTATTTAATTAAACTCTTTTAATTAAATCATATTAATTTCAAGTTTTATTTGATATACGTACATGTATACTTATATCATTTCAAACATTTTAAAATAACATAACATATATAATAATATATAATACATGTATTCATTTATTAATTAACTTAATTAATCAATTTATTTTATTAATATTATTAATAAAATTTTAATTTGTATCATTTTTCAAACATTTTGAAAAAATTTATTATATTATAACTTTTATAATATATGCATATTTTATTTTAAATTTAACTTTTAAATTTAAAATATTATATATTTTAATCTTCAAACAATTTAGAAAATTAGCTTAATGCCCAATTCAAATTGGGATCTTCTATTAGGGGCAACCTTTTGAGCTCATATATATATTTGGGCTAGGGCAGTAGTTAGGTAGGGTAGAGTACATATTTACCCAAACCCAATCCTCGACACTACAATTTTAGACACCCTACTGTCTGGGCTGTGACCTTAATTAATTAACCCTAACATGACTAATTGGACCGTATAGGTTACTCAGATACTATTATTGGAACTGGGCCAGCTCGTAGCAAAAGTTATGGGTGAATTTCAAAAAAATTCCCTCGTTGGATCTTTATTAGGCCTATGAAGTTTAATTTATTTAGAACATCTCCAAATGTTATTTAAATAAAATCTATTAATTTATTTAAATTTATGAATTTTATAATTTTATTTAATTCATATATTGGAGGGGTGTGTGTGTATCTATGTGTATGTGTGTGTATCATATACACATATATATGTGTGTGCATGTGTAACATATCAACCCTGCAAGATATAACGTGCCCGTGCGTAGTTGTTGGGATTTACATAGCAACAGACATGTTAGTTCATCCAATATGCAAGTATGTATATTTTCCAAATATATGTATGTATATAAACTATAATATTATATAAATATCTCATATATATACGTTAATTTTGTTTAAATAATTTTATATAAATGTATAATATATATATATATATTTGCACATATATATAATCTCATAAATAAAATATTAAAACTATATATATACATATTATTAAAATATATTTATTTAATTATAAATAAATTATTTAAAATATTAAAATAATTTTTTAAACCTTGAATAGTATATGTATACATATATATAATAATAAACCAATATACACATAAAAATATATTTATAATAAATATTTAAACATATATTAATTAATAAAATTATTCAAGATAATTTTTTTATTAAATGCCAGGTCATGTGCACAGCTCAGAAATAATTTTATATATTTTCTTATTTAAAATTCATTTTAATTGAATATTTATTTGAAAGATAATAAAATATTAATAAATAATGGCTTTCTAAACTTCATTTTAAATTTTAAATTTCTAATAATTCCTAAATGATATTTTAAAGTTTGAATTTTTTTTCCATATTTTTCTCGGTTTAAATTAATTTTATATTAATTTATTTAACTTTAATCGTTTTTAATAATTAATTTTAAAAATAAAAAAATAATTTTTTTATTTTTTTTCATTTTTTGGATGAGAGCTTATTTGGTGCTATTATAATTCTATAAAATTTAAAATTATTTTTTTAACATATTCAAGTTAATATAATTTATTTATGAAGTAAATTGATTTAATTTAAACAATAATATATTCAGGTTAAACAATATGTATAAAATTATATGATTAATTTAAACAATAATATGATGTGATAACTAATTATAAACTATATATATGTAATTAGATAGTATATTAATTTGAAATATAAAATTATATTATTTTTACATATGGTTGTACTGGCCTGACATATATGATATAATTTTTTTTAACATAAATATATACATACATATAACCAAAACTATTTTGTGACACTATTGCTTGGATATCAGAATCGTCACATAACAAACAATATAATATCTATACATATATGATAAAGACATTGTACTAAAAACCATCGATCATACTCTTATGAAATCATACCTTAATTCCAAAGCCTTGAAGTACACCTTGAAAAGATAAACCCTCCCCTTTGAAACCCTTTCTGATTCAACAGATTGCTAGTCTTTAAACTATTGACCTTCAGCTACCGGATCGTGAAGAGATTTGATTTGAGCTTGTAGTAATGGATATGCAAGGGTATAATTTTGGCCAATAAGTAAGTGAATAGGAGGCAGCAAAAGATCTTATCTAATTAAGGTTAGGGATTCTTACATACTGGATAGAAAGAAGAGAAAAGTGGATCTAACCTCATAATCTTTCTTCTTTAATCTGAGCTATCCAAAATCAAGTCCCCTTCTACTAAAATTGAGCTGCCTTATGCCCATATGTGCTGCCGAAATTAGCAAGCCCTACGATGGGCTTTAAAGCCATTTAAGTCAATATAAAAATAATACACAATTAAATCCAATTTAATTGCTTATCGATATCATATATCGATTGATTGATTTATAACTATTATAAATATATTTTGTAATATTTATTTCTCAATTCATAAACAATTTTAATTAATATTTCATAAATATTAATTAATTTATACCAATTGTAAACTATTTAAATTGTTTAGTCACGGGAGAATTCATCTTTCCGGTTGTGTGACTCGTCAAGTGTAAATTTGGTCAGCGATTAATATCAAATTATTCGAATATTAATATTCACACATCACTTAATAGGTGGTATGACATTTTGTCCAAATTTATCCCTTACTTGGTTTCAGTAAAATCAATTTCACTTGGTTAAGCATTACCCTGTTGTGACTTTTATTCACACCAATTCTCTTTGTTAAAACTATATCAATCTGGACTTATGGAATTTGTTAATGGTAAAAATTCCAATATCGTCCATATTCAACTTCATAGTCCAAACACAAAGTCCTTGTTTTAATAATAATAATAATTATTTACCGAACTACTCTAGCCAGAGAGTTCGACTTTGGATTGACTTGAGTTGACCGTGATACTAACCCCATATAATTACGGAGACGAATCCTCTCTTGAATAGTGCTCTACTTCCAATACTTCCACTTGACCCAACTATAGCCACTCAATGGAGACGTGTCATGATTTGACTATAATAAAATTGGATCTTTCATATTAAAGATCCACGGTATTCTAAAGCCAAGAGAACTGTGTAAATCAGTCGCATCTATATTTTCTGTTTGATCTTAGCTATACTAACCAACAGAAGAATATCGAGAGAGTCGTTCTATGGTTTTCCAATAGCTAACAATACGTAACCCCGTATGCCCCCAACAGTCATGAGTAATCTGATAGAGATAGGGTATACCATAGGAAAAATTCGTCAATTTATTGTAAATTAATTAACCTTGTAGTCAATTCTCGTTCGTAATAAAGGTGTTTTTCTTTCTATTTTATATTTTTTTATAATGTGTTATAAATTATTAATTAAAACAATTGAATAGAAAAATCCATAAATGGTGTGTATGTGATAGTAATTACAAATAGTTGTAATCATGAGTATTATATCACAATGCTATAAAACACATCATTTTAAATGTTCCTAGTCAAGATACATCGAGACTGATGTATCCGTTGAGACTAGAGTGTTTAGCGCTCTCCAAATGTTAGGTAGTGTATTACTCATGACTGCCGGAGGCACCTAGAGGTTATTTACTAATATTTAATGGATAACTGTGCAATGACTCAGTTGATAGTTTTCAATTGGTTATATAACTACGATCAAACAAAAAACATCAATGTGACGAATTAACATAGTTCTCTCGACTTAGGAATACTGTCAATCTTCTATATGAAAGCTCCACTTTGATTACAGTCAAATCATGGTACAACGTCCATCGGGTTACAATAGTTGGGTCGAGTGGAAGTAGTGGGAGTGAGAGAATTCGTCTCCTCAGTTATATGGGGTTAGTATCACGGTCAACTCAAGTCAACCCAAAGTCAAATATCTGGCCAGAGTAATACGGTTAATAATAATTGTTATTATTGAATCAAGGACTTTGCGTTTGGACTATAGAGTTGAATATGGACGATGTTGAAATTTTGACCATTACCAAATTCAATAAGTCCAAAATCATATATTTTTAACGAAGAGAATTGGTGTAAATAAATATAACAACCAGGTAACGCAATCTAATTAAAATTGGATTTTATCGAAACTAAGTAAGCGATAAATTTGGCCAAAATATCACCACCTGCTAAGTGACGTGTGAACGTTAACATTCGAATAGTTCGATGTTAACCGCTGACCAAATTTACACCTGGCAAGTCACACATACGAAATGATGATTTCTCTTTAGACCAAACAATTTAATTAGTTTATAATTGTTATAAATTAATTAAATTAATTATTATTTGTGAAATATTTCTTATAAAATTTTGAATATGATTTGAGGAATAAATATTATTGTATATATTTATAACAGTTATAAATATATCGATCGATATGCGATATCGACAAGCAATTAAATAAGATTTAATTAGTAATATTTATTTGGACCTAAATGGGCTATTAGCCCATGATATTACGGTGATATTTCTGCAGCAATAGGGATGTAGAAGGCATCTAAAAATGTGCTAGAGGTATTTTAAATGGATGCCCCAGATTTAGGGAGAATGTGTAAGAGATATGATCCACCTTTCTCTCTATTCCTTCCACTATAAAAGGACCCATAACCCTAATGCAAAAATGAATTTTTTGGTTGTCATTTCCCATCATTGTTGCCCGAATTTATATACATAGGAGCTCCAAAAATTTCATCGCAAATCAAACTCAAAGCAACAACTATCGGATGGTCAACGGTCTACGATTAAATTATTAGTTGTCTACCGAATTGAGAAGAATTTTGAGGAGGGAGATTCATCATTACAAGGTGCACTTCAAGGCATTTGTTTTGGTATGTGTTTATTATACCATATGACTTATGATTGTTGTATAATATTGTATTGTTTGTTTGTATATAATTATTATATTGTTAGTTAGGTGAGATTCTTATAAGCATCAATGTTTTTACATATTAGATTGGTTATATGTATGTATATTATTAAGGAAACCATTTTTATAGATCAGACGTATACACAGCCAAATAAATTTATTTTAGTTATTATTCTTTTATTAATTAATTTATATATCTTTATTGATACTTAGCTTGGAAGCACAAACTTTTGGTTTGACCGTGAAGTTCCAAAAATGCCCTTATATGTATTTATCTTTATTAATAGTTGTAATATCTTTGGTGTCACACTTTTTTATATCAACATGAACTACCAAAAATACACCCTTCTAAAAATATTATTAAATATTGATATCACTTAAAAGTGGGATCTAATAGATAAGTTTCCTTTACCAATTCAAAACGTCCCTCTATGGATATTATCGAAATCTTATTATCACTTAAAAATAGGATCTAACAAATTAATTTTTTTTAAAGTCGTTTATTGTTAATTAATAGCAGAAGAAAAAAATCCAAACTAATAAAAAATTAAATTCATTATTTATTAATTAGTAATAGAAATAAAATTTCAAACTAACAAAAAAAATCAGACGGTGCAATTTAGAAAGAAAAATTAAAACTAACTACATATCATTTTAACACTTTAATAATAGTTGTAATATCTTTGGTCGCACTTTTTTGGTATCAACATGAACTACCAAAAATTCCCTTCTACAAATATTATTAAATATTAATATCACTTAAAAGTGGGATCTAATAGATAAGTTTCTTTTACCAATTCAAAACGTGCCTCTACGGATATTACCGAAATCTTAATATCACTTAAAATAGGATCTAACAAATTAACATTTTTTAAAGTCGTTTTTTATTAATTAATAGCAGAAATCCAAACTAATAAAAAATTAAATTCATTCTTTATTAATTAATAATAGAAATAAAATTTCAAACTAACAAAAAAAATTAGATGTTGCAATTTAGAAAGAAAAATTAAAACAAACTGCATATCATTTTAACAAAAAGATGACTAAATATTTTTGCAAATTTTATTTTTCGAATGAGTTAAACCTATACAATTTGCAAAAAAACAATTCATGCGCGAAGTGTGTGCCATCATCATGCGTGAAGCGCCTGCCATACCGCTCGTTTATTAATAGTTGTAATACATTTGGTGTCAAACTCTTTTATTGTCAACGTAAAATATCAAAAATGCCTCTCTATAAATATTATCAAAATTTGGTATCACTCAAAAATAGGATCTCGCAATTAAGCTTCATTTACAAATTCAAATTTTCATCGATAAATATTTACCAAGTTTTAATATCACTTAAAAATAGGATCTACCAAATAAACTACTTTACGAATTCATTTTTTATAAATTAATAAAATAAATAAAATTTTAAACTAACAAAAAATTAGATATTGCAACTTAGAAATAAAAATTCAAATTAATTGCGTATGATTCAACGCAAAAGTATGGCTAAATATTTGTAGATAACATTTTATTTTAAACTTATTAAAAAAATAAAATTTGTACAAAAACAATTCAAACGTCTTCATTACGCGCGAAGCGTGCTGTAACGCTCGTATTGTAATATGTCATATAACATAAATTAAACGACTAATATTTAATTATGTCATCATATCATGTTAATAATTGATCTTATATTTTATATACACATATTTACACTAATTATAATTTTAGGTAACAACAAAGTATTTTTAATAATTATTTACGAGTATTTAATATTATTTAAATCAAAATAAAAGTTGAATAATTCATACAAAACAATATATCTTTCAAAAATTAGATTTTAAATTTTATAAAATTATTTCATCATTATATTATCTCTAGACCAATTTCCTAAAATTTAAAAATTAAAATTTTTATTTTGAATAAAAATCATTTATATATGCGGCCGATAACAAATAATTAATAAAAATTAATTTTAACTAAGAAAATTATGGAATTTTTTTAACTTTAAAATATCATGTTTGAGTTTATAAAAATATAAAATTTGTAAAATATATTACGAAAATATCTTTAACATTATTTTAATGCTTTTCAGTTAATATATATATATATATATATAATTTAATGATATAAAATTATAGTTAAATATTTCATGTTCTGTGTATTTGATCGGGAATGCAATAAAAAAATAAAAAAATATTTATTTTTATTTAGTTTTCATAAATGATAATTATATATATATATATATTTAAATACATATATTTATAAATACTTTAGATATTATAAATATGATTATATATAAATACACACACATATATATATAATTTTATTACTGTAAAATACACGTGCATAATTTAAACAAAATATAACTTTATATATTGTGTGTGTGTATGTATATATATACATATGTTACATATTTATATAGTTATTTATTTAATTAATATCTAATTCTATATATATACGTATTATTAATATTTTACATGGATACAATACATATATTTTTCATATATGTATATATAAGTATATATCTATATTGTTTTAATATTTATTTAAATAATAAGTTTATATACATACATATATTTGGATAATATACAATGCAAATAAGATGAGGTAACATGTCCGTTGCGATGCAAATCCCAACATCTATATACGGGCATGTTATACTTTGCACGGATTATTATGTTACAATGCACACACATACATATATTTATATGATACATATGTGTACCATTATATTTAACTGAATATAAATTAAATAAAAATCCGTCTATTACTTATAAACTTAAATGAAATAAGAGTTTTATTTAAATTAAATTTAGGAATATTCTAAATAAATTAGATTTCATAGGCCCGGTATAGATCCAATAATTGAATTGTTTTTTGAACTTCACCCATATCTTCCGTTGTGGTCTGGCCTAGTACCAACAATGGTATCAGAGCCCAATAGCCCATGCAATCTAAATTAGCCATGTTATGGTTAACTATTAATCTCACAGATCAAAAATTGTCCCTAAAGAAAAGGCCTGGATTTGAATTGGGCCTTGGGCTAATTTTCAAACTTGCTTGAAAGTTTAAAATAAAAGAATTTAAATTTAGTAGTTAAATTTTAAACATGATATAAAATATTATAAAAGTTATAATATAATTAAGTTTTTCAAAATGTTTGAAAATAATTTAAAATAATTTCAAAATTTTTATATATTTGTTAATATGATTAATAAATTAGTTAAATTAGTTAATTAATGGAAACTATGTACATGTATTATATATTATGATATATATTATGATATTTTAAAATGTTTAAGATACCGTAAGTATACATGTATGTACAAATAATGATTTCCGAATTTAAAACAATTTAATTAAAATAGTTTAGTTAAATAAATTAATTAAAAGTTAATTAATTAAATAACATATACATATATATATATATATGTATTTGTGTGTGTGTGTGTGATATATGTTTTATACTATAAAGGTTATAGTGTATATATAAATATATACAAGTTATTTTAATATAAATTTAATTGAAATGTTAATTAGTTAAAACTAATTAATTGAAATTTTAATTAGTTAAAACTAATTAATTAAATAATATTTAAGTAATATAATGTTATATATAAGACTATTATATAAGTAATATGAAATACAAAATTAAATAATAAATGAACTTATAAAATATGACTGTCTAAATTTAAAGGTGGAATAATAAGAAACCCTAAATAGACTTAGGAATAAGTACATATGTAATTGTACGTATACCGTATTTTCGATATGTACGAAACTTGAATCACAAGAGTAATTCATAAGAATTACATTGTTCCATAAGTCGATGTCACTCAAATTTATATACGTTGAAGATTATGAATTTCAATATAATGTTGTTATCTACCATATATATACTAATAAATTACTTACACAGTCCTTAGTTGTTGAACAGACTCAAGCTAGGGATGTTATATGAAGTATTATTAGTATACTGAATAGACAAGATAAGATAACTATATGTATTTGTTTAGCAGACTCAATGTGACGACCCACTGCCTCGACCCTTAGAAATCGACACTAATACATCCTCGGTATTCACATGCCGTAAATCCAAGTGCCGAAGATGTAGGTTATCATGGGATAAAAGAAAATAAAGGTAGAAGACAAAAAAAAATAGAATCTCACATCATATTCAACATTTAATTATACATATGAGTAGTACATGCAATTACTCCAAATTGCTCCATCAGAGTTCTAGTAAGTACTAATCCAACCAGGATATTTATAACTGCATATCCTCATAAGTGCTGGTAGATACATCATATATAATGCAACATAATTAATATATAACTTTCTACTAAGGACCCAAAATGCTCCATGCTTCTTCTCGAAATGCTCCATGCTACCTAACTACTTAGTTGCTCGAAAAAAATAAAGCACCCAGAGTTCAAAGGAAAAGGAAAATAAACTCCGGGTCAGTCATGCGATTGGTGTGAGAAACTTAAATATGAATATTTGAAAACAAAGGGTATCTCATAAGACCATGCCATACATAAACACGGAACGGGTTTTTACTTTATGATAACCAAAATCTTTACTACGAAAATTTGGTAATATTATTTTTAGTGACATTCTTTTGAAAACAACTTTCAGGTAAATATACATAATCTTAGCCGAAATTGTTACATTATAAAATTTCAGCATACTAGGCTCTACAATCAAGTCCAAAGGAAATTATTAGAGAATGGATTCCCTACAATGGCAAGGTAAGAGACAACCTTCCATACAGTACATCTCTAGAGGAATGTACCGAGGATTAACACTTTGAAACCTCTACACCTGGCAAGACCGGCCTACCCACAGACCCATCTAGTGGCGGATAGAACCGAATATGACATCACCCCAGTCGCAACCGACCTATCCGGGATCCCATAGTATACACAACGTACTCTATATATAGAGAGTAATCTAGAAAGGTAATGACCATAGCCTAATGGTTGTGAACCACATAGGCTAATGGTTGTGAACCACATAGCCTTATGTCATGCCCTGTTTAAGCTATTTCCTGGTGATGAGGCCCGAGGTAATGATTACCTTTCTCATAGCTCATTTCACTTTAGATGCCACATTGCCAATTCCATCACACACTATTGATTTCAACAAATATACGACCTCTGAGCTCATACGTCTCAAAGAAGGGTGTTAGTGTAAGAGAGTTACTTCCTACACCACCAAACAGAATTACGTTTGTAAAAATCAATGTACGTGTATGTTAGAAATGCAATGTCATACATTCGTCCATACAAGTTGTCCAAGAATAGGACAAACCGAAGGAACCCTCCTACTACATTCCGTCGAGAATCACCCCTAGGATTAGCAGCGAGGAGGGCTTGCATCGAAGATCAAATGAATATATTACTGCCTCATATATATGATATGGGAAATTTCCCCTAAAGGTCAGTGACAAGCAGCTCTATATTCCATCTTATAATTTATTATCATTCCATGTCTTCACCTTCAAATGCGTAAATTGGTTCAAAGTGGTTTTCAAAAAGGAATCACCCAAATCAGATCTCGGTTCCTTCGAACCAATCACTGATAAAAGATGTTAAGTTTGAGGGTAATTACCATTTCATTTATCAATATCCTTTATCAAATAAAATATCTCTTTAAGAGATATAAATTTTTAAATCATATTCTTTTCCATATATACGGAATCATCAAACCTCTCTTTAACTTTGAAAATACCAAATCAAAATCATCTCTCATAAATCACATTGCAAAACCTTATTAAGTAAAAAGGGTCGATAGAAATTATACTAATTCTACTCAACATTAAATTCCGTATTCAACCTTTACTATCCGTCGAATAACGGCTAAATAACCTTTTAAATTCACAAGGATAGTACGGATTCCCTCTTCGGAATTTAATACCAAGTATAAAAAGGTTATTTCTATACAATCCAAGTTGCATTAAATTTGGAAAAATTAAATCTTTTATACTTGCCTCGTTTTCGACATTTTGACCTTATCTATCTCTCGCCCAGGAAATAGGCCAGGTGAGTCAGGGCACAGGTTTCTCTTGAACATCTCCTTAGTTTAAGCACCTCACATCCAAATCTCACGAAGAGAAAAATCCAGTCTACTTATTGGTTTTAGAGCTAAAATTAAATCACTTAATTATAACATCTTTTCATTAAATCATTTATTTAAACTCTTTAAAATAAATTATAAAACCTCTGAGTTATCTTTAAAATACTTAATTGTTTATTTGAAAACATTTATAAAAAGTTTAGGAAAGAATACTTAAATTTAAAGCCATATTTCAAAAGTTATTAAACATTGCTGCAAAAAGTGCTGCGAATAGTGTTTTAAATGTTTATTTGATCAAAACAACTTTTCTATCATTTAGAAATCCACTTTTATAACTCAAATCTATTTTAAAACATTTTAATATATTTATATAATTTATTCCGTATTTTTAAAGAATAAAAAATATCCATTTTAAGGAATTTATCGCTTTGGTGTCCGAACCGTCAAAGCGCGATTATTTTGAAAACTTAATTTGCTCATATTTCAAAATCTACTAAATGAAATCTCAATCATTTTCTTTTGTTTGAAAATTATGATTACAAGAGTTCGGAAAATTCTTATTCCAAAGAATTCCGACTTCGAATCCATCGTATAAATGGATTAAAACTTTTACTTTGCGAAATCGCGAAACCACCGTTACACGACGCTCCTATTTTTTACTCAACTTTCATAACTTGCCCAAACTTTACCAAATTGGGTTTTAGTATGTATAAAACATTCATAAACCATTTTAAAGAGGTTTAACAATCTTATATACACCATTTCATTTATTAAAGGAAAGTGATTTCCTTTGTGATATTCGACATGTATTAAACGTGAATTGTTTACACATCCAAACAAAGATATTATCGTATCCAAACATGGTTCGCAATCATTATAACCAAGTATAGCCAAACATATATATCATCCAAAATATCATAATATAAATAGAGTTTCTCACCTTGAATTCGTTCCTAACTTTACGAAAATTTGCTATAGCTTCGCTATGATCGCACCGGAGCCTATGGAATCGAGCATTGGACCTTTGAGAAGGCTCGGCCTATGCTTGCAAGTGGAGGTGGGCTCGGCCTCGAGTGGTGGATGGTGTGGCCGTGGGTTTAAAGGGGGTGAAGGAGGAGATTTGCTTTGGTTTGGAAGTGTTTGTATAATATATATACACTATATAATTTTAATTACTTTTTGCCATAATTTTCTTCATTAATTTCCTAAGGTAGGAAGCCATTAAAGTAGAGAGGGGAAGTGAAGAAAGCTTAGGAATTTAAGAGCAAATGAAGTGAAGATGGATGGTGGTATTTATAGGCAAAAATATGAACTAAAATATCATGATATTTATTTGCCATTTCATCACTGTTGCCTCATCCCTTTGCCTTCCTCCCCCATCACCCTGCATGACCGAACATCCCCCCATTTGACTACTCCATGCACTTGTACTTTGGGTGTAAGAGGTTGACTTTGGGTATCTTAAGGATAAAGTTTAGGAAAATACCTTAGATATTCTGTAATATATATATATATATATATGTGTGTGTGTGTGTGTGTGTTTATATATGCTATATGTATGTATATGTGTGCATGTGACATATATATGCATGTATATGTGCATACGTATATCACAATGATCCATAATGTTGCACAACTTTTCTACATTGAATCGTTACGGATTTTGATTTCGATTTTCGGTCATATTTTCACTTCTTATTTAATATATATATATATATATATATTTGTAAACAAAGTTTGATAATAATATTTCTATCATTATGTAATTAAAAGGGATTATTTAACGATCAAAATAATAATTAAATCATTTAAACTCAATTTAAATTCAAAAATCATTTATTTCGAAATATTGGTATCATTGATAATGTCATAAATGGATTTAAATTTCAAAAATAAAATAAATAATTTATTACATATTCTCACTCGTATAGATAAATAAGTGTATGTATCTAGCTCCATGCACGATGTCGAATGGTCAAGAGCCGTTTATTGGTAAAACAGTTTTCGGTCATTTTATCGATATTTTCCAAGGTGTATACCTTTGTATATATTTGTTAAAAATAAGATTACCAATATTATTTATTGTTCAAAACATTATCATTTATGTTAAAAAATCTTATATTTGAATATTTTAAAAATAAATATAATTTATCAAACTGATAAACTTGCGGGTCGTTACACTTAAGGTACATATACCATACTTAGGCCATCGCGATATGGTAGGTACGAGTGAATAATTTCGTTTCGATTTGTTAAACAGACTCAAGGTCGAAGCAAAATTAGGACAAGGCAGCAAAGGGTTAGGAGTTGTATATGATTCAACCGATAAGGAGTTATCCATCGTCCGTGGAGCTATGACTTATTAAGCAGACTCAATGTCGGAATTCCAAGACAGACGAGTTCTAATACCTACCAGTGAAGTCGAAAGGCTTCCATGTTTCGACTTAGGGTTTTGTGAAACATAAAAGACTGGTGGGAGGTTATTAGTAAAATGAAACATAAAGTTTAACTTTACTGATATTATAAGAACATATGCTATGATTCGTCCAAATAATCTATGACTTAAACTTGTAGAAAATGACAACCCTAAAAGTATTTTCTGAAAACGACAAACATGCCGGACCAAACTATATCGACTGACTAAGAGTAATTAAAATAGTATTGACTTATGAGTGCCTTTGGATTGCTATTACATGCAAAACCTAAAGAAAACTCCGCCAATGATGTGGACCCCAAACTAAGACTTGCTTATGAAAAATGAGTGTTAGACCTAGAGATCTCCCAAGTTTTCATGTTGTCTACTTTAGACAAAGCCGTTGTAGAGGCAACGTGAAAATATGTCTATCCATGAGATATTTGATAGTCTCAAGGCCCTGTTTGGTGAAAAGTTATGTTCCGCAAGGTACGAGCTTACGATGAAACCGTTCGATACCAAAATGACCAAAGGGCAGAAAGTGGATGATTACGTGTTAATAATGAATGCTATATTGATAGGCTTTCACAGTTGGATGTAAAAATAAGTAATAAACTACAAGTAGACTTGATCCTTGGTTCCCTTACTTCTCAGTATGAACCATTCATACTGAATTATAATATGAACCAATTAAATGTGAATCTCATGGAGCTCCTCAATATGTTAAGGTCGGCCAAGTCCATATCTAAGGATCAAGGTGTCGTACTTACTGTGAAGGGTAGTGCATCTTCTTTAGAGAATTAGAAGAAGCGGAAAAGAGAAGATAAAAAGAATAAGAAAAGTAAGAAGACCGATGACAAAGGTGAATGTCACCACTGTCATAAGAAAGGTTACTGGAAAAGGAACTGTCTTGACTACTTAAAGATTGTTAGGCAAAGGAAGCAGAACGGTTCTGCGACTACATCAGGTATATTTATGAGTCAAAATTGTTTTGTAATCAGTAAAATGTCCTGGGTTTTAGAGACTGGATCTAATACTCATATACATAAACCTTACAGGGGCTTAGGAATTGGCATCGCATGGCAAAAAGAGAGATGAGGCTCCAAGTTGTTGATGGATCAATGGTAGATGCAACGGTAGTAGTAGACTATCGATTAGTTTTTCCTAATGGATTAGTACTAGTATTAAATAATTGCTTTTATGTAAAAGACTTTATTTATGAGATTATTTCTGTTTCTAGATTGTCTGAGACTGGATATATATTTCATTGTGCAAATAATGTTATGAATAGTTTGGATGAAAATAAAGTTGTAAAGGTGTTCTTGAAAATGACATTTATGTGGTTAATACTAATTATGTGTGCTCTATGAATAATGCATCTAACAATATAAAACAAGGTTATCTTTAACATTGTAGGCTAGGTCATGTTAGCGAGAACGACTACACAAATTGAGAATCGAAGGCTTTCTATCGTCAGTTGATTCTGAATCATTTGAAATGTGTAAATTGTTCTTGAAAGGTAAAATGACTAAGCACCTCTTCAGTGGGAGTAATGAAAGAATTGATGAATCCGTAGGGCAGTACATAGCGATGTATGTGGCCCAATGCCTATAGTTACGAAAGATAATAGTTCTTAATTTGTTACTTTTTGCTGATGATTTCTTGAGACTAGGATATGTGTATCTTATAAAGAATAAATCTTACGTCTATGAGAAATTTGTTGAATATAAAAATGTAGTGGAAAATCAAACGGGCCATAAGAGTAAGATCCTTCAACCAGATCGAGGAGGCAAGTATGTTGGACAAGACTTCCAACAATACTTAAAAGATAATGGGATTATCTCTCAGGTTACTCTACTCTATACTCCACAACACAACGGTGCATCGGAGCAAAGGAACCGAACCCTATTAGATATGGTTCATTACATGATGAATAAGGGTGAGTTACCTCTGTCCTATTGGGAATATGCGCTAGAAACCGCAGCACATATGTTGGACTTGTTACCCACTAAATCTGTGCCTAAAACACCATATAAAATGTGGTATGGTAAGAAACCCCAACTCAAGCACTTGAAGGTGTGGGGTTGTCCGACGTACATTAATGACATTGGTCCGAATAAAATAGAGACAAGAACGATTCTGTGTAAATTTATAGGATATCCCACAAACTTGATGTGATATATATTCTACAATACCGAGGAACAAAATATCATTTTTTTCTTAAAACACCGTCTTTTTAGAAAAGTAATTTCCATCTAAAGAAATTAACAACGAGGTTATAGACTTGGATAAGACCCAAGAAATTAACACTTAAACTGGAACAGTAGGAGAACTAAGTTCACCCGTATACGAAAACATGCAGCCTATTAGAAGGTCTAGTAGGGAATCTCATGCATTAGAAAAATACTATGGTTTTCTCGTGGATGGCAAGAAGGAGGACTGTATCTTAGATGACGACACTCCTCTATCCTTCCAACAAGCACTACAAAGTAAAGACTCTTCACTGTAGCTTGGAGCAGTGAAATCCGAGATGGATTCCATGTACGAAAACAAAGTTTTGACTTTGTAAAATGTACCAGAAGTTAAAACTCATTGGCTGCAAATTGGTTTTTAAGAAAAACCTAAATGCAGATAGAGAAGTCGAGACTTATAAGGCAAGGCTAGTTGCGAAAGTATTTCATCAAATTCAAGCTGTTGATTATGACGAAACTTTCTCACCCGTAGCCATGCTTAAATCTATTCGGATCATGGTAGCTATCACTACATTCTATGATTACAAGATATGGAATATGGGTGTAAAGACGGCTTTTCTAAATGGTGATTTAGAAGAAACCGTTTATATGTTGCAGCCCAAGGGTTTTGTGGTCAGTGGGTGTGAGAGCAAAGTTTGCAAGTTGTTAAAGTCCATTTATGGACTTAAATAAGATTCAAGAAGTTGAAACAAGTGTTTTGATAAAGTAATCAAACAGTTTGGTTTTTGTTAAAACACAGAGGAAGCGCGCATATATAGAAAGGAACATGGCAATGTTATCGTATTCTTAGTACTTTATGTCGATGATCTATTATTGATCGGCAATGAACATCGTTGTTGTAGTCAATGAAAGCTTCGCTTTTCAAGAACTCTCCACAAAGGATTTAAGAGAAGCGGCCTATATACTTGGTATAAACGTCTATATAAATAGATCTAAGAGGTTGTAGGGATTGTTCCAATTTCTGTTGTAACGTCCGCCTTTCATACTTCGAAAGACGATTCATTAAGGATGAAAGAAAAAGAAAGATAAGAAGAAACTACACAATGACAGAATCTCACCATGAATCAGAACAACATATAATAGATAATATAAAAATATTACATAGTCATTTTCATAATACTAATACATCAGAGTCATTACATCTTCAACTGGACAGTTATAACTACTTGCCCATACAAAATACATAGATCACACATAAACACAGTGGAATAAGATAATAACTAGCTAACGATGAAGCCACCTGCTCCAGTTCCTTCAAAATGCTTCCGTAAGAAAACTGGATCACTTGGCTACTCATACAAATTTGAGTACCTAATAGTTTTAGGAAAAGAAAATAAAACTCCAGGTCAGACATGGGTCTGGTGTGAGTAAACTCAAACAACTTTATTTTTTCTTTTCATAAACGCTTTGAAAATCAAAGGTATCTCATAAGACCACATCACACATAAACACGGACGGGTTTTTACCTTATAATTGCCAAAACACTTTATATAAAAATCCGGTGATATTATGATAATGTCTAGGGTTTTCAAGTAAAGTAGAACATAGCTGAAATGCTTGCATCTCACATTTCAATATATTTGGGTACAACTAAATTTGTACGGCACTTATTGGAGAATGAATTCCATACAATGACTGAGCTACTGGGGTATCGCCCATCACTATGCATCTCTAGATAAAATAACACCGATGACCTTGTCGAGATCCCCTGCCAACACAAGACCGACCTACCCCTTGCCGGATAGTATCGAATAAAATCACGCCTCGGTTGGGGTCAGCAACCGTACCGAAGCATACATGAGTTGATGGTAGGGACTCTAGATAAGAGTGACCTTACCCTAATAGGAGCGACCCACTTAACCTTGTTGCATCTCCCATGTTTTAGTCATTCTTAGTTGATGAGGCTTGAGGCTACATTTACCTTTATTATATCACCCACTTAGAATGCTATAATTGCCTTCCAAATGTTGACACAATGTCAGCATTCATCAATAAGTCATTCAGCAGATGAACAAACCGAAGGCACTATCTCCACTACACCCGTTCTGGAATCACCCTCAGGGTTAGTAGCAAATAGCCCTTGCACTTCAAAGTCTTGATCATGGACATTTCCTTTATTATTTCCAATTCGAACGCTTATGTTGGTTCGAAGTGGTTTTCGGATAACAGCTCATATTCGATCCCGGTCTCTCCAAACCAACGTTTAATAATTTAAAATGTCAAGTTGTTTATAATGGACCATTCCACAATCAAGGTGTAAGACTTTACATATGAACATACATTCCATATGCTTAGATTATCAAGACCCACTTATCGAAATTAACTCCCTTGTATTCATCACGTTTCTAAAGTGCGGTATTTGTGACAAGTACAAGTCGACTTACTTTCAATAAAACATGTCAATGTTTTATTACAACTACTTTAATTCATTTGGCTACTTAATAACATGGACAAGAGATCCTCTGTTTTTAAAACAATTTACTTAAAATAAGAAAGTTGGTTAAAATAAATAACCGATAGAGTTTTGAAAGAAACTTTAAAATAAATAAGCTTTAACTAAATCATAAGTTTAAAACTCAATTAAACTTTAATTAATCTTAATTAAATCAAAAATCATACTTTAAACCTTAATTAATTAAAAATTCATTTATAATTAAACTTTAATTAAATAACATTCATTTAAGAATTAATCCCAAATTAAGTGGATAATTAACCTTTAATTAAATAGTAATTAATTAAATAACTAACTCTAATTAAATAATTAATTAAAGCAAATAAACTTGATTAAATAAAAATTAATTTTCTTTTATCTTAATTAATCATTATTTAAAACTTCTTTAATTAAAAATAATTACTTGGTTAATAATTTTTTTAACACTAATTACTTAACCTAATTACTTAATTAATTAAATAAATAATAATTACCCTAATTAATAAATTAAATTATTAAATAAATAAAACTTAACTTTTGACTTACTTAATTTATTTGAAATTAGTTTTCAAAAATAACCCAAGAGAAAACACTTTTAAACTTGAAATCGTGAAATTTTCTGAACTGCATCCATAGCGACTATCGCTATGAGCGTAGTTCCCTAGAATTAATTTCTAGGCGAAAACCTCACTTTAACTCTAGCTACTACATGTTTGAAACACAAATGGAAGAGTTTTGAAAACTTAAAATAAAAGGTGAAAAACTTGGAAAACATTTACAAAATTCAAAATTATAAAAAAAACAAGCTTTTGTTTTCAAATCGGATGTCAAGTCCTTTGTGACTTGTCAAGGTGCTAACTTCACAACAATTACATCACAAACACTTGGTTTTGTTTCAAAAACACATTACCATCACATAATAACGAACCATTCACATATCCATATCCAAACATATCATTTAACATCCAAATTACAAATCTAAGCTCAAACATAAACTTATAATCATATGCTATCAAAACAACATGATATTTCAGCAAAATCAACACTATATTTCCACAAAACATAGTTCGTCAAAATCAAGTTATTTTCCTTTCCAAAAACAAGAGTTTTACTCACCGAAAGTTTATTAACTCAAGGAGAACTTTTGCTAAAACTTGGATATAAGCTAGAACTAGGTCTTAACTTGTAAAATTTAAGTCATTAAGTGGCTAAGCACCAAGATTGAGTTCGTCCAAGTGGAGTTTAGGCTTGGCCATCATGGTTTTAGGAATTGTGGGTTTGCAACTTGTAAGAGGAGGATTTGTAGAAGATGTAGAAATGTTTTTGTGAACTAAAGAGGAGATTTTTAGCAAAAGAAGTGATTTTTTTTCTTATTTTAGCATTTATGAAAGAAAGCCATGGATGTGTTTATTCAAGCTCTTAGGAATTTTGAAATGAAGAGGAGGATTGTAAAAATGAGAACATGAAAGAGTGGTGGTATATATAGGCTTAGGAAATTAATTGAAAATGTGTAAGTGCTTATAATAAAATGTGTATATATGCATGCACTCTACTCCTCCCTCTCCTTCATTTCCATCCTCATGTACTCCCTGTAGGATCGATTTCACCCTAGAGGGTGGGTGAATAGGGTGATACTAATAATTATAAAAATTTAATGCGGAAGTATAAAATAATTTCAACACAGATCACAGCAGAATAATAGCAGCACAGATAATAGCAGAATATAAAAAGCAGAAAATAGAACACACAGATTTACCCAGCTTCGGCAAAACCCTGCCTACGTGCTGCCCTTAAGGTTTCTACTAGAAATTAAGTAGTCAGACGCTTACACACGTAAACTCACGACACCCGCTATCGACTAACCTAACTCTACGCTCAAAACCCAGCCAGAACTTAGCCACTGAGTTGCGAATTGTCAAACTACACCACCGTAGTTCGTCCCCTAGTCACATGACTAGAAATTACAAAAGATTAAAAGTAAATTACAAAATAAAAAGCATTTTAAAAACAACAAAAAAACAAAGCCCTTAATTAAAAAATAAAAGCCCGAAATTATGAAACCGGCCCAAATAAACTAAGTGGTAAAAACAGTCCCTTTTCTTTTATTCCTTTGACCGGTGTCTTTCTTCATGAAAAATGTTGGCTTCTTGATCATTCGTTCCTCTTCAAAAAAAATTATGGCTTTTGTAATCCTTTGATGCCGCCGACGTTAGTTGCTGATTGAATGATTCGAAATCTTTCTTCGATCGATTTATATATTTGCGGCAACTTCAATTTGAGTTCGATTTGGATAATCCTGGTAAGTTATTTCTTTGTTCCTCATGTTGATATGCTTTGAACTCTATTCGATTCGAGTAATTGATTTATCTATTTTTTCTTGAACTCGAATGCTTTCAAGTGCCAATGATGTTACGGTTTAAATAGGAATCAAATTCCTTTAATTTCGTTCATTTGAATTTGTCATTTTATTTAGCTCGGCCATTGATTTTGCTTGAATGCTTGAGATTGATCATGACCTTTTCAATACGTATATTTCTAGATTGCTTGGCTATCATGGTTTTGGTTTCTGACTTGTTCGACTTTCTTGGCAACCACGGTTTTGATTCTTTGATACTTTGAATTTATGTTGACTTTGGTCACTTGATTTTGTGAAAATATGAACTTGTTCGATTTTTGTTTACACCTAGAACTTCGATCATTTGGATTGATTCCTTACGGCTATACGGTTTTTACTGTTTCGAGTACTGTCTACACTTGATTCTTCTCGTCTTCAATGATGATGTTTTGAGTCATGTGCATTTGAGTCTCTACTATGATCATTTACTGTTGAGTTGTATGCATGCTGGACACTGGTAGTTTTCGGCCTTGACTTTGTTTAAAAACTGCAACCAGTAGTTGCTTCTAAACTGATGAACTTTGGTAGCTTGGTTGCACTGTCCACACTATGTTGATTAATATACACTGCTCTGTATACATTTGTCTGGTGGCATTGGTCTTGCATATTTGTACATGTCTGAAGCATTTTTGTATATGTTCTTGTTAGCATGGTCTGTTGTATTTGAAACTTGAACATGATTTTGTTCTCTAGTACATTTGTGTTATACTGATTTGTTTCAGTTGTATCTCATATTGCCTACTTCATATGTACTTGTAAATGTTGAAGCTTGAACTATATTGGTTTTGAAGCTTGTGCACACTCGAGTTTGTATCATGTCTTTTCTGTGTCATCTTGAAGTCTGAATGTTTCATCCTGTGTATTTACTATGTACTTTTGATTCACTGGCTCGAGTTAGTGTTGCTGTAGCCACGAGCTAGTTTGCATATATATATATATACATGTCTGAACTTTTTAAGTCCATTTGCTATGTGTGGTCTTGGATGATCTGATTCACTTCAGTCCTGCATTTCATTGTTGCCAGGTCTGGTGGTCTGCACTTTTGTACTTCTGATCATGCTACATTGTTCTCTTGTTCAATTGAGTTCACCATTGATGTATATGCATTCATCTTGAATTCCTTTTCTTTGAGTCTATGTTGTTGATGTCTGATAGCTTCTTGGTAGTTGCATTCATGATGAATTTGTGGCTTTGGTTTCACTTGAGAATTATTTGCTTTTTGAATTGCACCTGTGTTGAATCCAGCTTATAGCTCGGGTTTGACCTTGTGCTCGTGTCGAGACTTTATTTGTATTTCACTTGAGTTGAACCCGGCTTTTAATTGGGTTTGACCTTGTGCTCACCTGTCCCTGCAATTTTATCAAGTGTACATTGGTGTGCACGGCCTTGTGGCATGTACAATGATACACTGTGCATGTCACAAGTTATTCGTGTTTGATGAATTCAAAATTAAATGATGACGAACAACCCAAATAACCGAGGCAAATAATATTTTCAAAAATACACATTTTATTTTACACTGAACAAATATTTCTTTTTCAATTTTACTGCGTCAGTGTTTATTATGCAGATAACTTAGATGCTGGATTCAATCTGGAATAGAGTTGAAGATTAAATATGAGTGAACGAGTGATATGTAGTGAGGTGCAGATGTAAATTGAAAATTGTGATGTAGTCAAATTTGTATTGTAATTGAAAATTGTATATATATAGTGAGAGCTTAAATTTGTACTATTCAAAATTGTAATAAATATTTGTTTGAATAAAATATCTGTTTAAATTTAAATTTTGTGTTATTTATTTTATTCAGCAAATATTTATTTAATTATGTGAAAATAAAATAGTACAATAACAAATACATTTAAATGAATGTATATTCAACACTCCCCCCTTATCTTGCACTATTCATGTCATGCATAAGTACTTTGTGTTGAAAAAGGATAGTTTTATATGTATATGTATATACTTTTCTTTATAAATTATATTCCATATGTGTATATATATACACTTTTCTTTATAAATTATTTTATCTTATTCTTACGAGTATATATGCACGTCTAGATGAGCCTGCATTTAATCAAAATGTGCATGCATTTATTGTTGCACCTGTGGTAGTAGATTTGATAGTGCCATTATCGGTATAAACTAAACCCGAAGCAACGACCTAGAAGACCGAGACAACTGAAAAACATTCATAAAACCAATAACTTAAAAGCATTCATAGTTTTATCATTCGCTTCTTTTGTTTAAGTTTATTCTATATTACTGGAAATGGAAATAATATTTGTACTGCTATATGCATATGCCCTTTTAGTTAGTGTAGGCTGTAAGCAAAAATTATCTGCATACATGAGCGATAATTGTTTAAGCTCTTAAATTATTTCATAATCAATTATATTAAGAACATTGCTACTCTTACTACTTCAATCGTATCTTCTTTTTGAATAGGCAATGAAGTATATTATCTCTGTGTTGAAGAAAGAGATGAAAGCAAGGAAGGGAAAAATGGGACATGAAAATGCATAGTACAGCCATGACTTTCTTGGCATTTTATTGAAATATACCTATTGTTCAAAAGAAAAAATTTGAGATTTTTTGCTATGTTTTCTTTTTGCTGGACATGACACCATTGCTCGTGGAATATGCTTGTTGATATATTATCTTGAAACTTGTCCTAAACTAACCCATTTGACACCCCTACCTGAAGGCACACGTTGAGCTATCTCGTTATAAAGATGAACTCATATTGCTTGATTTTTTATATGACATGATGTGCAGTTCAATGGTAAAAAACGGGAACATAAATGGTATTGGAGTTGCATTGCAGAGGATAGTCTAGAAGAAAGAAAATTATTGACCTACATGATCCCTTGGTACATGTTTATTTTGGCCTCCAATCTTCCTGTCGGTATAGAACTTTTGGCAGGCAATCTTTTGTTCATTTAGGAAGGAATTTACAATTAAATGCATTATCGACAGAGAAATGGAAAATACGGGGAAATTACAAACTAAATGAGACTATGTATGTATGATTACAAAAAATAGGTTGAACTTGAACCCTTTGTATAAAGTACATACATACGCATACAAAGGCACTATAAATAAAACTGACTTCCTATGAAAATATAAACGGTGCAGACTAAAATCACAATTTCATCATTTCAAGACCTGGTATCTCAAGATGAAGTCACCCTTTTGCATGAAGGACGGATTGCCAGCGTAGTTGGTGGCATCATGTTCATGTAGAATTGTGATGATAGTTTTGATGCCCGTAGCTCTTTAACTTCTTTCTACATTCAACGGTTTTCTTCACTCATGTTATTGAAGCATCTTTTCAACAGTTCCAATTCTACTTCTGTCTGTTTTAGCTTCATTCTGAAATATCATATCTCCAGTGTTATTTTATAAACTTTAACCACCATGCAATTATTTTCATACTTGAAGTAGAAGAAATGTTACCTTGCTCTTCGGTTCTGGAACCAAACTTCCACTTGCTTGGTTGGAGGTTCAATCACTTTGCCAGTGCATGCTTACTCTTTCTACACTCCTACCATTAACAACAGCTCTTGATCCAGCTGATTTTGCATTTAAATTTTTATCTATTAACTTCACATCCTTATGCAAAATCCTGACATTATACTCGACAATAACGTTTCCAATGCTCATATCCAACTGAGAGTCTACTGCATACCCTCTCGCAAACCTAAACTTATAGAAAAATACTCATGGTAACTTTATAATCTAAGATCGTTGTTGAATGATCAAGCACACAGGTTGTAAATTTGTACATGAATTTAAATGTATGCTGTGCATCTTAGTTTATAGTATACAGTATATATTTCAATTACAATACAGTCGTAAACATTTCCCATTCAATGTAATATTTGAATGTATTAAACCATCTCAATTTTTGTACAACAGTTTGCATTTCACATCCAAAACCATATTTAGGAAGCCTAGCCCATATAATCCAAGTCAATAGTGAAAGCCAAATGAACAAAATTACCCTCATTAAATAAGAACAGATAAACCACACATATAAATATTAACACGGCCTCACCAACTCCTTTATGTATACACACACACATATATACTTATATACATATACATACATACATGTGTGTGTGTATATATCCCCAGGTTTAGATTTACATACTTTTATAATTGATGTATAATAGATTCTATTTTCTCTCTTTCTTATGAATCATAAATAAACATTCCTCTCTTAGAACATGGCTGCTGCTGCGTATATATATGATAATACAAACTACATGGCCATGCTAAGTGACCTCAATGCAAATGTGGTTGCCGATAATGATTATTTATAACGAGTACATATGCACGCCTAGGTGGGCCTACATTTAACCACAATATGCATGCATTTTTATTTGTACCCGTGGAAGTATAATTGATAGTAGCATCCCCATATTTGAACGCCCTAGGCAGAAACCGCTATTTTTTTGTTCTGACTGCAATAACTTCTTCATACTAACTCGGAATCAGGCAAAACTTTAACCGATGAATTCCTACCTAAATTACAGACAATATGGTACACTCGGATACTTCATCTTGTGAACGCACACTGTAGTTCTCCAAGGGGACTGACAGTTTACTTAGAAAATAACATGGCACAACATCCACATATTTGAACTCCGCCTATTGCAGAAGCCGCTATTTTTTTTATTCAGACTGCTATATTTTCTTCATACTAACTTGGAATCCGGCGAGACTTCGACAGATTAACTCTCACCTAAATTACGGACAATATGGATCACTTGGATACTTCATCTTATGAACGCACACTGTAGTTCTCCACAGGGACTGACAGTTGTACTTAGAAAATAACAGGCTAAACATCCCCATATTTGAACTCCGCCTAGTGAAGAAGCCATTATTTTTTTTGTTCAAACTGCAATAACTTCTTCATACTAACTCGAAATCCGGTGAGACTTCGACCAATTAACTCCCACCTAAATTACGGACAATATGGAACACTCGGATACCTCATCTTGTGAATGCACACTGTGGTTCTCCATGGACAGTGACAGTTGTACTTAGAAAATAACAGGATACCACATCCCCATATTTGAACTCCGCCTAGTGCAGAAGCCGTTATTTTTTTTGTTCAGACTGCAATATTTTCTTCATACTAACTCGGAATCCGGCGAGACTTCGACCGATTAACTTCCACCTAAATTACGGACAATATGAAACACTCGGATACTTCATCTTGTGAACATACACTGTAGTTCTCCATGGGGACTGACAGTTGTACTTAGAAAATAATAGGCTACCACATCCCCATATTTGAACTCCTCCTAGTGCAAAAGCCGCTATTTTTTTTGTTCAAACTGCAATAACTTCTTCATACTAATTCAGAATCCGGTGAGACTACGACCAATTAACTTCAACCTAAATTACGGACAATATGGAACACTCGGATACTTCATCTTGTGAACGCACACTGTAGTTCTCCATGGGCACTGACAGTTGTACTTAGAAAATAACAGGATACCACATCCCCATATTTGAACTCCGCATAGTGCAGAAGCCGCTATTTATTTGTTCAAACTGCAATAACTTCCTCATACTAATTCAGAATCCGGTGAGACTTCGACCAATTAACTCCCACCTAAATTATGGACAATATGGAACACTCGGATACTTCATCTTGTGAACGCACACTGTAGTTCTCCATGGGCACTGACAGTTGTACTTAGAAAATAACAAGATACCACATCCCCATATTTGAACTCCGCATAGTGCAGAAGCCGCTATTTTTTTTGTTCAGACTGCAATATTTTCTTCATACTAACTCGGAATCCGGCGAGACTTCGACCGATTAACTCCCACCTAAATTACGGACAATATGAAACAATCGGATACTTCATCTTGTGAACTTACATTGTAGTTCTCCATGGTGACTGGCAGTTGTACTTAGAAAATAACAGGCTATATTCCCATATTTGAATACTATTTCTCTATAAGATGTAAAAGGGTATATTTGGAATTTCAAAAAGACACTGAGTAAATATATTCAATGAATTCTCTTTATTAGTAGTAAAGATAGAGTGAACGATTTTCATTATTATAATGCGGGATATTTTTGGTATTTCAAAAAGACACGGTTGAATTCGTATTCAAGGAATTCTCATTATTAGTAGTAAAGATAAAGGTAAAGATTAGTAGTAAAGATAAAGATGTGATGTTGACATAACAATCCATGGAGACTGACAGTTGTACTTAGAAAATAACATGCTACCACATCCCCATATTTGAACTCCACCTAGTGTAGAAGCCGCTATTTTTTTATTCAAACTGCAATAACTTCTTCATACTAATTCAGAATCCGGTGAGACATCGACCAATTAACTCCCACCTAAATTACGGACAATATGGAACACTCGGATACTTCATCTTGTGAACGCACACTGTGGTTCTCCTTGGGCAGTGACAGTTGTACTTAGAAAATAACAGGATACCACATCCCCATATTTGAACTCCGCCTAGTGCAGAAGCCGCTATTTATTTTGTTCAGACTGCAATATTTTCTTCATACTAACTCGGAATCCAACGAGACTTCGACCGATTAACTCCCACCTAAATTACGGACAATATGAAACACTCGGATACTTCATCTTGTGAACGTACATTGTAGTTCTCCATGGGGACTGACAGTTGTACTTAGAAAATAACAGGCTACCACATCCCCATATTTGAACTCCGTCTAGTGCAGAAGTCGCTATTTTTTTGTTCAAACTGCAATAACTTCTTCATACTAATTCAGAATCCGGTGATACTTCGACCAATTAACTCCCACCTAAATTACGGACAATATGGAACACTCGGATACTTCATCTTGTGAACGCACACTGTAGTTCTCCATGGGCACTGACAGTTGTACTTAGAAAATAACAGGATACCACATCCCCATATTTGAACTCCGCCTAGTGTAGAAGCCACTATTTTTTTTATTCAGACTGCAATATTTTCTTGATAATAACTCGGAATCCGGCAAGACTTCGACCGATTAACTCCCACCTAAATTATGGACAATATGAAACACTCGGATACTTCATCTTGTGAACGGACACTGTAGTTCTCCATGGGGACTGACAGTAGTACTTAGAAAATAACAGGCTACCACATCCCCATATTTGAACTCCGCCTAGTGCAGAAGCCGCTATTTTTTTTGTTCAAACTGCAATAACTTCTACATACTAATTCAACATACTAATTCAGAATCCAGTGAGACTTCGACCAATTAACTCCCACCTAAATTACAGACAATATGGAACACTCGGATACTTCATCTTGTGAACGCACACTATAGTTCTCCATGGGCACTGACAGTTATATTTAGAAAATAACATGATACCACATCCTCATATTTGAACTCCGCCTAGTGCAGAAGCCGCTATTTTTTTTGTTTAGACTGCAATATTTTCTTCATACTAACTCGGAATCCGGCGAGACATCGACCGATTAACTCCTACCTAAATTACGGACAATATGAAACAATCGGATACTTCATCTTGTGAACGCACACTGTAGTTCTCCATAGGGACTAACAGTTGTACTTAGAAAATAACAGGCTACCACATCCCCATATTTGAACTCCGCCTAGTGTAGAAGCCGTTATTTTTTTTATTCAAACTGCAATAACTTCCTCATACTAATTCAGAATCCGGTGAGACTTCGACCAATTAACTCCCACCTAAATTACGGACAATATGGAACACTCGGATACTTCATCTTGTGAACGCACACTGTAGTTCTCCATGGGCACTGACAGTTGTACTTAGAAAATAACAGGATACCACATCCCTATATTTGAACTCCGCCTAGTGCAGAAGCCGCTATTTTTTTTGTTCAGACTGCAATATTTTCTTCATACTAACTCGGAATCCGGCGAGACTTCGACCGATTAACTCCCATCTAAATTACGGACAATATGAAACAATCGGATACTTCATCTTGTGAACGTACACTGTAGTTCTCCATGGTGACTGACAGTTGTACATAGAAAATAACAGGCTATATTCCCATATTTGAATACTATTTCTCTATAAGATGTAAAAGGGTATATTTGGAATTTCAAAAAGACACTGAGTAAATCTATTCAATGAATTCTCTTTATTAGTAGTAAAGATAGAGTGAACGATTTCCATTATTATAATGAGGGATATTCCTGGTATTTCAAAAAGACACGGTTGAATTCCTATTCAAGGAATTCTCATTATTAGTAGTAAAGATATATAAAACTATAATAAATATATTTTATTTTAAATTACAATATATATAAAACCATATTACTAACTTAAGTTTTCTAATGTAGTTGCATAAAGAATTGCACACGTATAATGCAAGAAATGAAAAACAGAGTAACCACAACCAGAGACAATGCAACTGCAATTATATTTAAACAATTATATAGTAGAAAATTCATATTTAAATATCTAAGCAATTATATAGTAATAATTAGGAAGAATCAAATGCCCACCTTGATCATATCTTTAAGCATTCATTTCAGTTTATCAAGGCATTCCAAATTTATAAAATTGTACATGAAAAACTTTAGCAATGTACTTCAAAAACGATTTACCCATAACTATTTGCATTGTCGGTAGAACTGGACAGTTTTCTTTTAGCACGGCTAACAATTCTATATCTTAATGCATAGTCTACAACTTGCTCAACTGTGATGATTAAAACCACTAATTCAGCTAACAATTTCACAATTCATCATCTCAAATGAAAGCCAGTAGAAATGAGATACCAGATCCTCTTAAATTCTCCAATTCAACAACCATGGATTTTCTCCCAAATTAAGAAATAAAATGAAACTTATTTGATATCTAGCAAAACATATATTAAGTTGAATTATACTAAAAAGCAGATCATATCAAACTCAGTAACCATATCAAAACAAAATTAAAATGCACTGCCAAAAAATGAAGCAAAATCAATATATTTAGTTGAATTATACCAATTGAAAGCAATTTTTGGAACTATGTAGTCACCTCAAGCTGTGAGTTACGATCATCTGAGTGGATCCTGACAACCATACCAGGAAAGCTCTCCAACTATAGAATAACAAAAATACAAAAAAATGAATAAAATAAAGTCATACAAAGTCCATGAAAAATAATTCAATCCATAAAACCAAACAGATCTATCAATTCTTACTCTTTTTTCTACCAAAGGAACTTGATTCGAGTTTGGAAAAGTCTGCGCATGCATTCGAGTTTGCCAAAGTTTATCTCTAAATGAAGCAGGCTTGGTTGACTGTATGGGGTAGGCGGGCTGGACTTTGTCAAAGAGGAATTGTTACATATTTAGTGTTACATCTAAATTGAAGAGGAATTGTAAGTGCAAATGCTATCATAGTAAAACACACATTGACAATTCAGACACCAGCACAAATCTATGGGTTAAGAAATACAAATGCAAGTAGGCATCTCATATCGTTCTTTCTTATATAGTCGAATAAAAAGAAACTAAATAATAGCTTTATTACAAAATAGATCTTCATCTATTTTCAATTTTGATAAAGTATCACTGACAGAACTATATCACAGTTCTATTTTCTATAATGCATACATATTAAAATCAGAAAGCAACGACCGGCTAGATCAACTTAAAACCTATACTATTACAAATTAAAACTAATATGCAAAAGCACGACGGTAATCAATCAAATAAAAAATTTCTGCACCGTACGATTTAAAAATACACCCAAACCAATGCTCTATTAAGTATCAAATATATGAATAGAATAAGTAAAAGTAAAAGAAGGAGAGGAATAGAAGCGTACAGTAAAAGTTAGTTGAACACCAATGGACAATCAGGAGATGTTGATGAAAAATTGGTAGGATGATAATGAGTAAACATGGAGGTGAGTTGGAGACAAAGTCGTTGATGAATACGGTTGACGAAAGAAGGTTGAGGCGGTAGATCTGAATTTCGTAGATCTGGAATGGTGACCGGATCGTTAAGCGGTAGATCGAATATGGCGAACAAATTCCGTCAATCAAATCAGTAGATCTGGTGACCGAATCATTGATGAAGACTGGATGTAAAAATAAAATAAGGAGACGTTAGATCGAATCGGTGATTGGTGATAAAGATGATTGTTGTCGGTTGATATTAAGCAAAATAAGTAGATAGTTGTTAATGAAGAGTGGATGTAGAGGGGGAAAAAGGCGAAGGGTTCTGGATGCAGAATGAAAAATGGAAAACGAAGAAGGGCATCTGGATGTAAATTGAAAGAAGGACGAAAGGTATCATAGGTATTTCAAAAAGACACCAATTAAATCAATGGAATGAATTCTCTTTATTAGTAGTAGAGATATATATACACACACTTTTAAAGAGAAGTATATATATGCATATACACATGTACATGTTAAAATAGTTTGTAATGTGTATATAAGTGTTTACAATAGTGCTATGACATTTTAAATAACTTTTAACCAATGAAAAATCAATATTTCGGAAATTAATTTCCGGTCACATTTTCTATCTCTCTATGAACTAATATATTGGTGAACAAATTTTGAAAACGAATTTATCATCATTAGTTATTATTTAAAATTGTTTTATTTGTTAATAAAAATGTATTTATTGATTATTTAAAAATATAATTAAATATCCATTTAAATAGCGATCAAATTCTGGGTCGTTACTCTCTTCCCCCCTTAAAATAATTTCGTCCCGAAATTAGCAAACAAGGAGATAATTCAAGCTACACAAAAATCTATATATTCATATCGTATAACATCTACAAAGACATGCACTAAGCATCCATAGCAAACAAACACATACTATACATACAACAGACAAAACTATCATATATCAACTAGGGATAGGCTTCTTTCGTACGATCCACAGTCTCGCAAGTGCAGTCTCTTGGATCCTCACTCCACTGAATCTTGACTAGTCGCACCACCTTGTTACGCAATCTCTTTTCATCCTGATCCACAACATAAACTAGATGTCTAACCACTGTCAGGTTTAGTTCTATCTCCAATTCCTCTTAAACTGATGGCTCCACAACCAAGGATGGGTCATGAACATATTTCCTCAAATAAGACACGTGGAACATATTATGCACTACCGCTAATTTCTTTGGCAACTCGATCCTATAAGCAAGCAATCCGATTCTCTCTAGAATATGGAAAGGTCAAACATACCTTGGAGCTAACTTTCCTGCTTTTCCAAATCTAACAGCTCCTCTTACTGGCGAAATCTTTACGAACACCAAGTCTCCAACCATAAATTCCAAATCTCTTCGCCTCTTATCAGCATAACTCTTTTGGTGATCTTAGGCTTCCTTCATTCTTTTCTTAATCATTGTAACTTTTTTGGTAGCCACTTGGATCATGTCCAGCCCAAGTATTAGTCTATCTTCTGTCTCAACCCAACATGCTGGTGACTTGCACGGTCTTCCATATAGGACTTCATAAGGTACTATACCGATGCTTGCTTGGAAGCTATTGTTATAGGAGAACTCAACTAAATGCAAATGATCCTCCCATGATCCAGCAAAATTCAGAATACACGCTCTCAAGAGATCCTCTAGAATCTGATTCACTCGCTCTGTTTGTCCGTCTGATTGGGGTGATATGTTGTGCTTAAGCTCAACCTTGTTCCTAGAGTTGTTTGCAATGTTTCCCAAAATTGACTAGTAAATATAGGGTCTCGATCACTTACAATACTCATAGGAACTCCATGCAACCTGATTATCTCTCTTAAAAAAATTTCAGCTAAAGAAGCAGCGATCCTTGTTGATTTTACCAGAATAAAATGTACGCTCTTCGTTAGCCGATCCATGATAACCCATACTCCATTTCCTTTTCTGGTTTTGGGTAAACCATTGGTAAAATCCATTGATATCATTTCTCATTTCCAATTAGGTACTTCCAAAGGTTGTAATAATCCTGCTGCTTATGATGATCATCTTTGATTTGTTGACAGCACAAACATCTGTTAACATAGACTGAAATGTCTTTCTTCATTCGCAGCCACCAAAATACTCTTTTCATGTCTTTATACATCTTATGAACTCCTGGATGAATACTTAACTTAGATTTGTGGCATTCTAATAAAAATTCTTGCCTCATCCCATCCACATCTGGAACACACAATCGTCCATTCATCCTTAAAGTACCTCGACTATCCATCTCAAAATCCGAACATCTTCCTCCTTTGACTCTTTGAATTAATCCTTCCAGTATTTCATCATTCCTCTGATTTCTCATAATCTTTTCCTAAAGTGTTGGGGTAACCTCCAAAAGAGCCAAAACATCATTTCTGCTTAGGGCATCTGCCTCCACATTAACCTTTCCTGGCGTATAAAGAATATCCAAGTCGTAAGACGGTAGAAACTTAATCACCTATGTTACCTCAGGTTCGGATCCTTTTGAGTAAAAAGATACTTCAGGGATTTATGATCCGTGAAGAGCTCGAATTTTTCACCTAATTCAAGAAAGAAAGCTTACTCCTAAAATCTCTAAAGATTAGAAAGAAACTAAGAGGAATAGAAGGATCCTTACCCAACAAGTAGTGTCTCCACATTTTCAATACAAATACAACAGCCAGCAACTCTAGATCATGCGTAGCGTAGTTCTTCTCATGAGGCTTCAACTGCCTGCTAGCATACATAATCACTATACCATGCTGCTTCAAAACAACACCTAGTTGTAACACCCCTAATTTTAAATAGCATTACTCAGGAGATTTAATTAGATAAATTAAATAAAATAATGTAGAGACTGGGGTGATAAGGGAATTGAGATTTGAAAACTAACTAAGATCATGCCTTACCTAAATAAATCTAAAAGAATGGTTTATAAGTTAAATACTTAAGAGAATAAGATAAGGGCAATATGGGAATGGTCGAACCCCATAACCCCTAAAACCACCTACAACATTCTCATTCTCATTTACATTATTACAAAAATGAAAAAATAAACAAAAGGAAAAAATAAGGCCGGCTATAACCCTAGGTGAAGAGGAGCTCAAAAATCAATTAGAGTCTGAGGTTCAAGCTAGGAAGATTAAAGTGAAGAAAAAATCTCAAGTTCCTTATCCAAACCAGATGAATAATGATCTAAACCATCTCATATAAGTCACCTTGAATGTTTTAATTCAGGTTTTAGGTTTAAAGCCGTATGATTGGATGAATGGTGATATGTTTTAATAGATTAAATGGATATATATGCTTGTTGATGATTTATATAATTCAATATGAATTTTATGATAGGTTTTGGATTGGAAAACTTATCATATTACATCCAAATGTGTTGCGTTTTTGATATATGGTCAAAAATGTTATTTTAGAAGTAGGTTTCAAGTTTCATAATTTTCCAAGTAATTATGGATTTATCATGAATTTCTAAGAGAGAAAGTAGTTAATTTCGGATTTAAATTATTTAAGGCAATTAAATAATGTTTTCGGGTCTGAAATTTATATATGTTAGAAAACATATTTAATATGAATTATGGTGATTTTGGGGATTTTTCTTAAGTGTATTACTATGGATAATAAATTATTTAAGTTAAAGGATTTAAATGTTTTAAATGTTTGATTAAGGAGAAGGGCTTAAGTGTTAAGTTATTTCAAATCCAAATTTGATTTCGGTAGTAAATTCTGAAAAAGGAAATTGATAAAGTTTTCTAAACCAATAAGATTGAGACAAATATTGATGGTAGGTGAAAAGTATTTTCTTTAATAAGCAAAAATGCAGTTTTTATCCAAAGTACGTCTTCGCCACTTGACCCTACTGGCTTTCGACTTCATACACACCCACCTCTAACCCTTCCACATCCATTCGGTGCCAATATACATGGTATCAAGCTAGTGGTATTAAGTGTATTGGACGTATGCGAAAGATAGCATTGGTGTCGAAAGTATGCATGCGTAAGGGGTGAAGTTGTATTTCCAGGTTTCGAATCTATAAACCTACCTTCAATTTAATATCTTTGAAAGGGTTGCTGCTTTTGAACCCCTTTGATACCCTAGTTGCCGCATTAAAACCTTTCGCCTTAGTAAGAGGTCACTTTTATAACTCTTTGAATCAATGAGTTTGGAAGGTAGGGTTTCGAATCGATACCCTTCCACAACCGTTAAAGCCTCTTTTCTTTTAATTTGTACATGCGAAAGGGTGGGTGCCACCCCCTTACCTTTCGACATGGTTGAAGCCACTTATTTAAACCCAAGTACACATGCGGAAGCATGTTGCCATCACCATAGGTCTTTTGAAGGGATAGCTTTCGAATGTGTCCCTTTTATATGCTTTGTAGTTTGTTTTGTTTTCAAACTATGGTTTCGAAAGAAACGCTTTTAATTGGTTTCGAAGCCATGCTTCCATAATTTTTTACTTGAACCCAATGCTTTCGAAAGGTATGTTTTAAGTGTTTTGAAAGTATGTTTTAAGTAATTCGAAAGGCATGTTTTTAAGTGTTTCGAAAGGCATGTTTTTAAGTGTTTCGAAAGGGATGTTTCCAAGTGTTCAAAAGATATATTTTATGGTTTCAAAAGAGGATGTCTAAAATTTTAAGCAATAAATCATGGATATGTTTTATATTTTTGAAAGTAAGCTCTCCTTAGTAAATAGGTAGGTTAAGAGTATTGACCACCTTTCATTATAAAAATAAATATATGGAAATAAACTATGGATGTTTATATGGTGTGTACATTTGATCAGTTGTCATGTATACTTGTGTAATCATATTCACTTCATTATTGACCCATAACTGCATTTTAGGGTGTTAAGGGCAAAATAACATGCTAGGTTATACAATTAAATTAACTCCTATGTGAGTAGAATTGCATCCAAGAGGTCAGACAGACCAGAATATATAATGCCCAAGTCTGATCAAAAGATTATTAGTTTAAACAGCTTCTTAGTAAGCGCATAAAAACTATGTTATGAAAATTATTATTGGCAGGGGCTAATAGGTTCTTAGTGATCCCATGAAAACTATGTCTGGAATAGGCTATTGAGAGAGATCAATAGGTTCATAGTCAGCCCATTAAAAATATGACATGAGAGATGTTATTGGAGAATCTAATAGGTTCATAGTAACCCCATGAAAACTATGATTGGATGATGTTATTGGCAGACACCAATAGGTTCCTTGGTTGATTGTTTGCACTTAGATATCTCTTTAGTAGTAGAACCTATAGTTTTTTCAAACCCCATAGGAGGATCGACACATTTATCCATGATTTGTAGGGGTTTGAAAATTTTCATATTACGCGTAGAATTTGACCGTGATGCCCCTATGTATTGGGATTGTCGGGGTATGAGATGATTTTGAGGATGGATTGGGTATCCACTTATGGAGCGATATTGGACTGCGAGAGGAGAGTCGTTAGACTAGAGACATGCAGCAGTAGGACTCTCAAGATTTCTTGCGACCCACAGGGGTCAGTCATGTTGAGCTTCCTTTATTCTCTTGATTCATCACTAGGAGAGCTAGATTCTATTCCAGTCGTTAGAGATTTCCCAGACATCTTTGAGGAGTTTAGGGGACTACCCCTAAGAGAGAGATCGTTTTTATGATCTATATGAATGACAATGCTAAGCCAGTGGCATTGCCCGTGAGACACATGAAAGGAAGGAGTTAAGTAAGAAGATTGGTGAGCTATTGGAGAAAGGCTTGAGTGGTTGGGCTAACCAACGCCCCAAGCTATTTTGTAGATTAGATGAGCTGTGTTTTTGGAAGTGTCCTAAATAAGTTCATTATGGTATTCGTGGACGACATTTTGGTGTTTCCAAGAGTAGGGAAGAGCATGCTATTCATTTAAAGAAGATTCTTCATACACTTCGCGTTCATCGGTTGAAGGCAAAACTCTAGAAGTGTCACTTTTGGCGTAAGGAAGTGCATTTTTTTAGGGCATAGAGAAGGTCTACACATGAGAAGAGTTTGAGAAACGGTTTTGTACATTTAGGTTCGGATTGTGGAAATCCAACAAATTGTAGGCAAAGATTGGAGATGTACAATAGATTCAGTTAGAAAAAAATTATAATTGTTTCAGATAAGTGGATTTAACGGTAGTGCCTTGGAATAAATATCAGCATATAAGAGGAATAGGAACAAAAGACTTTAGTAAGGAAATGAGATTACCAAAGTTTAGGAAGGTTACTCCTAGGGTAGTAAGAAGAAAATCCACTTTATGTCTGGCCCAATAAAATGAAATTGTAAGAGTTGAAAAGTTGAAAAATATAATTGTTAATATTTTTGAGGAAGTAAATATTAGGTTTTTGAAAAAAAATGGTACGAAATTTAAATTGGTTTTTATATGATTTAAATTTTGTTAAAAATAAATTCATTTTGAAGAATTATAGAGCATATATAGCTCGCTGGTTTCTTTGTAGGTAAACAAAGATTTTAAATATAAAAACCTAGAATGTATTAAGTATCGAAAACGTATGTTACAACATTTATTGTTGTAATAAACGTTTTCGAGAAAAATAAAAGGAGTATAGACTATAACACTATTGTTATAGTATGTGACTCCCAAGGGAAATGTTTTTACATGGTATATGAGATTTATTAGTATTTATTTTTGAATCCATACACTAGTATTTTTGGGTTGTAGTAACGGTGTTTTACGCAACATCTGTTTTGACCCAAATAAAAATGTATTTTGAAGATAATTTCTATGTATAGAAATAAAGTGGTTTGTAAGTACACTTATTATTTAAAGAAGTATGAGTAAATGTTTTCTAGTTATAGATATATTAAAACAGTTTTGAAAATGAGTTTTTTTGAAAAGAAAAGTGTAAGTTAAATATTAGAAAATCAATAAATTTCATAGAAATTGTCTATTGTAAGAGAATATTTATTAAACATACTTTAATCTATTGGAATGAAATGAATAATGATATAATTTTCTATGAACCCAAATCCCAAATAAGTATGTTTTGTGCAAGTTATAAGGAATACGTGAAAGAGATGTACACGGTATGGGAAGCACCATATTTATTATAGCCTATTTCGAAAAATACAAAATAAGTTCCATGTAATTTCACATAAACATGAAATCATCTTTTAAAGAATTCATAGAAGATAGCGTTAAGAGAAAGTATTCCAATACATTAAGGCATAAAACCGTTAGGTGTAATAAGAAGTGTAGTAATTAGAGACAATGTTAGTTAGAAGAGATATTATAGAGAGCCTTAGTAGAAAAAGCCAAGCAATGGAAATTTCATATATTTTCTTTCCATTGATTATGCACATTGGTTACTTGCCTTTGTAGAAATTCCCGATTTGTAGTAAGTTAGAAACTCCTCCAAGGTTAGGTAATTGGGAAGTAAAGGGGTATTTAATAAAGTAATTGTTCTTATCTACTCCAGTTTTTGCAAAATTGAAAATCTATGAAAAGAAGATGTTTTGAAAACATATGAGGAGCTTTAAAGATATCTTAAAGAAAAATGGTTTGGTGAAAAAGTAAATAAGTTTTTGGAAGCGAAAAACTTAATAACAGTTAAATTTAAAAATCCAAATTTTTATGGAAAGCTATAAAGGTTTTTACAAGAAAAAGATGAATAAGTTTTGAACTTAGAACTTGTAAGTTTTCCCCTCTAGGTTTGGGGAATAATGTAAATTCAAAAAGCTGTAAGGATGCAAGCCTAGAATGATACAAGGTTAAGTAACCAAGTACCTTTGAATTTAATATAAACTTGAAAATAACACTTTTAAAGGCAAAAATTTTGGGATTTGATGTTTTAAAAATTTAGAAGCTTTAGTTTTTGAAATAAGATGATAAATACCAAACCAAACTTTTAAATGTGGAGTAGATATGAATCATTTCCTTGGTGTGACGGAAAAAGTGTAAGGCTATGTAGAAGATAATGGTGATTACTTTTAGAAGTAATAATAGAAGTTTCTGTAAAGTGTTAAGGACACTAGTGAGAACCTAGGATTGTTGCTTCATGTGTGTAGACTATATAGTAAGGTGATATTAGTAAGATATAAGACGCACGTAGTTGAGGATGTGTATTCTTGATTTTGGAGGAACTTGGAAGGAGCATCTTCCTTGAGTGGAATTCACATATAATAATTGCTTTTAAGCTAGCATTGGAATGACACCTTTCAAAGCTCTTTATATGAGACCGTACAAGTCACCTTCGTGTTGGTTAGAGTCTACAAAGAGATTGCTACTTGGTCCCGACATGGTTAGAGAGACTTCAGAGAAGATTGATTTGATTAGGAGAGAATACATACCTCTTATCCTCATCTCTTTTATAGTAAATTTTGAATTTCCTATTTCCCTCTTTAGTTTTGAATAGGTTCTTTCTTTTATTATCCTTTGGGAGGGTAGATCTTAGGACTTAACCTATGGATGGTAGGATTCGATGTAAACATGTTATTAGGACATGTTATGTATGATGGATATAGTGGTTGCAAGTGTTTGTTAGTGGATGCTAATGGACGTATATATATACACTAGGTACTATTATCTCTTAGGGATCGGCTTAACTAGGTCACTAGAGCATATGCATATGGATGTGTGCTCATTTGCATTTTTATTTTATTTCCATGGTTGCTATAAATGGATGATTATCACATGATTGTTGCATTTGGATGATGATTGTAGCACGCATATAGAACTATCGGTTATCATTAGGAAACTTGCATTCATTAGGATACATAGCATGGACATGATTGCATAAAGAGGAGGTCGACTGAATCAGTAGACCGCCTAATCTTTTGCATTAGTTAGGGACATTGACACTACACTATTTGCATATGTATTATAAATTGCATTAGAAAAACTTAAAGGACAATGGATATTATGGATGATGGTTGAGTAGTTGGTTGTAGAACTTGGATGAAAACATTTATTTCATTCTTCCGTCCTTAGAGATTTCAGGGACGAAATCCTTTAAGGAGGTGAGAATGTAACAACCTAAAATTTAAGCTATAATAATTAATTAACGGATTAATTAAATAATAAAATAACTTTGTGAAATTATCAGAATTGAGCTATGGGGGTTGCACCATTGTGTCCCTGGTAATTTTCTGTTTAATTTCCATATATAGATTGTCGAAATCGAAGCTAAAATGAAGAAGTTACAAATTAAACAAGAAAACAAAGAAAAAATAAATAAATAGGGCAAGGTCGACCCTAGGGTCGACCCTTACTATAGCTAGGTCGACCCTAGCTTGTGTTGGTCGACACTAAGGTTGACCCGCATTTTCATTTGGATGTGAAATTGTCCCGTTTCGAGCAGTGACGTGTTTTTGCAATTTCTTCAAATCTTGTGCGTCCGTGCTTCCATCTGACGGTTCCCATCGAGCCTATGATGTGGTTGCACCAGATTTAATCTTCAAATCCAACGGCCTGAGATCTCTAAGTGACACTATGAATAAGACTCTAGGCCTAGCTATTTTTCTTATTCAGATTTCCTCCATCAGGGTTCATTGCCTGAGGCTGGACCCTAAAAGGAATATTTTTCCAAGGAGAAGATCTTTTTAATTAAAATATTTTGTACCCTAGAAGTGGATTCGGGAACGCCAAGGAAAAGGCTAAGGACCACAGGTGAGTGTTTAAGTAATTATTTTAGATTTTTAAGTAATTTAAAATAATAGGGTTCTCAATAGTTGTAGTTTTTCTGCAATTTTGAGACCGCTTTTATATAAGTTGTTTACAGTTAATTTTTAAAGTTCTTTTCAATCTATTTTATTCAGCTATTTTTATTTAGCTATTTTATTCATTTATTTACAGTTATTTACTGTTATTACAGTTATTTGTATTTTATTTATATCCGTTTTACGTTAGAATTCAGCCTGTAAATTTTAGTTCTTTTTATTCCTCTTTACGCGAATAAAAATAATAAAAAGAGAATAATTCACTAGTATGGACTAGAATATAAGAACACTAAATTTACAGAAATTAGATGTAAAATAAGAAGAATTGTAATATAGAGAATATAGACCGAAAAAGGCAAATTCGAGACATTTGCAAGCAAAGTTTCTAACTCGAAGTTATAATTAAAAAGACAGAATATAAGAAAATTATAACGTAAGTTATAATTAAGCAGAAAGAACAGAAAGAGGCTTATTTTAAGACTTAGAGTTAAGTTAATAAGCAAATATAGCAGAGATAACAGAAGAGGCTTATTTTAAAGACTTAGAATAAGTTAATAAGCAAATAGAGCAGAATTAACAGAAGACGCTTATTTAAAAGACTTATAAGCAGAGATAGAAGTAGGACCCGTACCGACAGCATTCCCCTTCAGTCAGGAACTGATGGTCTCACAATAGATTAGGTGAGGTTGGAACACGCTTATGTTGAAGTAATGGTAAATAAGTGGTCAATAGACAGAAGCTCAAATCAGGGGATTTGGGCAAGGGCGTAACTAGATTTTGTTTGTAGGGACCCGTATCCGGCAGCATTTCCCTTTCAGACTAGGACTGATGGTCTCACAAAACACTTAGGTGAGACTGGGCATGACCTTATCAGACTAGGACTGATGCTCTCACAATAGATCAGGTGAGGCTAGACATGCTTATACTGAAGTAATGGTAAATAAGAGGTCAAAAGATGGAGCAACAGATAGTGCGAGTCGAACGGTGGTCGAGCATGCGGCCTCGGTGCAGGGATATAAGTCGCTATTGAGTTCCAAAGCGCTAAACAGGTGTCTTTTGCCGTGGGACCCACGGGATGGGACTAGCTCACAGTGGCTCAATAGAGATAGAAAGCCGATCAAAGGGTAGAATTAGGATTTCAGCCTAATTAAAGTAGGATTAGGATTTCAGCCTAACCAAAGCAGTTATCTAAAACAAGTGCAAACAATCCAATCGAAGATAATTAGAACTATCTAAGCAAAGCAAACAGTTAAACAATATTTTATTCTAGTTCTATCTTTCCTTTATTTCCTTTTATACTAGAACTGTTGCTAAGTCTATTATCTTTATCTTGCTTAAAAATACTAGTAGTTACTTTCACTCATCAGACTTATAGTCTGACCCACTCCTCTATTTCCCCTTTTCACCCCATAGGCTAGCAGAGGCAGTAGATTTTTGGGTTTTCTTGGAGATTCAGCTGCGGAGTCTTCTTCATGTATTCTTCTTCCTTTCAGTTTTTATTTCACTTGGACTTATTGACTGGTACTCTTGAGAGGGATGGTTTTGTTTAAGTACTCTGATATTATGATTGAGATGGTATTTTTCACGAAAAATATGTATTTGGTATTTTGAGACATATTTTTGGTTATGACTTATTTATGAAGTTTTTAATTTTTAATGAGTTATTGTTTCCGCTGTTTTATTTATTTGTCTTGTGAATCTTAGTATCTGTAAAGTTTTTAGCTATACCTACAACGCACCACATCTTTTAGTGTGCCTTTTTGGGTATATTAAGAGGTGTTGGTTGTTTCAGTATGGTTTGTACAAGTGGTTAGTGATGCCATTTGGGTTAACGAATGCGCCAGCTTTCTTTGTGGATTTGATGAACTGGGTTTTCCGAGAGCACTTGGATAGGTTCGTATTGGTATTCATTGATGACATCTTAATATACTCTAAGGATGAAAGAGATCATGAAGTTTATCTTAGAGTGGTGCTTGAGACGCTGAGGTAACATCAACTGAAAGCGAAGCTTTCAAAGTGTCATTTCTGTAACAGAGAAGTTAAGTTTCTTGGTTACGTGGTTTCAGAGAAGGGCTTGTCAGTTAATCCAGATAAGATCGATGCTATTAACAACTGGAAGAGACCAGAGATGGTGACTAAGATTAGAAGTTTTCTTAGGCTTGCTGGTTACTACCAGAGGTTTATTAAGGATTTCCCGCAGATAGCAGCGCCTTTGACTAGGCTAACCAGGAAGGACGTAAATTTTATTTGGTATGGCAGATGTGAGGAAGCATTCCTTAAGTTAAAGCACTTATTGACCAACACGCCTGTATTAGTAGTTTCAGACGAGAATCAAGGATTAGTAATGTATATCGATGCATATGGAACCGGATTAGGGGCTGTGTTGATGGAGAAGTGTAAGGTCATTTCCTACGCTTCTTGCCAGCTTAGACTGCATGAAGTGAGATATCCTATTCATGATCTAGAGTTGGCTGCGGTGATCTTCGCATTGAAAGTATGGAGACATTATCTCTTAGGGGTGAGATTTGAGTTATACACATATCATAACTCCTTAAGGTACTTATTCTCTCAGAAAGAATTAAATATGAGACAGCAGAGGTGGCTGAAGTTTTTAGCAGCATATGATTTTAGTGTAGAGTGTATGCCTGGAAAAGGAAATAAAGTAGCAGATGCTCTTAGCAGAAAACATCAAAATGTGGTATTAGCTATGTTAGCACAGTGGAAGGACCTAGAGGCTTTGACTACTTGTAGTGTGCAGTTAAGATCGACTACTAGTTCTAGTCAGAGCACTACCATGTTAACCTGCTTGGAAGTTCGACTGAGATTGATCGAAAATATTGCATCTAAATAGAAGGATGACCCAATGTTAGCTGAAAAGATTAGAAGACTAGAGGCCAGAACCGAGATTCATGACCTGAAGGATTTTAGTCTTAACCAGAGAGGGTGGTTGAGAAAGAAGGGACGATTGTGTGACCCGAATGTAGAAAACCTAAGGAAGGAGGTCCTTAGAGAATGTGATCGATCAAAATTTACGATTCATCCTGGGGGGACCAAGATGTATTAGGATATAAAGAGGAGTTTCTACTGGGAAGGTAAGAAGAAGGATGTTGGCTTGTGGGTAAACCAGTGTGTGAACTGTCAACAAGTAAAGGCCAAACATCAGAAGCCGAGTGTGGTTGCTTCAACCTTTGGAGATACCAGTTTGGAAATGAGATTCGATATCCATGGATTTTATAGACGGGTTGCCAAGGTCGAATCGAGGAAATGAAAGTATATGGGTCTAGTGGATAGGTTGACCAAAAGTGCCCATTTCATTCCAGTTAAGTCAACCAGGACGACACCTGATTTAGCTAAGTTGTTTATGAAGAACATAGTTAGACTGCATGGGATTCCTAGTAGTATAGTATGTGATAGAGATACTTCGTTTACTAGCGAATTCTAGAAGAGTCTACAGGATGTATTAGGTACCAAGCTCAAGACGAGTACTGCTAATCACCCTCAGACAGACGGGAAGACAGAGAGAGTCAACAAGGCACTCGAGAATTTGTTAAGAGCTTTTGTGCTAGATTTTGGTGGATCATGGGAAGATCACCAACGCTTAGTTGAGTTTTCCTATAATAATAGTTATCAGACTAGTATGGAAGGCCATGTAGGTCACCAGCATGTTGGTTTGAAACTGGAAACAAATTAGTCTTAGGTCCAGATCTTGTAAGAAAGGCAACATAGAAGATTGAGATGATCCAAGGTAGGATGAAGGAAGCTCGGTCTAGATAAAAGAGTTACGCAGATGAGAGGCTTAAGGACCTAGAGTTCTCAGTTGGAGATGGGGTTTTCATTAAAGTATCACCAATGAAGGGTGTAGTACGATTCGGGAAGTCAGGGAAACTGACACCGAGATATGTTGGATAGTTCCCAGTTATAGAGAAGATCGAAACGCTCGCATACAGAGTAGAGTTGCCGAGCAGTTTGGCAGATGTCCATAATGTGTTCATGTGTCTCATCTTTGTATTATGTGCATGATCCAGAGGCTACTATCCCTCTGACTGCATTGGAAGACTTAATAGTAGAACTAGATCTAATAATTGTTAGGCAACCAGTTCGGGTTGTAGTGAAAGATGAGAAGAGGTTAAGAAACAAGACAGTCAAGTTGATGAAAGTTCAGTGGAGCGACAACGGGAAGGACTGTACTTGGGAGACAAAAGATAGGATTAAAGATACTTATCCTGATCTATTATAAGGGTATGTTCTATATCAATTATATATATAGACTGCTTGCTAGTCAGGTAGGCTAGTATGGTAGTTAGGAGATGTTACAGATGATTGCTATGCTTAGTATTTAGTCCTTTTTGAATTTCAAGGACGAAATTCTTTAAGGAGGGGAGCCTGTAACACACCTAATTTTAAATAGCATTATTCAGGAGATTTAATTAGATAAATTAAATAGAATAATGTAGAGACTAGAGTGATAAGGAAATTGAGATTTGAAAACTAATTAAGGTCGTGCCTTTACTAAATGAACATATAAGAATGGTTTATAAGTTAAATACTTAAGAGAATAATATAAGGGCAATATGGGAATGGCCGAATCCCATAACCCCTAAAATCTCCTACAGCATTCTCATTCTCATTTACATTCTTAAAAAACAAAAACATAAACAAAAGGAAAAATAAGGCCGGCCATAACCCAGGTGAAGAGGAGCTCAAAAATCAATTAGAGGCTAAGATTCAAGCTAGGAAGCTTAAAGTGAAGAATAAATCTCAAGTTCCTTATCAAATCAAGATGAATAATGATCTAAACTATCTCATAAAAGTCATCTTGAATGTTTTAATTCAGGTTTGAGCTTTAAAACCGTATGATTGGATGGATGGTGATATGTTTTGATAGATTAAATGGATATATATGCTTGTTGATGATTTATATAATTTAATATGAATTATATGATAGGTTTTGGATTGGAAAACTTATCGCATGACATCCAAAAGCGTTGTGTTTTTGATATATGGTAAAAAAATATTATTTTAGAAGTGGGTTTCAAGTTTCATAATTTTCCAAATAATTATGGATTTATCATGAATTTATAAGAAAGAAAGTAGTTAATTTCATATTTAAATTATTTGAGGCAATTAAATAATGTTTTTAGGTCTGAAATTTATATACGTTAGAAAATATATTTAATACAAATTATGGTGATTTTGGGAATTTTTCCTAAATGCATTACTATGGATAAAATTATTTAAGTTAGAGGACTTAAATGTTTTAAATATTTTATTAAGGAGAAGGCCTTAAGTGTTAAGTTATTTCAAATCCAAATTTGATTTCGACAGCAAATTCTGAAAAAGGAAATTGATAAAGATTTCTAAAGCAATAAGATTGAGACAAATGTTGATGGCAGGTGAAAAATATTTTCTTTAATAAGCAAAAATGCAGTTTTAATCCAAATTACGTCTTCGCCACTTAAGCCTGCTGGCTTTTAACTTCATACACACTCGCCTCTAACCCTTTCACATCCATTTGGTGCCAATATACATGGTATCTAGCTAGTGGTAAGAAGTGTATTGGACCTATGCAAAAGATAGCAAAGGTGTCGAAAGTATGCATGCATAAGGGGTGAAGTTGTATTTCCAAGTTTCGAATCTATAAACCTACCTTTGATTTAATATCTTCGAAAGGGTTGCTGCTTTTGAACCCCTTTGATACCCTAGCTGTCGCATTAAAACCTTCGCCTTAGTAAGAGGCCGCTTTTATAACTGTTTGAATCAATGAGTTTGAAGTGTTGGGTTTCGAATCGATACCCTTCCGCAACCATTGAAGCCACTTTTCTTTTAACTTATACATGCGAAAGGGTGGGTGCCGCTCCTTTACCTTTCGGCATGGTTGAAGCCGCTTATTTAAACCTAAGTACACATGTGGAAGCATGTTGCTGTTACCATAGGTCTTTCGAAGGGATAGCTTTCGAATGTGTCCCCTTTTATATCTTTATAGTTTGTTTTGTTTTCAAACTACGGTTTCGAAAGAAACACTTTTAATTGGTTTCGAAGCTATGCTTCCATAACTTTTTACTTGAACCCAATGCTTTCGAAAGGTATGTTTTTAAGTGTTTCGAATGGCATGTTTTAACTGTTTCGAAAGGCATGTTTTTAAGTGTTTCAAAAGGGATGATTCCAAGTGTTCGAAGGATATATTTTATGGTTTCGAAAGAGGATGTCTAAAATTTTAAGCAATAAATTATGGATATGTTTTATGTTTTCGAAAGGAAGCTCTCCTTAGTAAGTAGGTAGGTTAAAAGTATTGACCACCTTTTATTAGAGAAATAAATATATGGAAATAAACTATGGATGTTTAAATGGTGTGTATCGTTTGATCAGTTATCATGTATACTTGTATAATCATATTCACTTTATTATTAACCCATAACTGCATTTTGGGATGTTAAGGGCAGAATAATATGCTAGGTTGACCCAGTAATGAATATAGAATTGAGTTAACTCCTGTGTGAGTAGAATTACATCCAGAAGGTCAGATAGACCAGAATATAGGATGCCCAAAACTGATCAAAAGATTATTGGTTTAGGCAGGTTCTTAGTAAGCCTATAAAAACCGTGTTATGAAAATTGTTATTGGCAGGGGCCAATAGGTTCTTAGTGATCCCATGAAAACTATGTTTGGAACAGGTTGTTGATAGAGATCAATAGGTTCATAGTTAGCCCATGAAAACTATGACATGAGAGATGTTATTGGAGAATCCAATAGGTTCATAGTGACCCCATGAAAACTATGATTGGATGATGTTATTGGTAGACACCAATAGGTTAGTAGTTTCATAAAAACTATGAAACCGGACAGATAGTCCATAAGTTTGGAACAGGTTATTAGTCAGCCTATATAAACTAATAGGTTAATAGTGACCCTAGAAACTATAACTTGAGACAATAGTCAGGTGAACGGGGATGGAAAATCCAGAGCATATTGCATGTTTGCATATCATCATGATATATTTTATTATGTTATGTCTTAACCATTATGGATGCAGATGCATAATATATAGTTATTGTAAATTGGGTTAGGATACTAGTGAGGGGAAAACCTGTTCCGCTAAGCGGCATGGTCTCACTAGATATCTATATAGTTCTAGATGGTAGGTTATTATTCACACCAGACTTTTCGTAAGACTCGAAGTTTATGTTTTCCTCTTAAGTTCTCGGGTGCACAATTGATTTTGAGCAGTTTGAGAGTTAAGGTTTTCAGGTTCTCCTTTAGACGAATAAGCTTCTGGAGACGTACAAGAGACAAGCTAGCTATTAGGAGTTCTTTCCGTTTGATTCCGCTATGTAATTGGATGTAATGGCAAAGTTGTTTAATTTCCTATATTTCGATTCTGACCAACCAAGGGGGCATCTTCATATGTCGCTCCTGGCGTAATTTTTAATAACTATATTTCTCTGAACATGGTTTACGAATTGGGATTATGTAATGAATCCGAAATGTTATTTGTAGTGAAATGAGAAATTTGTTTTAAATTGAGTTTAATTTTTTTTTTCATATTCATGTGTTTCTGGTATATCAATGTATATAACATTACCATATTTGGTCATCGAGAATTAATAACTATGGATGACTACAACATCCGTAGCAGTAAGTTTTGGGCCTCCAAATAGGGGATGATACACTAGTCCTACTCCACAAGCATCTGTGTAAACTGTGAATCTACTATTTCCATCTGGAACTGCCAAAACTGGTGCACTGTCAATCTCTTCATCAATTCCAAAAATGGTTCTTCCTACTTTGGAGTCCACACAAACTTTCCCCCTTCTTAGTTAGCTCAGTCAAATGGGAGGAAATCTTAGAATAATCTTGAATAAACCTCCTATAGTATCCTGTCAAACCTAAGAAACTGCGAACCTCGGTAGGAGTCCGTTGTCGATTCCATTCCTGAATAGCTTCCACTTTCACTGGGTCTACTGAAATACCTTCTCTGTCACAGTATGTCCTAGGAATCTTACTTTCGAATTCCAAAAATGACACTTAGAAAATTTCGCCTTTCAGGCATGTCTCCTTAATGTTTCCGACACTGCTTCCAAATAATGCTTATGCTCCTCTTTAGATTTGGAGTAGATAAAGATGTCATCGATGAAGACTAACAAGAACTTATTAAGAACATCTCGGAAAACATGGTTCATGAGATCTACAAAATATGCAGGCGCATTGGTTACCCTGAAAGGCATAACTAACCATTCAAAGAAATAGTCAGGGCCTCTAAAAGAAGTTAAGGGTATACTTTCTTCAGCAACCCTCAATTGATGAAACCCAGTAGCTAGATCCATTTGAGAAAATACCATAGCTCCATGAAGTTGATCAAAAAGATCATCGATGCGGGGTAAGGGATACTTGTTCCTTATGGTCGATTTATTCAACTCCCTATAATCTACGCACAACCTTAAAGATCCATCAGATTTAGCCGCAAAAATCACAGCAGACCCCCAACTTGAATGATTGAGTCTAATCAATCCTCTCCTTAACAGGTCCTGGGCTTGACTTACTAACTACTCACTCTCCCTCAGAGCCATTCTTCGCTTAGGTTGAACCATAAGCCTTGCACCAAGGACCAAAATCAATGCAGAACTCTATCTCTCGGTGCAGGGGTAAACTTTTAACCTCTTCGAATACATCAGGAAAATTCTTAACAACTTCAATAGACCCTAGATTTTCATGGAAGGCTTCCAGGGCATACAAGAAATTACACATATAGATACGAGGTTCCTTACATGATACTTTAGCAATTCTTCCCAAATTGGTTACTAATGATACAGTTCTTTCATTACAATCTAAAACAACTCTATATTTCGATAACCAATCCATTACAAAAAATAATGTTAGACCCTTTAAAGCCTAAGATATACGGGTCGCATGAAAAGTGACGAGAAAGGTAGGAAATTGGCACATTCTCGCAAATCGTATTTAAATGGGTTACACCACCTATTGGGTTAGACACACACATCGAGTTTTCTACAATACTTGGAATAAGATGGAATTTATCTATTGGTTGTAAAGAGATAAAACTATGAGAGGCACCAGTATCAAATAATGCTTGAACAAAAATACCATTAATCAGTAAGGTTCCTTCAAGGACGCCTTTCCCATTCACATCCGTTGAAGTAGACGGCTCATTCTTAATGGCGTACACCTTAGGCTGCTGCACCTTCTTCATGAGTGGGCAGTCCTTACCATATGCCCGGGCTGATGGCAATTAAAATAGAGAGTCCTCTAGACCATCAGAGAGATGGATCCATTTTGCTGCTTTGGAGCTTCCTAATTCGGACAGTACCTGGTAATATGTCCTTTCTGCTTGCATATATAACAACACTATCCTTAAGCTTGCCACCTTGACCTTCTCCCTGATTTCCTTGTCCTTGCTTCTTCCAATTAGGATTGAACTTCCTCTTGTTAGAACCGTTTCCACTAGGTGCCACTGTAGTAGGCCTTTTCTTTTCCAAGGCCTCGTACTTTAGAGCCATAACAACTAAATCCACAAAATTACCCTTAACATGAGTAGTCATTCTCTCATGGTACTCTTCTCTCATACCTAAAACAAACATCTCGTTTTTCTTTAACGGGGTGTTGATCAATTCCTATCCAAAACAAGATAGCTTGTTGAACTTTGTCTCATATTCTGCTACAGATAGATCCCCTTGCTTCAAGTCCATGAAGTTCCTATACCTCCTGGTCCCTCCTACCGTTGGCAAGAATTGGTCCTCAAAACCTTCTTTAAATCAAGCCCATGAAAACTCTTCTGGAATATTCACAGTAAGAGAGTCCCACAAAGCTGCTGCTCCCTCTTGCAGTTGCCATACTGCTAAGAACCTTTTCTGATTCATCGGATAAACCAAGACCTTTAAAATTTTTCGCAAGATCGCAACCAAGCTTGCACTTCCATGATAGACTTAGTTCCTTCAAAAGGTTTCCCTCCTAAATTGGTGTAATCCTTGCATAAGGTTGCGAAATTCATTCTTAGCTGCTTTGGCGCTGCCTCTTCGGAAATTCGAACTCCTTTAGGATTTGGAGTTCGACCATTTGTAGTTGTAGTGCTACCCACTTCCCTACCTCATCTGCCTCTATCACTCATGTCTTACTACCTAGACATAGTAAGATAAGCTTAGAATACTTGGATGAGATAAATCATGAAAGAAGAGTACTAATCAAACCTATCAAGCAGATCTTTCTATCAGGTATAATATAGGTATACGAATGAAAATTAAAAATACGCACTCTCAAAGTTGACCATACCCAAAGCCTAGGTGGTCGCTTTACCTAAGCTCCGATACCAAAATTATAATGACCGCCTTTCATACTCCAAAAGATGAGTTATTAAGGATAGAAGAAAAAGAAAGATAAGAAGAAACTAGACAATCACATAATCTTACCATGAATCAGAACAACATATAATAGATAACATAGGATATTACATAGTCATTTCCATAATATTAATACATCAGAGTCATTACATTACAACTTCAACTGGACAGTTATAACTACCTGCCCATACAAAATACATAGATCATACATAAACACGGTGGAATAAGATAATAATTAGCTTACGGTGAAGCCACCTGTTCCAGCTCCTTCAAAAAGCTTCCATAAGAAACCTGGATCACTTGGCTACTCATGCAAATTTGAGTACCAAAGAGTTTAAGGAAAAGAAAATAAAACTCCAGGTCAGACATGGGTCTGGTGTGAGTAAACTCAAACAACTTAATTTTTACTTTTAATAAACTTTTTGAAAGTCAAAGGTATCTCGTAAGACCACGCCGGACATAAACACCGATGGGTTTTTACCTTACGGTAACCAAAACACTTTATATAGAAATCCAATGATATTATGACGTCTAGGGTTTTCAAGTAAAATAGAACATAGCTGAAATGCTTGCATCTCACATTTCAACATATTTGGGTACAACTAAATCCATACGACACTTATTAGAGAATGGATTCCATACAATGACTAGGCTACTAGGGTACCGTCCATTACGGTGAATCTCTAGATAAAATAACATCGAGGACCTTGCCGAGATCCCTGCCAACACAAGATCGACCTACTCCTTGCTGGATAGTACTGAATAAGATCACCCCTCGGTAGGGATTAGCAACCATACCGAAGCATACATAAGTTGTGGCAAGGACTCTTGGTAGAGTGACCTTACCCTAATGGGAGCGACCCACTTAGCCTTGCTGCATCTCCCCTATTTTAGTTATTCCCGATTGACGAGGCCTGAGGCTACGTTTACCTTTATTATAGCATTACCACTTAATGCTAACATTGCCTTCTAGATGTTTACACAATGTCAGCATTCATCCATACAAGTCATTCAGAAGATGAACGAACCGAAGGCACTATCTCCACTACACCTGTTTTGGAATCACCCTCGGGTTTAGTAGCAAATAGCCCTTGCACTTCAAAGTCTTCATTATGGACCTTTCCTTTACTATTTCCAATTCGAACTCTTATGTTGGTTCGAAGTGGTTTTTGGATAACAACTCCTATTCGATCATGGTCTCTTCAAACCAACGTTCGATAATTCAAAAGGTCAAGTTGTATATAGTGGACCATTCTACTATCAGAGTGTAAGATTTTACATATGAACTTACATTCCATATGCTTAGATTATCATGACCTACTTATCGAAATTAACTCCCTTGTATTCATCACGTTTCCGAAGTGCGGTATTTGTGATAAGTACAAGTCGACTTACTTTTAATAAAACGTGTCAACATTTTATTACAACTACATTAATTCATTTAGCTACTTAATAGCATGGACAAACGATCCTCTATTTTTAAAATCAATTTACTTAAAATAAGAAAGTTGGTTAAAATAAATAACCAATAGAGTTTTGAAAGAAACTTGAAAATAAATAAGCTTTAATTAAATCATAAGTTTAAAACTCAACTAAACTTTAATTAATCTTAATTAAATCAAAATCATACTTTAAACCTTAATTAATTAAAAATTTATTTATAATTAAACTTTAATTTAATTTTAATTAAATAACATTCATTTAAGAATTAAACCCAAATTAAGTGGATATTTAACCTTTAATTAAATAATAATTAATTAAATAACTAAATCTAATTAAATAATTAATTAAAGTAAATAAACTTGATTAAATAAAAATTAATTTCCTTTTATCTTAATTAATCATTATTTAAAACTTCCTTAATTAAAAATAATTACTTGGTTAATAATTTCTTAAACTCTAATTACTTAACCTAATTACTTATTAATTAATAATTACGTTAATTAATTAATTATTTATTTATTAAATAATAAAACTTAACTTTTGACTTACTTAATTTATTTGAAATGAGTTTTTAAAAACAATCGCTATGAGCGCAGTTCGCTAGAATTGATTTCTAGGTGAAAATATCACTATAACTCTAGCTACTACATGTTTGAAATACAAATGGAAGAGTTTTGAAAACTTAAAACAAAAGGTGAAAATCTTGGAAAACATTTACAAAACCCAAAACTAAAAAAAACAAGCTTTTGTTTTCAAATCGGATCTCAAGTCCTTTGCGACTTTTCAAGGTGCTAAATTCACAACAATTACATCACATGCACTTGGTTTTCTTTCATAAACACACTACCACCACATCATAACCAAACATTCACATATTCATATCCAAACATATCATTTAACATCCAAATTGCAAATCTAAGCTCAAACACAAACTTATAATCATATGCCATCAAAACAACATGATATTTCAACACAATCAATACTATATTTCCACAACATATAGTTCAACAAAATTAAGTTATTTTCCTTTCCAAAAACAAGAGTTTTACTCACTGAAACTTTATTAACTCAAGGCGAACTTTTGCTAAAACTTGGATATAAGCTAGAACTTGCAAAATTTGAGCCGTTAAGTGGTTAAGCACCAAGATTGGGCTCGGCCAAGTGGAGTTTGGGCTCGGCCAAGGGAAGTTTGGGCTCGGCCATCATGGTTTTGGTAATTGTGGGCTTGCAACTTAGAAGAGAAGGTGTTGTAGAAGATGTAGAAATGCTTTTGTGAACTAAAGAGGAGATTTTTAGCAAAAGAAGTGATTGTTTCTTATTTTAGAATTTATGAAAGGAAACCACGGATGTGTTTATTCAAGCTCTTAGGAATTTTGAAATGAAGAATAGGATTGTTAAAATGAGAACATGAAAGAGTAGTGGTATATATAGGCTTAGGAAATTAATTAAAAATGTGTATGTGCTTATAATAAAAAATGAATATATGCATGCACCCCTCTCCTCCCTCCTCTTCATTTCCGTCCTCATGTACTCCCCCACCTTATCTTGCACTATTCATGCCATGCACTAAGTACTTTGTGTTGAAAAAACAATAGTTTTGTATGTGTGTGTATATATATATACCTTTTTTTATAAATTATTTTCTCTATTTCTTATATATATACACTTTTAAAGAGAAGTATATACATGCATCTACACATGTATTCATTATGTTAAAATAATTTGTAATGTGTATATAAGTGTTTACAATAGTGCTATGACATTTTAACTAACCTTTAACCAATGAAAAATCAATATTTCGAAAAATAATTTCCAGTCACATTTTCTATCTCTCTATGAGCTATATATATTGGTAAAAAAATATTTGAAAACGATTTTATCATCATTAATTATATTTAAAATAGTTTTATTTTTTAATAAAAATTTATTTATTAATTATTTAAAAATATAATTAAATATCCATTTAAATAGTGATCAAATTTTGGGTCGTTACACCTGTACACAAACACCATATTGAAAAGGTTCAGTATGAAGAATTCCAAGTGTGGAAATGTTTCAATGCAATTTGGAATCGTCCTTTATAAGAAGGATGCTCCTCATACAGATGAGGAAAAGGAGCGTATGAAGGGGATTCTCTATGCCTTAGCTATAGGATCCATAATGTACACTATGTTATGTACCAGACCAGATGTGGATACGTATTAGGATGCGTAAGCTGATATCAATCTAATCCCGGAGAAAAACGTTGAACCACTGTTAAATGTATACATAAGTACTTAAGAAATACTTAGGACTTATTCCTCATATATGAGAATTAAGACCTCCCTTATGAAGGGGTATGCATATTCAAGTTTTCATAGGGACATAGATAATAATAAATCGGTGTCTGGTTTTGGATGGGCAAGTTTATAAGTGGGCTCGGTGTGATTCTGGATACCAAGAATCCTATAGCATTGTTCTGCGATAATAATGTGGCAATACAAATTGCAAAGGAGCCCAGAGCCATGGCATATTCTTCAATGTTCCACCTAATTAGAGAGTTTGTTGAGAAGAAAGAAGTCGCGATACAAAGGGTAGATACCAAGTACAACATAGCAGATTCGTTCATTAAAGGCCTGGCTCGTTGGGCTCTCGAGAAGCTGATTGAAGGGATGAGATTAAGAATCCATATTTAACCCCAAGTGCAAGTGGAAGATTGATAGAGTTAGGGGTATTCCCTAGGGGCAATTCTATAATTTATTGTAAATTAATTAACTTTATAATCAATTCTCATTCGTAATAAAGGTGTTTTTCTTTCTGTTATATATTTTGTTATTAATTATTAAATGATTAATTAAAATATTTTAACAGAAAATCCATAACTGATGTGTATGTGATAGTAATTACAAATAGTTGTAATCATGAGTATTGTATCATAATATTATAAAACACATCATTTTAAATGTTCCTAGTCATGATACATCGAGACTTGATATTGATGTATATGTTGAGAGACTAGAGTGCATACCGCTCTCCAAATGCCAGGCAATGTATTACTCATGACTTCTAAGGGCACCTAGAGGTTATGTACTGATAGTTATTGGATAACTATGGAACGACTCACTCGATAGTTTTCTATTGGTTATTATAACTAAGGTCAAACAAAAAATATCGGTGTAACTAATTAACACATCTCTTGACTTGAGAACACTGTAAATCTTCAATATGAAAGTTGCGCTTTGATTATAGTCAAATCATGGCATAGGGTCCATCGAGTGACTACAGTTGGGTCGAGTGGAAGTATTGGGAGTAAGGCACTATTCAAGAGAGGATTCGTCTCCTCGATTATATGTGGTTAGTATCACGGTCAAGTCTAGTCAACCCAAAGTCAAAATATCTTCCCAAAGTAGTACGGTTAATAATAATTGTTATTATTGAATTAATGACTCTGTGTTTGGACTATAGAGTTGAATATGGACGATGTTGGAATTTTGACCATTACCAAGTTCAATAAGTCCAAAGTGATATAGTTTTAACGAAGAGAATTGGTGTAAATAAATGCCACAACCAAGTAACGCTTAATTAAAGTAAAATTGGATTTATCGAAACTAAGTAAGCGATAAATTTGGCCAAAATGTCTCATCACCTGCTAAGTGACGTGCGAACGTTAACATTCGAATAGTTCGTTGTTAATCGCCAACCAAATTTACACCTGGCAAGTTACACAACCAAAATGATGATTTCTCTTTAGACTAAATGATTTAATTAGTTATAAATTAATTATTATTTATGGCTTATAAAATTTTGAATATAATTTAAGGAATAAATATTATTGTATATATCTAATGGTTATAAATATATCGATCGATATTCGATATCGATAAGCAACTAAATCATATTTAATTAGTAATATTTATTTGGACCTAAATGGGCTATTAGCCCATGACATTATGATGATATTTCGGCAGCAATAGAGATGTAGAAGGCAGCTAAAAATGGGCTAAGGGTATTTTAAATGGATGACTCAAATTCAGGGAGAATGAGCATGAGATATGATCTACCTTTCTCTCTATTCCGTCCACTATGAAGGACTCATAACTCTAATGCAAAAATGACTTTTTTGGCTGCCATTTCCCATCATTGCTGACCAAATTTATATACATAGGAGTTCCAACAATTTCATCGCAAATCAAATTCAAAGCAATAACGATTGGATAGTCAACTGTCTATGATTAAAGGATTAGCAGTCTATCGAATCAAGAAGAGTTCCGAGGAAGGAAATTCATCATTACAAGGTGTAGCATTGGGGTATGTGTTTACTATGCCATATGACTTATGGTTACTGAATAATATTCTGTTTTTTGTTTTTATATTATTATTATATTGTTAGTTGGGTGAGATTCTTATAAGTATCAACGTTGTCACATATTAAGTTGGTTATATGTGTGTATATTATTAAAAAAACATTTTTAAAAGATCCAATGTATGCATAACTGACTATGGAACAAAGTTCCTTGAGGTCGCGGGTTCGAGTCCTGGTAGATTGAGTTATGTTTCCCATTCAAGGTGCGGAGGTGGGCTCCCAGAAAACCTATCATAAATGGTAGGGGGCATCAAACCTCTAAGCTGGGCTGGCATTAAATCCCTCCTATCTATGGTCGGACCAAGCGGGTTGGGGGCTCATCCCATCCCTTCGATTTCATCAGGGCTCCGGGTTGAGTTTTTTTTTCTTAAAAAAACATAAATTAAATGACTTATATTCAATTGTGTTATCATATCATGTTATTAATTGATCTTATATTTTATATATGCGTAATTACACTAATTATAATTTTAGGTAACATCAAAGTATCTTTAATAATTATTTACTATTATTTAAATCAGAATACAAGTTGAATAATTCATACAAAATAATATTTTTTCAAAAATTATATTTTAATTTTATAAAATTATTTCTTCATCATATTATATCTTGTCCAAAATTCTAGAATTTAAAAATTAAAAATTTATTTTTAAAAAATCATTTATATGCACAATCGATAATAAATAATTAATAAAAAACAAATTTTGTCTTAGGAAATTATGGAATGTTTTCTTAACCTTAAAATATCATGTTTGAATTTTTGAAAATTTTAAATCTGCAAGTTATATTATGAAATATTTTTAACATTATTTAATGATTTTCGGAAAATTAATATATATATATAAATAATTTAAAATTATGGTTAAATATTTCATGTGCTATGTATTCGATCTGGAATGTAATAAAAAATAATAAATATTTATTTTTATTTAGTTTTCATAAATGATATAATTGTATATATATATATATATGCATGTATGTATATTTAAATACATATATTTATAATACTTGAGATATAATAAATATAATTATATATAGATACATACATGCATGCATACATACATACACACATATATAATTTTGTTACTATAAAATATATGTGTATATTTTATTTAAAAAAACTTTATATATTATGTATGTATGTATGTATATATTTATATAATTATATAGTCATTTATTTAATTAATATCTAATTCAATATATATATATATATCATTAATATTTTACATATATGCAATGCATGTATTTTTTATATATGTATAAATAAGTATATATCTATATAGTTTTAATATTTATTTAAATAAAAAGTTATACACACACATATATTTGGACAACATACAATACATATAAGACGAGTTAACTTGTCCGTTGCAATGCAAATCACAAAATCTATATACGGACATGTTATACCTTGCACGGATTATTATGTTACCCATGCACACACAGACATACATACATATACATACATACATACATACATACATACATACATATATGATACACATGTGTACCATTATATTTAGTTGAATATAAATTAAATAAAATTCCATCTACCACTTATAAATTTAAATGAAATAGGAGATTTTATTTAAATTAAATTTAGAAATGTTCTAAATAAATTAGACTTCATAGACCCAATATAGATCTAATAAGGGAATTTTTTGAAATTCACCTATATCTTCTGCTACGGGCTGGCCCAGTACCAACATAATCCACTACCCAACATTAGGAGAGCATTGTGCACTCTAGTCCCAATGGATACATCGATATATAGTCTCGATGCATCCTGACTAGGAACATTTAAAATGATGTGTTTTATAATATTGTGATACAATACTTATGGTTACAACTATTTGTAATTACTATCATAAACACGCCATTTATGGATTTTCTATTAAATATATTTCAATTATGAATATAATTATTTATAACATATTATAACAAATATATAATAGAAAGAAAAACACCTTTATTATGAACAAGAACTGATTACATAGTTGACTAATTTATAACAAATTACCAAATTGCCCCTAGGGCATACCCTAACTCTATCAGCTCAGACTCAAACTCCATAAGTGTTATCGGATATTGTATGTCAATCCAAACTTGTGTTCAACTTTAATTAAGGAGCTTTGAGTTAGAAAAGTTCCAAACGAGCAGTGGTAGTTGATTCAATCGAAAACTAAGCATAACACCCATAATAGCATTACAATAAAAGCAGTATAAATACAATTGCATAAATTTATAACTAAGATAAGGTGATTCCAAGTGTTGAGAATCCCACTGAATGAGCTGATGGGAGATGGCTGGAATAGCGAAAGGAATGTGTGCTTGAGATGAATGCCAATAGGAGAATAATGCAAGGTGCACGCCTCGCCTTTATTGCACATTTAATGCATTATGTGCCGTAGCGACATGTTATAAGGATACAACATGCCTCCAGTCAGAAGTGGATACATTTGGTTATACTTCTTGTCGTTTACCTTTTCCAATTGATGATTCAATTTCTTGCATTGTAACTCTTCTCTTTGGCTCTCAAAAAAGTCTTATACATCACAATTAATCAAACATCCAAACAATTGCAATTATAAAAATAAAATCGATAAAGATCAAACTGTACCATCATAATATCGTTCAAATTTAATAGATAACATGGTATTGAGGTTTAATCATTATAATATGCATTCTAATCATTTAATTAGTATTTAATAATAAATCAGATTGTAACATTTTGTTGCAGTAATATAAAATATATTTCACCACATTATAGACTTTATAACATAAGCATAGTAAAAGTGTTATGGGCTTTGATTCCACCCAAAAAATATGATCAAATTACCACCAAATATTTCTTAGAACAATAAGATCTTATCCACCCACTTCAATCAAAAAACCGAAGTTGTTATTTTTTTCGATTTGATTACTTTTATGCATTCTTCTTGGTCTCTAACGCTTTTCTTCAAATTTCCCCCAATTCATTTGAGTACATTTAGTTTTATTCCGATTAATGGAGATCAATGGATGTTAGAGGAATTTAGAAGATGAAGAGAACATAGAAAAATGAAAAGCAGCGGGAACTTATGCCATGATATATTTTCTTTTCTTAATATCAGTTCTGGTAGTTAAATTAATTGAGTTTTTGAGCTAAAATTTGCCTAACTAATTAATTTTTGCTAAAAAGCCATAACTTTTTAGTTCTGTCACCATTTCCGATAAATTTATACTCAGTTTACATTTACTCCACAAGTCCTAAGCAATAAAATTAGTTTTAAGACAATATTCGCATAAGACCAAAAGTTAGATTTTTGATCAATCTTTAGAGTGTTTAACATTTAAAATATGCTTATTAGCAAAAAAATTTGCGCTATGCTAACTCAAAGCCAGAAGTGACGTTGAAGAGTCCTTTCGATGTAATTCCAAGCGCTTTTGCATGAAAGACAAAAGCAAAGACAAATGCGGGGAAATAAAGACAAAAAAGAAGTTTTTATATTGGTTCAGGAGAGTTCCCTACATTGAAGCTTGGTATGCTTTTCGTATTTAGAGGTATGATGCCGAAAGCTAGAAGAAATGAAAAGTAATAAGCAACCATTTTAGAGTATCTATATAGCGCTAAATAAGAAATTACATAATATCCTTATTTCATGATTCCACCATGTGATGCATGTCGCTTTTTATAGTAGATTGAAGTTGGCAAGGGTCAATGACATGGCATGTTGAATGGTTTGGACAAATTATAATTTTGTGAACATTAAAAACTAAGATAGCATTATATTAATATAGGGAAACTAGCATTAAACTCATATACTGGTGTTTGCTATAAACTAGCATTATATGAATATATAATGATAGTTTACACAATCATTATATCATATTTATGTATAAGGCTAATTTAAACTAGCATTTTTTTTACTATCTATTAGGTTTTTTCTATTATGATTGACGGTGATGTATGGTAAGAGCAGGTGTTAGATAGGGGCAATGCGAGGTAGCGCTACTGGTGGTGTAATGAAGTGGAGAAATGAGACAAAATTGTTATGTTCGCTAGGATTTATGGTTAGTTTTATATAAGTTGCTAGAGGTGGTGAGATATGGTGGTGGCTAGGGGAGTGGAGATAAGGGTTGTTGTGGGTCGGCAATGACTAGGACTGCAACTATCATGCGGTGACTATCACGGTTTGAATTGGTATTTTAAGGAGATGACATGAAATTGAGACATCACACCCTTTGTCCTTCTGCCTACATTTGTAAATTTTTGGCCTACAAACCAAATTTTGTATTATGTGTGTCCTTTTCCCTGATTCCATCACACATACATGCATACATACATACATACACAACATCCCTCCTCCCTGTTATACCTCATCTATACCCTTACATTTCTAGAGCTATACGATTGGGAATCTAAGGAAATTTTTATATATGTTCGTACAAGACTCGATTACCTCCATAAAATTTCGGTTAATTTATATATCTTAATATAATCATAATAATGTTTCAAAACAATGGTTAAGATTAATATTTCAATGACATATATAGGCATGACATTTTGAACATGTTAGAAGTTTCGAAATGATCCTTTTTGTGGACATGATGTTCATATAATGTATTGATCATCCTAAAGTTTCATTCAATGTCGAATCATGTAGCTTTCATAAACATAAGGAGATAATATGAGATATAGCGAAAGAGAGTTATATCGGAACCTTACAGATATTAAAGGCAGTTGCTTGAGTCGTGTAAGAACATATATATAACCTTTTGTGTGATTTCGAATTGTGTAGCTCTAAAAATAGAAGCGTACATATGGGGCGTAAGGATAGGGTTGTATGAGAATCTTTTTATACATATATGTACACACACACACATATATATATATATATGTATGTATGTATGTATATGTATACATACACACACACACACACATCTGTTTGTGTATATACTTACGTACATACATACACACACACCCCACATATATATATATATATGTATGTATGTATATGTACATATGTGTATGTGTATGTCACGTATATGTATATGGGAAGGGTTGGAGCTACACCCTTCTCCTCTCACGTCATCTACACTCTTACGGTTTTGTTAGCTATAAATTTGAAATCAAACAAAAATTTGTATATATGTTCTTATGTGATGTTCTTTGTGTAGGTTGAACATTCTCAAAGTTACACTTGATTTTGAATAGTGTAGCACCGAAAGCTGTATGAGGAGTAGCATAAGAGGGGTATAGAGGATCATAAGTGTGTGTGTGTAGGAAGGGTTCCGCTGCACCTTGTCACAATCCTATGATTTGTTAAGTTATACAATTCAAAATCAAATGAAAATTTGTAGATTTGTTCTTACATGCATCAAGATATCTCTATAGATTTATGGTTAACATAGAAGGTTAAAATATATTTTTTAACGGATCAGATGATCTTGATCGAACATGATTAAAATTTGGACATGACCTTATTTTTTGTGGACACGATGTTTATAGTGTAGACTGAGCATCCCACCTCAAAATTTAATTTCAAATGGTGTAATACCGAAATTCATAAGGTTATAGAATGAGCTGAAGTGGATTCTATCAATACTGACTACTAAGTGGTGTTTAATCTGAACAACAATGTTCTTCTGTTCAGTAAAAGATAACCGGTTGATTGTATTTGCACGATCACCTATCAATGTTTGACGATTAAGTATTGAATAAAGAAATATATTTGTTGTAGCATGAAGAATACAATTTTATCATTTTAATATAATTTAAATGGTACCATTAACTATTTCCCTCTCCTTTTCTTATATCTCCATCATTTCTTGAGGTCCATAGGATTTGATGATAATCTGATCATCTTCTCATTCTCAAATTGATTTCCAATCAAAAAAAAATACTATGTCCAATCTTTAGTATTTGTTTTGAAAGTAATAAAAGTTTTACAAGGCCCACAACCCGTCGGGATTGGGTACATAACTCCCAATACCGCTTATACAAGGGTTATCTTTCTCAAACTCTAGCCGCAACATACAGTGTCTAACTTCTACAAACGAAAGCAAAAAACTCAAAAATGGAGGAATTCCCGACGATCGAAAAATCTCTTTCCTCCTCTTTGTTTTCATGGCTCAAGGTGGCTTCCAGAGCTTCCATGGCTTCTTTTGTAGTTGATTTCTAAGAGTATTTCTTCCTATTACTTGAGTCATCGATTCTTTGTAGATCTAACTTAAATTAAGTTAGCACTCACGTAGCTATTTTTTCCTTTTTGCCCGCAAGATAAGTGATATATCTTATGATTTATTTTGCTTGTGTAAAATTTACCATTTGTGTTTGGAATGATGTCTAATATGCTTAGATCTTTGTGATTTTATAGTTATTGAAGCTCGGTAGGCCGTGTTATGCGAGAGTGGTAGTTCATCTCCATATCTGGTGAACTTCTTCTCTTTGACCTCGATTTATCCTATAATTTATCTTCTTCAAGTCTTTGATTTGATTTTTCATTGTAGATGTCGCATCTGGTATAGGTTTGTGAATAGCCCCCTCTAAACGCAACACTGCAACGTCCTCCTTTGGATTTATTAAGTCTTCCATGGGAAATATCAGTGGAATGCTTCCCGCTTTGTAAGTATGCTTTTATTCGATCCTCGTAGTTGTCCAGTTCCCATAAATCAACAGTTTGTTCATGATTTTTTGAGTGCTTTGTTGCTCTGTTTGATTTTTTTAGTAAAATTTGACTTTCAGTAGCAATTATTTTCCAAATTTGCAAGCAATATGTTTCTTTTTTATGTAGTCTCGCATTCCTTTCTTTCCATAGGTGATATATTATAGTAGTGAGTGTAATGCAAGCAAAGTTGAACTCTTTTGACTTGATTTTGTATTTGTGTTGGATGAATTGGATACCGCTTCTTATGGTTTTAGCACTTGATATTTACTAAAGTTGGGTTTTGCTTTTGTAGTTGACCATATGTTTCTTGAATAAGTACAGTCAAAAAATATATGCTCACAACATTCTGGTTCAGATTTGTATAGTAGACAGTTTGTTTCACAGTTAGAGTTTCATTTTTTTACATCTGTCTCTGGTTGGTAGTCTAGTAGTAGTGCAAAATATGCACAATGAGCCATTTTGGGCACTTTGATCTGTTCCAGATGGTAGAAAACCAATCTACTTTTGCTTCAACTCCTTTTGTATATTCCTATGTACTTTTGAAAGAAATTATTTTTTGAACTTAATTTCCATATCCATTTGTCTTTATTTAAGCTGGGATTGATGATAATTTTTTCTATAGCTACTTTGAATATTGATGCTGCTGGCTTTTGTTGCATATTCCAATTGTGATTTTGTATTAAACTATTGCATTTGCATCTCCGAAATGGTAGACATTGTACTATCCTAATAGCTTTACAAGTGAATTTCCATTAATCCATGTATCAAAGCAAAAACTGGTTTGTTTCCCATCTTTGAATTGTCTTTCAATAAGTTTGATTCCAAATTCTCTACAATTTAGAATGTTTTTCCAAGTATTGGATAGTGCTTTTCCACTGGTATTGTCCAGAAGTGTTTATTCATGACATACATTTCTTTCATCCGTTCTGCCATCAAAGAATCACCTTTCAGAAATTTTCAAAACAATTTGAGATTGCAAACTGTGCTTAAATCTTTGAAGTTTCTTAATCCAAATCCACTCGATTTCTTTGATTTGCATACAGTATTCCAAGAAACTTTGTGATATTTACCTCTCCATATGAAGTTTGCATACATTTTTTCTATTTTATGTATTGATTTGTTAGGATATTATATGTTTGCAACAAGTACATGATAATTGTAATGATGATAGCGTGTTAGCTCCAGTCTACCAACTAGAGTTAGTTGCTTGGAAGACTATCCCTTTGATCTATTTTGTATTAGTCATATAACCTTGAGCAATTTCTGTCCTTGATTTGATTCTTGATAAGTGGTAGACCCAAATATTTTACTGCTAGTGTTCTCTCCTTAAATTTCAAGATATCCAAAATTTCTGCTTTTTTGTGCATAATTTGCTGAAATATATTTTGCTTTCATCAATTTATAGACCAACATACTCTTTTCCTTTCCTAAGGATTTTAACCATGGTATTTGCACTTTGTATATCTGCATTAAGAAATAACAGCAAGTCATCAGCATATAGCAAGTGTGTTATAAATGATTTTATTTTATTAGTGGTTTTAAATTTCCATTGTTTTGTTCAATTTCCATTTGCAAGGAGAGAAATCTCATTGCAATAGTGAATAAGTAAGGAGAAAGGGGACATCCATTGCCTTATTCCTCTGTTGCTATGGATAAAACAACTAGTAGATCCATTTATAAGTACTGAATAAGTAACATTATTGATGCATTGTTTAACCAGGCAACAAAATTTGTCATTAAAACCCAACTGTTTCATCATATACAGAATAAAATGTCTATTAGTTTCATCGAAAGCTTATGCAAGTCAATTTTGATGCACATTTTTTTTCTTTTTTTTTTGAAAAAAGTACTTTATTAACAAATAGTACGCATATACTTTCATAATATGGCTCGTTAAAACCTTGCAACCCCCCTAACCTAAATGGGTACCTTGCAAGAAAAAAGAGTACATATTATATCCATATATTAACAGTATAACAAGATTATGGTCGGATATCCAAGTTATCAAATAGATGGAAGAGTAAAATACAGTAGCGATACACTCAAAACCATCAATATGAGTAACTTGGGGGATATAATCAAAATAAAAGAAAAACCAACAAAACAAACAAAAAATACAAAAGAACAAAATAAAATAAAAAACAATCCACGTGGGTGAGGAACACAGGACAACAAAATGGCTGCCATCGTCTCAACAAAGAAAAACATTCTACATTCTTCTGGAAAGAGGAAAGCTCCATCATTTCAACAAAGAAAATCAAAAAGTAGGTCTGAGCTCATCTTCATGCTAGGAACAAAATGGCAGCCAAACAAAACCGAGCACAAGGAAAACATGCAAAATCGAAGTCGCCACAGCTAATTCAAGTTGAACAAGATCAAGGAGGATGAAACACCATAGTTGGCTCTACCGCAATCCCAAAGTTAGCTAAGATAAGTTGAATATCTTTATTTAACTTCTTTGAGTCCAATATTCTGTGAATTAAGTTCTTACAATCTTGATTCATGAGCATAGTTCTAATTTCGGTAGGAAGTACAATACCGTTGAACACACGAGCGTTTCTCTCACACCAGATGTTCCAAACCATAGAATTAAATGCAATGTTCTTCAAATGGTTGTAAATTGAGTTATTATACTGATTTTGTCCAAATGTTTTCAGTACTTGATTGAAATCAAAGTCATTGCCGATTCTAAAATTAAGCTTTTGCATTATGTCTGTAAGCATTTGCCGAGAGGAGGAGTAGTTAAAAAACAAGTGATTTTTGTCTTCATTATGATTTAAGCATAGCACACATGTTTGATCAACATTGTTATTCCATCTGCTAACTCTATCTTTAGTATTCAATTTATTGAAATTAGCCAACAGAGAGCATATTGACATTATAGGAGCACAACTTGAATCCCAAATAACACTGGTCCAACTGAATTCGGTGTATTTATTTCTGATGTAGTTCCAAGCCGAGCTAAAGCTAAATTGGCCAGTGTTGTTAGGGATCCAAAACCAGAAATCCTCTTTAAGCTGATTATGAATTTTGATGGTATTCACCGTGTTCTGAATTTGCGTAGGCACACTTCCATTATTATTATTCCAATTATTACCTGTAATCAGAGTCAAGACCTTCCTATTTCTTCCCCTAGAGACATACATGGAGTTCCACCCTAGTTTATCAATCAAAGAATAACCATTAAGCCAGGGGTCTAGCCATAGATCAGTAGTTTCACCATTAACAATTTTCCTATCAGTAGCCCCTTTGCACCATTGTCTTTCTCTAAGCATAATTTTCCAAGTATAGGAAGCATTATTATTGATAGCAGCATTCCATAAGTTTATATTTTACAGTACTTGTTGTGCATCCATTTAGACCATAGTGTATCACCTTGTATGAATTTCCACACCAACTTAATTGCCATAGCTTTCACAATATCTTCAATTTTTTGAATTCCAAATCCAATTTTTTTGTTTTACAGACATGTTCCCAGCACATATTGTGTGTTTTAGATTTCCATAAAAAATTAGCACATAAAGAATTTATTCTTGTAATGATAGACATAGGAAATTGGGTGAATTGAGCCCAAAATTGAATGATTGGTTGGATTCTGTTTTCACCAATTCAACTCTACCACTTATGTTAAGAAATTTGTTGTTCCAATGGTTGAATTTTTTGTTTATTTTGTCCATGAGATGCCTAAAATCTCTAGACTTAAGTTTATTATTAGAAAGAGGGATGCCTAAATATATAACAGGAAGATTTCCAATGTTTATATTTAAGATATCCGCAATTTGCTGTTTGTTAGTAGCTCCTTTACTAAAAAACAAAGTAGATTTATTTTCATTTACATTAAGGCCAACTAATATTTTCAAAATCTGAAAGATGTTAAGAATGATATTAGCATTATTTCTCGTAGCTTTGGCCATAATTAGAATATCATCCGCATATAACAAGTGAGTGATAAGTGGGTCAATTTTATAGATAGGAGTAATGTTACCTTTCAAATACGCCATACCAAGATTAATAGTAAGAAACTCCATTGCAATTGAGAATAAGTATGGTGATAGAGGGTCTCCTTATCATAGTCCCCTCGAACTCTCAATAAAACCAAAGGGGGATCCATCAATTAATACCGAAAAAGAGGGAGTTGATATGCATTTATAAATGAGATTAGCAAAATCTATAGGAAATCCAATGGAAATCAACATATGATGAATAAATTCTCTGCTAATTTTGTCATCGGCCTTATGAAAATCAATTTTCAAACAGAAATTATTAGATATTTTTCCATTAAATCCTTTAACCATTTCATATGCAAGTAAAGAATTCTCAGAAATAATTCTCCCTGGGATGAAAGCATTTTGGTTGTATGAAATGAGGTCATTCATATAAGGTTTTAGTCGATTACAAAGAAGATTGGCTAAAATCTTATACGTGACATTACACAGAGATATTGGCCTAAAATCAGGCATATCACTAACATCTGGTTTTTTTGGTATTAAGCAGATAAAAGTATGATTGATTTCCTTAATGATTTTACCCGATTGAAGAATGCCATTCATTGGATTCCAAATATCATTTTTGAGTTGCTCCCAATGAACTTTAAAGAACTTAGAATTTAAACCATTTGGTCCCGGGGAGCTATTATCATTGATTTGAAAAACAACATCTTTAATTTCCTCCAATTGGAAAGGCTTGCATAAATTAAATCTTGCATTTTCAGAGAGGATTTTTTTACAAGTGATGTCAGGAAATTGATATGCGGTATGTGTTGCTGAAAACAAATCTTAGAAGTAATTGATGGCTTCATTCGTAAGTTTTTCTGATGCTGATATCCATACTCCATTAGAATTAAGAATATAACTATTCCTTTTGGTAGGTTTGACCATATTGACCCTGTTGTAGAAGAAGTTAGTTGGTCTGTCACCTTTAATTAGTCAGTTAAGTTTCATCTGTTGTTCATTTGCTGCAGCAACTTTTCTCATGAGATTTTGAATCTGCTTAGTTTTGGAAAGGTAAATTTTAATCAGATCCTCATTCAAAGGGTCTGCTACCAGTTGGCTATATATTTGATTAGTTTCATCTTTAAGCTAAATAACTTCTTTACTGCTGTTGTTTTTATTTTTCTTCCATGATTTCAGTGCAGATTTGCAATTTTTTAGCCTGCATAATAGAGTATGAAGGGAATTGTCTTGAAATTCACTTGTCAAAGCCTCTTGAAGTGAAGAGTGATATCCAAATTGCATATGCCACGAGTTGCAATATCGAAAAGGAACACTACACTTACTTTTATTATGAATTGTAAACTTGATATTTATAGAATGGCATCCAAAGTTAACACCAAATTGAGAAAAAGTATTCATCCATAAGTTAATCACAAAAACTCGATCTATTTTAATGTGTATAGAGAAGTTTAGCCCTCCTCGCCAAGTAAAATAGTTTCCTGAAAAAGGAGGTTCCATTAGCTTAGATGAAGAAATACAATTAATGAAATCAAGGTCTCCTATCGAGTCGTAAAGCCCATTATTAATTCTATCATAAGACGATAGAATAGAGTTAAAATCCCCTGCCACAATCCATGGGAGATTAAATCTTCTAGACTTTTCAGTAATATAACTCCATAAATCCAATCGTTTCGTCTCATCATTGAATGCATATACTATAATACACAAAATACTAACTCCACTAGCATTGTGAAGAATACATGAGATGTATTGATTATTAGAATGTAAGATAACGTTAGACCATTGAGTCGAGTCCCATAAAATAAGGATTCTAATTTTTTGGCTATTAAAGATATTTTGAGCATGTTTCCATTTAATATTGACTTTGGACATGAAATTATCAATATTATCCAAAGATAATTTATTCTCAATAATACCAAGGAAAGAAAGATTATTATTATTCAGAAGTTGCAAGATTTCTAATTGTTTATATGGGGCATTCATACCTCGGATGTTCTAGAATAGGAACTCCATCTATGAGTTATTATCTTGGTTGCTACTATCAACCGGGGGAGTAGTAACCCCGGCTGTCTTGTGCTTTTAATCTTTTTATTTTTCCCTTTCAGTTTATTAACTAATATATTCCATGCAGGATTGTCAATTACATCAGAAGAATTGGTAGCTTTAAATTCAAATGGTTCTTCTTCTGGTCTTGTTTTCAGAACAGTTCTCTGTCTGGTGACCTATTGAGATGTGGAGCTTTGGTCGACAACGTCAATACTAGGGGCAGTATCTTCTTTCAAAGCAGCCAGATCATCTGCATCATTTTGAACTTCAATACTACAATTATTGTTCAACTGAATATCCATGTCTGAGATAGTAGAATTGTTTTTCTGGTTTGTAAATGTACTTATAGTCGTTGAATTGAGAAGCAGCTGGACATTATATGATTTCTCTAATGTATGATTAGTTATGTTTATGTTGTTGCCTTCTAATTGTTTGCTGCTGTTTGAAAATTTCTGCTCAAGAGATGAGTTTTGAACTTGATTGACTTCTCTACTAAATTTATTGGTCATATCAGTCGAAATATTATCTTGTTGAACTGATGCATCTATATTCATTTCGTTATCATCACGTGGTTGATTTGGAGGGTTATTTTTGGGTCGCCATACTTTCTCAAATTGACAGTGGGTTTCAAGGTGACCAAAACTAGAACAGTTAGGACACGTAGATGGTTTCCATTCGTACTCTATCTCTTTCCAAATAATTTCCTCTTTTTCAGAGATAATAGGAACCTTATTTGGAAATTTAAGGAATTGTTGATTTCAATTAAAACTCTAGCGTAAATAATTTTTATTATACCTTTTGTGAATTTATCCAGTTTGATTGGAGATCCGAGAACCGACTTATCCCCTCCTCCGTCCAATAGTCAAGTGGCAAATTAGGAACTCGAACCCAAATCGGAATAGAATTGAGGAGTTATTTGTTGAGTTGCACTCCAAACAACCATCTCTTCATCATCATCATTTTTTTGTTATAGTGGTAGGGGCCACCATCTAAGATTCTATCACAATCTTTTTTGTTATTGAATTTAATAACATAAAATCCATTTTCCTTAGAGAAAATAGAGAACTCTTCTTCAGATTTCCATACTCTGATGATATAGTCTCTAAAATACGGATAGTATGGTTTAGGTCCAACTACATAAATCACAATGGTATTATCCCACTGTTTTTTAGCATCTAGAATAACTTCGTTTGACATTTAAGCACATTTCATAAAATTAAATTCACGGGGTTGGTAAAATTTCAAGGGAATAGAAACAAGTATATTGTTTTCTTTGACGACTTCATTCCATGCTATACTTTCCAAAGTGGAAAAGTTCCAATTGGTAGTCTTAGGTTTATTATTAGAGTGAGCGGGATGATTGATATTATTGGGTAAGTGGGCATGATGAGGTATCGCGTTAACAGAGACCGAAGATGTTGATTTCAGATTTTGGAATTTATTAGGGCTAGGGTTGTGCGAAACAGGATGATTCATGATATGAGGTTGATGTTTCCATTTTTTGGGGCACACTAGAATGAAACCATCTTCATCTTCGAAGGAGGAAGCCATCGTTACAGCTGGTGGGAAACCTGGTGGATGATCTGGAGACAAAGGAGGTGGGTCAGGCGATTGGCGAGCACTAGCAAGGGGGAAGGCATGTCGAAGGAGGCGGGATCAGGGCCCGGTCAGGGCGGAGTGGGAAGGAGGCGGTGTTGGAAAAAAAAATTCGCAGAGAGCTGAAACCCTAGTTTGCTAGTTGAAAGATACATTTTGTTTTCATTGCCTTGGTTAAAGTTTCTAATTAGCTCATCTGCTAATAAAGTGTTTTCTACAACTAATCTCCCTGGAATAAAGACACTTTGGTTTTTAGAAATTAAGTATTTTTGAAATATTTTTATTTTATTACAGAGTATTATGATAATGATTTTGTAAATAAAGTTATAGTAAGCAATTGGCCTATAATCTCCTAGGTCATTGGGGATTTTAGTTTTTGGGACAATGGTAATCAAAGTATGATTTATGTTTTTTAAGATTTCCCTTTTACAAAGAATTCATTTACTACATCAAACACATTATGTTAATATCTTCCCAATTAATTTTATAAATTTTGTCCACAAACCCATATGGACCAGGGCTTTTATCATTGCTAGCATTAAAAATAATGCCTTTAATTTCTTCTACATATATTGGGGCAAGCAGAAGTTCTTGACTATTTGGGTGTAGTAAATATTTGGCATCTATACTAGAAAATGTTATTGGATATGAGTCTGCATTATAAAGGGTGTTGAAATAATTGATTGCTTCTGTTTCTGTTTGAGAAGATTCATTATTACAGCTCCTTGGTGTCTAGTAATTTCCCTATATCATTTTTAATTGAACATTTCGACATAAAAGAATTTTCTATATTCATCTTCATTTGTAAGCTAATCCATTTTAGCTTTCTGCTTCATATTTATTGCTTGAACATGAAGAGCACTAACTAACTTGCTCTGAGTTTGAAATTTTTTATTTACTTAGGTAGAGTCTGAGCTATCTTTATCCATTGCAAACACTAGCATTCCTCTCTAATTTTGTTTAATTTATATTTTTGAATTGTTTTTATTCCAATTTTTCAGATTTTCTTTTGTCTTTTGCAACATCTTGCTGAATCTATATAGGGCAATGCCCTGTATAGGGACTACAAGACTATTATTTGTTATCTCCTTATATGAACTCTCGTAAGTCCAGCCGTTTACAAATATGAATGAGAAAATTTTATTATTTGAGCTATTTTTTTAATAGAAAAAATTGTATTGGCGTATGATCAGTAGAAGCTTGGGGAAGTGTTTTACCGTTGAAATTTGGAAAGTATTTTATAAATTTCAGATTTACTAGAATTCTATCAAGTTTACAGTGAATATTTCTACAGTAGATATCATCAGTGGATATTTGGAAGAATAAATTCAAGGAGGGAATTTATAAAAATAATGGGTAAATTTGATTAAAAATAAATAGTGATTTATTTTTAAAGCTGTGAAAGAGAAGTATATTTCCCTGGATAGCCAAGTATGTTTTCAAAGAAAATTCTTAAGTATAAGTTAAAGTTTCAAAGTTGTTTTAAAAGTATGTTTTGGAAAATCTATTATTTTAAATGTTTAGATTTTAAAGTAAGTATTCTTCAAATCTATTATAGTAGTAATTATTTAAAGGTGACTTGGTATTTTGTTTTTTTTAATAAATAAAAATTTAGTTTGGCACACAATTACAATTTACAAAGTTAACTACTGTTAAGTATAGCATTCATCCATAATTAACTACACAATGTCATGATCAAAAATTGTTGACACCAAAACAAATATCATTCCATGATAAACAAACTTAAAAATTCTTGTTGCCTAAAGATAAATTTAGACATGATACAAGAGAATATCCCAACGGATAAATAGACATTTAATAAAGAGTTTAGTAACCCATTCCAAAGTTGCTATAATCGATAAATAACGAAAAGAATTCATGAATATGAGACTCAACATTTGTCTCTTACAAACCATTTGAAAAGGTAGGCCCTGGACTAGGCCACTAGACAACTACCTAACACGCCTCCAACTTTTTAAGGGTCTCCAATTATTATAACATGTTATTCCCAGTGAGCAATGCAGCTACAATGGGGCCTTAATTAGCAGAGTCTGACCAAGCTTGGTATTTTCACACTAAAACAAAGTGTTGCTTGTTGTTCGGTTCACTTGCTGCCTCAAGCCATTGTACCCAATGTTTTCCCAATGTTTTCCCAATGTTATTCCCAGTGTTTTCCCAATGTCTACTTAATAAATTACTTTTAAAAGTTTACCTTTTGGAATAATTTCATTGTTTTCACACTTGCAAATGCTATACATAACTAACTAACCATGTCCTCGGTTAATCTATCCATTCCTCTACGACCAGATGTGTGTGGAACTTGTTTAACCCTAAGGGCCGAATATTTCTCACTTCGTTTCTGGAAATATTGAAAGATGTTAGAATTTAGTAACCAAAAGCATATTACAGATATCTTAATGTTACCTTAAACTCCGGACTTGTTTTGGCCTTCACAAACTTTCTCCATTCGTTTATGTTTTTTATGTTGGTAGGTTTCAGTTTAAGTCTTTCCTCTTCGTTCTACGCTTTATTTAATTTTCGAACCAATTTGCTTTTTGAGGATCTCCAAATTACTCCCATCTGTTGAAATACGGCTTTTCTTTGCCATTCCTCTTCCAATTTAAATCTAACCTGCAACAATACATGAAAACATGATATTAACAGTAGAAAACATGATATTAGCAGTAGGTGAATATAAAGAAACATGCTATGGTGAAGCAAAATGCTGTCAAGCTAGTACAGAATTGGTGAATATATGACTTTATGGTCTCTAAATTTTGAAGAAATCTGAATGAAAATCATGAAATAATCACATGGTCCTGACATTAGACACCTAAAATATATCTATAGGATTTGTACTCTTGAAGATGATAGCAACGTCACTAAAAATCAAAATTGGTATGATTGTAATCTCAAGTGAGCGGGGATATTGGTGTTTAACTTTTTTAATTCTATCCAATAATCTATGACAACATTGTTTAATTTTTGAAGAATAACATTTGCAGTCTAGAATAATTGTTTTGAAATCATTGGTCAACTGATTTTATCAAAAATAATAATTAGAAAACATTGAAAGTTTATCAAAAAACGATTCACTAATTTTCTAAGTAAGCAAATTCGTACTGATGTACTTTAGTAGATGACTCAAATTATGATTTATAACACATAATTCAAATCATGTTTACATTTTTGCCTTAGAAATAATCATCCGGACCTATAAATCTCAGTCATTCTGAACCTTCCGTGAAATATGAATATTCATTTCTAATTTATTTATCTATTAAATGTTAAAAAACCAGAAATATGAACAATTGAATTTCGGAGGATAACCCACAATACGAACCTGCACTAATGATGATTCAAATTAACAAATTAAGGTTCTTAAACAGAAGTCATGATAAAATGTTTAAACGACATGATTCAACTACTAGAACTTGTGGATTTCTTAATATAAATTCATGTTTATTATAGTCAATTTAAAAACCGCAAATTGCCAAAACTATAACCAGATTTATACTTTAAAAAGTAAGTGGTAGGAGAAGAAGAAAGATGAGTTGCTTGATAAATCTACAAAATAAATATAGACAGAAGCAGGGCCAAATGTTGATAAATAGATTCTCTAGCATATACAGTAGGGAACCTGCTCCATACCTGAAGCGATCGCCACAAAACAACTTTTAACTCTTCACTTAAATTCCTCCAATCATCAAGTGTGTATGGAACCTACTCCCACACAAGCGATCCAAGAAAAGAGGATAAATATACCGACCCTGGCCCTATTGGTACGCCTATATCATTGAACTCAACTTCAATTCGATCATGACTGTTTAACGGGAGTTTTTTTGCTTTTGTTCGACCTCTACTGCCTCTTTTCCGAGACGAAATTGCGGTTTCAGCATCACTTGCTCTCTCAATTTCCACCTCAGCAGCATCAGTTTGGTCAAGAAGAATTTCATTGTCTATCACAGTCCAGCTCGTGCATGATATCAAAATATATAGAATTGGATTTTGAAAAGAAAATAAAAGAGTAAATTTTCAAGTAAAATAATTATAGAGAATTTGAATAAATTTAAGAATGAATTGGAAAAGAATATAAGTGATTTTAAAATCCTAATAAATAAATTCCGAGTATGGGAAAAGAGGATTTTTGAGCAAACAGAGAAATCATGGAAATTTAAACTTAAGTGATATTATTTAAAGTAATAAAGAATTTACTTTAAAATTCAAGGTTTAAATTTATTTAAAAAGGATAAAGAAGGAATTTGGAAAAAAAATGTATTTCCAGATAAAAAGGTTTTAAAATCGGAAGTTAATGGGTTTTGAAATAAATTGAGTAAGTAAAGGGATTTATTTCAAAATGGAGAAGTTTGAAAATCAATTTGAAATTGATTTAAGTATATAAAAGTGGGATTTTAAAAGAGGAGTGAGACTTTGGAATTTATAAACTGGGTTTATAAAAGTGAAGTAATATATCAGTGGATATTTGGAAGAATAAATTCAAGGAGGGAATTTATAAAAATAATGGGTAAATTTGATTAAAAATAAATAGTGATTTATTTTTAAAGCTGTGAAAGAGAAGTATATTTCCCTGGATAGCCAAGTATGTTTTCAAAGAAAATTCTTAAGTATAAGTTAAAGTTTCAAAGTTGTTTTAAAAGTATGTTTTGGAAAATCTATTATTTTAAATGTTTAGATTTTAAATTTGTAGTAGTTTTATAAATTTCAGATTTACTAGAATTCTATCAAGTTTACAGTGAATATTTCTACAATCTCTAGATTTCCATGTGAATTTATTATCAAAAATTGTTGGTTTAACCAACCCTATTTTCAAAATAAAGTTATTTATTAATTCTAATTTTTTAAAAGGAATTGGGTTACCCTCTCTTTTCTCAAAAGTATTTAAGACAGTGTTGAAATCCCCTAGTAATAACTAAGGTTTTTTTCATTTTATCATTTAATAGCTTTAAGTGTTTCCAAAGCGTAATTCTCTCATTTTCACTATTTGAAGCGTATACAAAGGTGATTTCTAAAAGTAGGCCACTTTTAATACAGAACAGTGAGTATATTGTAGATTAATAAAATATTGTTTTATTTCCCATATACCTGGGTCACATAAAATCATTATTCTTCCATTTCTTCCCATTGCATTATTATTTATTATATTCCATCTATTTAAAACTCTAGCTTGATACATTTCTATTTTATTATTGTCGAGTTTGTGTTTAAGTAAGCCTATAATACTGGGCTTATAAGAGTTTATTAAATTTGGAAGGTCTAGTTTTCATTCTGGGAATTTAGACCTCTTACATTCCATGCAATAATTTACATAAAAGATATTAATAAAGGATATAAAGGATATTTTCTTCCATCATGGTGAAAGTATGTGATGTTCCTCTTTCGCTATTCTCCTGCCTCTTTTTTTGCATGAGGCTTTGACTTGCACTTTGAGTTGTTTTTCCCATTTTGGGTTCTTCATTATGTATTTGTTTATGAACTCTACTCCATCATTAGTTGCTTCTGTTATATTCGAAGTGATGATTTCATTTATGTTCTTTATTCTGCTTTTCTTTCTTTTGCTTTTGTTTGCAGAAGAAGAGGTAGCTAAAAGTAGCTTGACTGCATTTTGGATTAGTAGGCTTGAGTCTATTGTTGTTCCTAATGTTGAGGCTAGTACTTCAGTGGCAATCCCTTGTTCAGAATTATACTCATTTTGATTGCTTAAGTTTACTTCCATGTTTATAAATTCACTATATATAATTAATCTTGAGTCTTCCTACCAAGGGGATGCTCAATGACCTGTTTATTATAATCCCCATTTATTTGCAATTGGTTGTCTGTCTATTACTATCACTTGGCCAATGGTTCTTGAATGATCATATCTAGATCCACTTCCCCACTCGCTATTTTGCTTAGAATGGGTTCTTGTCTGATCCAGTTTTAATCCGCGTCCCCATTCAACCCGTTGTCATTATTTGAAACTGTGGGGATTGAGGTTACCTGATACATGTTTTTGCAATTTATTCACACCAGTTTCTTGTTACTCTGCATTAACCATTTTCTGGGATTTCAACATATCTTTTAAAAGTTTTGAGATTTTCCGAAGTTGTACTTTTTCCAAAATTTTTGGCAAAGTCTGCACATGAGTTTTATTTCGATGCCATATTATTCACACTAGCATTTTCTTCACCAACATGCATTCTTTATCCGATTCTTTAACAATGACTTGCACGTTTTATCTTGATTTGATTTTTCTTTCTAAATTTTCTTGACAGTACAACTTTCAAGATTACGACCAAAACTTACACATGTTTTACATCTTGGAGGAATCCATTTATATTCAATTTCTTGCACTAAATTTTCACCATTATGCATGTTATGAAAGCTTCTACAAGCAATTCATCATCTGCATTAATTTCAACCAAGATTCTTGCATAGTTGAGATGAGTTTCTTTAGCTGTTGGCTCTTCTAACTTTAACGGCATGCCTACTAACACTTGTTATCGTGCTAAAGGCATCCTTATCCTACATTTTCAGATTAAGTTCAAGGAGCCTTATCCATATTTGAATAGTCAAAAGTAAATCTTTATCCGTTTTACTTTGTTGGACCATTTTTTCAAGATAATCAATTTTCCATTGATAAAATACGTCCCCCTTGTATTGCTTTTTCAAAATCTAGAGGGTTTGCAAATCTGATAATAAAAAAACCGGTTGCTTCTAGTGTAAATATCAAAATTACCTATCGGATTTCAAGTTCTTGATACGAATGCCTTGAAATGATGATAGGCTGGGTGGTTGCCAAAGACATAGGCTATAACTGATCTATTCCACTTAGCTTTTGTTCTTCTGCTGACCCTTCTTTCACCACTATAATTTTATTTTTATTCAAGATAATGGGGCAACATATTCTAGGTCAACATCAAAATTAAAACCTTTATTTTTTACCATCACTATCCAAGAGGAAGGCTGTTTCAATTAATTTGTGTACGCAACCTGAGATTGAAATTGCGGATTTGCTTTCTTTGATTTTGATCTAGTGTCAACAGTAGTTTTTGAGAATCCCTGACCACTTTTATATTGTTGCTGAAACATTTTTGGCCTTTCTTGGGTTTCTTGGAGGTTGTTATGATGATTGGGGTTCCTCCTTCGATTCCTTATTATTTGGAACCCCTCCTTATCGATATCAGGGGTTTCTCCTTTTGATTTGGTGGTGAAAGCGGGTTGAGATTTGAGGAGGAGGGAAGTTTTGAGGAGAAAAGCCAATATGATCACCATTGGCAACCATGAAAATTGGTTTAAGAGAACAATATTTACTTAAAAGAAACTTTTATTTGGTTTCAATTCAAATCTTCGGTATTAAGATGAAAGATACCCACACATTATGTTTATGCGCAGTAAACATTTGTAGTGAATAAAAACTTAAGGTAAGCACGCAAGGTTAAAAAAATCACGATTTAAGGCGATTGCTTGATGCTAGAAGACTTATGTGAAATTATTTTGACATTACATGGTAAATAATCTATTATACTTCAAAATTTTGACCAATATATGGTTTTTTCTTGTAACTATTTATCATGCATCCTACCTGTTTTTTGTTTTGCTTTAACGAGCACATACCCACCGTTTCCTTAGTTAGTTTCTTTCAATCTTATGTGTAGACAATATGTAACAAAATTAGTAGAAAATGGATAATATTTTCATGATCATGTTAATTCAGTATGATGCTATCCACAGTCCAAACAGAATTTGATTCTTTTGGCAAATTACTTCTTGAATATTGAACTATTTATTATTTTTATTATCGAGTACTACATATTTAATAGATTCTTCTATAATTCATAGTAAGATGATGTAAGTAAAACATGCTGATAAGACAGTGCTTGTATTAAAAACTACAAAGATTTGGTTGCATAACTGTAGATTGCAATGTTGACCGTTTAATTTTTTTTCTTATATTTTATTGTCTATGCTACTTTTATGAAACTAAGGGCTTGCAGATTGAGAATACCTACTTTTATTGAACTAGATGCCATTGATAACTTATACCGATATATGTATGTGTTATATATATATATATGTATGTATGTATGTATGTATATATAACACATACATAAACACACAAACATTATACCTCAGTTATACCCTTATATTTCTAGAGCTGTACGATTGGGAACCACAGGGAAATTTGTGGACACGTTATTCATATTTTAGGTTGAGCATTCCACCTCAAATTTTCATTTAATTTTGAATGATGTAATACTAAAATCCATAAGGTTGCAGAATGAAGTGTAGCAAATTCTTAACACCCCCTCCCCCATCCAACCATATACACACAGATAAATATTCACGAAAAACGATATCATTTCTAAACTTCTAGTAAGCTCCATTTTCTAGGTCAATATCAGCTGTAAAAACATTTATAATGGCGGTTTGAGATATTATTTGAATAATGTTAGAACTATCTATATCGAGCAACTTTTTTATGAAGATAGTCTCAAGTGAACTTATCTAATTTTCGTTTGATTTTAAATTACATAGTTGTAGAAATCCGAGGGATGTAGATGATGTGCATTAGAAATATACATACATACATGATACATATATATATGAATGTATGTATATGTATGTAGGTATATACGTGTATATATATACATGTATGTATGAATGTACACATGTATACATATGTATGTTTATATGTATATGTGTGTGTGTGTGGTGTGCGGAGCGTTTGGGAAGGGGGATGTTATTCAAGCATTCTTATTCGTCGGACTACAAAGTATGTTATGTACTCTTAAAGGTACCTTGATTTCTTATGGATACAATGTCTAATAAATATCGTTAAATTTGCTTATCATGCTCCATAATACCATTAATAACCGGAGGCTACAATACTTCGGGATTCTTTAAAAATCCATAAACATCCACAAGAAATATACAGTATTTTTCAAAATTTTAATCAGGGCTAAGCTAATCAAGTCAAAGGAGTCAAAATCACGAAGATTGTGCTTCAAATCATCTTATATATCTTTGTGAAAGGAAAATATATTTACTTTCATTTTCTAATTCAAGGGTTTTTAAATACATTTTAAAACAGTTGTAATTAAAAAATAGTTTTAAAAGATGTGTGATTGGTATGTATTTAGGCTGAATAGATTTGGAAAAAGATATCCATAGAGTTTGCTGAAGGTCGATGGTGCTATGCCAGTTGAGCAACTTTATCGACACAAGTAGCGTCTAATCCGAACAACAACATTCTTCTATTCAGTAAATTACAACCGATTCACTGTATTTGCACGATCACGTATCGATGTTTGACGATTCAGTATTGAGTAGAGAAATATATTTATGGTTGTACAAAGAGTATAATTTTGTTCATTTTAACTGAATTAAAATTGTATTATTAACCATTTCCTTCTCTTTTATTTTTATTTTCTCCATCATTCCTCGAGGTCCATAAGATTTGATGATAATATGATCCATTTGAGAGGTACAAAATAAATCAGATTAATTTCCAATAATAAAAAGTACTATGTCAAACCTTCAGTATTAAGAACAAAGATATCCACGCATTATGTTTATGGGCAGTAAACATTTGGTGTGATTAGAAACTTAGTGTAAGCATGCAGGGTTAAAACATCACGATTCAAAGCGATTGCTTGGTGCTAGAAGACTTATGTGAAATTATTTTGACATTACATGGTAAATATTCAGTTATACTTCAAAATTTTGACCAATATATGAATTTTTCTTGTAATTATTTATCATGCATCCTACCCGTTTGTTGTTTTGCTTTAACGAGCATATACCCACGGTTTTCTTAATTAGTTTTATTCAATCTTTATGTGCGGACAATATGTAATAAAATTAGTAGAAAATGGATAATCTTTTCATAAACCATTTTAGTTCAGTATGATGCTATCCAAAGTCCAAACTGAACTTGATTCTTTTGGCAAATTACTTCTTGAATATCGTACTATTTGTTATTGTTTGTTGTTGTTATTACTGTTATTATTATTATTTTGAAATTGGGTAGTACATGGTTGTATTATAAGTAATATTAGGTAGTATATATCATACTAGAAGTCAACATATGTTCGGCAGTTCGAGTCATGCGCTATGCAGGATTCGAACCCGTGATCTCATGGACCAAATGCATAATGTCCAACCATCAGGACAGTGATGTTGACATACGCTGGGTATTATATGTTTGAGAGATTCTTCCGTAATTCGTTGTAAGATGATGCAAGTAAAACAGGCTGAGAACATGGTGCTTGCATTAAAAACTATGGAGATTGGTTGCATAACTGTAGAGAGCAAAGTAGGCTGTTTTTTTTTTCTTCTCCTATTCCATTGTCAATGCTTCTTTTATGAAACCGAGGGCTTGCAGATTGAAATTACCTACTTTTATTCAACTGAGATGTCATTGGTAACTGATATTGATGTTTTCCTAAACTAATAAATCCACAGTTCATTTTTGGTTACTTCGAACCATGCATTATACGATCTCCTCCACATGTGATGTTAGCATAGGTTGGTTCTTTACTAAAGTTACAAAGGAAGAAAATTACTTGTATCTGTTGTAGTCAGTCCTTTGCTTTTGTTGAAGAATAAATGTACTCATCCCTTAATCTCTTGACTCCATATCAGCATTATGATTGGTGTACATCTATGACAAAAGATATTCTCTATGCATTATGCACATGTGTGTATGTTTACAAATGTGGTCCTAATTTTGGGCAAGAAATTATAACCTTTTTCATGTGATAAATAATTGTTAATATTGACATGCTACCAGAAATTTTGACTAATTTTGGAATTGGGTGTATCACATCATCCTTGATTTGCTATATTTTCATTTTGACCCATAATTTTGTCGGGGATAATAACTTATAATTTTCAGTGTCTAAGAAATAGTAGAAATAGCAAGTATTCCTTTAATGTGGAAGGAATTTGTGGGGTAGTTATTATTCCTTTTTAATCATAAAAGGCAAATCCAATTTTAATGAAAAACAACCTCGATCAATTCAGTGAAAAATGATTTTCTTTTGTTTTTCTGTAGAGATAGTTCATCCAAACTTGACAGTCTCGTCTTTCTTTACCCAGTGCTCGAGACTTCTGTTTGAAGGATTTTTTATTTATTACGGTTTTCATGGTCATGTGTAATGTATGGCAACTTACATAAATAAAATAAAAGTTTAAGGACTTTGAATGAAAATAGTGCCATCAAATGCAAGAACTTTAGGACTTTGAATGAAAATAGAGCCATCAAATTCGAGAACATTAAGGACTCTGAATGAAAATAGTGCCATCAAATGCAAGAACTAATATTGACAGCTTGGGCGTTTATTTAACTATCAAATAAAGTAATACAATATTATGTAAATATAAGAATGTGTTGCATAATCGATGTCTATTATTTGGAGCCTAATTAAATACCAAAAAAAGAAAATGAAGCTAGGGCTTGTCAAGAGCTTTTCCAGCTAACAAGGCAGCCTCAATAACAACAGTCATGACATCAACTACTTCTTCGACCATGCATTCGTTGCCTTTAAATGTTTCACCATCTGAACCTTTATACGATGCAATGCATTTGAGGAAGTTGCCGTTGCAGTACGTGCTTAAATAGTCATCTGCAATCACACAACAATTGAATGACTAACCAACCACTTTAATTTGATAATACCACCATCTTAGTCTTGCTTTATGATAATTGTTATTCATATTTGTTTAACACTTTTTTATTCTCACTTCACCAGAATCCTTTTTTTGGGGTTTTCTTATTAGACCGTGTCTATAATATACTTTTTTGTGGTTAAATAAGTTACCTTGTCAAAATACCCCTTGACACTATTTCTGAATTTTTTAAAATCATTTCTATGGAAAAAAAGAATTTAATAATGTATATTTTGAAAGGAAATGTTTCCTAGAAGATTTGGAGCATGGTGCATTGACTCATATTTATAGTATAATTGTGAAATGAAATTGTACAAAAAAAGATAATGTAGGGTAAAATTTTGAAGAAAAATTACTGTGCTTGGCTTCAATGCAAGCATCATGAATCATGCAACATCTGTCTATGTAATCACATGGTTTTTCTCCAGGGCATCCAGTATATAAGATTCCACAATATTTCCCGTATCTTAAAAATGGAGGAACTGCACATTGATTCAAAAACATATGCAAAAACATTAGTCAAGGCCATTAGAAGTGTTAAATATCATAGAACTGTTATGTGCATATATGTTCACTGTTTGTTTCAGGAATTAATCACCAAATAGAAATTTAAGTAAATTGAATGGTTAAATTAAGAAGCGATAGAAAAAATTAGGATTTACAAGATGTTCCCCCTGTTATTCAGCTAAAGAAATTCTGCATAACTCCATATCAAATATCTATAAGATTAATTAATTAGTAAGATCGATCATATTGGTACCTGTACAGTAAGCTGACTCGCATTTTCTGCTGCATTCTTGCTGCTTATTCATATATAAAATAATTCTCAATATGTAAACAAACAGTATACTCTGTTGCAATTTCATATAAATAAATTTAAGAAGGAGAAGAAACTTAATTACCGATACGGAGTTAACAGACTGAATTCCAATTTTGAGAGCTGCAACGTGAACAATCACCGGTGAAGAAACGATCATGAAAACAGTTATTAACTTCAGTGACTGCATAATAGCCATTTTTCTTTTAAGTTTGTACACTCAGAGTTTATTTATAAATTGTGATATGTAAAGCTCTGACTGATGAGCTGTTTGAGATTGTATTTGTTGTATTGTGAATAGCTTTGTTTTGCTTTTATAGTGATGACTTCTTCCAGACTCTGGCATACATACTAGTGCATCAGGTTCTGCCTTTTCTGTAAGTGTTTTTGCTTCCTAATATCTCTCCTCTATTATTATCTTGAAGTACTAGTATATGTTGCTATCAATACAATAAATACTAATATTTTCTTGACGTTGGTTTGTTAATCTCTGTTGAGATGAATAATTAATGAAAATGTGCTCTTTTCAACTACCACATCTACATATTTGTAGTAGTAGTAAAATGCGGTTTGTTGGTACTTCATGGTCCAACTCTCTTACATGTAATGAGAAGGCTAGTCTTAGTGTATATCCTATTGAATATGTATCATTTGGATGGAACTTCAACTTGAAATGAGGCTGAGGTTGAGTAGGCATTACAATTTTTTTTTGAAATTATACTTAAACGAACCCGACAGACTGATAAACTCCTGAGGGAGAATTAAGTTGTGTCTGTCCGCATCAACTCATGACACCTATAACCCCGAGGCTCTATTTTTTGCGAGAAATGTGTGCAAGGCTGGCCTCAAACCGGTTGAGTAGGCATTATTAGTAATAAGGTTAATTTTTTAGTTCTATGATAAGTCATTCTATATGAATGTAACATATGCGGTTGATCGGTAAAAGTCCTTAAAATGATTCCTTGCATATTATATATATGATTAGTTCATAGTATAAGGGGAATATTGGTTACTAAATAGCTTGTCGCTTTATGGTATCTGTGGATCTTGACATTTTAGAGGCCCCTAAAGGATGTAAAATGATACTGGAATATGAGAGTTCAGGTTTACATGCTTATTATACGGGAATTATGATAACACGCCAATTTATAGTGATGTATAATAGTAAATTAGTTGTATTACAAATAGATCAAAAGTCATTGCATTATGACATGGCCCATAATGAATATGGGCTATAAACAATTGTTGGTCCATGACTAGACCTAAGTGCCAGAGAAGCCAATAATTAGCTAGGGATATTTGTGTAATGTTCAATCAAATAGTGCTATTAGGCCCAAGATCCAAGGATCAAACCAAACATATTTATATAGAATATGTGGATTTTTAAGTAAATAATCCTCAAACAAATGGATGAAGGGCTCTATTAAGTGAACACAAAATATATTGAAGGAAGTGTAAATTATATGGAAACACATGTTTAAATAATTTTCTGTTTATAAGCATTAGTATACTATTGTAGTTAGGGGAAAAATCCATTCTCTTCATTTCTTCTCATTTTCACTTTTTTTCCTTTTTCAATTCACCATTGCATCAAGCCCCATAAATCGAAACAAATTTCGCTATCGTATTTCATTTTCCTGAATCAATGACACCGGTACTAATATAAAAGAACTTAATTTGAAAAACCCTTCTATAAACGTGCTGATTAATTCTTTGAGAAAATTGCAAAGAAGTAACCATTTCCATCATTTTGTTACACCTTTTCTTTCTCCTGTTCTTTTCAAATTGTAATAAGTTTTTGGAATTTCATTTCAGTTTATTTTCAATTTGATTATTCATTTCGTCTACTTAATAAAAACCAGGTAAGGTTTGATAAGCTTAGGGATAATTATGGAAAAAGGTTAATAGTTAAGGGGGTCATCAAACTTATAAACCCTTCCTCCCTTAACAATAATTAATTTATATATTTTTTGCCATCCCTTGGTATATGTTTGTGACAGTTTAATAGTCCTAAATAAACTATGCAAGTACATGAAGGTTCGGTAACTTCTTTTTTGTAGTACCTCTTCTATATTTAAACTACTTTATTCCAAATGCTACAAAGTTTTAAATTTTTAATTATGTCTGATACACATTATGATTATCATCTTCATAAACAATAAGACTATTTCATACTTTTTGGTTTGTTCAAAATTGTAAATAACAACTGTTACAACATTTATTTTAATCGTTGATTTGAAACATTAATTTTACTGTGCCACCAAATTCTTGCAGAAATAATTTTAAATATGTTCCAGACGTCATTTTATAGCATGGGGAGAGTTCAAAATACAAAAGAGTGCTATAAGGTGCCGCAAAAGAGGGATGGCATATATAGAACCTTCATCACATCTAAACTATATATCTTTATATATAAAGCAAATAAACTAACATGGTGAAGTTTTATTTACATTTCTTAAATTATCCATGTAATTATATTTTATTTTATAAAAGATTGTGATTTAGCTTAAAGTGGATTACATGTACATGCAGCATCCTTATTAATACTGGTTATGAGCAAAGTTGACTCATGTGCATTGCACGTATATGTGAACCTATAAATAAAATTACAAGTAACGTTACTACAAACTAGAAGTTGCTAGACTTAATCAGAAATTAAGGAAAATCTGGAAAGAATGATAGTAAGGAACAAAGAAAAGGAGAGAGTACATATGTATATGACGGATGCATGAATTGAATTGAGCTGAACCAAAAACCAGGCTAAGAAATGCCATTGCAAAAAATGTGGCAAAGAGATTTAGTGCATTTACTACAAAGGGAATATATTTGTGGGGGTGGTTGCATCATTCACAATTCACAGCTTTGAATTGGGGGGATGCAAAAAGTATGATAGTGGAAAGTGAAAGAAAATAAGGACCAAATTGATCACACATGTGCATCACCCTGCTATTTTAAGAGTAATATATAAGACATTTCAATTTGTTCTCTCTTTTTTTTAATCCCTTGGATTATACTTAAATTTATTTTAATTCTCTAAAGTGTGATCAAATATTCATTCAGCAATATAACAGGATCCCTCTTTGATTCATTGGACAATGTAATATAGTGAATTTTTTCTAATGTTCATTGTACAGCAGAATACCAAATGATATACCTATATTTTTTAGTAGTATATTGTTGATATAATCTGGAACAAATTTTTTATATAGTATTTATAAGTATGCTTTGTGTATATTGCTTTATTTGAGCATCCTGATAGTATACGATGAGATTTGGCTTCACAAGTGACGTATTATATTGGTAACTTGCTAACTCTTCTAGTAGGATGAAAATAGTCAAATATGGCTCAATTGAATGTTCACTTTTGCTTTGTTCAGTTTGTTTGAAATACAAAGAAAGAAAACAAAGCAAAGCATTTAATTAGTTACTGAAAAGCTGTATGTGAACTTTAAAACCTCTGTATGTATACATAGGATAATATATTAATGCATACATATTATGATCAGAGAGATTGACATCAGTGTATATAAACACAGAAAGAAGAGCTACAAAGAGTGAGATGGACATGGCAGAAGTTTGGGTTCTGAAAACACATGCACAGGTAAAGTATACATGGACAGTATCATACATATGTTGTTCAGTACATATGTTTTTACTTTATCTTTTTATATGTATAAGTAGTAAATGTATATTGTATGTAATATAGAATTGTGTATCCTAAGACAAAATGATTACTTGGTTCTGGGAAAGCAGAAAGTGAGGCGTGGAATTAGAAAGCAAAGAAGGCAGACAGTACTGTTATCAGGATCATAAAGTTGGGCCTATAGCTTGACCCAATTTCTGCCTAATTACCACTATAGGATTAGTTTCCATATTTTTTTAACTTTCACTATTATACACTAGCCCTAAGAATCTAAGATCAGTATTTCATACACATGCAACCCCTTAAGTTGGTATGATTTTGATGTATATCCTTTAGGATACCATATGAATAATGAATGCAAAAGTGTTTGATGCCTAGATATCATTTTTTTCACGGATGCTGTGCTTTGTTGATCATATAATGAGATGGTTAGATTCAACACATGAGATTCATATGCCTAAGCAATATGGGTCTTTGTCAAAAAATTTACTCTTTGCCTTGAGTAGAGATTGATGCATGTAAAGTGCTATCAAGTAACCGTAAATGTTTCACCCATTATTCTTGAAAATATATTACTTATTTTTTCCTTTTAAAAAAATGTCTCGATCAAATAAAAAATTAAAACAAAACTGATACAAACATACACTTATTGGTCATTATCCACCATTAATATGTTCCCCCTCACTTTTATTCCTTGATCATCTTTAAATCTTAACTACTTAGTACAGAAACTTTTATGCTCCAGCTGAAACAACCAAAAATAAAGGTTACTTTGATATTGTTCATTTTTTTTCTTTCTTTTTTGTACTTGAAAATCACACCATGTGCAGAGTAAATTACAGTATGATTTATTATTATTATTATTATACTCATGATGATTATTTTCACTAAATCTTGGATCATCCTGAAATTCAATGTAAACGACTCTAAAACTTTGAGTTAACATAAACAAGTGAAGTGAAATAATTTTCCAATCCTTAAATTACTAGAACTCTGAATCATATCTATTGTATAAAATGATCCAAGTATATATGGATATGATCATTTCTTAATAGTTAGGATACCATTTCTAAAATAGAAGGTTTGTTTTAAAATCCTCAGGTGAAAAACTTTGTTAGCCAAAATTTTGTAAGTTGATCGATCATGTAGGTCATGAACATACAAGTTTTTTCCATACTCATTATTGTACAACCAACCACCTATAACATTTTTTGAAAAAAAACGATTATTATACAACCAACCAACTAGCGAAACATTTGTACACAAATATCCATGATATAAATCATAGCGTAAGAGAAAAGTTAAACATATCTAAAAAAGACAAGGACAAAAAGCCCAAGAATTTTTCATAGCATGCCATGAGATCCATACAACTCATATATATAGCACACTAGCTTTAGCATTCATAAAGAAGAGAAATCAACAATAGTACCAACCAACTCACCCAAGTGTTTACATCATGAACACTAGTGCTCATGAAGGTAATAACTCTTCCAACATGCTTGAATTTCAAGGTTACAGCCAAGAATTCCTTGACTATCATCATCATCAAAACCAATTTTTGCATCCTTCAAATAATTTCAATCTACAATGGCCAACTCAATCTACTGCTCCGATCTTTGCTTCGTCACTTCCTCCTCTTCCTCCACTTAATGCATTATGTAAAGGTTGGAACCTTGATCATCATTTTGGGTTGGCTAGCTTTTACAACCAGTCTTCTCAATTCGGGACTTTTCATGGGGATATGTCATCAAAGTTTATGAGTCCACAGGAGATTATGGACGCCAAAGCACTTGCTGCTTCTAAAAGCCACAGTGAGGCTGAGAGGAGGCGAAGGGAGCGTATCAATTTGCAGTATGCGAAGTTGCGTAGCTTGCTGCCTAGTACTGCTAAAGTAAGTCATCTCTAACTTGGCCAATTCAGTTTTTATATGATCAGTGCATATGCATATTCATTTCTGTTATTATTTATTTGTTTATAAGATATATGTACAGATTATGAGTAAGTTGTTCATTTCTACATTTACTGTAGTTTTTATGTATGTTATCTTAGTTAGCAAGATCTCATAATTTATAGTGATACCCAGAAATTTATTTGGCTTGAATTTTCAATCTTAACCTAATTCTTTGATCTATAGTTAGAACTGATGATAATAAGAGAAGGATAATGAGGAAAAAAGCCTAGAGAGGTAGAATCCTAGAGACGAGACATTTGTATAAAAAGTAGCAACAAAAACACAAGAACAGAAAGCTAACAAGTGTGTGTTTTTATGCCGGATAAAATAGCTGCCCCAGGAACATTGTCAGTAAAAATAGGAACCTGAAAATAATAGAATTCCTTTAGAAAGAAAATAGTCTATAAACCAGATATAAGATATTATTATTATTATTATTATTATCTTATATTAATGATAAAATGATTCTAGTATCAAATATTTATCATGAATATTTTTGAATTCTTTCTTATTTTGTGTGGAGGCAATGTTAATCACAATCAACAAATTAATTCATATTATTTGCTTTTAGCCATGTAACTTGTATAAATAGATGAACATATAAACGAATAGAATATTCTTAAAAAATATTACTTTATGATTCAACATTCAAAATAGATACACATAATTCCTGCATATGCAATATTTGACATTAACATGTGAAATTGTGCATGCAAACTTAGCAAAGTGCTCTTTCACCCTGTTAACTACTTTCTACTGTCCATGTTCAAAGCGTATGCCCTAGCTAGAAACATGGATTGCCTTTTTTTTTTCTTCCCCTAAAGCTCAAAGAAGTACCAATGTGTAACAATTTCTAGCTTTTGTTGCTACTCCAATATAGCTAATCTAGATAAGCTAAAAAAAGCCAGTCCTTTCTACTTTAATTGCAGAACTTGTTTTTCTTTTCTTTCTAAAAAAGGCAACAAAACCATTCCAAAATCCTTTTATTCAGTTAATCAAGTACACATCTTGAATAAATAAATAATAAATAAATAAAATAAAAACTTGTTCAGACTCTTTGTAATATAGGCCTTTGACCATTATTACTACTGATATGACAGTTGCTCTACATTCAAAGATTTTGGGTTCAATTGCTATAAACATATAGTAGCCTTGCATTTACATCATAAGGATTTGGAAATTTTATCAATATAGACCATTTTTGGCAGTATTAGCCAGAATAACTCTAGTGTATTTGGTCATTTTAATTCACATAACCAGAACATGACCTATATTTGTAAATAGTTTTAAAACCGATTCAAAATTGAAACAAGTTTCAATTCAAAAGTGATCCAAAATGATAAAATGGCAAATATGACTTCCTTTTTCTCTTAATACTTCTATAGACAGACAAAGCATCATTGCTAGCAGAAGTAATCCAACATGTGAAAGAACTAAGAAGGCAAACATCCGAAATTGCAGAAGAAAGCACATTACCAACTGAATCAGACGAACTAACCATAGAATCAACATACGAAGATGATGGAGAATTCATGGTCAAAGCTTCATTATCTTGTGAAGATCGACCCGATCTTCTTCCTGATTTAATCAAAGCACTTAAAAGCCTTCATCTTCGCGCGCTTAAAGCTGAAATCACCACACTAGGTGGCAGAGTTAAGAACATGCTAGTAATCACCAGCGATGAAAACTTCGATCATGATCAAATTAACGTTACTTCGATTCAAGATGCATTGAAGGCTGTTATGGAAAAAAACTCGTCTTCCGATAGTCAATTGATCGATCAGTCGGTTAAAGGCGGTATCAAGAGGCATCGAACTACTACTACTCTTTACTCAGTTTAACTTAATACCAGAAATTATTTAGTTGCATACATAGATTAATTTCTATATATAGTTATGTGTATTAGTGTGTTTTTTATGGGTGTGCTTTTTTTTTCTTTTCTTTTTCTTGGTGATGAGTGGTGTTTGATCTTCAAGAATCATTTGCTCAGATTTTATGAGGGTGGATGTTTTCTTGGAGAATGAACTGATGTTGAATTTGGAAAGTTTATCTATATTTGAGTAAGTTGAGATCAGTACTCATATTTCTATTTATCATACTACTATTAAAAATAAATGTGAAACCCTAGGCATGCAGCTGACAACTAAACATTAAATTTTAAGGGAATGTGAAAGATTTGAGGTTTGCATGCCAATCTTGAATGCTTCTCAAATTAGAATCGTTTGCTCCAGAAGGTGAAAAATATTTTGGAGACAGTTTCATTAGTATTTTTTGTTTTTTTCTGGACTGAAATATCCATAGTCAGATTGATACTTGTTTGTAGGTTGCTTCATTAATATTGGCATTGATAGTTTGTATATTTATTTGTAGCCATTTCTTCTGGACATATTTTTACTAGAAATTGGTGGTTTTGTTATTATTATTATTTTTCTTCATTGGATAGAAGTATTCTTTATGTGGGACTGTATAAATGCCACCTAAAACACAGAATTGTTGTTGAGATAATAGTAATATTGCTCAACAATATGGTGTATCCATGATATATGAGAAAAAACTGAGATATATTTACACTATGAATCACTTAAATGGGGAAATAATATTTTATCATTTAAATAGGCTTTGTTCAAACCATTATATATGGAACCACTTCTAAAGGTTTATGTGTGAAATTTAAGTGTGTATTTGAAGTTCAAAGATGGAAAATTTAAAAGTATTCATAATTAATTAATTAAATTCTTATATATGTGTGTGTGAGAGAGTTTTAAGGTTCGTTCTTGTGCAAAACGAAAGGGGCATGAGAAATTGACATATGAAAGGAGAAAGTTTAGCAAAAGGGCAATAGGTTCTTGGGTAGCGAAAGAGTATTTGAAAGAGTTTTTAATTGTTTTGCTATTAATAATTATTTTTGTTGTTTTTATTTTGTTTTGTTAATGTTCAAATAATGTAGTTAATTGAAATTAAATTATTTTTAAATTATAAAATACTGGAAAAATTGCAATAAAAAGGCGATATTAAATAAAGACCAGTACATCGGAATTCAAATAAAAATACATTACTCCATGTTTCTCCTGAAATTCCCCCGTTAATAGATCAACAACTACCTAAAATCCTCAGGCTTATCCAACAGAAGACGGATGGCTTTGGAGTCTAACACCCGAGTCTCTCATTCAGAAAATATATCATCGTTTTGCCACACAGCCATACAATTTGCAATGGTGTATGACATGTCCTTGTCACGCGGAGAACTTGCACTAGTAGCCGACTGGTGTCTTTGAGGCACGGAAGGTGTAGTTGATCGGTGTGGATATGGAGCAGTCCCAGGAGGAGTGGGAAACTCAGTATCGTCGTCCGTAAGAAATTCCACGTACATCTATATATTGAAGTGGGCAGGTGGAGCCGGCGGCACTGTGTATTTGCATGATAAAGTTCTGATACAACCATCAAACGTTTTATTCAACTTCCTAAACTTCGAAGGCGAGGAAAATTTGAAGTTGCTATATCTCTTAGCCGCCGTATTCCACCAATCTTCATTTCTGCCAATTGTGTCTTTCTCCACATTTTAGTGCCCTCCTTCAATCTATAGCAAAAAGTTTTAAGTGTTTCAAAAACGTTTATGATTGTCCCATTTGTTTTTCATCTGGTTAGTTATATATATGTCCGGCTCTATGGCAATACGAGCAAGACAGTCGTTTAGGACAACCCATCCGGCAAGGGCGGTATTATGATTACTAAAACATATTTGTATGGTAATGTTTACAACTTAAGTTGTAGTTTAGTGGTTGTTTTTCTTCTACTTGTTTGAGGCAACCTAGATTCAAGCCCGGGAAAATGGCTTTTTTTCTTTCTCTTTTTGGGCAAAGATTGGGCCTAATAAGTTCGAAAAGAAGGGTTGCAGCCTAATTTTCACAATTTAAAAATGTCTTTTAGTTGGATTTTCGGTGTATCAAACCTTACAATCAAGGGATACATAGGGACAAAGAATATGGAAAAAGAGGATTTGAATTCTATATAAATGGGTCACAAATACTCAGAGGCTGAGTAGAAATTAAAGAAACAATCTGTTTGTAAAATTTTGTTCATCAACTAAAATTATATATAGACACCTCTGTGCATAGATGACAAAAGAGCATGTTCACATTCCAATATGCATTTACCTAAAACAAGAAGTTGATTATTACAAATAATAAGAACATATGTACAGATACAAAATACAAATATGTTAATTTGCAATGAAAGCAGAAACATAACCAAGGAATTACTGTAACAATAATGACCATAAACACATGAACAATATGTATTTGTAACTGCACCAAGATAAACTTATTTCTGTTTATCTCAACAATTTTCACTATTCTGTCAGAAAACTCTTGAAAGGGAAGGAAAACAATGTTGTACATAACAGAAAGTGAAGAAAGAATGGTGGCAAAGAACAACACAGACTGCTAAGACATTTCAAATCAAAGAAAAATAAAATAATTATACATTGATTAATAAACATGAACAAAGAAACATATGTATGTATCAATTATGAAGAGGGTCCTGACCAGTAGGAACTCTTCTCAAATCTGTCTCCTCCCAGTTGCTCTTTTCTTCTAATTCTGAACCCATATTAGAATTTGGAGCAAAATCAAGAAATGCAGAATGTTCAGATGACACTAATTGCAATGCCAATAGCAACACAACAACAGTTAACAAACAGAAACCAACCCTTTGCCTTCTTCCTGTTAAGCAAATCATTGATATATTAGCTTGTATTTAAGTTGATAACTTTCAATTATATGGAAATAAAACATAACAGTGCATGTGTTATTTAAAATGAAGCAGTGGTAAAAGTCACATGAGACCACCATGATTTAAGGAAAGTTCCAGTATTGTTATATCAGTCTAACTTGAAAACCTTGGGAATTCAAGTTATCTGTATTGTTTATTGTATGTCTTATTAATTAAATTTTGCTTAGCAGCAAGTAAATCATTGAGTTCTGGAAACTATACTATTTTTTTCTGTTTTGCAAATGGTTGGTTTTTGAATTTGATGTATGTTGTACTAATGGTCAAATTGAAGGATGCTTCTACAGGAATCTGCCTTGGTTTTAGGAAAGTTTTATCAAAATGAGGCAAATCTGGGTGACATTTCTGTTGCTTAAATGTTTTTCTTTTCTTTAAATATCCAAAATAAGCCAAACATTATGCAGAAGGATGTATACAGCTCGTATACTGTGAGCTGTCGACAAAGCCATCTGTTGCTGTTTTCAGAATCCAACCTTTTCAACTTTCATTGACATTTCAAAGCTTAGCATGTCATGTTAAGTTTATGTGATGAAAATCACATTAATAAAAGAAAAAAAGGCTTGGCTCAATTAAATTGCATGAAAAAATTGAGTAGAACATAATTGAAGTGTACGGTCACATATTCTGTTTATTGTAGGCCCTGTTTGTGAAATTTAAGAATTTCTTGTTGATTTTTTTTTCAAACACAAAAATGTAATTGTAATAGGGATCAAGTCTTTGTTGACTAGTGTTGGTTAGTAATTCTGGATTCTAGTGAAGTGGTACATCAGTAGTATAATCAAATCTCTAGAAATCACTTCAAGACACGTCGATACGCTTTCCTTAAAACGTTATTTGTCATTTCCACTCGTTTAAGCAAAACAGCAGGTGCTTAGAGTTGCAGCAAATCATCTTGCAAGATACAATGGTGATGCAGCCCAGAATGATACCCAGATTGATGAAGTGTTAGGCCGCGAGCGACCTAACGAGATCTTGAGTCAAGAGCGACCTAACGAGTCACAAGTTAAGGAATTACGACCCAGTAGAGATTCGCGACCTAGCGAAGATTGCTTGCGAGCTAACAAGCAACGTGTTTTAGGTCGGTTGCGACCTAGTGGAGACTTGTGACATAACGAAGGTCGCTCGCGAGTTAACGGGCTAAGCATGAAGACACTCGCGCGAGTTAACGTGATAGGTCGCTCAAGCGAGCTACGACATAGCAATGGAAACAAGTCAAGTTTAGGTCGCGAACGACCTAACTCTCACAGGCCGCTTACTTTAAGTCGCTCACTATAGGTCGCTGGATGTTAGGTCGTTGGAGGATAGGTCGCGTGAAGACCCTTAGGTCGCTGAAGCCTAAGTCGCTTTCATAAAGCAGTGTTGTTTTGTTTGAGTCGCTTTGTACTTAGGTCGTAAGTCGCTGAGTTGTATATATGTTATGTTGTGTGTTGTTTTTAGGTCGCGAGAAGGTGTTGTGATGTATATATGGTGATGGCGTGTTGTTAGGTCGTCAATGACCTTGTTTAGGTCGTAGGTCGCGTGTGTCCCACTGTTTGTACTAAGTCGCATGTTATAGGTCGCAAACGACCTAAGTATTGTACAGATTTGTGTTGTGTGAGTTGTAAGCCTATAAATAGGCGGGTGATATCATTTGTAACAGTTAGTTGATTTTGAATAAAACTTTTGTTTGAGTGCTTTGTGCCTCTTTCTCAAATTGGTAGTTGAGTGTGATCTCCTATCTCCACCTTCGGTTAATCGAGTGCGCTCGATTCAACGATTGCTGAAGCCGATTCACGGAATCTAGTGCGCTAGATCAACGTCGAAGAATCGTAGATCTTTAAACATGGTATCGTGCGCGATCAACGTGTTTGGGATAGCTAGAATCCAGTATCTTTGGATCAACGGATTTGGGCCATTCGGTATCTTCTATTCCATCGATTGCTACTTTCATCGTCACATACGATTTGATTATTCCGCTGCTGCATCATTTGGTATCAAAGCTAGACTTAGCCAATCATAGCTAAGCCAAGTCTTGGAGCCAATTCTTATCAAAGAGTTTGAGGAGTTAGTGAAGTCGTGCATCATTGATCATTTATTTGTTCAAGGCCGAAAGTTTGAAGTGTAGATCCGAGCAAGTGAAGGCCGTGCATCACCTTTAAAGTTCAAGCCGAGAGTTAACTTTTGTTTGAAAATTCAATCATGCCACCGAGAAGAGCTAATCGCCATCAGAATGTTGAAGCGTTGTATAGAAGAGAAGAAGCCGAGCAAATGGAACAACGCATCAATGAAAAGTTTGATGAAGACATTGGGAAGTTAGAGAAACTGATGAATGATATGAATCAAGAACAAAGGAGAAGGTCGCCAATCTCGAACCATGGAGGAAACAGAGTTTCGCCATCGGTTACGGAAGCGAGGAGGGTGTCGCCACAATCTTATCGAGGAAGAAGAGAATCATCAGTTTCATTGAGAAGAGAACATCACGAGTATAGAGGTGAAGAGAGAAGAACTCCACGTGAGTTTGAGCATGAACCATACCGTGATGATGACAGACAAAGTAGAAGAGATATGCGAGATCATAGAAATGTGGGTGGTTGAGATCGTTATCGAAGTACATCTGTTTTTGATGAAGATGGTGGTAGATGTAGTGTTCATTCACGAGATCGAGACCTAGTAAGAAATGCATATCGGGATGCTGAGGATGATCGTAGATGGGAGTCGGGGATGAAAACGAAAATTCCAGAATTCAAGGGTGGTATGCAAGCTGAGGAGTTTTTAGACTGGCTGTCTAATGTGGAGGAGATTTTTGACTTCAAGGAGGTTCCAGAACATCGTAGAGTGAAGTTGGTTGCTACAAGGTTGAGGGGTAGAGCTTTAGCATGGTGGCAGCAAACCAAACTTACACGTGAATGGATGGGGAAGTCGAAGATTGAATCATGGGAGAAAATGAAGAAGTTAATGAGAGCTACTTTCTTACCTTACAACTATCAGTCGCTTATGTATCAACGATTGCAGAACTTGAGACAGGGAACGAAATCTGTGAATGATTATGCGGATGAATTTTATCAACTTATTGCCAGAAATGATATCATGGAGACGGAGGAGCAACTGACAACTAGATTTGTTGGAGGGTTGAAAATGCAGATTCAAGATATGGTGAATATGTTTGATCCCAGATCTGTTGCAGAAGCACACCAAAAGTCGTTAGCTTGGGAGAAGCAAGGCAGAAGGGGTGGGATGTGTTTACCAATTCTAACAATCAAGTGAAAGGGGCTAATAGCAATGTGAATATGTCAAAGGCTGTTGCAAAACCAGTTGTTAGTGAAGTTGCTAAGACCAAAGTCAATAGTGGTATCAAATGTTTCAATTGTCAAGAGGTTGGTCACAAAATCAATGATGTACTAAGCCAAAGAAACGAACCATGATTGTTGAGGTTGAGGATGAGGAGGCTGAATGTTCTAATTCATTACCGGTTGAGGAGGAAGAGTTATTGTCAGGAGATGATGGATATACATTAATGATGAGGAGGAATTGCTTGACAACCGAAGCAGGAGGAAGAGACTAGCTGGTTGAGGAGTAACATCTTTCAATCAACATGTACTATCTTGGGAAGGGTTTGTAAATTTGTCATTGATGCAGGAAGTTGTGATAATATTATCTCTACAGAAGCTGTGAAGAAGTTATCATTGAAGACTGAGAAGCATCCGAAACCTTACAAGTTAGCTTGGTTGAGGAAAGGTGGAGAGGTGAAAGTTAGTCGAAGGGCTTGTGTTAATTTTTCAATTGGGAAGAAATACAAAGATGAAATTTAGTGTGATGTTGTGGACATGGATGTATGCCATCTATTGTTGGGAAGACCATGGCAGTATGATAGGGCTGTACAACATGATGGACATACCAACAGTTATAGTTTCATGTTTGAAGGCACGAAAATTACTTTAGTTCCCAAGAAGCGACAACAAGAAGAAAGCAAGTTGGAGGAGATTGAAGAGCTTAAAACTTTGCTATCTTTAAAGGAGTTTGTTAAGGAGGTAGAAGAGGAGCCTGAAGTATTTTTGTTGATTGGACGGGAAAGTCATGAAGTGGTTGAGATTCCTGAAAAAGTAAAGACAGTGCTGGAAGAATTTGACGATGTATTTCCTGAAGAGTTGCCAACGGAGTTACCACCGTTGAGGGACATTCAACATCAAATTGATCTTGTTTCAGGAGCCGTGTTACCTCATAGACCACACTACAGAATGAGTCCAAAGGAACATGAGGAGTTGCGAAGGTAGGTGGAAGAATTGCTTGAACAGGGGCGTGTGCAGGAAAGTTTAAGTCCATGTGCTGTGCCAGCATTATTAGTATCGAAGAAGGATGGTTCATGGAGGATGTGTACGGATAGCAGGGCACTGAACAAGATTACTGTGAGATATAGATTTCCTATGCCTAGATTGGATGACTTGTTAGATCAACTTAGTGGAGCCGCTATATTCTCAAAGATCGATTTGAAGAGTGGTTATCATCAAATTCGAATTAGACCAGAGGATGAATGGAAAACAGCGTTCAAGACACGTGAAGGGTTGTACAAATGGTTGGTTATGCCGTTTGGTCTTTTGAATGCACCGAGTACATTTATGCGGGTGATGAATCAGATCTTTAGACCATTTATTGGGAAGTTTGTGGTGGTGTATTTTGATGATATACTGATATACAGTGGAAGCGCTGAGGAACACTTGCAACATCTGAGAGAAGTGTTGATGGTACTACGACAGGAACAATTTTATGCTGCAATGAAGAAATACGTGTTCATGACGCAGAGTGTTTTATTTTTGGGGTATGTAATATCGGGAGGAGGTATACAGGTGGATCAGAATAAAGTTGAAGCAATCAGAAATTGGCCACAACCCGGGACAATAACAGAAGTTAGAAGTTTTCATGGTTTGGCATCATTCTACCGAAGGTTCATTCCACACTTCAGTAGCGTGATGGCACCAGTTACTGATTGTATGAAGGGGAAACAGTTTTCATGGTCGGAGGAAGCAGGGGTTGCTTTTGAGCGGATCAAGGAACTTTTGACGACAACACCAATTCTAGTATTACCAGATTTTCAGTTGTTGTTTGAATTACATACTGATGCATCTAAAGTTGGAATTGGAGGGGTGTTGAGTTAGAAAGGACGTCCTATTGCATATTTCAGTGAGAATTTATCGGGAGCAAAGATGAGATATAACACTTATGATGTCGAATTTTATGCTATCGTGCAAGCTGTGAAACATTGGAGACATTATTTGTTTCATAAAGAATTTGTTTTATATACTGATCATGAAGCGTTGAAGCATATGCAGGGACAGGACAAGATTGCAGCTAGGCATGCTTCGTGGATTGCATTCTTACAACAATTTACATTTGTGGTGAAGCATAAATCGAGAAGTACAAATCGAGTGGCAGATGCATTGAGCAGAAGGAATCATGTGTTGACTACAATGAAGGTAGAGGTGACAGGATTTGATGTGTTGCCAGAATTGTTTGTCGATGATCCTTACTTTGTGAAGTTTGTAGACGAAGTCAAGGAGGGAAAGACGGATGAGTTTGTATTGGTGGATGGTTTTCTTTTTAAAGGGAATCGATTATGTATACCAGAGTGTAGCCTACGATTGAAGATTGTGAAGGAGTTACATGAGGAAGGACATGTGGGTAGAGATCGAACGTTACAGTTGATTTCTCATTCTTACTATTGGCCCTCGATGAAGCGAGAAGTTGAAAGGTTTGTAGAAAGATGTCATGTTTGTCAGGTTTCGAAAGGGACAGCTACAAATGCGGGATTGTATATGCCTTTACCTGTTCCTACAAAACCGTGGATAGATGTAAGCATGGATTTCGTGTTGGGTTTGCCAAGGACTCAACGGGGAAATGATTCTATATATGTTGTGGTGGACCGTTTCTCGAAGATGGTACATTTTATTGCTTGTAAGAAGACAGCGGATGCAGTCCATGTGGCACAGTTGTTCTTTAGAGAGATTTATCGATTGCATGGTTTACCAGAGTCTATAGTTTCCGACAGGGATACCATATTTCTAAGTCATTTTTGGCTAAGTTTGTGGAAGATGGTTGGAACGAAGCTGAATTTCAGTAGTGTTTATCATCCGCAGTCGGACGGACAGACTGAAGTTGTAAACAGATCATTGGGAAATTTGTTACGATGTCTTGTTAAGGACAATCTGAAGAGTTGGGATATGAAGTTATGTCAAGCAGAGTTTGCACATAATCATGTTGTGAACCGTAGTACGGGTTTCAGTCCATTTCAGATCGTATATTCAAACCTACCAAAGGGGCCATTGGATTTAACAGTAGTACCACAACCGAAGGGGACAGTTAAGCGAGCTGCTGACTTTGTTGAAGGGCTGACAGAATGTCATAGAATCATTCAGGAACGATTAAGAAAGGCGAATGAGAAGTATAAAAGATCCGCAGATCTGAAATGAAGAAATGTTGAATTTAATAAAGGAGATTTAGTATATGCTGTGCTAACGAAGGATTGTTTTCCAGTGGGAACATATAATAAACTTAAAGCTCGAAAGATTGGTCCTGTAACGATTGTGAAACGGATCAATGAAAACGCTTATAGGTTGAAGCTGCCGGAGGATGTGTACACTTCTGACGTGTTTAATGTTAAACATCTTATACCATATCATAGGGATGAGCTTGTTGTGGAAGAGGAGGGCGCAAATTCGAGGACGAATTTTTCCCAACCAGGGGAGGATGATGCAACCCAGAATGATACCCAAATTGATGAAGTGTTAGGTCGCGAGCGACCTAACGAGATCTTGAGTCAAGAGCGACCTAACGAGTCGTAATTTAAGGAATTACGACCCAGTAGAGATTCGCGACCTAGCGAAGATTGCTTGCGAGCTAACAAGCAACGTGTTTTAAATCGGTTGCGACCTAGTGGAGACTCGCAACATAACGAAGGTCGCTCGCGAGTTAACGGGCTAAGCATGAAGACACTCGTGCGAGTTAACGTGATAGGTCGCTCAAGCGAGCTACGACATAGCAATGGAAACAAGTCAAGTTTAGGTCGCGAACGACCTAACTCTCACAGGCCGCTTACTTTAAGTCGCTCACTATAGGTCGCTGGATGTTAGGTCGTTGGAGGATAGGTCGCGTGAAGACCCTTAGGTCGCTGAAGCCTAAGTCGCTTTCATAAAGCAGTGTTGTTTTGTTTGAGTCGCTTTGTACTTAGGTCGTAAGTCGCTGAGTTGTATATATGTTATGTTGTGTGCTGTTTTTAGGTCGCGAGAAGGTGTTGTGATGTATATATGGTGATGGCGTGTTGTTAGGTCATCAATGACCTTGTTTAGGTCATAGGTCGTGTGTGTCCTACTGTTTGTACTAAGTCGCATGTTATAGGTCGCAAACGACCTAAGTGTTGTATAGATTTGTGTTGTGTGAGTTGTAAGCCTATAAATAGGCGGGTGGTATCATTTGTAACAGTTAGTTGATTTTGAATAAAACTTTTGTTTGAGTGCTTTGTGCCTCTTTCTCAAATTGGTAGTTGAGTGTGATCTCCTATCTCCACCTTCGGTTAATCGAGTGTGCTCGATTCAACGATTGCTGAAGCCGATTCATGGAATCTAGTGCGCTAGATCAACGTCGAAGAATCGTAGATCTTTAAACACGGTATCATGCGCGATCAACGTGTTTGGGATCGCTAGAATCTAGTATCTTTGGATCAACGGATTTGGGCCATTCGGTATCTTCTATTCCATCGATTGCTACTTTCATCTTCACATACGATTTGATTATTCCGCTGCTGCATCAAATGGAGTCTAAAAAGTTATTCTATCTAATCGACGGTTGCATTACCGAAATCAATTCAAACTATCGTACGGATGATTGCAATAACAAGAATTTTGAGTTTATGATTTGTATTATCACAAACCCGATATATTATTTAAGATAAATAAAAATCAAAATCGAAGAAAGAGAGAGCATGTTCGAAATTTTCTGAAAAATTAATCTTCTAAAGAGAAGTACTGCTTTTATATATGCATCATGTGTCATATTTAGTTGCCAAAAAATGTATCTGTTTGCGGAAAGAAACATCCATTCATCAAGAAAAATGATCGTTGGCCCAATGTTCATTTTTCTGACGTTATTTTCTCATCATTTCTAACATTTCGTAATTTGAACACATTCGTATTCCCTTTCTCTTTTCTTTTCCAAAACAAAACCAATCATGCAAATTTTGTTAAAATTTACACTAACAATCATCCATTAAATTTTAATAAAATTTCTTTTGTCTCATGTTACATGGAAACTCGTGCATAAGTATAGATGTCTTATGAACTTGAATCTATACATAGTTAAGCAATTAAAGCACGTCAGAATGGAGTGGTTGACTAAGAATTGAACCATTCATCCTATGCGATGTACCGGATGTGTTTCACATATTCGTTTTCTTTCCTTAGATAGTTTAGACGTTGGCACGTGGATTAGTCCTGTGTCTCTATTTTAGTTTCATGAAATGCCCTTAGTGACTAAGTCACAGTCTCACAGAAGGCAATACCACCTTTGTGCATTCATATAGGTATGTTTATTAGAAGTGCCCTATAGTTATATACTTCAACATTATTTCTGTTGTAAACTATACTAAGCAGTACAACATCCACCATATCAGTATGTACCAAGCACTTTTCTTGGAATGAAATATAATATTAGTTGTACAAATTAATATTATAGTGATTCCAATCACGTTGTATGATGTATTTTTGCTCATTGAACTTAAGATAATGAATTTCATTATGCTGGATCTAGTTTTCATCATAGACGATTGTTTGATATTTGCTTTAAACAAATTCCCCTTAATGTTTTCAATATCAAGTCTCTTGCGATTTCATTTGTAAATGGATCTACCAAGTTTTGGCTAGATCCCACGATATCTATGGTAATTGCGCCCCCCTCCACAATCTGTAAGCATATGCCTTACCGCACCATATCTTAAGCCAATATGTTTAGATTTTTCATTATATATACAGCTATATGCTCATGATAGTGTTGTTTGATTATCGCAATGCATAGATACCAGAGGGATTGGTTTTGGCCATATAGGAATTGCTAAAAGTTAAATCCTTAACCATTCCGCTTCTTTGCTAGGAGAAGTCAATGTTATAAGTTCAACAGTTATGATAGAATCAACAGTACACGTTTGTTTATTTAAGGCCTAGGTTATCGTTCCCCCATCTATAGCGAATATTCATCCCCTAGTTGACTTATTATTATCATCTCCTCCGGTATTCCAACTAGCATCTGTATATCCTTCTATTACACTTGGATACCCACTATATAAAATACCATAGTTTATGGTTCCTTTTAAGTGTTTTAAAATCCTTCATATATCCTTCCAATGAATAAGACTAGAGTTACTGGTGTATCTACTCATTTTGCCTACAGCATAGGCAATATCAAGTCTAGTGTATGTCATGGTATACATTAGACTCTCGATAACTTAAGCATATTCTAGCGATCCACCAAACTACCTGTATTGAAATATAATTGCATATTTGGGTCAAATGGAGTGGTTCCAAGTTTGCAATCAAATTGAATGAAACTTTTTAGGATCTTCTCAATATAATGAGATTGTGTTATGATCAATCCTTCTATTGTTTTTAGGATTCTTATTCTAGAATCACTTTAGCTTCCCCCATATCCTTAACGTCAAAAATGAAGATGGAAAATTATTCATTTCTTCGGCCCCAAATATCAACATATCATCAATACAAAGGCATGTTATTCCTCCTTTATCAACATGGAATTTGTTAAACCACATTTGTCTGATTTATAGATCTTAAAACCATTTAATACTATAGCTTTATCAAATTTCTCATATCATTGTTTTGGTGCTTGTTTGAGACCATAAAATGATTTAATAAGCTTACATATTTTATATTCTTGTCCAGGCTTCACAAAGCCTTCTTGTTGTGACACACACACACACACACATATATATATATATATGTATGTATGTATGTATGTATGTATATGTATATGTATATGTATATGTATATGTATATGTATATGTATATGTATGTATGTATGTATGTATGTATATTCGTTAAGCTCTCCATACATGAATGAAGTCTTGACATCCATTTTATGAGTTTTAAGTTTATAAATAGATGTTATGCGGTTAATGTCCTAATTGTTGAAATTCTAGCTATAGGTGCATATGTATCAAAATAATATATTCTTTCTTTTGAGTAAATCCTTTAGCGAACAATCTGACCTTAAACTTATGGTGTCATTTGTTCTTAACCTTTCCTTAAAAATGCACTTACGTCTTATTGGTATAGATCCAAGTGGTAAGTCTAATAGTTTTCAAGTTTCATTTTCCATAATAGAATCAATTTCATCATTTATCGTTTCTTGCCGAAAGAATGAACTTGAGACTTTATTGTCTTGTTATATATATATATATACATATATATATATATTAAAGGATCAGACTCTATGCTCGTAGAAAGCATGACCTGATGTTTAATAACATTTCTTGATGCTTCTACCAAATAAATGAAAAGATCCGATTCAGATGATTTTTCAATCCTCATTCTTTTACTTCTCTGAAGACATTCACTAGTTTCATCATTATTTGTCTAAGTGTTCTCAATTTCAAGAATAGGTCCACTGGCCTCCACCATTTCACGAATAGATGTATTAACCTCCACTGTTTCATCAATAGATGGACTAGATGGAATAAACATGAATCTATTTTCATAAACAACCGCATCTCTTGATTCTATTATTGTGTTTATTTCAACTAAATTATTAGGTTCTATTACTAGAAACGACCAGTACTATGTTGATTGTATCCTAAGAAAATACACTCAATGCTCTTCAATCCTCATTTTCTTTTATTTTTTATTCAGGTAATCGGTCTATTCCCTACAAGCCCAGACTTTAAGATAACTTATATTATGCTTTCATTTCTTTCAAAGTTCACATGGAGCGACTTTAGTTTTATTGTGAGGTATTCTATTCAATATATAACATGAAGTCAATAACGCTTCACCCGAGAAACTAGTATTAAGACTAGAGTTACACAATATAGGTTAACCATTTAATTGAGGGTCATATTTTTCTGCTTTGGTGCTCCATTTTGTTGTGGTGTATAAGCTATGGATGTTTCATATATTACTCCTGTAGATTCACAATATGTAGGAAAATGATATTCACCTCCCTTATTAGATCTATGGATCTTAATTTTAGTATAACATTGGGTTTCTACTTCCGTTTTAAAGGTAAAAAATGATTGCAATACTTCATCTATAGCATGCATTATATATACATAACAATACTTTGAATAATCATCTATGAAAGTGACAAAATACTTCTTCCCTCCTCTAGTAGGAGTACTATGCATATCACGAACATTCCTATAAATTAGTTGTAACAAATTAGTAGTGTTAATAGATTTTAACGGAAATAGTTTTCTGATTATCTTTAATAATCCGATGATGAGAGGTAATAAATTAAAAATTATTAATGGCGATTTAATTAGTTAAAACAGATTTTAAAGATTAAACATGAATAATTTTGGAATTAATTTAATAAATGGGTTTGAAAATATAAATACATAGTAATTAAAGTAAAACAAGTTAAAATATATAAATAATAAATTATATAATTATATAATGAATGAATAATATTGATTTGGGTAAGAAATGATTTTACAGTGGAAATTTGATTTAAATTTGGGGTTAATATGTAGTTATTATTGAAGTGGGCTAAACTGACAGTTTTGAGATAATTAATTAAAATAAAAAGTATATATGAAAGATTAATTCTATAAAATTCTATAATGTTGAATAAGTACTTAAGTGGTGCAAATATGATTTTACTTTAGAATTTTATGTTTTGTGTTAAATGAAATTAGTGGAAATGGAAATAAGGAAAGGAAAGAAAGAAAAATAAAAGGTTGTTTTAGTACTTCATGAAGCCCAAAGCCCAAACATTAAACCTAAACCCATTTTATGTATCTAGACTTCACTAAGTCTGGAAAAACTCTCCTTCACATTTCCAATTCATGTATACTTCCTATCTATTATTTGTCTATTTTTTAGCTTTAGGAAATTATGAAACCCGTGTTTCCTCCTTCTTTCTAAAATAAAAATAAAATAAAATAAATTCCTCCAAATTTCCAAATTCAAATATATGCAACTTAACACCATACCACACCTATAGCTAAGAAGAATTTCAAGCTTTGATCAAGATTTGAAGCATAGGAAATTTACAGTAAAGGGAAATATGAGAAGGAAAGAGGAGAAAGAAAGCTTATTTGGCTAGCTATGATCGAGGTAAGTAAATAAACTCACAAAACTATGTCTATCTTAAATATTTGGTTGAGTATATTGTTGTTTTCTGGCGTGTGTATCGAATTATAGTATGACAATGGAGGAATTGAAATAAAACTATCAAATTTTTGCTTCAGCACTTTACGATCGGTGGGTTACATCGGTCGACCGCTAGCGGTAGACCGATGTGCACGATTTTTGTGTTTTGCCTTGTTTAAAAAAATATATAAATAAATAAATATATTTTATATACAATAAAATTGATAATTTGTATATAGTAAATATATAACTTTATAAAGGAAAGTTTTATTAAAATTTAGTATACGTTTAATATAATTGTTTTAAGAAGTTTTATTATATTATTCTTATCTCTTTTCTAAATGGGAACTTTATAAATTTATTTTAATTATGTAATTTATACATGGAAAATTGAAGAAAGAGTTTTATAAACTATATTTGGGCTTGTAAATGATTTTGGAAGCTTTGAATTTATATTAATAAATATTACGTTTGAATTAGAATTATTCACTCTTACTTAATATAACTATTTGATTAAGATGTTTTACTATGTATTTATTATATTTCTCTTCTATGTTAATTTTGGATGTTATGAATGATTCACCATTTGATATTGTTTTGATGAATTTCTTTCTGATGCGACCTCATACGTTGATGACATCCTTCTCTATGGTTTCATTATTTTAATTCTATGTGACGAGGAATCTGAATAAATAGAGTTATAATATCGTCTAGTATGAGACTTTCGGTAATATTTCTCCTATTATTCTTTGGACTCTTTATATAGAATAATTTTGTTTGGAGATTCTAGTTTGTGAGGGGTTTGAGTAAATGGATTAATAATACCATTTAGTATGGGAGATTTGGTAATATTATTCCAGGTACTCTTATGACTCATGATTTGGAATAAATAATGGAGTGAGTGTAGCTTGTGAGCACTGAATAAATGGATTAGCAATATGTGGTGGTATGGAATGCCATTGCGGTATTTATTTCGTTATTTTTTACTCGTGGATGACACTTATATAGGGATCAGCATGATGTGGAGCTCGCTGCGGTGAGCTAGGCTTCGTGCCTACCATGTGTCGGTATATTTTCATGGCTCTGTGTCAGCCAATATATATAGGTAGTATTTGTTTGTCTATCACTATCCAACTTCCTTTTGATGCCGGAGTGAACCAGATTACGCCAGTATCCACCCTAATGGCTTGATTGCGAGATCACGTTTCGAATCCATGACACCCTTATATTTATATAGTTGTGTGCGTTCGCCCTGGTGTCACATAGACCAGCAGTCTGTTACCATAAGGGCATGTGCCGAGTTGAGTCCTCGCATTGACGAGCATATAGGTGGATCTTGTCATGATTCTGAAGGGAAGTAACTGAAGATTGTACGAGTCGTGTCAGATGGACACGTGTGTAGTCTCCTGGAGCAAGTTGTTGTTAGCCTTCCTTCTAGTTCTGGTGTGTGTGATAAATATTCATTTATTATTATTATATCATTTGAGATAATGAGCAGCAATTATACCCGAGACTATTACCAGCATATAGTAAATTCTCGTATCATCCGTTGGCGTGTGTCCCTAACTATCCTTTTTTAGTGTGTGTGGCCAACTATATTTTCATAAACGTGTGTCGCCATTTATATGATTGGATATATTGACGATTCCTATTATACTTTTATAAGTTTGACAAACCCGGGAATGTCTACTTTATATTTATTTGGGCATTGTTGTGTCCTAGCTTAGTCTTTCTTGTTGATATTTGTGATTTGATGATGACATTTTATTATATGAGATTGAGAAATATACTTTGGCCTTTTAATGTGCTAGTTTGACTGTACTCGATGGTATCTCAAGCATTGACGTTTTCTAGATTTTGATGATGATTTTTGTAACAACCCGCATATTTTTACGATAATATATTTAAATGATTTATTTAAATATTGCATCGTTAGTTGAATTTAAAAGTCCAAAATGTTATTTTTGTAAATGGTCGAATCTGGACTCGAGACCACTTCCATTGAGTCCAAAATGGCGTTTGCGAACTTTTTGAGTATAAACATCGATATGTTTGAAGTTGATTAGAATTTTGATATTTCCATTTGGGGCTTTGGGTTTGGGTTTCAGCCCACTAACCTAACAAGGTAACCCCAACTCCTCTACCTAATAACTCCCACTCCACTCCTCTTCATTCATTCATAACATTTCCTAACACTCAAGCTAAAGGAAAGAATGCGGGAAAAGATGGGAAATTAAAATTCATAAGTCCTAGTTTTCTTAGGAAGTTCAAGTTCTTGCTCTAAAATCAAAGAGAAGCTTAGGTAAGCATCCTCTTCATCTTCTCCATCTCAATCTCTCTTCAATTTTTAGAAATTCCTATAACCTAACTTAGGAAAAACTTCACCTTTGATAATAGATTGAAGATTCTAGAGGTGTATTGAAGAGGAATTGATCTTGCCTTGTTTTAAAGCTTTTCATTTGTTGTTTTTGGGTTTAAAGGTGAGTTCTTGAACTCACATCTATGTCTATAGCTTTCATCATTGTTAGCTATGAATTCCTAACATCTATTTCATGTTCAATTGCTTTTGATTTGAATTGATTTGGAGAATTTTCCAATTTTGGTATTTTAAAGTCAAAATCTTTAAAGATCCTATCTTGGATGTTTTGACATGTTTTTGGTGGTGTATCGAAGAGCCTATAGGGCTGGGTTGTCGATTGGCATAAATCTCTAGCATCCATCGCTCGTTCGATCGCTTCCGGTTTGGATTTTTGCCCTTTTTGGGCTAGGCTAATTTTTGCCTAGCAGAAAAATCCAGACGTCTGGAAGAAAATCCGGACGTCTGAAAGGAAATCCAGAAGTCAGGTTGAAAAATCCAGACATTTGGTTGAAAAATCCAAACGTTTGGAATGGGTCCCTGGAAAAAGAAAAAAGGCAAAGACAAAATCCAGACGTTTGGAAGGAAATCCAGACGTTTGGTTGAAAAATCCAGACATTTGCAAAAGGTCCCAGGAAAAAGAAAAAAAAAGGCAGAGGCAAAATCCAGACGTCTGGAAAAACAACCAGACGTCTGGTTCTGTGCAGTTTTGCCTAATTTGGCTGTTTTTGAGTGGATTTCCAATTTTTATCGATTTTTTTTGATCCGGTTAGTTGTTGTCAATTATTATCGACTTTGATGACTTCATTTACGGATTTTTGGGAATATCCATTTGATTGGGATTTGATATCGATTTTTATGGTTGGAATTCACGTCTTCGAATGTGGATTTTTGGTGATATATTGTTTTTACAATCATTTCTGTGATTTGTTACTTTTAAATACAAAGGTTTCTATACTAGTAGTAAATACTCAAACTCTTTCACAAAACCGATTTCAACGTTACTTTTAATACAAAGTTCGTTTTTATAACCATTTTCCAATCTATTAGTATATACAAACCTCTACCTCATTCGTATGAGAAATCTAATTAAACGACTTAGCAAAACAAGTGGTATGAAACGCTTGCGTTTACTTCATTGGTTAATTCTTAGACTTGTTCGATTGAAATCTCGTGACAATTTTCAAGTGAAAATCTACAATATGTTCGTAAATATTTAAGTTAAGCCAGTGGTTATGGGACATGAAGCTAAACTCATTTATTTACTAGCTTAGAGTAATTTACACTTATCGATCAATGATGATCATTTTGTGATTTAGACTAGTGATGTGCGATGTCTCTTTGTTTGTGTGGGGGACTAAACCCTGTTTCAGTGGAGCTTCGGCTCAAATTGGTGGGGTAGCGACCCATGGCCTTTAGGCCGTTTGTGGAGCCTCGGCTCAAACTTGATGGTTAGAGACCATGGAATAGCGTTCCGTTTGTGATACACGTGTTGGTGAGTTTTCATGCTCCCGTTTGTGATAGGCCTCCCCCTTTGTGTTTTCTAGATTTCTAATTGTTGATTTCTAGAATTTGTATTTTACCAATTTTTGCAATTGACATTGATATGTTTTGTCAATATTTGGGGTTTGGTGAATAGCTAAAGAATGTGATATTCTTTTTGGATATTTGATGAGATTTGAGATATTGTATGAGTTTTATTGTTATCGAATGTATACTTGTCACAGTATGACATTATTGTTATCATACATTTTTGTGGTATCTCTTATCCTTTCTCATCTCATATGATATTTATAGCTAGACTGATCCGTTTATTATTTTTCTTCTTAAATAATACTCGGGTCAGACCGAGGTGTTACAGGTGCTTCCACTTGACTTCTTAGCAGCGACTAGCTTCTGACTTTTGGCTAACTACTTTAGCTTAGTAGTTTTTGCTTTTATACATTTGAGATAGAGACTCTTGATGTATACATATTATTTTTCTTAGCACTTGTACCTATTCTTTTGTGATGTAGTGGATCTTGTATGACCACTATTTTGATGTACAATTTTGTGTGTTATATTCATATCTGTTTCCGCCTTAGTGATATGAATATCTGTGACTGATTTGTGTTATGCTTATTTCTATATTTGTTTCCTAAGCCCACATAGCCACTGTGTAGTAGCTTTGAGTTTGGATTTGATATGTCGGATTTCCTCTTGAAATGAAATGCAAGTCATATTATCTTACATATCGGTACTCGCACAAAGCAATTACATAGATGGTCGCTCCTCAATAGCCTTATTCTTTGTGCTAGTCGACGGCATTACCCCGTAGTGCCCTTGGTTAGTGTGAGTATAGAGGTGGGGCGTCACAGCTTGGTATCAGAGCCAAACTTCGAAACAATGTAGAATAATCTAGCAAGGATCATTTTCCTAAGTCTCTCTTAGGAATCGTGCCTTAGGATTTAATTCGAGTCATAGGACCCGATTTATCCTATTTTCATTTATGATGCCTTGTTTTATCAATCAAGTTTGTTTGATATTCATTTTGAGAATAATCTTTTTCCTCTTCTTTCTTTCTTTCTTAAAGAAGAGAAATTGTTAGACTTGGTCATCCTAGCGTCGGTCAATCTAGTGCTATTCCTCAGGAAGGCGTTTTTATGTCTGCCCAACAGCTTTTGGAACTTGTAAAGAATGCTCAAGCTGCCTGACCCATTCTAGAGCCTACTCATCCTAAATATGGGTTTGCAGGCTTGTGCAGTGATTATACCAATTTGGGTGGAAGGCCATTCAAGGGTTCCAAAAGCATTATAGAAGTCCAAGCTTGGCTTAGAACATGCGATCGCATCTTTTCTCGCATGAATCTTGTAGATCTACATCGAGTCCAAGTGGCTTCTAGCATGCTCCAGGAAAGAGTATTAGATTGGTATGAGCTTTTGATTTTGGAAATTATTGAAGTGGATCTTACTTAGGAGAAATTCCGGGAGAGGTTCGAGTTAAAGTTTGTGCCGGAGGCTGAAAAGGTAACTTTGGTCCGATGCTTTATTGACCTTGTTCAAGGTGAATCTTCTGTGATGGATTACGTCGCATCTTCTGAATCTCTCTCTAAATATGGGGTCGAGTATATTAATACCCCATTGAAGAAAAATCATAGGTTTGTCTATGGGTTGAATAAGAACCTCAAAAAGCGTTTACTCCTGAAACTAGAAGTTTCTTTTGATCATCTTGTTGATATCGCTCTTCGACTTGAAGAAGCCGATAAAGAAAGTGATGTTGAAGTTGTGGATGCCAAACAGAACTTCAACAACAACAAGAAGAGGCCTATTAAGTTCAAAGGCCCTAATCCCAATAAGAAAGGGAGGCAAGCAACTTCAGTAGCAAAGACTCCTACCTCTAGTCGTGGAGAATGCTACAATTGTGGTTCTAAGGACCATTATGCAAATAAGTGTCCGAAGCCTCTTACTTGTCGCTATTGCAAAAGCTTGGGTCATTATATATCTTTATGTCCCAAACTTCAAAGGAAAAACGAGGGAAAGCTGAATGTTGTGCAAGCCCCTAGTAACACTTCTCTTGGTCAAGGTATTTCTCATTCTATCCTTGATGGAATTATTATATTTCATGATCTTCCTATTCGAGTTCTTTTTGATAGGGTGCATCTCACTCTTTTATATCAAAAGAACTTGTTGATGCTTTGTCTCTAAATGTTATGGGCTTGATGACTTCATTGAGAATTGCGAATCCGGTTGGTGGATCTGCAACACTCAGTTTACTTTGTAAAGATGTCGAGATTATTTTATGTAATTATGCTTTCCGAGCCGATTTGCATGTTATGCGTTACTTAGGTTTCATAATGATTTTGGGAATGGATTGGCTTAACCGTTATGAAGCCCACATCCTATGTCCCGAGAGGACTATCCATCTTCGACATCCTCAATCTGTTAAGTAGATTTCTATTGTTCTTAAAGATCCAGATTCCAATTCGGCGGCATCCTTATATTCTCTAAATCCACATGATAATGATAATGATGATGAGGAAGATGTCATTTCCCTCATTCACGTTCTTCGTGAATTTCCCGATATATTTGAACCCGTTTTAGGATTACCACCTAAGAGAGCAATTGAGTTCAGAATTAGTCTAATTCCTGGAGCTCTACCTATCACTCGTCCTCCTTATCGTATGTCCAATAAGGAAAATGAGGAGATGCGTAAACAATTATCTGAATTGGAAGCAAAACAGTTTATTCGTTCTAGTTCCTCTCCAACGGGAGCTTCGGCTATTTTTATGAAGAAATCCGATGGTACACTTAGGCTTTGCGTTGACTACCGCAAGCTTAATGATCTCACCATCAAGAATAAATATCCCTTACCTCGGATTGATGATCTATTCGATCAACTTTGCGGTGCTAGAGTCTTTTCACAGTTAGACTTAGCAACCGGTTTTCATCAGCTTCGTATTGCAGAGGATATCATTTCTTTGACATCATTCCGTACTCGTTATGGATCTTATGAATGGCTTGTTATGCCATTTGGTTTAATGAATGCTCCAGCTTATTTCGTTGACCTTAAGAATCGAGTTTTCAAAGACTTCCTCGATCGATTTGTTCTCATCTTTATCGATGATATTCTTGTTTATTCTAAAACCGAGGAAGAGCACGAAAAACATCTTCGGATTGTGTTGGAAACTCTTAGGAGCAATCAATTGAAAGAAAAATTTTCTAAGTGCCACTTTTGGCAATCCCGTGTGAAATTTTTAGGACATATTATTTCTGAATTCGAAATTTCCATGGATCCTTCAAAGATTGAGGTGATTCAAAATTGGAAGAGACCGGAGAGTGTGACGGAAATTCGTAGCTTTCTTGGATTGGCGGGCTATTACCGTCGTTTCATAAAAGACTTTTCTAAAATTTCCATGCCTCTTACTAGTTTAATAAGGAAGGGAGTTAAGTACATTTGGTCAGACAAATGTGAAGCTGCTTTTCAGAAATTAAAAGAACTCCTTTCCGATGCTCCTATTCTTGTGATTCCCGAGGGGAACCAAGACTTTGTTGTTTATACCGATGCTAGTCGTGTTGGTTTGGGAGCCATTCTCATGCAAAGGGAACGTGTTATCGCTTATGCTTCTAGGCAATTAAAACCTGCCGAGACTAGATATGCCACTCATGATTGAGCTCGCGACCATTGTTTTCGCCCTTAGAATTTTGCGTCATTATATTTTGGGAGAGAAATTTGTTCTCTACACCGATTATAAATCTTTGAAGTATTTGTTCTCTCAAAAGGAACTCAATTTGCGTCAACAACATTGGCTCTAATTCCTTGCATCTTATGATCTTGATATTCTCTATACTCTCGGAAAGGGAAATCGTGTTGTCGATGCCCTTAGTCGTAAGCAACAAGTGGTTGTTTCCATGATGATATCCAAATGGAATGATCTCGAGACTTTGTCCACTTGTGAGATTTGAGATCGTGAATCCAATTTATGTTCATCTCTTGTTTTATGTAGCCTTAAGGCTCATCCTCCTCTTTTAGACCGCATTCTTGAAGCTCAAAAGCATGATCCCGAATTGGTTCTTCTTAGCCAAAGTTGTAGGGATAAAAATAATATTGATGGTCTGAAAGATTTTGAAATCGATGCTCATGGAGGCATTCGAAAATTCGGTAGACTTATTGTGCCAAATATTAGTGATCTTCATAAAGACATTTTAGAAGATTCTCATCGTTCCAAATTTACCATTCATCCCGATAGTAGTAAAATGTACGCAGACATGAAGCGACTTTATTATTGGGATGGAATGAAATCTGATATTGCTAACTTCATTAAGCCTTGCATGACTTGCCAACTCCGAAAGGCCGAGCATCAAAGGCCCGGTGGGTTATTGCAACCTTTAGACATTCCCGTTTGGAAGTGGGATCAAATTTCCATGGACTTTATTGACGGTCTTCCCCATTCTCGTTTGGGTCATGATAGCCTATGGGTGATAGTAGATAGACTTACAAAATCCGCCCATTTTCTTCGTGTTCGGTCCAATCGGACCGTACCTCTTTTGGCCAAACTTTATGTTAAAGAAATTGTTAAATTGCATGAAATTCCTACTTCTATTGTTAGCGATCTTGATCCATTATTTACTAGTAGATTTTGGAAAGGTCTTCAAAAAGCTTTGGGAACGAAGCTTAATTTTAGCACCGCTTATCATCCTCAATCCGATGGATAAATGGAGCATGTGAATCAAACTCTTGAAGATCTCCGTCGTGCATGTTGATTTTGGTGGAAGTTGGGAAGACCATATTTCTCTTGTTGAGTTTTCCTATAATAATAGCTTCCAATCTAGTATTGGTATAGCACCTTTCGAGGCACTCTACGGAAGGCCATGCCGATCTCCATCGTGTTGGCTTGAAGCCGGTGAGAAACTGGTTTTAGGTTCAGATTTTATTCGTGATGCCACAGAAAAGATTGACCTTATTCGTCATAGGATGAAAGAAGCTCAAAGTAGACAAAAATCCTATGCCGATAACCGAAGAAGGAAATTGGAATTTTCTATGGGAGATTTAGTGTTTATTCGTGTTTCACCTATGAATGGTGTTGTGCGTTTCAGTCGATCGAGAAAATTAGCACCTCGATACATTGGCCCATTTCCCATCACCGAACGCATTGGTACCATGGCTTATCGCCTTTTATTACCGACTCAATTTTCTACTATTCACGACGTATTCAACGTCTCTTAACCATGGAAATGCCCTAGAGACTCCGATTCTATTCTTGAGCCTGGTGTTATTGAAGAAATTGAAGTTTCGCCTAATTTGACCTATGAGAAACATCTTATTTGTATCATTGCTATGGAGTTAAACGCCTTCGAAACAAAGATGTTCCTCTTATGAAAGTTCAATGGTCTTCAAATCCTAAGGATTGCTCTTGGGAATCCAGAGAATTCGTCGAGCGAACACATCCGGACTTACTCTCTCGTGCTCCTTAAGGTGAACTTCTCATTTCAAAATTTCTTCTTTTCTGTTGTTATGCCTTAGTATGGTTATTACTTTTTATTTTATTCTTAAGTATTGCGAGGACGTAATTTCTTTAAGGAGGGGAGTCTGTAACAACCCGCATATTTTTACGATAATATATTTAAATGATTTATTTAAATATAGCATCGTTAACTGAATTTAAAAGTCCAAAACGTGACTTTTTGTAAACGGTCGAATCTGGACTCGAGACCACTTCCATTGAGTCCAAAATGGCATTTACGACCTTTTTGAGTATAAACATCGATATGTTTGGAGTTGATTAGAATTTTGATATTTTCATTTGGGGCTTTGGGTTTGGGTTTCAGCCCACTAACCTAACAAGGTAACCCCAACTCCTCTACCTAATAACTCACACTCCACTCCTCTTCATTCATTCATAACATTTCCTAACACTCAAGCTAAAGGAAAGAATGGGGGAAAAGATGAGAAATTAAAATTCCTAAGCCCTAGTTTCTTAGAAAGTTCAAGTTCTTGCTCTAAAATCAAAGAGAAGCTTAGGTAAGCATCCTCTTCATCTTCTCCATCTCAATCTCTCTTCAATTTTCAGAAATTCCTATAACCTAACTTAGGAAAAACTTCAACTTTGATAATAGATTGAAGATTCTAGAGGTGTATTGAAGAGGAATTGATATTGCCTTGTTTTAAAGTTTCTCATTCGTTGTTTTTGGGTTTAAAGGTGAGTTCTTGAACTCACATATATGTCTATAGCTTTCATTGTTGTTAGGTATGAATTCCTAACATCTATTTCATGTTCAATTACTTTTGATTTGAATTGATTTGGAGATTTTTCCAATTTTGGTATTTTAAAGTCAAAATCTTTAAAGATCCTATCTTGAATGTTTTGACATGTTTTTGGTGGTGTATCGAAGAGCCTATAGGGCTGGGTTGTCGATTGGCATAAATCCCTAGCATCCATCGCTCGTTCGATCGCTTCCGGTTTGGATTTTTGCCCTTTTTGGGCTAAGCTGATTTTTGCCTAGCAGGAAAATCCAAACGTCTGGAAGGAAATCCAGACGTCTGGTTGAAAAATCCAGACGTCTGGAATGGGTCCCTAAAAAAAGAAAAAAGGCAGAGACAAAATCCAAACGTCTAGAAGAAAATCCAGACGTCTGGAAGGAAATCCAGACGTCTGGTTGAAAAATCCAGACGTTTGGAAAGGGTCCCTGGAAAAAGAAAAAAATGGCAGAGGCAAAATCCAGACGTCTAAAAAAACAACCAGACGTCTGGTTATGTGCAGTTTTGCCTATTTTGGCTGTTTTTGAGTGGATTTCCAATTTTTATCGATTTTTGTTAATCCGGTTAGTTGTTGTCAATTATTATCGACTTTGATGACTTCATTTACGGATTTTTGGGAATATCCATTTGATTGGGATTTGATATCGATTTTTATGGTTGGAATTCACGTCTTTGAATGTGGATTTTTTGTGATAGATTATTTTTACAATCATTTCTATGATTTGTCACTTTTAAAGACAAAGGTTTCTATACTAGTAGTAAATACTCAAACTCTTTCACAAAACTGATTTTAACGTTACTTTTAATACTAAGTTCGTTTTTAAAACCATTTTCCAATCTATTAGTATATACAAACCTCTACCTCATTCGTATGAGAAATCTAATTAAACGACTTAGCAAAACAAGTGGTATGAAACGCTTGTGTTTACTTCGTTGGTTAATTCTTGGACTTGTTCGATTGAAATCTCGTGACAATTTTCGAGTAGAAATCTACAATATGTTCGTAAATATTTAAGTTAAGCCAATGGTTATGGGACATGAAGCTAAACTCATTTATTTACTATCTTAGAGTAATTTACACTTATCGATCAATGGTGATCATTTTGTGATTTAGACTAGTGACGTGTGATGTCTCTATGTTTGTGTGGGGGACTAAACCCCGTTTCAGTGGAGCTTCGGCTCAAATTGGTAGGGTAGCGACCCATGGCCTTCAGGCCGTTTGTGGAGCCTCGGCTCAAACTTGATGGTTAGCGACCATGGAATAGCGTTCCGTTTGTGATACACGTGTTGGTGAGTTTTCATGCTCCCGTTTGTGATAGGCCTCCCCTTTGTGTTTTCTGGATTTCTAATTGTTGATTTCTAGAATTTGTGTTTCACCAATTTTTGCGATTGACATTGATATGTTTTGTCAATATTTGGGGTTTGGTGAATAGCTAAAGAACATGATATTCTTTTTGGATATTTGATGAGATTTGAGATATTGTATGAGTTTTATTGTTATCGAATGTATACTTGTCATAGTATGGCATTATTGTTATCATACATTTTTATGGTATCTCTTATCCTTTCTCATCTCATATGATATTTATAGCTAGACTGATCCGTTTATTATTTTTCTTCTTAAATAATACTCGGGTCAGACCGAGGTGTTACAGGTGCTTTCACTTGACTTCTTAGCAGGGACTAGCTTTTGACTTTTGGCTAACTACTTTAGCTTAGTAGTTTTTACTTTTATACATTTGAGATAGAGACTCATGATGTATTGATATTCTTTTGCTTAGCACTTGTACCTATTCTTTTGTGATGTAGTGGATCTTGTATGACCACTATTTTGATGTACACTTTTGTGTGTTCTATTCATATCTTTTTCCGCCTTAGTGATATGAATATCTGTGACTGATTTGTGTTATGCTTATTTCTATATTTATTTCTAAAGCCCACATATCCACTGTGTAGTAGCTTTGAGTCTGGATTTGATATGTCGGATTTGCTCTTGAAATGAAATGCAAGTCATATTATCTGACATATCGGTACTCGCACAAAGCAATTACATAGATGGTCGCTCCTCAACAGCCTTATTCTTCATGCTAGTCGACGGCATTACCCCGTAGTGTCCTTGGTTAGTGTGAGTATAGAAGTGGGGCATCACAATTTTGATATGGATGATTCAGCCATTTGACATTGATTCTGTGATTCCTTATTTGATATGATTTTATATGGATGATGACATCTTTATGCATGATGTCATGATCGCCGTTGTCCTTAGTTATTCTGATGTTTTTTATTACATTATAATACCATGCATATACTGATATATATATATGTATATGTATATGTATATTGACCTCTATATTTAGTTATAGTCTGACCCGTGTGTTATTTACATAATACTTGGGTCAATCCAAGACATTTCAGGTTCAAGGATGATGAGACTAGCTTATGTTTTCTAGACATAGTGAATACTAGTTATTCTATGGTGCATTATATTATTTTGTTTTATATGGTCTCATTGTACATATAATATATATGACATTGTGATGCATATCAGACCTATGTATACTTTCTATTATACATTGATCGCTACGTTTAATGACCTCGTGTTCTCTTTTACTTATTATATATTATGTATTATTTTACCCTAAAAATGCACGTATTTATTGCTTTGTGCCAATACTGAGTACGTATAAGTGAGTTATTTATTTAATTTTCAAATACGTACCTATGTTAGCCCAACGGAATATTCATATGTGATAACCCAATATTGTCTCATTCTCTGTATTATTTGACAATATTACCTAGTAATACTCTTCAATAGTATGGGTATAAAAGTGGGGTGTTTCATTATTGTTAAAGAGCATACTTTATATTGGTCATTAAACAGTTATCAGACTTAGGGATCATGTTTAATGCAATCATATCATTTATACATCTAATATTAACATGTCCTGATCTACCATGCCATAGATAGAAAGATTCAACTTTTACGCAGAAGCAACAATTTTATTAATATTCAATCTGCACATTCCATCACACATGTACCCTTTTCCCACAAACACGCTGTCTTTAGTTAATACAAGAATTGCTTGAAACTAACCTTATTTCACCAGAAACAAGGTTCTTTCTAACTTCGGGTGCATAATATTCATTATTTAATGTCATAATCTTTCCGAACGTTAACTCCACATCTATTATCCCCTTCCCATTGACCTCTGCTTTGGTTGAATTTCCTATATAGAGATAGTTTTCATCCTCAGACAGTTAAGTTTCTTGCATTGACTCTTATCGTTGTAGATATGCTTAGTAGCACCAGACTCGATCCACCAACCTCTCTTTAAATTACGGCCGTAAAAGTTTCTTTTAGCGGTTGTTGTTTCATTATAAGGAAATGACAATCTCTTTTAAAGTGACCTGGTTTTCCGTAGTTGTAACAACCATTCACTTTCTTGGCCTTCTTGTTTTTGAAGTTGTTATTATTCTAAAACTTCCTCCTTTGATTAAAAAAGAGCTTAAAGGCATTATTTTCCTCCTTTTCCTCCACCATGTGGATCTTTGATGAATATACCATGGATCATCACTTTCCTTCTGCCTTAATGTTCTTCAACCTCCAAATGCAATGCTAGTTTGTCCAAACTCATTTTCTCATTCTTGTGTTTTAGTACTTTCATTAGATCCTTTTAGGATGGTGGAAGTTTGTATATTATAGATGAGATTTTAATCTCTTCATCCATATTCAAATTCAGTTGATTGAATTGGTTTAGGATGTGCATAATATCATTGAATTTCTCTATAACCGGCCTAGCATCAATCATTTTATAATCAAAAAATTCTTAATTGTTGCATTCTCCATTAGATACATGGCCTCTGGTGCATCCTGAACATCTTTTTGTTAGAGTTTTTCCTAAGATCCTTACACAATTAGAGTTTAAAAGCGATAAGAAGTGAAGAGAAAACATCGTCAAATAAATTCCTTCAATCAAAAACCTTTGTTGATTCACTAAAGGATTACAAGAAAAACCCTAAAAATCGAGAAGAAATCTCAGTCCGCAAAACCACAAAAAAAACTCTTTCCCACATGCGAAACAACCCTAATAATCTCCCCCTTGACTTGCATCCCTTTAGAGTACTTTTGAGAGCATTGTTTTGTCTGCATGGCCAAGTTTGCAACCTATGGCTTTGACACCACTTGTTATGTAATGACAGTCAAACCAAACTCTCCATCTCCAACACGTGGCATACGCATATAAGTTGGTACACACTTATTGTAACAAAAGGAATCCTTAATGTTACATGGCAACCAACCCATATTTATACACCACTTCTCCAAATTATTTAGCAACACGAAACTACTTCAATTCTAGACCGTCGTTCTTATTTCCGATATGCAAGACAACCCTAACGCTTTTGCAGTCGGTTTTTTATAGTACATGTCAAACAGTGAATTCGTCATTGCATTACATATGTGCCCCTTGCAAATGTAGTTATCATGTTTCCATTTTAGTCTTGCTCTTATGTCAGCAATTATTTCATCATTTTCCTATTATGGTTTTGGCATGGTTAACACATATTCAACTTTCAATCTAGCCAACAAAACGTGCATTTTCTTCTACCAATAAACAAAATTAACGCCATCAAATGTTTTCAATTTGATGAAATCAGAAGAAAACTCCTTCATACCGTGCGCTGCCATTACTCGAATAACGTCTTAAGACTGTTGGTATAGGATTCTAGATTCTGGTGAAGTGGCATAGCAATAGTACAATCAAAGCTATAGAGATTACTCCAAGGCACTTCTATGATGCTTTCCTTAATGTGTTATTTTCCCTCTCCACTCATTTAAGCAAACAAGTGAGTGCTCATAGTTGCAACAAATTGTCTCCTAAGATACAATGGAGCCTAAGTAATTCGCTCTAATCGGCTATAGTTGCACTATCAAATTGATTCAAAGTATCATACAGATGACTGTAGTTACAAATTTTTTGAGGTGTGATATGTAGTATCACAAACTTGATATATTACTTAAGAAAAATAAAAATCATAGTCGAAGAGAAAAATAAAGAATGAGAGATTTTGGAATTTTCTGAAATTTTAATTTTCTAAAAAGGAGTATCAAGCATCATGAGTCGTGTCTCTCCCTTTCTCTTTTCTTCTCTAAAACAAAATAAATCACATAATTTTTTTTAAAATTTGTGCTAACAACTATTGTTACATAGGGAACATTCATGATCTAGGGAATTAACTTTGATTGATGTATGATCGCCCTTAATATACATTCGGGTAAATCAAGGATCTATTTTGTGAGGTTGTTGTGATTTGAACCCACACTTTCCTCTCAATGCTTTAGTGTCTTAAACACTGACCATTCTTGGGGCCTCGTTGATTCAATTTATATTATGTTTACTTTTATTTATCAAATTAGTTATAAACAATTGGTAATTGGTAAGGTATTGATGGAATCTTGTTTTGTGCTTGTTTTGATAGATTTCTGCGCGAAATCAATGTCATCATTGTTTTTTATACATATATTAATTTATATTTGAAATTAGGTGTTTGTTACCTATGATATAAGATCTTAAGCACAAGCTACTACATCATTTTATTATTTTTTAGGTTTTTCAAGATAAAATCATAATAGTTTGTGGTAGAGCACAGTGCATAATGTAATTTTAGATATAGAAAATTATTGAGGTGTTGAACACAATCTCAGTTTTCAAGCTTGATTTTCGATTGGAAAAAATTGAATGAATTTGAAAGTTTAGGGTGGAAGAAAGTAGCTACTCAGTGACCTTCATGAGTCGACTAATGGTAATATGAATAAACCCTGAAATATAAAGGAAAGAATATAGAATATGGATTAAAAGGCTTACATTGATTTATTGGTACGTTTATAATTTAGGTTTCCACCATGTCGATTGTTGTGAATTCACAAAGACTTTATGGGATAAGTTGGTATATTTGTATTAGTCAAAGAGTTATACTAGTAATGCTTTTCATATTCCAAAAATTGTTCAATTGAGATTGAATTAAGAGAAGTTTGTGGTTGAGCATTTGAAAGAATTCCATGATGTAATAAAACCAGTTGCCAAATATGGATGTCAAATTTGATTATGAGTTACAAACTCTTTTGTTGACGAGTTTGTCTTTAGAGAGATGAGAAACTTTGGTTGGTTCACTGAGTAAGTCCAATGTTAATTGATCTGTCTCTTTGGATATAGTTTGAAGTAGTCTCTTGAATGAGGAGCTTAAAATAAAGGAGTCAACTAATAAATTAATTCAAGATGAGGATATAGTAGCCAGTAACTCGAAGAGTGATACACAATGGAAGAAAAGGTCCTTAATGATAAAAACACGTCAAGGGATATCATTTTCTTTTATTATAGATAGAAAGGTCATGCGCACAACAAATGTGATGCTTATAAAAAAGATTAAAAAATGGTTGTACGGAATGGTAATGGTAGAGATATTTATCGGGTCAACATAGCTAGAGATGACAATAGTTCTTGTTGTGTCCTCAATAATGACACTAAACATTAGAAGATAGATTTCGATGTCAGATTTTCACATATCAGGTGATTTGAGATGTTTTCCCTCTTTTGAGGTGACTATCGACATGATTATGACTCATATTGTTGTAGTGCTATCAATTAGTGGTATTGGTCATAATTGATTTTATATACATGCCGATGTGGTTAGAAAGGTCTCGAACGTAGGACATACTTAGCGACTCACATAATCTTATTTTTCTTGGTTAGTTGGATCACCATGGTTGCACATATGGGACTATATTTTGAATTTTGATAGTGATTAAGGATGATTGTGTTATTAAGAGAGGAGTACTATATGAAGGAATCCTTTGCAAATTGGTTTGTCATGGGGTTGAAATAGGAAGCGAGCAATAATTAGATATCATAGTCAATAGCTAGTTAGAGATGTTAATGTGTACATCATTTGCGATGAAGTGTTGATGATCATGTTTTCGACATGGATTTTCTTGTTAATGATGTTTAAGGAATCAATGTTAATCGTGTGATCACCTCTCGTTGGGTATGAATGAGTGTCAAGTTAGAAAATTCATGAAGATCGCGTTGAGGACTTTGTTATATTACGAATACTTTTAAGACTGTTTCATGTGGTATTTCTCATGTTTGGAGATATATCATTTGTAGGTGGTGGTAGCGATTTATATTTTTGCACCAACCCGTCATTCTCGACCTTCTGATTTAACACAACTCGCGATATGTAAACTCCAAAAACCGTAAACTACATGTCTTTGGTGATTGATATCTAGAGTTAGATAATAAATATTATCTATCCATCTGTTTTTGAATACATGGCGGAAGGTAACATTATATAATATAACCAAATATCACTTTATTCGATTCAATATATATACACAAATCAAATACAATCACATCCAATATTAAACCAAATCAATAAACATATGTATAGTAAGTGTTAATGTAGATGATTATTTATATACAAACATATAAACATAAGTAACGCCTTCGTGATCTGCACCATCCAGCATCACTCGATACCACATACCTATTTCTATTAGGCTAATGATGAAAGAAGGGAAAATACGGAGAGGGTCTGACTACAGTTAGGTGAGTGACGTATGTCTACTTTACTAATGTTTGTAACTAGATTGGTCACAAATACCCAAGAATAGATTTGTGTAGAGAAGTAAATAAAGAAAAAATAAATTAAATTGAGGAAATGATTAAGCTAATAACATATAAGAATCAATAATCAGAGACACAGAGATTTATAGTGGTTTCCTACATCCACTTTGAAGATTATCCTTTAATAATCACTTATAAATATGATTACAGCTGTAGGAAATAGCAAACACTTGATTACAATAGAGTCTAGAGTAGTAAGCAGCGTAAAGATCCTCAGAATGACCCATTGGGCTGGTATTTATAGGTGAAGTCGGCCACCAAAATTTCTTTGAAACTTTAGCCGAAGGACCTTCTAATCCACATGGGTCCGGGACCAATTCCCAATGAGGAGAAATAGGTACCGATCCCTTCACTGGTCGATTTTTGGGCAGCGATCCATATGGTGGATTCTACATGCTAAAATATGTTTATCCTCCAATTTTCTTGTCATTTGGACCAATGGAACTCGAGTTATCGCTCGATCTTTGATTCAATATTACTTGTGCACTGCTCTTTGCCGATCCCTTCCAAGCAATACTTGACGATCCTTCCAACGTTGTCCTTGTGACGTGCGATCCCTAAGATAGGTTCCCTAAGGTCTATATACCTTGCCCTCCAAATTTCATATGCTTTGAACTTGTAGATCTTGAGATATTGATTGTTGTATGTAAGAATGCACTTGAACTTTAATGCACACTGATCCCTCTTCAGTAAAGCCTGCCGGTCCCTTCCGATTAAGTATGTCGATCCCTCCTAATGAGCCAATCTACGCTAAACCCTTCCATTCATTGAGCCATATTCCATGCTTTGAGCATCCTACATTATACATCCATAAAATCCATTAAATTCTAACTTTATACGATCATTTGTACTTGACTTCTGGGCCCCACAATCATCACTCTGAAGTTGTCGGGCTTGATGGCAGTCGGAGCTAACTCGTGTAATCAGCTTAATATAGCCAGGCTAGAATGCTGGATAACACTTTCCCCCTAAAGTATGTCTTGTGATTAACATGACGTGCTTTGAATCGAGAAAAGTTTGAATTGTCAAAAAGAGACCCAACTAGCTTCTTGAAGGGTCGCTATTGTCAAGTCATTTTCTCAAGGTGTTGAATGTCTTATTGATTGCCATGACGCTTGGTTGATTTCCTTTAATATAAATCCAGTACTATATTCCGTCAATTGATATATATAAGTCCGGTTCTGCGAGACTAATAAGCTTTTGTTACCTAGTCCAGCCTCGAACTAGAAAGTTTTAGGTTTTAACTTCAATTTCTATCGATTTCAAAAGTTGAACTCTTGGGTCATACATGTGCATGCTCCTATACACGCTTTTGTTGTTGGCTCCGGGATGTGTTCGAACATTCACGGGACATTGCCAATTTTCATAGCATTTTGTATGTACATGCTTTCAATAATTTCTATGCCTATATTTGTTTGCGTACATATCTATAACCGATCCCCATCATTCATTCTTTCTTTTTCTCCCTTTTTTTAAGTATTTATTCATCATCATTTTTTATTTGTAAGGATCAGCATGCGTTTAGCCGATCCCTCTCTTTCTCCTCCTCTTTTTTTTCTTTTTTTAAAGCTTTTATAGGGATCGGCATATATGTATGCCGACCCCTTTTCTGGGTTCATGTTAACAGGGATCGGTGAGCTTTCATGTCGATCCCTCTCTCCATGCTACATGCCAAGGGCTTGGGCCGAACCCTCCGTCTATATATATATATAAAGCAACTTTCTATCCCTTCACTCTCACGTATTTCATTTTCTCATTTCCTTCTTAAGCACCAAACCTCCTCGCTCCTTCATTAAAACGAAATTTCCTTCTCTTCCCCAAACAAAGTTTTTTCGTGATTCAACCCGCGTGAACAAACTAATTTCCCATACTTTGTATTTTCATCGCCTTCGAACTCCTCGCCAACTTCCTCAATATAATCAAATGTAGGTGAGCATTCTTGAATTTATTTTTTGGTTTCATGGTGAGATAAGGGAGTCGAATGATTTCGATGGCACTTGAGGCTGTGATAGCACAATGATAGAAGCGGCCTGGAGAAGTTGAATCATTAGTGGTTAGGGTTCGGCTAAATAAATAAGGAGAAGGAAAGATAAGAGGATAAAGGAGGAGGAAGATAGAATGAAGGAGGGATCGGTGTGGGATGTTTTTTTCTATGTCGATCCCTCGACGTAGAGACTAGATGAGTTAAGGATGAAGTAGAAGGAGTTGGTATGTTTTGGGTTTGGCAAAGTTTGTTGTAAGAAAGGGATGGAGTACGTGGAAATGAAGGGATCGGTGGGATTGGTAAAGAGAAAGGGATCGGTGGTTTTTAGGTCATGGAGAGGGATCGGTCGTGAGGATTTGAGAAAGGGATCGGTATAACCATAAGGATCGGTATGAAGTAAAGGGTCAGCATAAACATGTGGATTGGTATTAGAATAGGGATTGGCATTAAAGTAGGGATCAACATAAAGAACTTTTTAAACTTGCAATCTAATCCAACCTTACTTGCTCGGACAATCATTAATAATTCACCTTAGCGAACTTGGATATAAAATGATGATGAACAATAAAACTTGCATACTCACTATTAACTTGAGATTGAACAATCAAATCCTTGGAACTTTCAACATATACTAAAAACTCGCGTCTGGGCTTGAACGACAAACTTTACATTTTGACATGCCGATAGTCGATCCCAAAGCTTTAACAACTGATCAATCTTCTTGCCAGTTGTGACGGCCAGCGATGACGGTCACTCTGGTCGAAATCCAAAGTTTTTTCATTCAACTTCATTTTCTGATTTTAAGCTGTTTGTTTCTGCTATACACTTCACTACACTGCACCAACTTACACTTAACACGGGAGGAACATGTAAACTTTTCTAACCTCTATTACCTACTGAGTATAGCTAATATGGACTCATGATACACAAAGCATTTAGCTGCTGTGTCTTCTGAACTGGCCATGCAGCACACCGAGCTTGAAGCGAAATTGAGCTCTACGACTATATCTGGTAGGTTTTCTCCCAATCATCAAGCAGAACAAATGGAAGTTTCTGGCCCGTCGGTCAACCTTTTGTCAGATGTTCCGGTCCTCCTGGCGGAGGAAATAAGTCCTGCTCCCTATGCAGTAAAGGGTGCCATCCTTTTAGATAACCCGATAGATTCTCAAGTTCCCGAATTAGTGAGGCCGCCCTTCGTAGGCTATGTTCCATACACATAATTCCATTTGTAGACGTCCTGGTTCCTTCAATAAATAATAGGCCTCTCTTGCCCCCAGAGGGATGCACAGCGTGCAATAAATTTATGTGATGGTTCGGATGCATACCGCCCTTTAATTCATTTATCTGAGAGATGTTGAGATATCTTGGAATAGCTCCCACTTAACTCCATCCAAACGTTACTCCTTCCTACATGGAACCTTTCTGTTATTCATGAGCATTCTATTTCATCTACCAACTCCCGAGGACATAAGATTCATTTACAATTTTAAACGGTGGTCAGAAAGTCCTTCCTACATTTTTCTTGAACCCTCGCCTAACTACTAAGTCTTAACAGGCGCTTGGAATAAACTCTCTCTATTCAAGCATGAGTGGTTCTATGTTCGATGTCCACCTAGCTTCGCAAGGCGTTGGTTGGAAGGATGTAATTGTTACTTTCATTTCATTCTTAAGTTCATTAATCCAAGTCACATTTTTGAATCTATTAACATCCGGGATTCCTACAGGTGTCCACCCATGCCCTGAAGGCATTAGTTTTTCAAGAGCGGTTGCCGCTATTCGTGCTACCCCTGTCAAAGACAGGGACATCAAACTTCTTCTAACTGATGAGTTACTACCTTTATTCGGGCTATTGGAAGAAGGTCATAGCGTTGGGCTTCCCAAAAGTGCAGCATTGCCGAGAAACGTCATAGAGCAAGAAAGGGATGTCATCAATCCTATTGTGCCCCCAGCCGAGGGGACTCAGGATGACATTGAAGAGGTGAGATTATGGATTCCCAAGCTAATAAACCCGGCGATGCTGATGTAGGCCCAGGCAAGGCGCCTGTGGCCGAACCGCCACAAGGCGCACAATCTCAAACACCAACCAAGAGAAAGAAAAAGCTGGCATATAAACTTCATAGAAAAAAACTACCATAGATCCAGAATTCGTCGTCACTCCTATTGAAGAAGAATCGTCTTCCCAACACTTGGAAAGTTCACTGAAGGGATTTTCAAATCTCCGAATTCCCGATGATATATGACCTATGATTTTCCGAATATCAATGTCGAAGGGCTCAATTCTCCTACTAGGAGCAGAGGAGGCATTCATTCTACTTATAAAGGAGAGAGAACACCCATGAGCAAGGCTAAGCCACCGGTCGGTCAGGGGGGTGACACTAGGACACTCACGACCACGTGCACTTCACTACACGCTCTTCATTAATCCTTTGCACAATAGTTACTCACATGTTTTCATTTGGTTTTTGCAGGTACAATGACTCAGTCCTGGGCCTTCGACTACTTAAGAGGTTTTTCGACATATCATCGATCTATCCACAACTCAGAGTCTGGCAGGCGCAGGGAAAAAGACGACGGGCGGGAAAAAATTTATCATTCAAGAGAATCCTCCTCCTCTAAGCGCAAGTCCCAGTCTTAGACATCTCGCCAGGGAGATCGACCTAATTTTCCTACTTATAGCAGAGACCAGCCTCCCTTCCGCGGCCCTCAAATTGCTGCATCACATGAGCAACACTCTGGCTCTTCTAGCTCTAAGCAATCTCATGACCGTAGATCAAGTAAGCATCTAATTGTTGTCCGATCCATCCTTGCCAGCTGCTACTTCTGAAACTTCTACAGCGGAGAAATTAGCCGAGCTTAAGGCCACTTTCCCGAAAATCTATTTCGATGGGATTAAATTCTTTCCCATAGTACATATGATCCCAGGGCACGCCAAAGCAAGTTCTCTCACGTGTGTTAATGACGTGTTCGTGCAGCATGAATCATTCCAACATTTAGCAAAAAAAATCTCTGAAGTGTCATAGAGCGACAATATGAAATAGATCATCTCAAGCTAGAGGCAATACATGATAAAAACAGAATCAAGCACCAAGATGAAGAACTGTCGGAATTTACTACAAAACTTGCCTAGACGGAGAAAAGTGCCAAGGAAACGTCGGAGGCGGTGAGCCGTATAGAAGCTTCCCATAATAAAGAACTCAATGCTGCCCTTAATCGCAGTGGGGCACTCGCTCTGGGAAAAGATTCATTGAAAAAGGAAAAAGATGTTTTAGCCCGCCGCGTCGAGGAACTTGAGGAGCTTCTCAAGAAAGAAATGGAAGAGAAAATTGAGGCTCAGGAAGAGTCGCAAAGTTACTGCGAAGTGGCTGTCGAAGCCAGGAGCCTGAAAATTAAACTTAATGAGCAATTTGTCAAAATAGAAGCTCTTAAAGAGGAGGCACGAGAGGAAGGCCGCAAGGAGATGATGGAACAAATTGAAACCCAGGTAGAAGATGCTAAAGAGTCAGGTCAGAATGAAATCAATGATTTGTTTGATCCATTGATCATCGAATACAATGCTAAAGTCCTCATCCACCGCGACTTGAGTTTTCTTAGCAAAGATTATCTTGAATCACTTGCTGTAGCCTGGGAGCACATCATTGAGATGAAAAAGAGGGAGTTGGGCGGAGCTGAACTTGATGAAGAAAAATTAGTGCGGGAGATCCTCCGCGGAAACGAACCCCTAGATATTGCCGTCGCGAGACTCTGGTATTTTGACGTTTCAGCACCCTCTGATAAAGGTAAACATATTGCCGAATCCTCAGAGGCTGATCCTAAGGGCCCCTCTTCTTTCCAAGTTGCTGGAGCACCAGTTTCCTTTGGCCAGGAGCAGGACTTGAGCTATGATCCAGATAAGCCCGACTATCAATCCAAAGTGTTATCCCTTATTTTGGAAGGAGGTACTCCAGCAACTACCGAGAGCCAGCCGGATACAGGTATTGCACTTTACTCTCTAATTTATGAGAGGTTTTGTTCTTCGCGCCCGAGGGTTTTAGGCTTATCTCCCCGTTTTAACAAATTTGCAGGTCTTTCAGGTCCCGGCCAAACTCCTAAAAGCGATGTTGCTATAAAGCAACAAGAGAAACTGACAGAGATTCCGATGGCTACTGATGTACCGGGGCCTGATGCTCAAGTCATCGGAGCTCTTGAAGATGATAAGGTTGAAGGTCCGCTCCCGGTGGATGAGTCCGACGATGTTGTGATTACCAGTGCCTCCGAACGCACTGATGAGATTAGCTTGAAAGAGCGTATCGAGAAGGAGGAGTTGCTGAAGAAAAAGGCATAAAGCTGAGCCCATCGAGGTGGACACCGCCAATCCACACCTTATTCCACTACAAGTTATTCCACCCGGCGGGTCGATTTCTAATGAACTCCCTCCTACCTCTATAAGCTCTCCTGCAAAAGGTGGCAAAGGATCCAGGAAGAGAAACATTGGGGGTTCAAGTGGCACCACTCCCAAAAGATCCAAAAAGGAGAAGAGGTCGAAGAAATAGCTGTCACTTCGGCTCGGTATGTACATAGTTTGCATAACTATTTGTTCGTCATTTCCTTTATTAGTTGTGGTTATACGGGTATGATTCTCGGTTTTTTTTAAATAACTTATACCACAATCTTGAAACCTATCATGTGAAAAAAAGTTTTTGTTTTGTGTTGAGCTTTCTTGTGAATTGCTATTCAAGTAGTTGAACTATTACTTTCCATTCAATGTACTTGTAATTCATTGTTCATTAATTCTAGTAACAATCCACTAGCTCTATCCCAAGGCCTCCATGCGGTCGTGGCCTTGAGTCGTATCAAATGCTAGGCTCGAGCCTTAGTGTTACGCCGTTGAATTCAGTGGTTTTTCAGTAAATATACTTCTGCCCCCAGTATTTGGTTAGCGAGGTTAGACGTTGGATGGTCGAACTCCATCCTTAGAGAGTTTATACTCCTCCTGTCGGTTTCAGGTCGAAGTTCATGGAATAGTGAATGGTCGAATGTAACAACCCGTAGATTTTAAAGGTTTTATTTATTATATTAATTGAAATTTTGGGAAATATTAAGCAATAAAATTTGAAAATAAAATTTTATTATTTGGAATACGTCTATTTTAATATAGCAACTGGTAAATTTTCATCTGATAATATTGAAGTTTATTTTCTTGTGTAATTTTATTTCAATTTAAATCAGTTAATAACAGTTGAATTTAAAAGTATTCCGAAACCTAAATATGTCAACATGAGAAAATTTATTTAGAGCATTCTGAATAAGACTGCGTAATTCGTTTCGTGAAATTCGGATGTTTCTAGCTCCGTTTGGATTTTTCCGTATGGAATAGCAACGCATATCAGTATCGATTATCGACTTTTGATAGGATGATCGTACCACTGATATCTGTATACCATTTTGATCGTCTCGTCGTGCTGATCTCTACGGTATATTCAATTCTGTGTTTTGAAGTCCGGTACACAGCGGAATCCACGAAACCGGTAACCGTATCGGTACCGGATCCGTGACCATTTGATTTCTTTTGCGTTTCAATTTTTAAACCACAATTGCTTTAATCGCGTCAATCAAGCATCCTTCTGTTGCGTTTTATTTATTTTACATTTATTACCAACGGTACAAAATCGAACGGTCACTTGCGTTCTTTGTCTTCCTGAATTCTCGGTCACTTGCGTTCTTTGTCCTTTGATTTAGCTCATATTTTGCGTGTCCTTTGGGTTTCACTTCCTCTTCTTCTTTATACTTGCGTTCAGATAAATAAAGTAGAAATCTTCTAGCTTTCGTTCTAGATCGTCTCGAACCGCCTCACCGCACGCAAGTGCCGCAACCCCACCAAACCGAACCAATCAATTTCTTCTCCCCATCCTCGGCCTCCGTCCAATCTCCTACCGCACCACTTCATTTCCACCAGACGACCTCCCCTGCTCTCCTGGCCCCATCTTTTCCCAGATCTTGACTCGACAACCTGCTTCTCATCTCCGCATCAAACCTTGGCCGAGCTTCTTTATATGAAGGTAATATTTACATGCTAAGTGTATATATGTCTTACTGTATGTGTTTTCTTTATGTGGGCTTTATAACTTTTGATTTGAGTATATAGGATATGTATTTGGAATTTATATGCACTGTTGGTGTTGTATATTATAAAATATATATTTGTTTTGCTTCATTCATACAGTCTATAGTTTATATAGATTTCGATTTTAAATTATGTATTAGTTAAGTTATATATATATGTATGTATTTATAGATAAGTTATATGTTTTGTTTTAATATGCATGGCAAACTTAGTATTATTTTCGCTAGTTATATATACCTATATATATTTATGTTTGATTTTATATAACGTATATATGTTGTTTATATATAATGTATGAATATATACGCATATTTTTAGTATGATGTGTCTTAGGTTATACATGGGTTAGTTATTTTTATGCCTGAGCAGCCTTTCTCTGTTGTATATAGTTTATATAAGTATTATATATAAATAGTTGTTATATGCAATGTTTACTATATAAACTATGATCTGCCGTATATATTTTGAAAGTTTTATAAAGGCTATATTTTATAACAAGAAATGTATTTAAAGTTTATATTTTATATCTATGTGTAATACAGTAATATATATATGTTTTATGTATATATAATCTTATGTTGTTTGGAAATATATATATATATATATCACATATTTACTTATTTAAAATTTTATTTATGCTTTGAACAGATTTTATGATAAATTACTCACATATGTATATATTCTGTATTGGTTTACAAATTTTACAGAATATAATAAAAAAAGAGAGAAGGAAAAGTGGTACTGTATATATATGTATATTGTTGATTCCAAAGTATTATACTTCTGAAAATCTATATATATATATATAGATTTATATATATATATTGGTTATATATATATAAGTTATGATTTAAATAAAAAAATTAATTGTGAAAAAAATTATATATGATAAATATTTTCTATTTCTATCAAATTGATGGATTTTTCTCATTGATTCCTATTTTATCAGCCTTGTCCATCAAACTCATGCCATCCTCGTCTTGCTTCATTTTGGAATCCATGCTTGGATTCGTAACTCATCTTGTTCTTGTTCATCTCTAGCCTCGAAAGGTGAGCAATCACTCACGATTAACGTTCTTGTATTTATTAAATTTGATTTCAATTGAAACGTCAATTGAAATATGTTGCTGTTAGTTATTTACATTGTTATATATGCTATTATCTGTATCTGTTCACCTGTGACATCTGACACCATTATCTGTTATTGATATTGATGATTTATGTCTGCTATGTTATTATCATATCTGTTATCACTCTGCAGGTTCCCTGTTAATATAGAATTCACTATGGGTTGAAATGATACATACCCGAACGGACTTTAGAATAGGAGAAAATCGTTATGGGTTGAAATGATAGACCCAAGCGATTTTCATTCGATTGAATTTGGGATTTACGGGTCGAAATGATATCTACCCGTATATATTTAAATTATGGATTGAAATGATAAATATCTGTATCACTTGATCATATGATAGGAAATTATATACAAACACCATTGGTCCATATATAAATATTTTGAAAATAAATTCCATGGTTTTGGAAAGAAATATATGGTTTTAATAAATGTTGATTCTTAAATTATTATATATAAATGGTAATGATATATATAGATTTAATAACAATATTTAATTTAATTAAGATTGATTTAATACATATAATATGGTTAAGTATTTAAATATATATTTCAAAATAGATTTTGGTAATAATTTGAATAAGTTAAGGTTGGGAAGATAATTTGAATTTAGTTGAAATTGTATTCAATAAAGAATTTTATTTAATTAAACCGACTTGAAACTTATTGAAATTGAGATGTAAGATATGATTTATAACTTGGGTTTGATTTAAGTAATTTAATGAATATTCTTGTTTAAATAAATTTAAGGAAATATTTAGTAAAAATGTAATTTAAGGCTAGTAAATGATATTGAATCTATTAAGTGAATACTCCCTGATTAAATAATAATGAAGTTAAATCAAGAGCTATATGAAATTGTTAAATTTAACTTTACAATGTTGAATATTAAAGCTTTGAAATATATTGAAATTTAAATGGTCTATTGAGAACTGAATTGAATTGATGAATTGAGCTTTGAATAAATTTGAATTTGGAATTTGAGTTGATTTGAATCGATTTGTGAGACTTGAGGAAATTATAAATACTTTACTTTATAAATTATTTAACCTATATATATTATTTTGGAAAATAGATATATTTGAAATGAAAATGATATCTTGGTTTTGAAGTATAAATTTATTTGAAATGGCCACGGTGTTAGAGTGTATATTTCTACATTGTAGATAGTTCCACAGATCCTTAGAGGATGGTTATCCCAAACATCCTTTAAGTTACTTGTATTTCAGTTGATATTTCACTTGAGTTGGATTTATTGATATAAGAATGTTAATCCTGACTCGAGTGTTTTGTTTATGCTTTACGCTCGGGTCAGACCGAGTGATACAACATTTGAGACTCACCTTTAGAGTTTGGAGCTTTGTTTGGAGATCCAACCATCGATTCAGCTTTCAACTTTCCAGTTGATTTGTTTAGGGAGGTCATCTGTTTGTACTGAAGACTTCACCGATTTGAGATATTCTGTTGTATTTTTATTTCTAACTCTGATGTTTATATAGTAGCTTCATGAACTACTATTTATCTATTTCGCTGCATTATTGTTATATTACTCTGTATCTGTGATTCTGTGATTGTTTTATTTACTGTATATGCTGAGTTTTGCCAACTTTAAATTTACAATCTATTGTTTTGAATTATTCAAGTCTGACATATGTGGATTTATTGTCGATTTGAATGGTCCAAAATAGTGGGTTGTTACATCGAACCTCACTCATTTATCTTTTTATGCTCATATCCCCACTTTGGGGATAAGAGTTAGTTTATGAGTGGTCGAATCACACCCAATCTATGTTTATACTCTAGTCCGCACTCTGGGGACCTAGAGTTATTTCGTGGGTGGTCGATTCACACCTGATTTACGTTTATACTCCGGTCCGCACTCAAGGGACTTAGAGTTATTTCGTGGGTGGTCAATTCACACCCGATTTTTATTTATACTCCGGTCCGCACTCTGGGGACTTAGAGTTATTTCGCGGGTGGTCGATTCACGCCTGATTTGCGTTTATACTACGGTCCACACTCTAAGAACTTAGAGTTATTTCGAAGAGCGGTCGGATCGTACTCTCTTTAATTGATTGATTTGCCCCCCAGGGTTTGGGGTTTGATTTAGCGAGCGATCAGTCGTGTCACGGTCGCTCTTATTTTATTTCAGTTCCATAGTTTGGTAGGATTTATTCGATCACCAGATGGTCGAGCCACATTTATTCCTCATTGTGTATCCCGTCCATTGGATTATGAATGGGGGTTATCAAATGAACAAGTGGACCAAGCCCATCTAGTTTAGTTCCACTTGAAACTAGCGTAATTGATTAATTTCAAACTTCGGGAGCCTGTTCGTACATATCGACATCAATCAGTTTCGTCATGTAACTAATACATAATGTTAAACATAAATATAAAGGAAGTCCGAAACTTTATTCGTTAAATGGAAAGAAATAAAATAAACTGTCTTATTACACATCTGGAAAATCAAATGCTAAAGAAAATTCTGAAAGCAAATACAACTGAAATGAAAAAGAAATAAACTAAGTGAAATAGCATCATAGATGCTCGCTATTCCACGCCTTTGGAAGTGTAATGCCATCGTCAGTCGCTAGCTTGAAAGTTCCCTCTCCAAGCCTCTATTCAATGACATATGGTCCTTCCCAGATTGGATTCATGTGCGATGGGGTAGGAAAAATCCATTTTAGGATGAGATCGTCAATTTCAAAGGTTCTTGGTCAGACTTTAATGTTGTAATATCGGGCGACTCGATGTCGATGTGCAGCTGCCCTCAGATCGGCTTCCTCGCGCTTCTCATCTGTAAAATCGAGAGATTCCAAGAGGATATCTTTATTTGTTTTGGGATCGTAGTAAGTCACTCGATGAGAAGGGACTTCGAGCTCAACAGGAATGATGGCTTTAGAACCGTAAGCAAGGGCGAATGGAGTATGGCCAGTCGCAGACTTATGGGTGGTCTTGTAAGCCCACAGTGTTGTATGGAGTTCATCCACCCACCTGCCTCTGGTCTTCTCCAAACGCTTCTTCAGAATGGACTTTATGATTTTGTTTACATCTTCAACCTGTCCATTTTCCTGAGAGTGAGCGACTGATGTAAATATCTTTTCAATACGATACCTCCGACAGAAGTCTTTGAATTCAACACTATCGAATTGAGTCCCATTATATGTTACTATAGTTCGCGGAAGACCGAAACGACATATGATGTTTCAGACCATAAAGTTGATTACTTTCTTGGTTGTGATCGTGGCTAAAGGTTCTGCTTTGACCCATTTGGTGAAGTAATCAACTGCAACGATAGCGTACTTCACGCCACCTTTAGAGATCGGTAAGGAACCGATAATGTCTATACCCCACATGGGAAACGGCCTTGGGCTGACCATTTGCGTGATTTCCGTCGGTAGAGCTCTTGGAACTTTTGCATATATTTGGCATTTATCGCATCATCTTACATAGTCAGCGGCGTCTCGATTGACAGTTGGCCGATAATACCCATAACAGAGTATTTTCTTTGCCAGAGTTTGCCCCCCCAGTGTGGTCACCACATTTCCCTTCATGGACTTCATTTAGGACACCTTTTATCTCATCATGAGCGACACACCAGAGTAAGGGAATTGAGAAACCTTTTCTGTACATAATTCCTTCTTGCATGACATATCGCGAAGCCTTATGGAGGACCTGTCGCTTTTCATTTCTTTGATCTCGTAGGACTCCATGTAGCAAATAGTCTTTGATCGGAGTCATCCATGATTCCCTCTCAGGTTCTGCTTTCAGTGCCTGGTCGATTTCTATCATGTTTATACTTGGAGCATTTAATACTTCGATCGGAACCAAGCCCATCTGATGTGCATCACCGGTGCTAGCAAACTTCGCCAATGAATCAGCCTCTCTGTTTCGATCCCGTGGAGTATGTGAAATGTCATAGTACTCAAATTCTGCCAACAACTCTTGGACTTGGGTAAGGTATGGGGCAAGCCGTTGTCCCTTAGCTTGATAATCTCCCCTGACTTGGTAAACTACCAACTGCGAATCGCAAAAGGTTTCAAGAGATTTTATTTCGAGTTCTCTAGCGAGTTTAAGTCCAATAATCAGAGCTTCATACTTAGCTTCATTGTTTGTTGCTAGGAAATCAACCTTTAAAGCATAACAGATTGACCGACCTTCGGGAGTTACAAGCACAATTCCAGCTCCAGAACAATGATCATTAGACGCTCCGTTATTATACAATTTCCACCGTATGGTAGGGATTTCGCTGCCTTTCGAAGAATCATCATGCGCCGTAAACTCTACTATAAAATTTGCCAGTGCCTGACCCTGGATAGCCCTCCGAGGGAGATAAGTAATATCGAATTGGCTGAGCTCGATATTCCACTTGAGTAACCTTTCAGACGTCTCAGGTCGCTGTAGGACCTATCGTAACAGTTGGTAGGTGTAAACATTGATCGGGTGTGCCTGGAAGTATGGACGAAGCTTTCATGATGCAATCAGCAAGAAGTATGCCAGTTTCTCTATTTTTGGATAGTTCCTTTCAGCTCCCGTTAATCGTTTGCTGACGTAATATACCAGCCCCTGGATCCGATCCTCCTCGCGAAGCAATGCGGCATTTATAGCGTGTGCTGATACGGCCAAATAAATGTACAAATCTTCATGATCCATCGGCTTTGACAAGATGAGGGGTTTCTCCAAATGATTCACCAAAGCTTGAAACTCATCTTTACAATCCTGCATCCATTCAAAGTTTCTTTTCCCTTTCCTAATCAAATCAAAGAAAGGAATACATTTGTCGATAGCTATGGAGATAAATCGGCTTAAGGCAACAACTTTCCCATTCAGACTCTGCACTTGTTTAATAGTCCTTGGCGCTTGGATATCATAGATAGCCTTAATATTCTTGGGATTAGCTTCTATTCCATGGGCATTAAAAATAAAGCCCAAGAATTTTCTAGATGCAACACCAAAAGAACACTTCAAAAGGTTAATTTTCATCTTGTAATGTCGGAGGATGTCAAACATTTCCTCCAAGTCTTTAATGTGGTCACTTGATCATCGTGACTTCACGAGCATATCATCCACATACACTTCCAACGTTTTTCTAATCTGATCTTTAAACATCCCGTTGACTAAGCGTTGATAAGTCGCTCATGCATTCTTTAATCTAAACGACATTACTACATAGCAGTACAATCCGACGTCATTAATGAAATTGTTGTGCTCCTGATCGAGAATATGCATCGGGATTTGGTTATATCCCAAGTACGCATCCATGAAAGATAGCAATTCGTGTCCTGTGGTTGAATCCACCAGCTGGCCGATCCTCGGAAGGGGAAAACTGTCTTTTGGACACGCTTTGTTCAAATCTGAATAATCAATGCATGTTCTCCACTTCCCATTCGCTTTTTTCACAAGTACAGGATTAGATACCCATTTAGGGTAGAGGGCGCCGCGGATAAACCCGTTGTCTTTTAGTCTATCCACCTACTCTTTGAGAGCAGCAGATCTCTCAGGATCCATACCGCGTCTTTTTTGCTTCATCTGGACATGCCTTAGGTCGATATTCAATGCATGGCTCGCAATGGCAGGCGAGATTCCACACATGTCAGAGTGAGTCCAAGCAAACACGTCTAGATTCACTTGAAGAAAACCAGCAAGTTCATTCATCATCGGGGGGCTGAGCTGTGATCCAACCTTTAGGATCCATGATCGGTCGTCGTGGCTGATCGTGATATCAATTGTCAGCTCAGCCAGTGCAGTCTTGGTCTCTATAAGCTCCTCTTCATCATCTCTTAGATCTATGTCTCTATAGAACCGACTGTGGCACCCAAGCCAAGGCTCAAGCGCTAGTTGTCAATCTTCGGTAGCTTGAATGAGGATAGTCTTGTCCACACCCTTACCTTTTTCTTCGCGCTGAGCATCCCTCAACTCAGCTACATAATAGGAACGTCTAGTTGCTCGATCGTCATGAACAAATCCAACACCATTATTTGTCGAAAACTTCAAAGTCAAACACCATGGGGCAAGAGCTGTTCGAAATTCGGCTAGGGTTGGTCGACCCAGAAAAACATTGTATGGAGAGTCAACATCCAAAACAACAAATGGCAAGATCTGCACTCTTCTTTGTTCACCTTCTCCTAACTCCACAGGTAGCTCGACGTAACCAACAGCTTCAGTTGCAACACCATTAAAACCATGTATACAAGCTTTAGATGGTTTTAAATCTTTGGCTTCCATCCTCATCTGATCATAAGCGTTTTTGAAGATTATATTTACTGAACTTCCACAATCAATCAATATCCTTCTCACCAAAGCAGGGCCAATCATGGCCGATATGACCACTGGGTCGATTGTCGAAGCCTCTACCTTATCAGCATCTCTGTTCCTAAACACAATATCATCCACCATCGTGCGTTGATGTTTTGCCGGAGCTCCATCTTCCGTATTCGAATAGAATTCAAAATCCACATGCTTAATTGCGCTACCGTAGCGCTCCATCTCTTGCTAACTCTTATCTATTGGGTGTGGTCCTCCGACTATCGTATTTATCACCAGTCTTCCACCAGTCCGCGCAGGCTCCATAACCCGACGTTGTGCTTGTCCTTGGTTGGGGTCAGATGTCCCCTGCCCACCGTCTTGCGAGGTTTTCACAAACTGTTATAGTTTCCTTTCTTGAATCAGTTTATCTATAACATCCTGGAGATGCCTGCATTCATTTGTATTATGCCCATAGCACTCATGAAACTGACAATATTTCTTGGTCTATTTTTGCTTCTCTGTTGATTCTTTTGGAGGCGGCTTCCTATACTGCATATACTGCAAGTAGACAGATAGATATTCTCCAAGGATGTATTTAATGGCGTGTAAGTATTATACATCGGAGTCCTAGGCTTTCGAAGTCCAAAATCCCTCTTTCGTTCACGATTCCTATCCCCGCCTCTCTTTTGCTGATTTGGTTTATTATGGACATTCACTTGAACTTTCCCAGAACTATCATCACACTGTTTTATTGCAATGTTACTTTGTACTCCCTCTCCACTTAGTCCTGCAACATTTGTTTTTCTAGAGGACCTAACTTCCTCCTTTCTCAAATACTGAGCCGCCTTTGCGAAAAAGCACTCCAACGTTGTGGGCGGCTTATCGGCTAACCAATCGCCAAAGTCAGACTCTGGATCAATCCCTCTCGTCACGGCCATGAGTATCGCGTGGTCATTCGAATTACTGATCTCCGTAACAGCTGTATGAAATCTCTCCAAATAATCATTCAACGACTCTCCTGGAGCTTGAATCACGTTGGAAAGGGACATCACATCTTTGGGACAAGTCACGTGCATCCAGAACTGTTCTTCAAACTTATTTGCCAAATCATCGAATCTAGAAATTGATCGTGGGGGCAGTCTCGTGAACGATATCATCGCTATTCCAGAGAGAGTTATGGGAAAGGATCTACACTTGGTCGCATCATCATCTCGCGCAGAATCCATCAGCCATTTGTATTTTATGATAAGCTGCCCGGGGTCGGTCTTTCCCTCGTAGGCGGGCATTGATGGCATGTTGAACCCCTCGGATATTCCGCATGTAAAACATTATCGGTGAAAGGGGTATGGCTTCTCGAAATTCCCCAGTCATCGTTAGTCAAGCCCTAGCTCTCTCTCACTAACTGTCTGACCATTGTTGATAAGTTTGACGTTTGGATGGTTGGTGCCAAGCGGTGGTCGTGCTCCAACTCACGTGAACGGTCCGGTCGATGTCTGCGGGTCGTTTCATGCCTTCTTGGTTTACCATCTTCCCGATCCACATGTTGTACATTCATTTCGTCGTCATTTTGGGGAGGTACCTAGTCAGCATTCAATTGAATTCCAGCATCCAAACCAACCGTAGTAGCTCCAGCTTGATTGCTATAAGGCATGGATGAATTCCCCTTTCTAGTGGAGGGATCGGCACCGATCGATCCTGGCAGACCACGATAGTATACCAGTTGATGCCCCGAAGTTTCTACGTGATATTGGTCTGTTCTGCGACGCCTATGCCTATGACACTCGTCTAATGAGCTAGAACTCTCCGATGCTGAGTAAGGAGTGGGGTCCCTCCTAGCTTTCCCCCACTGCTGCTGATTGATTTGGTTCATCAAGTTGATATTGGTCTGAATTTGTTGATTTAGCTATCGACAGCTCTCCATCGGCTCTCTCATTAAATTATGAAATTCAGCTCTTCTAATAGAATCAATGGGATTCTGAACTTTAACCGGATCAGCATTCACGTTTGTTGGTTGATCGCTTGGGTCTCTTTGCTATCTCATTTCCTTCCACGTTCTGAGAAATAGATCTAGTATGTCTTACCATTATTGGTAGCCTTGCTTAGATTTCTACAAATCTGAGTAGTATTAGCAACTTCCTAGAGATAACTACAGATCTGCTTTTGGGGATTTATCAAATCTAGTAGCAACAAAGGGATCCTAGCAAGTTGAGAATCAAGGTTCTCAATGAAAGCACCAAAATGTTTGCAACTAGATTGGTCGCAAACACCCAAGAATAGATTTGTATAGAGAAGTAGCTGAAGAGATTTATAGTGGTTTGGCGGTGTATACTTGCGTCCACTTTGAAGATTATCCTTATTAATCGCTTATAAATCTGACTACTGCAGCAGGAAATAACAAATACTTGATTACAATAGAGTCTAGAGTAATAAGCAGCGTAAAGATCAGAATGACCCATCAGGCCTGTATTTATAGGTAAAGACGACCACCAATCTCTTTGAAACTTCGGCTGAAGGACCTTCTAATCCATATGGGCTCACTAGAGGGATCACTGGGCCCAATTCCCAATGAGGAGGGATTGGTACCGATCCCTTCATTGGTTGATTTTTGGGCAGTGATCCTTATGGTGGCTTCTCCATGCTAAAATATGTTTATCCTCCAATTTTCATGTCATTTGGATCAATGGAACTCGAGTTATTGCTTGAAAGGATACTTACCGATCCCTCCAACGTTGTCCTTATGACGTGCGATCCCTAGGGTAGGTTCCCTAGGGTAGGTTCCCTAGGGTCCATATACCTTGCCCTCCAAATTTCATATGCTTTGGACATGTGGACCTTGAGATATTAATTGTTGTATGTAAGAATGCACTTTGTATTTGATGCACGCTGATTCCTCTTCAGTAAAGCCTGCCGATCCCTGTCGATTAAGTATGCCGATCCTTTCTAATATGCCAATCTACGTCAAACCCTTCCATTCATTGAGCCATTTTCCATACTTTGAGCATCCTATATTGTACATCCATCAAATCCATTCAATTCTGACTTTATACGATCATTTGTACTTGACTTCTGGGCCCCACAATCATCACTCTGGAGTTATCGGCCTTAATGGTAGTCAGATCTAACTCATGCAATCCACTTAATATAGCCTGCTAGAATGCTGGATAACAACTAAATAATCTAGTCATTCCCAAATAATTCCAAGACAACTATGGTAAACAATCATATCTAAGTCATATGTCACTTACATCCAACAAGTCAATCAAACAATACAATAACACATGGCTAACTCGTGAAACAAGGTCTTAGTTCAATACAATTACAATGGTCAATGATATGGTCTAACCCATATACAAAGCCAAGCTTACCTTATTGCATTAACACATGGCCGAACTCATTAAATGGACATAGTTCCAAATATAGCTTACGTACTTATTCCTGTACAACAACACATACCTAAGATTTCCTATACATAAGAGTGATTGTGTTACCATGATAACCAATAGAGGTCTCAATATCATTAGTCACATAATTCGCTAGTAAAAATCGACTATTCATGTGTGTGTGTACACACACATACACATACAATCATCTATATATATATACATACGTCCAAACATCAAACAAATCAAATAGTCAATCCATTTCAAAACATCAACTGAAACCTATGGAAAAAAACCCCAAAGTGATTAGTGGAAAAAAACACGCACAACACACACAAACACAGGCTGACCACTAGTCCACCTGTGCCATCGGTTGACCGGTCATTATTCCGCCGATCGATTGGTGGGTGGCGTGAAGATAGGAATAAGAGTTCCTGTAATTTCCTAAGAGTTATATTTTTTATTTTCAATTTTAATTTGTTCATTTCTTGCTCATTTCTCATCCAATTTTCAATCCGTTTTCTTTCAAATTTTGGTATGATCCTTTGTTATCTCTCTACTTCAATTTCATTTTCATTTCAAAATCATTCGAAAACCACTTCAAATGTCGGTATTTATAGAACTAGATTTCATCCTTGCATATATAATTTAAAATATACCTAAAAATCAATGTAAATTAGAAATAAAAATCATATTATAACCTGAAACATCATTTGGCATTTTATAAATATTTTTTATAATTTATATATGTGCTTTTATATCGTATTTCAATATAAACTAGTTTCTTTCAATTTGACAATATATTTCTAATTCACATAACATAATTCTTATATCTAATAAAATTCATATAAGATTATATTAAGTCTCTGAAATGCATCAAATTTCTCTAGAAATATTTCATCACATTTTCTATGATTTATTATAGTATTTATAAAGTAGTATAAGTATTTGCATACATATATCTCAATATACATATTTCAACCATCATACTTCATTATAATCATTATATATGTAGTATAAATATGTAATTTATATTGATTTCAAAATTGTATTCTTTGGTTCACATAATTTATTATCATAAACTTCAATTTAAAATCATTTATGCATTTCAATATGATTATTAGTTTCATATCACTAATATAAAACCAAATACTTTATTGTTTAGCCAAACATTGTTAAAGTACCATTTCATATTGATTATACATCCAAATTCTATTTTAATTTTAGGTTATATCTCCTTTAGTTACTGTAATATTTCAGTCTCAGCAAATTTAATTCAAAATTTAACTCCTAAGCCATAATCATCTTAGAACCATAGGAGGTTGAATAGTTATATAGTGAATTAGGTTTAAAGCACTCAAATAAGATAGATTTTCCCCTAACTGCATGTGTTCAGAATTGGTCTCCACCCCAAACCTAAGTATTCATGACTCTAATAGGTATTTGAATGTAACCTTCGATTCGCTCTTCGATCTAGTATTTAATTTTTTTAATTTCATGAATAATTGAGAAAGAAATTTCATTTTTTATTTAAGAGGATTTCTAGTTTCTGAGATGGGAAGAAGAAGATAGAAAATACGTACAAAAGAAAATGATTTTAAATTTTCAAAAGTGAGAAACGACCCTGCCACTTATAGCCAAAAAGAAATGTCCATTCAAGTTAAGTTGGGCTTAGCCAAATTTAAATTCAAATATCCAAATTTAAAAAATGCTATAACTTCATCGTTCGGACTTCAATTCGGACAAACAAATATATGGTGTGCATAAAAAAACAAGACAGTCATAGTGACATTAGTTTCATTTCCGAATTCAAATGTTTAAAATAATATCGATTTTGACCTTCAGCTAAAATTTATTAAATTTATTTCATTCTTTAAATTATCGAAAAATGTGGATTATTATATTCTCCTCCCTTAAAAGTAATTTCATCATTGAAATTATGAACATTACATCCAAATCATACAATTCACAATAATAATTCAATTTCAATTACAACAATACATATATAATATACAAGTAAATAGATATAAATGCATGATCATGTCATATAATACTTCACAAATGCAAGAATGCAATCTGGTAATCAGCCTCCAGAAGTAGTTGGCCTCCATAATATATGCAATATAGATGATGTATATGCATGATGCAATACAATCCTAACATATCAGCATAGATGAAATCTATATGAATGCAACTATCCACATCCTATAATGAGTCAAAGGTCAGCTATCCTAATAATCTAATCTAACCACAAAGTAATCAATCCTAAGCATCTAAAATCTAACATCCAAAACTATATTCTAAGGAAAAAAATGAATTAATTGACATACCAGTAAAGATATTAGGATGAGAAGTCCTCATCTTTTCCTCAGGTACTCATGTGCTCTCTGTCGGGTCATTCCCTCACTATACTTTTACCAGCTTCACCTCTATATTCCTAAGCCACTTCATTCCATGCTCGACGATATGGGAAGGACCACAGGATAAACTTGGTTCAGGCTCTAACTTCACATCCTCCAACTAACTTGACTTGATAATAGTGGCTAGATCATGCATACATTTTCACAAATGTAATACATAAAACACATTGTGGACTCTAACGTCTTCTCTAGGAGTTCCACTCTTTAAGTTAAACTTCTAATTTGCTCCAATATATGGAAGGGCCCAACAAATCTTGGTGCTAATTTCAGATTGAAAAGAAGTCATCTATTCAAAGGAATTCCTTTGGAGTATAGACTAAAGGATGCATGGTATACGTTGCATATGAGATGCATGTGAGTAATGTACCATATAGTCAATCATATGCTCAAACTATTTTAGGTTTTCACTTGGTCTATATTTTCACTTAGGTCTAGGAAATTTGTTGATTTGTTTGAATGGTTAAATAGAATAAGATTATCTTTGTTTCAATGGTTATTCACTTGTTTTCCATAAAACTTAGGAAGAAATTTATGTTCTGGGAAGGTGGTACTTTTAGTATCAAATTGATTAGAATTTTAGAGAGGTGATATCATAAGCAAAGTGATACCACTCGAATTGAATTAGAATTTATAGTAGAGGAAGATATGTTATATTCACCAAATTAAGACATCATTGTTTTGATGTTCTTAGGTAAATGAAGAATCACACAATGACTAACAAATCTCGGTAAGTAATCATACCTTAGTTCTATTTCACCTGCATCCAATAAGTGTCAAATAATACAATAACATATGGCTAACTCATGAAATAAGGTCTTAGTCCAATATAGTTACAATGGTCAATGATATGGTCTAACCTATATACAAAGCCAAACTCACTCTATTGCATTAACACATGGCTAAATAACCAAATGGACACAATTCCATATACATCTTACAGACTCATTCCCATACAACAACATGCACCTTAGATTTTCTATACATAATGAGCTCGTGTTACCATGATTAACAATAGAGGTCTTAATATTAATAGTTAAACACTTCACTAGTAAAAACTGATTGTCCATATGTATATGTCCATATATATCTACATATATACACATGCATTCATACACACACACAGAGGTCCAAACATCAAATAAATAAAATCATTATTCCATTTCAAAACACCACTCGAAACCTAAGAAGAAACACTCGAAAGGATTAGTGCAAATATGCATGTATAACATACCCAAATACAGGCCGACCACTAGTCCACCTATGCCATCGGTTGACCGGTCATTTTTCACTAGTCGACCGATGAGTGGCGTACTGACAGGATTGAGAGTTCCAATAAATTTCTCGAGTTACATTTTTTATTTTCAAGATTAACTTGTTCATTTCTTGCTTGTTTCTCATTCGATTTTATTTGCTTTGTTAGCTAGACTAATTGTAAACATTTGTTTAAGAATCAATAAACTGGGTAGTAAGGTGGAATCCTTTTTTGTTTGTTTTTGTTGGCATATGTCTTCGGAATTAATATCATCATTGTTTGTGTGTGTATGAATTATTCTTCATTCAAAATTAGCCTTTCAACCTGGGTGATATGAGATCTTGGGCACATGATTCCATAACTTGTTTATGATTATATTAGAATTTCCCATATTAAAGCATTACCAAAAGGTATAGCCTTTTGACAAGCTATACCCAAATTCATGTCTAGTATGACTTTGGGTTAGAGCAACATAGAGAAGTCCATTTCATTGATAAACCTTTTTATCAATATATAGGGCGTACTATTTGAACATGGCATTGTGTATTTCTTGTTTATTAATTATTTTCATATGTAATAACATAGGTTCAAACCCTTATTCATTGGATGGTTTCCAATTTCCTTATTTTCCTTTAAAATTTGGATGGAGCAATCATATTGGTTATTTATGCCAAGCACTAATTCATATATTTTACAATTACCAATGCCTTAGCATTATGCATATGGATTAATTTACAACACTAACAAGTATTTCCTATTGATTTTGATCACCAAATTGATAACGATCGCTATAATTCTTATCTTTCAATTTATACAAAGATAAATGATGTCAAGTATGAAAACAAAAACAAACACTATTTCATATTTTTGATGGATTATAAGTAAAAATAGAATGATTTATGCTAAATGATGTTAAAAGATTAAATTTTATATTCCCTTTAATTATTTAACTAAAATGAGAGAAATGTAAAATAGAAAAGCGTTAGCATGCAATATATTAACGAGGACTACCGCACTAATTCCAAAGATTTACCAACCTAACACATATTCTTTTGTTACGACTAAATGTGAGCTTTGGTCTTTATCAAAACTATTTAAAAGAGTTACCATAGTTACAGATATTCGATGTGATAGTGATATAAATTTAGTCATATAATATATATAGAATAAGTTGTACGTACGTACATATATTATAGCCCTCAGGAAATGGTATTGGTGGACTGCCCTCCAAGTGCCTAATTCACTGTTGAGAAAATTTGAATAATGTGGTTTTATGGGTTTAATATTTTCTAATTTTTCTCTATAAATGATTGGGTTTTTATTTGTGATATGTGAAAGAGGAAGAGCACATATTAGTGAATTAAAATATGAACTTTATTTTTTGTTGAAAAAAATGAGTTGGAAAGTAAATTAATAACCATTGAACAGAAAAACAATAATAGGGTTACAAATGAATCAAATGCAATGTGGTTCGAAAACTAGCTCTTATGCACATGGAGGAAATTTATATACTTAAGGGATTTTGTGCAAAATTATGCTTTAAACATCATTTTCGACTTCAATCATGCTTTGATGATCACACATAGTCACACTGATTTAGATTATTAAAAGTACAAATAAGTAGTTTTAAAATAAGATTCCAAAAACTTGATTCCATTTTGTAAGACAAGCAATATTGAATGGCACGGTAACATTTTATTCAAAGAATAAAAAGTTGAATGCATGGGTAAAGAAGGAATCCATAAACTACATAAGAAAATAAAAGAAGCAACATGTTGCTCATGCATCCAAGCAAACGATAAATGGAGATGAACAAAAGCAAATATAGAAGAAAAAAAACCATAGATAAAGCTCCAGCCACTTAAAATCAAACTTCCTCGGTTAGGACCTTAAACTACTTAGATATAGAAAATAGTAAGAGTAAATAAAACTCATATCACAATCATTCTCCAACATATGATAAGAGTTGTGCTCACCAAGCTGACCATCAGAACCTAAAGTCAGCGAATTGACTACAACTGAATAATATAATAATATATAAGATCATTATCAACATCACTTATGATAACAATTATTCCTATGGGTGTACTATATATCACTAACATAATGATGCCATGTGCACTCATTCTCATTCCACTCGATAAAATCATCATAGTAGTCATTGAAACTTGATGAGGATACTTCCTTAAAATTACAGAATAAGAACTGATGAGATGAGCCTTACAAGTAAGTGACATAGGATCATAACAAAATAGACTAAGGGATAAATTAGTAGGAGATCCTTCATCAACCAAATTGATATCAAAGGTGGTAGAGGCAGTGAGATAACAAAGGTGGAAAAACTAGGAGGCGTCATGCTTAGGAACAACATGGAGTACAAGCGGAATCAATAGGTATGGGGATATCATCAACCATAATAACATGATAAGGAATGATCACATCAATTGGGGAATTCCTTGGTTTCCATTGCTTATCATGATGGGCACTAGGTTTGGGTTTAGAAATTGCAAGGCATAGTGGCATGATAGATTTTAATTAAAGAGGAGGGACATGGAAATTGTTACACCATAATTTATACCAAGCACAAATTACGAATATTCAAAAGGAAAGCTCCTTGGCTTGTAATTTCAAGGCTCGTTATTTGGTTTCCACTGAGAGCTTAGGCACCGTGCATGATATCCAAGAGCATAAGATTCGAAAGCAAGAGCAAAGACGTCAATGAAGATCAAGACTATTGTCCAATTAAGACAACAAGCTCAATCGAGAGCAGCAACTACCAAGACCAAAGATATTTCAACAAGTATCAACAATCAACGGCTCACATAGCCCTAGACTGAGATCAACGGCCAGGATAAACGAAAGGAATCAAAGGAGCTATATATAAAAGCGTCATGTCAGCAATCCATGTCAAAGCACTTTCAACCAGATGATGACAAGCATTTAAATCAAAGCCGCACATGACAAGCCAAGTCATCTATCTAAGAAGAAGGTTCTCCACCAATGACATTACAGCATATTGGCTATAAAATAGGCGGCAATCCCAAAGCGCAAGGGATCTTTAGGCATAACAAAAATTGACATAAAATCATAAGTGTACTTTCCTATATTAGAGCTCTATTCCAAAACTCATTAATGATGAAAATGCCAAGACTCAATGTATATAGCCTCTTGGCTATATAAGAGTGACTAAACAAGGAAATGATAGGGACTTTCAGCCCTAACCACTATAAAAGTATCGGTGTTATTTACTTTCTGCACTTTGCCTTCTTTACATATACTATTATTACTTTACGGTCCAGCATCTCGAATTCAAGATTTAGCTATGACACGTCTCAGCAATCTCTTTGTCGGGTCCAACATCCCATTCAACTCCCGAAAACATACCTTCGGACTTCGGGTGTTGGTGCTGACGGAATTCTGCACTAACATTTTTGGAGCTAGAAAAAGGGCCCGAAACTCCGTCATTTATTCCCCCTCGGAAAATCCAATAACATCATCCCTTCAACCATAACTAACTTTGGGAATAATAAGCTAACCTCGGAGTTGCCCCTCAACCTCCACATTCAACTCATTGAAGAAGACAACAATAAGGTATTGGTTACCCTTATTTCGGAGAAAGGGAGTGGTAAAGAATATGATCATGTTTATGAACTTCAGGCTCCCCGGATCAGGCAGCTTTTAAGATATCTCCAAGAATCACTCCATGAGTCAGCCCAACTCTGAGAAATTGTTAAGGCCATGAATAGTGAAGTGGGGATCTTTCCATCAAATTGTTGAAATATGAAGATCTGGTTCCTTCCAACAAGAGAGCCCCCCCGGTTACCTTAGATGATAGGTTTCAAAAGAAGCTGAAGCATGATCAAGACCTTTTCCCACTCAATTAAAGCTTGTCTTAGATATTCATAGAAACTTGTGATGACCTCACTTACCCCGATTACCCCCCATTAAAGAAAGAAAATCCAAAGAGTGAGAAGTATTGTGCTTACCCGAATGGACATGAAACAGACAAATGCCGAAAGCTCTCTTACGCGATCGGAAAATTTATAAAAAAAGGAAGTTAACTAAATTCATTAAATTAGATTAAATATCATGTTTTAGAATTATCCATTTCGTTTTTCTTTTATGATTCCAGGAGAACTCCATGTAACCATTGTCAAATGAATGCATAAGGTGTTTCTTTCCACAAAGATGAAGTTGCAAGAAGAATTCTTTTCATAATCCAAATTCCCACTGACAAATAAAGAACCCTAGTTCCGTTAAAGCGCTTATCTCCATGGGTGGAGGTAGTTTAAGGCTGGTGAGGTCACTTGACCTCATCATAAAAAAAATTACAATATATATATATATATATATATATATATATATATATCGTTCTCACTTCTTAACATATCGTTCTCAGGATTCATATCCTTTTCGCTTCATATTTTCAACATCGCTTTAGATCATTCTTTTTTCAACCGCAACCCTCTTCCAACATCGTGATTCGCGACAGCATGGGTAAAAACCCTAATTTTGTTTACCTAATTTCTTCCGAGTTTAGGTTTTTTGTTGTTGATTATTAAATTGGGTTAAAACCCTAGTTTTGTTTACTGACTAATCTTCTATTTGGTTCAACCGAGATGAAAACAATATATAGCTATGTTTTTACGTTTGTCTATTAATTTGTAGCATATTGAATGCTGGCTGCAACTAAAGGAACATCAGTTTCATGATGTTACTTTTACGTTTAATTTTTACTTATTGCCTATTTGATTGCAGTATTTATAAAGCAATGGTTGTATTAAACATTTGTTTATTATGGCTGAATTTAAACATTTTGTTTGCTCATGTTTTGCTATTACATAGTTAAATTAGTGTAGGTTAATTGCATAATGAATTTGAACATTTTTTTTCTCATGTTTATTATCCATTAGATTATTAGTATTTATGTTATAGTTGTTTAGCTTGAAAAGATCAAAATAATTAATTGTTTTTGTAATCAAATATTATTTTATCACTTATTATCTATGGTTGTTCAATGATTTATTATGAAAATTTCAAATTGTGACCTCACCAGAATTGAATCCTAGCTACACCACTGCTTACCTCGGTTATAACTTCAAAAGTTTCAACTCCAAACGGGAAGGGTACCTCATAGTTTTGGAAGTTTAATCAGTAGGTCTCGTTACATCCGTCTTTGGTTTAACCCTGTCCCGGGTTCTGACTCTGAGGGAATATTCAAGTCTCGGTATTCACGGTCTCCCTTTCGGTATGTTTTCTCTCCTTAAGGACTTTTTCATATCATACTAGCATTTAGGATTTGAGAACTGAAATTCCTTATTCATACTTGCATTTAGGATTTAGAACCGAAACTCCCCATTCATACTTGCATTTAGGATTCAAGGGCTGAAACTCCCCATTCATCTTACGAGATCAATGAAGAGTTTCATTTTTTCTAAAAAATATATATGAATAGTAATAATATTTCCATCAACAATCTTCTTTCTCATACTCGAATCAACTTCCTATTGAACAATGTGATTTCAAAAATATTTACAAAATGGTCTGAAGGTATTCTTTTCAAAAGACCCATATTTCCTATCTTCCAAGTTACAACTAACTTTCTATAAAACCGTTCAATTAAAATGGATTTTGATGGTCGACACCAGCCAAAAGTGATTGTTGATGGCCGACACCAGTGAAAAATGGTTGTAGAAGGCCAATACCAGCCAAAAGTGGTTATAGATGGTCGACGCCAACCATAAGTGGTTGTGGATTGGGACTCAATGATAAGTTGGTAGAGCTTTCCATAAGAGCACCCCTAAAGTGATGCACAACAAAGTGTAAGGCCAATATCACCTGGGTTTAAAAAGACGTCGAAAAGTAGAATGCATGCTGATAGTGAGTCATGGTCAGTGGAATCATGCACTAGGTAGATCCCTAGTTAGATTAGAATATAGGGTAGATTCCCAATAATAGTGAGCCATGGTCAAGTAGTACCATGCATTTGATAGATTCCCAATTAGATTAGAATGTTGGTAAATTCCCAATTAGATTAGAATGTTAGGTAGATTCCCAACTAGATTAGAGCGTGGGATAGATTCCCAATGTTAATAAGTCATGGTCAAGAAGTACCATGCGATGGGTAAATTCCTAGTTAGATTGGAAGTGGCTATATTCCCAATGTTAGTGAGCCATAGACGAGAAGTGCCATGCATTGGGTAGATTCCTAGTTAGTTAGGAAGTGAGTTAATTCCCAATGTTAGTTAGCCATGGATGAGAAGTGACATGCATTGGGTAGATTCCTAGTTAAGTGAGTAGATTCCTGATACGGATAGAATGTTAGGGAGAAGCTCCTAAGTTGAGACATCAAGTAGATTCTCGGTAAACTGAAAAGAAGTAAAGATAAACATAGAATCAAAAATAACGTGAAACTCTTTATTGTGTTACTAGGTTGGCTTCGGACAAGAATCCAATAATAAAAGTCGGTTGGGTCTAAAACCTTATTTTAATGAAATATGCCCGGGGGCAAAAGATACCCCACAAAAGGAAAGTCCTAAAAAGCACACTCAAGCAAAGTTACAACATAAAAAGTGAAGTCTAAAGGAATAAAGTTTCTTTGCATATAGTTTATCTAAGAAAATGTTACAAGGGATAGGCCGAGACGAATGCCTAAAGAAATAGTATTACAAAGACCGATTACAAAATCAAGAGCATCAAAGGATAACGTATAATAACAAAAGGAGGGGATCATCCAAAGGGTCAAGCTAAGGTGGCAAGTTAGAGTTCTCTTAAAAAACTTTAGTTTTATAGTCCCAGAAGGAATTCATTAGCCACACCATCCTTAGCCTCTTCTCCTCCTTCCATTTAAAAAAATGACAATGTTATCTCCTAAGGTCAGATATCCGTTTAGGGCTCACCCCTATTCGAAGAAAAGCATCTGTTAGTTTTTAGACCCAACTTTGACTCGAGGAAATCGATCTTAATCTCAAAGGCCTTAAGGGTTAATTTTAACTTTTGGAGTTCAGCTACCTTGTCCTCGTAAGATTGGTAAAGAGAAGCATAGTCTCGCTGAATCTTTTAGAAATTCAAGCATGGTACTCCCTAAGAAACATCGACTTAAGATTAGTAGAGATAAAAGACGGTAACAAAAAAAGAACTTCATATCAGCTACTCTAATTTGAAACATTATATGACAATCACATCAAGTCGAATGAAAATTCAAATATAAGTAAATCCTCAAGGAAGTTTCGTTCAAGAATTCATACAAGTCAATTGTTACAAAAGTCATATTATTACAAAGGAAAGTCACGGTATGTTTCCTTCGTCAAGAGTATTGTCGGGAGTGTCTTATTATACCTCCTCGTCGGTAAAAGTTGCCCTTTCCTCTTCCTCTACTAGAGTTTTGGCTTTAGTACCCTCGATATCTTTCTCCTTCTGATGCTCCTCATACCATTCGGCAATGTTGACCTCTACAGTGGCTGCATGGTTTCCAAGATAAGCTAGAGAGAAAGGCATGTTTTGATCCCGGTGGTGAGCATAAGCATCAAGTAAAACTTTGAAGGCTCACCTGCTGGCCTTCCTCTCATGCTCGTCTCTAGCGATGTAATGTTCTTTTTCAATCACCCAGACCTCGGCTTTCTTCAGCCTCTCATCCCTTTCCTTCAAGGCTTTCTCAATGTCTTAATCCTGGGATCCTTCTCTCCTACAGTTCTACCTAATTCCTCGACTTGAGTAGTCGCCTCTTCAACCTTAGCCCTGAATTCTACGAACTCCTTTTTTGTTGATTCGGCAGCAACCACCTATGCTGAAGGGCAGAGATTTCCACCACAGTCTAGGAAGAGGTAAACAGAGTAAGGGCACATGTTGAAATCATAATCTGACATAAGAATTTTTTACCTTAATACTCTCCCGAAGGTTGTACTCGATTGCTTTCTGAAGTCCTGGGTAGAGGTCTAGCATGTGTTTCGGTAATGGCATGAAGAAGGTCGCCTTTAAAGGCAACTCTCTTAATTTCCATCGCCTTCTTATATTTCTCTGCAAGAAAATCTGAATCTCTTCCCTTGGAACTCTCGGGTTTAGAGGTTTGGAGACCTTTTGCTTCTTTGAACCAAGAGTGCCTTTGTCGGGAAGCAAAGACTTGGATCTTTTCTTGGTTCCATTTCCTTTATTTGAGAATCCGACCTTCTTAGGAGAAGAAGACACTACAAAAAAAGGGATAAGGTCAAAATCGAAGTTAAGACTAAGTTTCGTTAAGAGCCTAAAATAAACTAGTTCGATGGTTAAAGAGTAAAACCCCTGGTTTTGCTTTCTCCAAGATCGGACTCAGCTTCCCGTCCACTATCAATGACTATGTAGAAGCCATCTCATACTTTTTAGAGTGTGTGAGTCTGGGAAATATTGTAGAAGGAGGTTGCAAGCCCGAGCTTTTAATTTGTCTTCGGCAAGAACTAGGTGTCGGTATCGCTTTAAGATAGGAATCTTCATAACTTCCTTATACCTCTCCTTATATTGATCAGTGATAGCCGGATCGCTACTCTTCCCGTGTCTCACTATTAAATATTGAACAAAATAAGGGATACAACTTAGGATACATGTGAGACTAAAGGAAAGGAAAATATCCAAAAACATACCAGCATTATTAAAGGAGGTGACAATTCGATCAGAAGAGGCCTTAACAAGGAACCACTTATGTGGCGCTATCTTGTTAAATGGGTCTTAGAGAGGAGATGGCCTTAGCAATTTATTAAAACACATAGGAAATTCTCAATGGATTTGGATTCTAACAAGTTGAACATGTATGTCGATAATAGATATGTCTCGATAGCCTTTTTTGGAATATAGGAACTCCATGGTAAATAAAGTTGTGCAGAAGGTAGCCAAAAGTTGGAAAGGATTAATGCGATAAATTATGGAACATCAACAAATAAGGGCTCTAGAGGTAGGAAAATCCTATGTTCTAAATGCTCCACAGACCACACAAAATACCCTTCTAGGAAATTGCTATAATGCATCCCAGACCAAAGAGCGAGCGTCTCAACTCCTGTGATCCCATGCGAACACAAAATATCATCGAGTTCTTCCGAGTCTGAATATGAGCATCCACTTCTAATCTAAGAAAATAGAGTAGATATAGAAAGAGGAATCAAAGAAATCTTGAAGATAACAATGTCAATTTTACAATTTGAACAAGTGAAAAGAGGAGAGAAAAAGAGGAGGAGTGTTTATATTAAAAGAATGGCACCGATTGAGAAGAGGAAAGCTTTCCACCATGGATTTAGTTTGACAATTGTAAATAAAGAGAATACAAAGGGTCCCCCACCAGATGCCAAGTCATCATTATACCAAAAAAAAAGAAATGCTTTTTCGAATAACCAATCAAGTGCCAACATCTGGACCCGCATTAAATGCGAAATCAGATACCGTCTCTTCAAAGGTCTAGTCCTGAACGATCACTTACGAATTAAAACTATAGTCACAGTTTTAACCTCACGGTCTTAAATTGTATTTTTCCTTTCGGCACTGTATCAATTTTGCTTACCACTTAGCCTAGATGGCTTTAAGTGGCAAGCATAGTTTTCAAAAGTTTTGACCTCTTGGTCTCGAATCAGATTTTGCCTTTCAGTGTAATAATTTCGCTTACTACTTAACCTAGATGGCTTCAAATAGCAAGCATAGTTTTATGGTCTTTGTTTCTCCTTAACCCTATAAATAGACCTGTAAACTCTCCTCTCCTCCACATAAAATTCTATAACTACGTAGAGACTTTGTCAAAATCTAGTCTTCTAGGGTTTCAGAAAATAGTAAACCACAGTAAGTAATTTTATCTCTAATCTCTATTTCAATTTTATTCTCAATCCATCTTTCCCCTATCTTCTAATTTCTAAAATCTAATGTTTGGATATACAATCTTTGTTGTAAGATAAAAAAAGAGAAGATCTTTCAGAGTTAGAAGCATTTTAATCTCGATCTGATCTTTAATCAAAAGGGGGTTTCTGTGAGTGGAATCTTAAGTTTTTCATTCTAGTATTTGAGTTGTATTGATTTGGATCTGAATATGCCTTGGGGAAATTCTATAAATGCAAAACCTAAAATCATAAAACCCAAGAATTTCCCTTAAATAAATATCAATCTTTTGTATATTGGATTTGTAATTGTTTGATGTTATTGTATTAGAATTGAATCGTTGATTTGACTTAGATAATCTATGATCTATTCAACCTATTCCCTTTTTGTTCTAAATTGTAGTGTTAAAAAATTCAAATCAGAAATGGTGTGTAAATTATAACTTGTATTGTTTGTAATTTGCATTGCCTATTTTTAACACTTAACTTATTATAGAAATTCTTTCTCACTCGAAAATAATGTATAAGAAGGTTGAATTTAACATAGGTGATTTATAGATCAGTTTATTTAAGCAGAAAATTATTCTAGTACATTAACATATGACAAGTCTGGAAATTCCATTGTTGTACAAGTCTATTTTATTTGGCTATAGGTAACTTGTTAGAGTTGTGATTTGTATAAGTTTGGTGTTTCATAACTTTCTTGTAAGTGAATTATTATCGTATTATTGGAGTGTAATGTTTAGACCTTTATTTTCCATGTGTACGCAAATATGTAATAATAATGTATTAAGTATTAATGATAGTAACGTAATGATTATGACATATTAACATATTGATTTGTATTAATAGCATTAATTGCAAAGGAAAGGAGTTAGGTGAATTATGGAAATTGATCCATAATTAAAAGGCGTAATAAGGGGTTACTTATATGGCCTTAATTACTAATTGTGTAGGACTGTGTGTATATACAGTTAGTGTATATATGTATGTATATAATATGACTAAGATATAGGGATGCAAGGTCGGTCTAAGGTTACAAAGGAGCCTGCCCAGTTAAAACATGGCTACTAGTATTGTAATTTGAGGACTGATGTGGGACGTTGCCTATAATAAATAACCTCAGTGGATGCGAGATTAGTCCCAATTCTATAGGGTAAACCTGCCCAGTCAATTGGGCTACTGATACCTATGAATGGTCGGACTAATGTGAGATGTCATAGTGGGTTATGGGTGATAATTACGTTATTGATCCGATAGGAGGAATCTTTAGCAGGGGTCCGCTTCAAGTTAAAGGTATTAAGTGGCTTTGTAGGGTCTGCCTTTTCCTTAGAAGAAGTATTAAGTGACCTAATGAGATTTCATATGATGTTAGTTAGTGAGAACCATGTAGGGATCCCTCTTGGTATAAGTCTTAAATAATGGGGACCAGCCTATTTTTATAGGTATTAAATGGTCAAAGTCTACCAAATTTCCATTAAAAAGGTATTAAGTGGTCTAGGTACTCTCATTTACATCGTAACCGCTAGTTGCGCTAGAATTGTGTTGTTGGACTGGGATAGCCTTTGGGCATACAGTTGACATGTGCGAATATTGTAATGTTAGTATGAAAGATATATACTTTTTCGGATAACACTGCCTAGATTACTAATATGGTAAAACTTGATATTTCTTTCACTAGAATTTTTTGTTCAAACTCCCTCTCATTTCAACAAACAGGTTAGAGGCGCATGGTATTGCTGAAGAAGCAAAAGGTGGGGAGGCTGATTGTTGTGGCAGTATATATCCACTATTATTTGTTTATGTTATTTTCTTTCATGTACTCAGACTTTGAAACTATGCTATTGCTATTTCCATTGTCGGTTGAGACTTATGTATTGAGATAATTATGTTGGGATACTTTGAGATTTTATGACAATGTCTCTGTGATTTCTGAAATGGCTTTTATTTATGGGTATATGTTTACTATTATATTTTATTCATTCCGCTATGAGATTCTGAAAGTTAATAGACAGTTCTGTGTACTGTGTAATTTTTTTTAATTTTTACCAACCAATAGCCAGTCTTGGAATGTTTCTAAGTTCCGATGGGCCTTTTCTGGGTTGGGATTTAGTTCTTCTTCGGGGCAGGTTGTTACAATCGAATTGGCTCAGTGTTTGTAAGTGCATATTTTGAGGTTTGAGATTGAATGATGCGTAGAGAGAAGGTTGGCATTAAGGTAATTGCATGAAGATGCTTTAGACTGGTGGGAGACAGTAGCTTTCGAGACTCCAAAGGAGGAGATTACTTGGGTGTAGTTTGAGGAGAGGTTCGAGACTCAGTTCATATACGAGTCTCGACGAAGTGTTTTTACTATGGGAGTTTACAAACTTCAAGCAGGGTGACCTTACGATTGAAGGGTGCATCTAGAAGATTAACTCTTTGGCTAAGTATGGGAGGGAGATTATCAACACCCCACTGAAGAAGAATAAGAAGTTTATCAGGGGTTTGAAGCAGGATTTTGATCATAAGGTGATGTCACAGTTACCATCTCCTTTTGAATTTGTTGTCGACATGGCTTGAAGGTGTGATGGGATGTACCAAGAGCAGAGAAGAGTAGAGACAAGGCCCAAAGTAGTGTTGAAGAAGAAATTTACTCCATGTACTAAGGGAAAGAAGGCCGTGCCGAAAGGAAAGGAGGTTGGAGAAATTGTCATCGTGGAAAGTTTTTGTTTTAACTAGGAGCGGAAGGGACACTATGCCACTACGTGTCCTTCACCAAAGAACCTTGGAAGAGTGATGTGCATCAAGTATGACAAGATTGGGCATCTAAATAAGGACTGCTCGGAGCTTAAAGTGTAGGTTTATGCTTTGGAAGGCCAAGGAAGGCTACGTCTACAGTAGAGAAAGGCAAAAATATTAGTTTCGAAGTATGGCATTGATTTCTAGTATTTCATTTAGAATATTGTTTGATACTAGTGCTACACACTCGTTTATAGCTAAAGACTTGATTGATGGACTTAGGTTAGGGGTTACCTCATTAGTCACTTCCATACATATAAATCCGATAGGAGGACGTGCCACACTTGGATTAAGATGCACTAACTTGGAGATAGAGTTGGGTGGGTGCAAGTTTTTTGTGTGATCCCTAAGTGTTTGACTTTATAAGCTTCAAATTTATTTTTAGGGATGGACTGCTTGGAGAAGTACCGTGCTAGAATGTAATACGCCCGAAAGAATAATGACCTTGAGTCACCCAGGTTGAAACGAAAAGTATCTGTAGTTTGGGAAGAGTTTAAAACAGGATGAAAAGGTGTTTTGTTTGCTTTAGCTTCAAAGGAGGAACATCTTGGTGCATTACATGTGGTGAAGGAATTTCCTGATGTGTTTGGATGGTTCTCGGGGTTGCCACCCCCGAGAGTAGTAGAGTTTCATATAAAGTTGCTACCGGGAGACGATCCATTTAGTCTACCCCTAGCAAAATGCCTCTGAAGGAGATAGAGGAGTTAAAGAAAAAATTAGCAGAGCTAGAAGGCAAGAGCTTCATAAGGCAAAGCAGGTCACCTTTGGGGGCCACAATAGTATTTGTGAAGAAGTCTGATGTGTCTTTAAGGCTGTGCACTGACTATCGAAAGCTAAACAAAAGAACGACCAAGAATAGATATCCTTTGTTGAGAATTGATGATTTGTTTGATCAGTTGAATGGAGCTAAGGTGTTTTCACAGCTAGACTAGGCTTTGGGGTTCCATTAGCTAAGAGTTGTGGAGGATAGTGCTCCGTTAATTGTGGTTTGGACGAGGATAGTGTTAGTACCTTAGGTATTTGTTTTGATGACAACAACCATATGACATTATATAAAATATATATAATATCATATAAAATATAGATACTAATGTTTTTATCAAATTTTATATAGTATATAGTGCAGAATATTGGATAGATATTAATTAATAATACTATATAGTATCAAGTGAAGATTCAAGAGGCTGATATAGAGATTCAATAATTAGAGATTGAAAACTCATGAGTATTGAAGAACTCAAGATATCCAGATAATTTATAGAGTCATAAGTTATTGTTAAAACCCTAATAGCACTTCTTTGATCTTCCTCTATTCTTCTTTTCAAATGATTTTAAAAGAATTCTTGTTTTTAAAATGATCTCTCAAAATAACCTTCAAATTATTTTTAACTTTTGATTTTACAAGATTATTATAAGTTTTTTAATTAGTTTAAATTTTAAATATACTTTTAATCTATAATACTTTGTTATAGTTTTGATTTTATGTTTCTAAATATTTATAAGTATATTATAATATTTATAACTTTGGTTTTAAACATATTCACTCATACTTTATATATATTATTTCATTTCAAAAGAAATTCATATTATATCCTTTATATATTTAAAAATATTTCAAAATAATTTTATAAAGTTATATTAAGTTTTGATATGATTAAAATATGTATAAACTATGTTTAAATAAGTTTACAAAGTATAAAAATATTTTACAATGAATAACATTTTCTAAAAGTAAGCTTTTAAAATGTTAAGGGATGTGTCAACATACCCTCACCCTATATGTTGACATATGGACCGATTTTCCAAAATTCAAATTTGAATTGAAGTGTCTTTTCGTCGTATCTCTTCACGAATGGACATGACTATTGTTTCCTATAAATAGGGGTTAAACCAACAAATTTTCTTTAACTACTTTCTCATATTTTCTCTCTTCTTTCACTCTCTTGTTTTCTAAAAGAATTCTACTCAAATTCTTCTCAAATTTAATTAGAATCAAATTCAAACTCCACTGATTTGATTCTCTATTGACTACTATTTGACCTCTCTCGTATCTCTCACTCAAACAAGATCAAAGTGCTATTCAAGAGGTTATAGGATCATTTGTATTCAAGATCAATGATCCATGTCTATAAAACTCTTCCAGATCATACTCGTATATTGGTGGGTGTGATTGTAGCCCGTGTAAATCAATTGGGTATGCTTGGTGACCCGGATATTCAAGTGGGTATGCTTGTGGCCCGTGTAAATCAAGTAAGTCTACCCAGAGCTCGGAAAGTCTGGAGGGTGTGTCTCGTTGCCTTGAAATCGAGATTGTATTGACTTTGCTATTTGAAAAGAAATCTGTGTAAGGAATTATACAGGACTGGATGTGGGGTAACTCCGAACCAGTATAAAATCCTGTGTGTGTTCTTTCCTTTTTTACTTTTACTGCATTTATATTTATCTATTGAATCTGTGATTGTTAATTGCATTATTTAAACTATAATCTTAAAAGAATTCAAAAGGATTCACAAAAATTAGAAAACACTATTTACCCCCCCCCCCCTCTATTGCTAAATTAGCCTTAAGACCCATCTTCCGCTAAATAACATTTGGTCAGAGCGTTGATTTTCAAAATTTAGTAATTTGAGTTTTGAAAAGTTCTAATGGCAAGAGATATTGATAATATTTTTAACACTATTTCTGAAAAGCAATTTGACAAAATTAACATGACATTGTTTCATGAATTTGCATCCATTCATTATGAAAAGCCACTTGATCTTTTGAAAAGATATAATTTGTAGGAACAGACATGTTACATGGCTTTTATTGAACAAACACCTGGTGATCAAACTCTACAAATTAAAAGGGACAAAATGGATACTGGATAGTGGCAGCTCAAGGCATATGACTGGAAATCCCGAGATCTTGAAAGATATCATTTACAAAGGCGGGGAATAAGTCAATTTTGGAGACAACTCTAAAGGATATGTGATTGGCATCGGCAATGTCGGTAACTCTAAAACTCCTATTATTTTTGTTGTTTTATTAGTTAGGAATTTAAAACATAATCTGTTGAGTATTAGTCAATTGTGTGATAAGGGATTCAAAATTAAATTTGAAAAAGATAAATGTCATATTGAACATAATGAGTCAAACATCATCTTTGAAGGCATTAGTAAAAGGAACATTTACATATTAAGTATGAAGGTATCAAATGATAATTTGTGTCTTTTGGCTGAATCAGGTGATCCCTGGATTTGGCACAAAATATTTGGTCATTTGAATTTCAAACACCTTTCTAAAATTGTCAAAAAATGATCTGGTTAGGGGCCTTACTAAAATATGTTTTCATGTTAATAATCTTTGTGATGCATGTCAATTAGGAAAACTTAGAAAAGGTTCTTTTAAGTCAAAAGATATGATCTCTACCTCTCAACCCCTTGAACTTCTTCATTTAGATCTTTCCGGTCCCTCACAAATACAATCTATAAATCATGATAGATATGTCTTTGTAATCATAGATGATTTTTCTAGTTTTACTTGGAAAATTTTCCTAAAACTTAAAAGTGATGCTTTTGAAATGTTTAAAATCTTTGTTAAAAGAATTCAAAATCAAATATCTATTAAAATTAAAACTATTCAAAGTGACCACGGAGGAGAATTCGAAAATGAAAATTTTGAAAATTTTTGTAATACGAAAGGAGTTACTCATAATTTTTCTTTTCCAAGAGCACCTCAACAAAATGGAGTAGTAGAACGTAAAATTAGAACGATTCAAGAGTATGCTAGAACTATGTTAAATGATAGTAATTTACCTAAATTTTTTTGGGCTAAAGAAGTTGCTACAACATGTTATATTTTAAATAGAGTTTTGATAAGATCTGTAACTAAGAAAATACCATACGAATAATAAAAAGCCTAAAGTATCGTACTTTAGAGTTTTCGGTAGTAAATGTTTTGTATTGAACACTAAAGAAAATTTAGATAAATTTGATGCTAAATCAATTAGAGGAATTTTTATTGGATATTCAAACAGAAGTAAAGCTTACAGAGTTTTTTATACTAGAACTAATACTATTGAAGAGACATTACATGTTTCGTCTGATGAAAAGTTTAAAATAAACTATCCAGGTATTGATGATGAAGAAAATGTTGATAATACAAATAAAATTACTAATAATGAAATTATTAATAATGAAAATGATAAAGATACTGAAAATATATATCCAAATAAGAGAACCAAAATATTAATGGATTAACCTATAAAAACCATTCTAGGAAATACAGAATCTATTGTTAAAACAAGAAACCAATTAAATAAAATGAGTAATATTGCTTTCATTTTAACTATTGAACCTAAATATCCAAAGGAAGCATCGGCAGATGATTCATGGATTCTTGCTATGCAAGAAGAATTGAATCAATTCACAAGAAATGAGGTTTGGGAATTAGTCCCTAGACCTGAGGATAAGTCTATAATAGGAACTAAATGGGTTTATAGAAATAAAATGAATAAACAAGGAGAAGTTGTAAGAAATAAAGCTCGTTTAGTCGCTTAAGGTTACTGTCGAGAAGAAGGTATTGATTTTGATGAAATCTTTGCAACCGTAGCTGGATTAGAAGCAATAAGAATCTTAATCGCTGTTGCAAATAATAACAATTTTAAGTTATTTCAAATGGATGTTAAAAGTGCTTTTTTAAATGGTTTTATTAAAGAAGATGTTTATGTAGAACAACCCCCACTTTTTAAGGATGAGAAATTCCCTAATCACGTTTATAAATTAAAAAAAGCTTTATATGGTTTAAACCAAGCTCCCAGAGCTTGGTATGATAGACTTAATCATATTTATTACAATCTAATTTGAAATAGGCAAACTAGATAGTACTCTTTTTGTTAAAAGAAATAACAATGATATTCAACTAATACAAATATATGTAGATGATATTATTTTGGATCAACTAACAATAAATCGAATAGAAAATTTTCAAATATAATGACTAAGGAATTTGAAATGAGTCACATGGGAGAACTGGATTACTTTTTAGAATTAAAACAATTGAGTTATGGCATTTTTATAAATCAAGAAAAATATGCTAAAGATTTAGTTAAGAAATTTGGCATGTCAAATACCAGTGGTAAGTCAACTTCCATGGCAACAAATGATAAATTAAATAAGGAAGAAAATTCAAAAGATGCAGATCAAAAATTATATAGAGGAATGATTGGATCACTACTCTATATAACCACTGGTAGACCTGATATAATGCATAGTGTATGTCTTTGTGCAAGATATCAATCTTAACCTAATAAAACTCATCTAAAATCTGTAAAACGAATATTAAGATACATAAATAACACATTAAATTATGGACTCTTTTATCCAATAGAGGATTCCTTTGAATTAATTTCATATAGTGGTGCTGATTATGCTGGTTGCAAATAGACCGAAAAAGTACAAGTGGAACTTGTCACTTTTTAGGACACTCTCTAGTTTCCTGTTTTAGCAAAAAAAATCCGTATCTCTATCCACAATAGAAGCAGAATATATTTCAGCAGCATTAGCATGTTCACAAGTTATTTATATGCAATAAATGTTAAAACATTTTGGTTTAAACTTTACAAAATCACCAATATACTGCGATAATACTAGTGCAATTAATTTATCTAAAAATCCAATTCATCATGCTAGAACTAAGTATATAGATATACAACATCACTTTCTAAGAGATAACACAAACAAAGAAATAATCTCACTAGAATTTATAAATATTGAAATTCAAATAGCTGATATATTAACAAAACCATTGAATCAAATCTCATTTACTAAGCCAAGAAGAGAGTTAGGAATTTGTTCTCTATCAAAAATATAAAAATAATAACATTTAAATCAGAAATTAAAAAGAAAAACAAATCATCAAATTTACACTAGATATGTCAGCATATATAGATTGGATATGTCGACATATGCAGTTAAATGCAGAATTCAAATTTCCCTCCTAAATTCAAAATTCGAACTGGGATTATATAATCACCAAATTTTGACTTCTTCTTCATTTTTTTTTTATATTTTCACTGTTCTATCTTCTGAAATAAAATAATCCCATGGCCACCTCAAATGCTACACTTCCAAAAGAGGAAAAATCATCCTTTTTCTTCCCATCTCCTATATAAGGGCCTCTCCAGAACATCACCATGGCCAAAGTGACTAAAATAGAGGATGAAATAAAGAGTGTTCTGCCAATGCTCACTGAAATACAAGTGGTTCAACTTAGAATCTCCATGGAACAAGAAAAACAAGGCAGAATCCTGCGAAATCTACAGAAATATCTATTGGATAATCCAACAAATCCAATAGTGATTGAAGAGGATAATCCTGATCCTACAAATGCAGAAGAGAAAGAAAAGGAAGAAGAAGAGGAAGAACAAATAGATGAAGATGAAGTTCATTGTGTTGGAGAAGTCTGTTTCGATCGAGATGGAAATCTCGTCAAACAAAAAGGAAATTTCTACCTTCATTATCCCTTTTTCCCCCATCCACAAGCCTCCCATAATCAAGAAGAAACCTTAGTACTTAGGATTATCATGTTTTAGTATGATATGTTAGGATTCAAATTTGGTTTTTTTGTGTGATTTGGATTTACTTTTCATTTGTGTGTGTAGACTTATTGATTGGATTGGATTGGATTGACTTTGGTGTATTCACTAGATTTGATTTGTTGAGTTATATGATTGATTGGTTTGATTTACTTTTTTAATCTAACTTAATAAATGTATTGATTAATGTGATTAATACAAGTTATTTATGTTATCACTTATATTACTATTATTGCTTTTTCTAATTGCTCTTATGTAACAACCCAGAGTTTTATAACAATTAATTTTCGTCATTTAACGATTAAGTGGTTGTTAATTGCTATTGATTGTTTTAATGGGTTGAAAATTTGGTTAAGCGTTGTTTGGGCTTTTAGTAAAATCTTGGCCACGTTTCCTTTTGGTATTGTGATACTTATCTAAGGCCGATACCTATTCCTATCGACCCACATTCATTCGCGAACCCAAAAAAATAAATTGAATGAAGAAAAAAAAATGGCGACCGCGTACATCTTCTTTCGCTCGAGAACTAGGGCTTGTACAAAAATCGAAGGCGCTGACCCTTCTCCTCTTCGAACACGACTCCTTCCGATTGCGTCAGCCCAGGTGAGTGATTCTATCACTCGCATCTAATTCAAATTAGTGAAAATTTTGTTACTTGATTTGCTTATTCAAATCTGCGAATTTCGTTGTCTGATTGATTGATATCCTTGGCTTTGATTCCTGACTTTTGATCTCTTGGTCATGGCTTGAAATTGTTGGTTCTTTTCGTTTTGACTTTAGGCAATTTTCTTTAGTAAAAATGTGAACTTGCACGATTGTAGCCTTAGTTGCCACGGTCGTGACTTGATGCCAGAGACTTCGGGTTTAATTGGACCCGCAGTGTCTTCGACTGCAAACTTGATTTTGTTCGCTGTTGATACTTTTCTGACTTGCGTGATTTTGAGACAGTTGATTTTGTGAATTTTCTGATGACCTCGGCCTTGACTTGGAACTTCATTGACCGGTACATTGTTGTTGCTTGATCTTGTGCTGTCGAGCTTTGCTCGAACTTGTCACTACCGTTTTGATTCTCTGGACCGCTGTTGATCATTTTTGAAACTGCTACTTGATGCTTGTATTCATCTGGAAGTTTTGCGTTTCTTTGTTTTTGTCATTACTTGACCATATGCATACATTTTGTAGCTGAAGTTACACGTGAGTGTTGCTTCGGGTTTGATTCATGTAGTCTTGATAATTTTGAGCTCTGTAGCTTCTGGGTTGCATCTTGTAACTAAGTCTTGTTGGCATTGTCTGCATCGGTCTTGTATGCTTGATATGTTGTAGTCAGTGTAGTCTGTTGCATTTCATCCTGTTGTAGTTTGGTCAACACTTACTGTAGCCCTTCACTGCACCATATGGTCACTGTATATTGATTCTTATGTGGTCTGCATTTGTGTACTCCTGATCATGCTACTTCCTTCGGGGTAGTTTGCATACAGTTGCGTTATTGGTTATGTATTTGTGTCCCAGTGATGCATTGCAATTGTTGTTGGTTCCTTTTGAACCTGTCTTTGAGCCGCATATGGAGTTTACACATTGAGTTGTTTCACCGACGCATCACCTGCTGTTGCCATTTGCTTGAATTCAGTGCATTCGTCTAGTTCAGTCTCGTACCACCTGCTGTTCACTTTTCTTTTTGGTACATGCGGTATATACGTGCATTTGTACTACATGTATAGTATTACATACCTGTTTCATGTAGTATTTGGGTTTGCCTGACCACACATGCTTGTTAGTATCGACCGATACTTTGAGGCGTGTTGTACCCTACTGTCTCTTTGCAGCCACTGTTTTCTGTTGATTGATTTGAACTTGAGCCGAGACTTGATTTTATGTCTTAACAATTTCAATTAAATTTGTACCTTGAGTTGAATCCAGTGAATGCTCGGGTTTGACCTTGTGGTTGCGTTGTGATTTTAATTGAACTTCATTTGTGTTGAACCTGATTTTGGGTTTGACCTTGCACTCGTTTGTGAGCTTTTAATTGAGCTTTTGTGTATTTCATCACTGTGTTGGCGAGGCAGTACACGCGTGCGTGTACTGCAGCCAATGCAAAATATGACGTTTTAAATTGATGTTTCAATTTGTTGAATTGTTTTGTTGCTTAATTTCGATGTTCTGAAGCTATGTTCTGATTTGGATTTGCTGATTCGCTGATTAACACTATTTAGTGTTATAATTGCCGATATTCGATTCTCTTATCGAGAAGTTGGATATATGAGATTTATGTGACTGTCGTCTATTTGATTTTGATTAGCATTGCTACTGTGCATTAATAACTGAGTTTGAATTAGACTGACCTGGGTATTATTTTCTTTTGAATGTAATACTCGGGTCAGACCCGAGTATTTCAGGTTGTAGATTTCCTTCTTTGAGTTGCTGATCGGGATTTGAAGACTTTTCACATCTTCTGAAGTTGTCAGTGTCATTTTGTAGTAGTCGTGTCATTGTATAGAACGATATGTATTCATGTATATTAGTCGATAATGTATGTGTATATATAACTTCTAGAGTCGACAGTTGTAGTTGTATCATATGTATAGTGTCAACTATGTATTAACTGACATCAGTTATATATATCTGAGACTTTTGTTTTTATCTGTGTTCCGCATTTACATTATCTGTGTTATTGTTATATCTAATGTCCTAAACTATTATGAACCATCGTAGTTTGTTTTATACTGATAATTGGATATGTCGATGGGAGTAAATAATTAATAGATGAAAAATAAAAAGTATATACCACTCCTATCGAGATAACCAAATTAGTGTAAGACCAATTACGGATGGTCGCTCCTATCCAGCCTTATTCTTCGTAATAATAGACAGTATTCCTTTTAATACTCTTTGTTATTATGAGCATAGAGGTGGGGCGTTACAGTTGGTATCAGAGCTTGGGGTTTATGGACATAATATAAAACATAACTTGGATGGAACATATGTTACAACTATTGGTCGATGTTTTATCTGTGATTTGAGTCAAAACTAATGTTTTGAAATTTTGATGAAATTTTTAAATAACTTTATTTAAAAATAATAGTGAAATTGTGTTCTGATGATTTGATTGATTTGGGTTCTGTTTATCAGAGTGCGCAGCGGAAACAGTGAAACTGTCTTCGCTGAGTACAACTGATAATCTTTTGATTTAAGAATCAAAATACGAAATTGATATGAATTCCAATTGTTGTTTACATAGCTGTAATTATTTGTTTCTTTGAGAATTTCGAATCCAAATTGAGGATTCGAAGGAATTGCAGATATGTGATTTTTGTTGAAATTTCCGCTGGCTTTCTTTTGGTACTAATCATCTATTGATTAGGTTTTTTTTGCTGTTTTAAATTATCTTCATTGAAGATACCTTCGAATGGTTTCTTTGTTCATTCTGTAGTACGCGCAAAAATTTGAATTGCGCGTTACTGCATTTATTTTTGCGTTGAACCGATGCTTGGTTATGAAACGTATTTTGTTGCCGTTATTTTTATAACGGGATTTTTACACCAATGCTGAATTTTTGAGGCACGGTGTTTTGTTGAAAATTTTAATGAATGAAAATTCACTGATGTCACATTTTGATGTGAATTCTTTGATGAGATATTTGATGTTTTAAAATTACTGTCGCTTTGACTTCAGTAACAGCCCAATTTTTAAAAGTGGATTTTCAAGCGGTTATTCCGCAATACTGATGTGTAACCGTTTTACGGTATTTTTAGAAGCACAATTTCCTTATCGAAATTGTTACTGATTTGCTGCCTTAACCACGTGATTGGAAAAAAAAAATCGTTTTAAAATGAAAATTGTTTTATAAATTTTTAATAGTTTGCGTTTTCAAAAGAATGAGAAAGCGACTTAAACGATTCAGCAAAATCAAGGATTATGACCCCTTTCTTTTACTGTTTCGCTTAATTCCGGACTTGTCCGTTTGAGAATGTAAAGTGTATTTTTACGAAATACACAATTTTGCACTTTCAAGGAAACGAAGAAGAGATTTAAACGATTTAGCAAAAGTGCGGAGTATGGAACCACACTTTTACTTTTTCGGTTAATTCCGGACTCGTTAATTGAATATCTGCTGTTTTGATGATTTTGATGAATTTCACACTTTCAAGGAAACGATGAAGAGAATCAAACGATTTAGTAAAACACGTGGTATGGGACATGTGCGTTTGCTATTTCGGTTAATTCCGGACTCGTTAATTGAAATATTTGATGCTTTCGTGTGCTTTCGAGCCACTATGATGGACCTTCGGGTCATATGATGGACCTTCGGGTCATATGATGGACCTTCGGGTCAAATACCAGTACTAGACCTTCGGGTCACTCTGCGGACCTTCGGGTCAATCTGATGGGCGCCAAAATTATGTTGAGTACTTGGTAGGCTTCGGCCATTTGTTGATGCACGTGCGGCGAATTAAAAACTCGCCATCTGATGGGATCGATCCAAGCTTTTATGTTGATTTTCTAGTCTTCTTAATTGATTTCTAGATATTTGTTGCTTCCAATTATCTGCAGGTAATTGGATATTTGTTGATATGAGTTCTGATTATCGTTTTTGATAATCAGATATTTGTTGTTTCTAATTATCGCTTGTGATAATTAGATATTTGTTGATATGAGTTCTGATTATCGTTTTTGATAATCAGATATTTGTTGTTTCTAATTATCGCTTGTGATAATTAGATATTTGCTGATTTGAGTTCTGATTATCGTTTTTGATAATCAGATATTTGTTGTTTCTAATTATCGCTTGTGATAATTAGATATTTGTTGATATGAGTTCTGATTATCGTTTTTGATAATCAGATATTTGTTGTTTCTAATTATCGCTTGTGATAATTAGATAATTGTTGATATGAGTTTTGATTATCGTTTTTGATAATCGAATATTTGTTGAATTTGAAATTTGATTATCGTTTGTGATAATCGAATATTTGTTGAATTTGAAATTTGATTATCGTTTTTGATAATTGAATAATTGTTGACTTGAAATTTTAAATTACCGGTGGTGGTAATTGGATATGTGCTGATTTGTCTTCTGATTATCGTTTGAGATAATTAGATAATGGATGTTTGCTGATTTTATTAATATGAAATTTTCTAGTCTTCAATTGATTCTAGAATAGGTTGATTTTATTGAATTGCCATTTTCTATCTATCACTGTTGATAGTTAGTAATTGCTGATTATGAAGTTCGTGTTTTCTATTTATCCGTTAGATAACTAGATATTTGCAGTTTTGCGAATTGTGATTTGTGCTTTCTAATCATCTCTGTTGATAATTAGCTTTTGTTGGTTTTCTAATTATCGTATCGATGATTAGACATTGTTGCTTTATGATTCTCTGCATTTTAATTATCTTGTTGATAATTAAATATGGCTGATGATTGCATTTATTCAGTTTTGCTGCTTTCTGATTATCTATTGATAGTTAGATTTTGTTGAAGATTTGCGAATCTCTTTATTAGAATTAAAAGATTACTTTGGCATTTGAATTCTTGACTTTTATTTTTCTAGCTTAACCAGTTTATGTTAGAAGAATAATAGTAGTTGACGACCTTAATTATGAAAATTGCGGGGACGCAATTTTTATAAGGAGGGAAGTCTGTAACAACCCAGAGTTTTATAACAATTAATTTTCGTCATTTAACGATTAAGTGGTTGTTAATTGCTATTGATTGTTTTAATGGGTTGAAAATTTGGTTAAGCGTTGTTTGGGCTTTTAGTAAAATCTTGGCCACGTTTCCTTTTGGTATTGTGATACTTATCTAAGGCCGATACCTATTCCTATCGACCCACATTCATTCGCGAACCCTAAAAAATAAATTGAACGAAGAAAAAAAAATGGCGACCGCGTACATCTTCTTTCGCTCGAGAACTAGGGCTTGTACAAAAATCGAAGGCGCCGACCCTTCTCCTCTTCGAACACGACTCCTTCCGATTGCGTCAGCCCAGGTGAGTGATTCTATCACTCGCATCTAATTCAAATTAGTGAAAATTTTGTTACTTGATTTGCTTATTCAAATCTGCGAATTTCGTTGTCTGATTGATTGATATCCTTGGCTTTGATTCCTGACTTTTGATCTCTTGGTCATGGCTTGAAATTGTTGGTTCTTTTCGTTTTGACTTTAGGCAATTTTCTTTAGTAAAAATGTGAACTTGCACGATTGTAGCCTTAGTTGCCACGGTCGTGACTTGATGCCAGAGACTTCGGGTTTAATTGGACCCGCAGTGTCTTCGACTGCAAACTTGATTTTGTTCGCTGTTGATACTTTTCTGACTTGCGTGATTTTGAGACAGTTGATTTTGTGAATTTTCTGATGACCTCGGCCTTGACTTGGAACTTCATTGACCGGTACATTGTTGTTGCTTGATCTTGTGCTGTCGAGCTTTGCTCGAACTTGTCACTACCGTTTTGATTCTCTGGACCGCTGTTGATCATTTTTGAAACTGCTACTTGATGCTTGTATTCATCTGGAAGTTTTGCGTTTCTTTGTTTTTGTCATTACTTGACCATATGCATACATTTTGTAGTTGAAGTTACACGTGAGTGTTGCTTCGGGTTTGATTCATGTAGTCTTGATAATTTTGAGCTCTGTAGCTTCTGGGTTGCATCTTGTAACTAAGTCTTGTTGGCATTGTCTGCATCGGTCTTGTATGCTTGATATGTTGTAGTCAGTGTAGTCTGTTGCATTTCATCCTGTTGTAGTTTGGTCAACACTTACTGTAGCCCTTCACTGCACCATATGGTCACTGTATATTGATTCTTATGTGGTCTGCATTTGTGTACTCCTGATCATGCTACTTCCTTCGGGGTAGTTTGCATACAGTTGCGTTATTGGTTATGTATTTGTGTCCCAGTGATGCATTGCAATTGTTGTTGGTTCCTTTTGAACCTGTCTTTGAGCCGCATATGGAGTTTACACATTGAGTTGTTTCACCGACGCATCACCTGCTGTTGCCATTTGCTTGAATTCAGTGCATTCGTCTAGTTCAGTCTCGTACCACCTGCTGTTCACTTTTCTTTTTGGTACATGCGGTATATACGTGCATTTGTACTACATGTATAGTATTACATACCTGTTTCATGTAGTATTTGGGTTTGCCTGACCACACATGCTTGTTAGTATCGACCGATACTTTGAGGCGTGTTGTACCCTACTGTCTCTTTGCAGCCACTGTTTTCTGTTGATTGATTTGAACTTGAGCCGAGACTTGATTTTATGTCTTAACAATTTCAATTAAATTTGTACCTTGAGTTGAATCCAGTGAATGCTCGGGTTTGACCTTGTGGTTGCGTTGTGATTTTAATTGAACTTCATTTGTGTTGAACCTGATTTTGGGTTTGACCTTGCACTCGTTTGTGAGCTTTTAATTGAGCTTTTGTGTATTTCATCACTGTGTTGGCGAGGCAGTACACGCGTGCGTGTACTGCAGCCAATGCAAAATATGACGTTTTAAATTGATGTTTCAATTTGTTGAATTGTTTTGTTGCTTAATTTCGATGTTCTGAAGCTATGTTCTGATTTGGATTTGCTGATTCGCTGATTAACACTATTTAGTGTTATAATTGCCGATATTCGATTCTCTTATCGAGAAGTTGGATATATGAGATTTATGTGACTGTCGTCTATTTGATTTTGATTAGCATTGCTACTGTGCATTAATAACTGAGTTTGAATTAGACTGACCTGGGTATTATTTTCTTTTGAATGTAATACTCGGGTCAGACCCGAGTATTTCAGGTTGTAGATTTCCTTCTTTGAGTTGCTGATCGGGATTTGAAGACTTTTCACATCTTCTGAAGTTGTCAGTGTCATTTTGTAGTAGTCGTGTCATTGTATAGAACGATATGTATTCATGTATATTAGTCGATAATGTATGTGTATATATAACTTCTAGAGTCGACAGTTGTAGTTGTATCATATGTATAGTGTCAACTATGTATTAACTGACATCAGTTATATATATCTGAGACTTTTGTTTTTATCTGTGTTCCGCATTTACATTATCTGTGTTATTGTTATATCTAATGTCCTAAACTATTATGAACCATCGTAGTTTGTTTTATACTGATAATTGGATATGTCGATGGGAGTAAATAATTAATAGATGAAAAATAAAAAGTATATACCACTCCTATCGAGATAACCAAATTAGTGTAAGACCAATTACGGATGGTCGCTCCTATCCAGCCTTATTCTTCGTAATAATAGACAGTATTCCTTTTAATACTCTTTGTTATTATGAGCATAGAGGTGGGGCATTACATCTTATATCTCAGTATTATATATATTATGTAGCACCTTAGTTAGGGGGAGTTTATGATGACAAAGGGGGAGAAATATATAAAATATAGGCATAGATTAAGGGGGAGTTTTGTAGCTTAGGAGGAGTTATAACATATTTTATATACATGGTTGTCATCATTAAAACGGGGGTTGTTAGTACCTTAGGCATTGGTTTTGATGACAACAACCATATGGCATTATATAAAATATACATAACATTATATAAAATATAGATACTAATGTTTTTATCAAGTTATATATAGTATATAGTGCAGAATATTAGACAGGCAGTAATTAAGAAGACTGTACCATATCAAATGAAGATTCAAGAGGCTGATATAGAGATTCAAGAGTTATAGATTGAAGACTCATGAGTATTGAAGACTCATGAGTATTGAAGAACTCAAGATATCCAGATAAGTCATAGAGTCATAGATTATTGTTAAAACCCTGATAGCACTTCTTTGATCTTTCTCTATTCTTCTTTTCAAATGGTTTTTAAATATTCTAAGTTTCAAAAATGATCACTCAAAATAACATTCAAATTATTTTTAACTCTTGATTTTACAAGATTATTATATGTTTTGTAATTAGTTTAAATTTTAAATATACTTTTAATATATAATACTTTGTTATAGTTTTGATTTTATGATTTCTAAATGTTTATAAGTATATTATAATATTTATTTGGTTTTAAATATATTCACTCATACTTCATATATATTATTTCATTTCAAAAGAAATTCATATTAAATCCTTTATATATTTAAAAATATTTCAAAATAATTTTATAAAGTTTTGATATGATTAAAATATGTATAAACTATGTTTAAATAAGTTTATAAAGTATAAAATTTTACAATGAATAACATTTTCAAAACATTTTTAAAAAAGTAAGTTTTAAAAATGTAAAGGGATATGTCGACATACCATCACTACATATGTCGACATATGGACCGATTCTTTCAATATTCAATTTTGAATTGAAGTGTCTTTTCTTCATATCTCTTCGTGAATGGACATGATTGTTGTTTCTCTATGAATAAGGGTTATACCAACAAATTTTCTTTAACTACTTTCTCATATTTTCTCTCCTCTTTCACTCTCTTGTTTTCTAAAAGAAATTCTACTCAAATTCTTCTCAAACTCAATTAGAATCAAATTCAAACTCCACTGATTTGATTCTCTATTAACTACTCTTTGATCTCTCTCATATCTCTCACTCAAACAAGATCAAAGTTCTATTCAAGAGGCTATAGGATCATTTGTATTCAAGATCAGCAACCTGTGTTTGTAAAACTCTATCAAATCATACTCATATATTGGTGGGTGTGATTGTAGCCCGTGTAACTCAATTGGGTGTGCTTGGTGACCCAAAAATTCAAGTGGGTGTACTTATGGCCCATGTAAATCAAGTAAGTCTACCCAGAGCTCAAAAAGTCTGGAGGGTGTGTCTCATTGCCTTGAAATCAAGATTGCATTGACTTTGATATTTGAAAAGTAATATGTACAAGAAATTGTATAGGACTGGATGTAGGTAACTCCGAACCACTATAAAATCATAGTGTGTTCTTTCCTTTTTAATTTTACCGCATTTATATTTATCTGTGTTTGAATCTATGATTGTTAATTGCATTGTTTAAACTATAATATTAAAAGAATTCAAAATGATTCACAAAAATTAGAAAACACTATTCACCCCCCTCCTCTAGTGTTAAATTAGCCTTAAGATCTATCTTCCGCTAAATAATAGATGGTTCATATGAATGGTTAATAATACCTTTTGGACTGACCAATTCACATGCGTTTTTTGTAGACTTACTGAACAGAATTTTTCAAGACCAACTTGATAGATATATGTCAGTGTTCATAGATAGCATCTTTGTAACACCCCTTTAAAATGGGAATAATAGTCCCACATCGCAGAAAAACACTAGAAGTGGGTGCTTATATACCAAAGCCTTCATCTCATAACAACGTCGAGGCCTTTTGAGGAAAAAAACCCCACACCTTGGCTTGGCCCATGAGGCGGAGGTGACTAAGTTGGGGACAATATCTACGTTAAGTGAGGTGTAGGCTGTTACATTGGTATCAGAGCCATACCCAGCCAGAATTGTCGTCTGTATGTGTTACAGCCACGACGCTTGGGTGGTGTTGTGTTCATGAGCCAACGAGGACGTTGGGCTCTAAGGGGGGAGATTGTAACACCCCTTCAAAATGGGAATAATAGTCCCACATCACGGAAAAACACTAGAAGTGGGTGCTTATATACCAAAGCCTTCACCTCATAACAACGTCGAGGCCTTTTGAGGAACAAAACCCCACACCTTGGCTTGGCCCATGAGGCGGAGGTGACTAAGTTGGGGACAATATCTGCGTTAAGTGAGGTGCGGGCTGTTACAATCTTGGTATACTCAAAAGATGAGGAGGAGCATATAATTAACCTAAGACTTGTGTTGGGGATGTTGAGACAACATAAGTTAAATGTTAAAATTTCTGAGTGTCATTTTTGAAGAAGGGAAGTGAAGTTTCTAGGCCATGTGTTTTCGAAAAAGGGTTTGGCAGTGCAACCTTCGAAGGTTGACGTAGTAAATGGGTGGAAAAGACTTGAGACTGGGATAGAAGTGTGCAGTTTCTTAGGCTTAGTTGGATGCTATTGGAGATTCATTAAAGACTACTCTCGTGTAGCTACGACAATGATGAAAATGACTCGGAAGAATGAGAAGTATGTTTTGATGAAGGGTGTGAGGAATCATTACAAGAATTAGAGTATTGGTTGATGGATGTTCTTGTACTAATAATTCCCGAAAGGAATGATGATATGGTTGTATATACAAACGCTTCAGGCTCAGGGCTCGGAGCAATGTTGATGTAGAAGGAAAAGTAATTTCCTATGCATCTAGATAATTGTGGCTCCATAAAGTTCGATATCCTACTCATGACCTAGAATTAGCATCTATTGTCTTTGCATTGAATATTTGGAAGCATTATCTTCTTGGAGAAAGATTCAAGTTATTTGCTGACCACAAGTCCTTGAGATATTTATTTTCCCAAAAGGAGTTGAACATGAGGCAGCAAAGGTGGCTGGAGTTTTTAGCATCTTATGATTTTGGGATAGAATATACCTAGGGAAAGGAAGTAAGGTACCTGATTCCCTAAGCCAAAAGCAACATAATGTTGTTCTAGAAATGATCAAAGAGTGGGATAGGTTAGGGACGTTGTCTGCTTGTGATGTGTAGTTCCAGTCTAGCGCAAGTGCAAGTTATACTAGCGAAATACTATCATTCTTGGAAGTCAAGCCTGCATTGGTAGAAATTATAGCATAACTGCAAAAAGAAGATCAGATCTGCACTGGAAGGATGAGAGGCCTAGGATTAGGAACCGAGGTAGTAGAACTAAAGGAGATCAACATTGTTAGAGAAGGCAGAATGCAGAAGGAAAGAAGGTTGTATGTTCCAGATGTAGGAGGCCTTCGAAAGGAAGTGTTGGACGAATGTCATGGTTTAAATTTCACCATTCATCCAAAAGGTACTAAGTTGTATTGGAATATGAAGAGAAGTTTCTTTTGGGAAGGGATGGAGAAGGCTGTTGGAAAATATGTGAGAAGATGTCTTACATGCCAAAAGGTTAAGGCAGAGCATCAGAAACCAAGTAGGCTTTTGGAACTACTGGAGGTTCCAATTTGGAAATGGGATTCAATGTCTATGGACTTCGTTGTTGGACTACGAAGTCTAGGGTAGGGGATGAAAGCATATGGGTCATAGTTGATAGACTAACTAAGTGTTCTCATTTTAGCAAAGGCCACAAGAACTATGTCGAAGTTAGCCAAGAAATATATCAAGGTAGTAGTGAGACTGCATGGTGCACATAGCACTATCATTAGTGACTAAGATATGCTAATCTCCAGTGAGTTTTGATGCAGTATGCAAAGTACTTTGGGTAGGAGTTGCACATGAGTATTGTGCACCATCCACAGATAGATGGACAGACAGAAAGAGTCAGTAGGGTTCTAGAAGATTAACTGAGGGCCTACGTGTTTGATTTTTGGGGATCTTGGGAAGATCACTTATATTTAGTGGAGTTTTCATACAGCAACAACTACCAGAGCAGTATTAGGATGGCACCATTTGAAGCATTATATGGAAGACGTGTAAGTCACCTACATGTTGGTTAGAGATGGGGGATAGGCTCGTGTAAGGAGTAGATGTGGTAAAGGACAGTACTGAGAAAGTAGACCCAATACGAACTAGATTGAAGATTGTGTAGTCTAGGCAAAAGATCTACGCCGATGCGATAAGGAAAGAACTAGAGTTCGTAGTAGGCAACCATGTATTCATGAAAGTTTCACATTGAGGGATGTGATGCACTTTGAGAAGGCTGGGTAGTTAGTGCCTAGATATGCAGGTCCATTTTCGCTTATAGGGAAGGTCAGAAAAGTATCATATGAAGTAGAACCATTGAGGGCTTTTGTAGAAATCCATAATGTGTTTCAAAATTTACACCTGAGGAAGTGTGTTATAGACCCAGAAACAGTAGTAAATCACAGAGCAGTGGAGGACTTGGTCAACAAGCCAAACATGACATATGTGAGGAAATCAATTCAGATAGTAGATCAAGACAAGAAGCGGCTTTGGAATAAAGTGATGAAGTTAGTATGTGTCTGGTGGAGTAAGGACTTGGAGGAACTTACATGGGAATCAGAGGATAAGGTTAAGAGGATCTATCTGGAGTTATTATTCGACTTAGCTTATGCATTGGCTATGTATTTTATTGTTTTATACCATATATATGAATACTATGATTAATTGTTTTGTAATAGTAGTAGCACTAGCACATTTTTGTTGCAACACTTGGGTGAGTAACTTATGTAGGTATGCTATATGGTCATTAAATAGATAGGCAATCACTACCGTACCTTTTTTGAATTTTAAGGGTGAAATTCCTTTAATGGGGAAAACCTGTAACACCCCATAATTAATAATTAATTAATCAAAAAATTAATTATTGAAACGAGAAATTAAATGGAGAGAGTTATAAAAGATAAATTAAATAAGAACAAGGGTAATGAACTAATAGGGAAATAGGTATGAGGGCCAAGGCCCAAATTATTGTGGGACAATAAGCATGACCCTTTCCTCGTTTCTTCATTTGATTCTACACATAAACAAAATAAATGCTTGGGAAACACGTTAATTGAGGCGGTTTAAAAAGTTCAAATAAGAAGAAGAAAAAGAAGAAAACACAAGCTAAAAGGAACTAAGGAGATTAAAACAAGATTATCCAAAAACCTAGTGAGTAATACTAAAAACCCGTTATCATTTTTGTTATGTTTGATTTTGGTTTTGATTTATTATGGTGGAGTTTATATTTGCTGATAATTAAATGAGGTATAATGTGTATTAATGAACGTTTTGGGAATAATAGTATACATGAGATTTTTAGTTATATTTTCCTACTCTAATGATTTCGAAATGTTATAAAAAGTGGATATGATGTTCTAATCATGAATATAGAAAAGAGTTTTAATTTGGAATATTCCCTATGTTAAAAATTATGGATTTTTGAAGGGAGATAACTAGTAAATAAATGAGAGAAAACAACCAGAAAATAGAAATGAGTAAAATGAGTTAAAAGAACTATTCTTGATTTTTCTCCATTTTTATAGGAATTTTCTAAGTCCAAAATCAGCCATCACCAAAGATTGAATGGCGTTGGCCGAAGGTGATTAAGTTGGAAACCAAAAGTTGTTAATGTACTGAAAAATTAATGTTAAATGATTAGGGAACAAGATCCTATATAAATTTGAAAAGTAATTTGAGGACACTGTCACTAACAGAAAGTAGAGTTTGGATGTATTAAATAATGACATGTGTAAAAGTGGGTAACAAATGTGTCAGACTTTGTCGGATATGAAGCAGAGGGTGAGGCCAAGCATTAAGAAAATAAACTAAGTACCTAGGGTCGGGGGTAGTGAATTGCCATAGGAGATATTAATTTTGGGTGAAGGTTTATACCGTAGGAAGAAGTACTACGCTAAAAAATGCAATATAACAAAGAGCCTTAGGTTGAAAGGCATAGGATAGAACTGCGCCGGAAATGACATTGTATGGAATGACGCCAAAGTTATTATGATAGCTAAGTAAAGGCATAAGGCCGAAAGAAGGAAGGATGTACTGCACCACAATATGAGAAGTCATATTGCGATATAATACGAAAGTGGCAAAGAAGTGTTGCACCAAAATATGAGTGAGTCATACTACACCGCAATACAAAAGGGGCAGTGATGTACTGTGTCGAATCAAATATGAAATAGAAACCTAATACATAACAGTTAGGTAAATCTTGGGGAGCTTAGGTTGGCTAAGTGAAGGAAGAACCTCCAGTAGAATGCAAGTTTGGAAGGGTTCTTGACGCTGAGTGGGACGCTCACTCGAATGCACACCTTGGGAAGGTGGGGAGAGACATTCAAAGGGACATGGGATGTCTAGGCTATTTATTACGCTCTCGCAACTGCATATGGCTGAATCTTTGTAGTATAAACTAAAGTAAATACGAAGAACTATACGTGGTTGATTCTTTGCAATATAAACTAAAGTAAATAAGATGATCTGCATGTGGCAGGGTCTTTGCGATATAAACTAAAGAAAATAAGATGACCTGCATGCGGTTGTTTCTATGCAATATAAACTATAGAATATAAGATGAAATTACATAGGGTTAGTTTTCTACAGCGTAAAGTGAGAGAAACGAACTGCATAGGGTTATAATGTGCAACACGAATGGGAGAGCCAAAACTGCGTGGGACGTCCTTTAGAAGAAAATAATAGAAGATGTAGTTGCACACAATGGGGCTACACAATAGGTAAAATAAATACGCTTTATAACTTGTAATGAGCATATTATTGATATGTGATTTTGTGAATAGTGAGGAAAACTCGTTCTGCATTATGCGACATGATCTCACAATATTTTAATCTTTGGGTAGGGTATTATTCACACCATACTTTATGTCTGATCCGAGTTTTTTACTAATTTTTCCATAAACTCATGTTTACTCATTTGAGTGGGTTGATTTTATGGTTAGGCAGGTAGCTTTAGATGGCATAGGACAAAGGCCAATGATGAAGTAGGAGGCCTTACTTGCTAATAAAGATTGTTTGTTTCTGTTGTATAAAGAGTTTGAGATAGCCTCATATGTCAGCTTGATACTCCACTATTTAATTCTCTATTGTAATTTAACCCCTACATGGGCACGACTTTGGGGATAATTCGAAAAATGTACATATTGAACATTATATTGATTTAACTATGTATAAATACTTTAGTTACTCTATTTTCTTAGACTGTTTTCCTTATATATCATTTGAAAATAATTATGGTAATGACTGCAGCATCATCGGCATTCATTTTGGGTTTCCAGGTGGGGGATGTTACACATACCGCCTCTTTACGAGCACATGTAGAAACCTTCGAGTACCAACGATCCCTTTGCATGCGTTCCCATAGTCGAACCTAATCTTCTTTCCATTCTATTCACCTCTATAGTAGAATACATCCCTCATTCTGCTCAAAAGTTCCTATCCTCGAACTTGCCCTTGTAGATCATTATCGCAACTCCAACCATCGATTTGACATAGTTGAAATGTCCCTAGACACTCTTTCCTAAGTCATAGAGTCTTTGTAACCAATTTCTGAAGCCATCGCATCGAAGCGTCGCACCTTCAACTCACCATCAAAACCGCTCGTCGAAGAGCCTTAACGTAAAACGAGCGAACAAACGAACACGTCATGAACTCCAAATTCCATGCCTTGAATCCTCTTCGTAAGTCTATATTGACCATATAAGGTCGGTCACAACTTGTGTACTTAGTCAAAAATAGATTAAGTCCTACATTACTTGTCACTCACATTCTCTTTGAAGACTCCCCTTCAATGCCCCGAAGTTGTTGCAACCCCGCCTCGAAGCAAATCAAGTTGATGCCAAGTTGTTAACTTGGCCAAAATTTCTCCTAAATCCAAAACAAAACCTCTCATCATCCCATGTTGGCCCGAAGTGAAAGCCCGTGTGCACCGAAGTCGTTGTGCCTTTGCTCCGAAGTAAAGTGCCCGAACATTCAAAAACCTCTTAGTGGTAAAAGATATTGCCACCCTAAAATTTTCCTAAGTCCCTTACCTTGTTAGTCTATAGGATAATGGTTTTGATGACAACAACTATAGAAGTGTTATAAAATATATATGCGCAGGAAATCTATATGCAGGTATCAACAAAAGAAGACTGTACAGTAAAGAAGACAAAGATCAAGAGTTCAAGATTGAAGACTCATGAGATTCAAGATATTCAAGAGTTCAAGACAAATAATATAGTTAGGTTAGATATTTGTTAAAACTCCTTGAAAGCACTATCATTCTTTTTTATCCAATTTACTCGTGGAATGGAATCCACTTCGTTCTTGTTAAAGGGATGGAACCCTAGTGAGATGGAACTCACGAAATATCTAGTGGAACGGATAGTAGCCCTATTTTGTTATCCACTAATTTTGATTCAAAATGATTTTCAAAATTATCTCTTGTTTCATAAAATGATTTTCAAATATTCCTTTTCAAAAGAAAAACCTTCGTTCGTATTTCCAAAAATGTTTTAGCCTCAAAATCATATTTATCATTTTGTTATATTTTGATTTCAAAATTGTCCTTGATATTTTAGCCTCAAAATCTATTTTAATATTATATTTACTTTAGTTTATTTACCTTGATTTTAAATATATTTTAGTATATATACATATATATATTCATAAGTATTTCTACTTCTAAATACCTTATACAAATACATAGAGTCCATTTGAATAAAGTTGCATATGTTTTAAATCATCATTTTCAAAGAAAAGCAAATCATCATTTTTAATAGACCATGTCGACATCATAGTTACTCGTCATGTCGACATGCTTCCCGTTATAGCAAAGGTTGTTTTCAAAAGAAGTGTCTATTCGTTTAAATCTCTTTGAATGGACACATCCATTCATTCTCTATAAATAGAGACTGTTATGGACGTTTTCCAGTAACTACTTTCTTTATTTTCTCTCCTCTTTACTCTCTTATCTTATTTTCTAATCATCCTATCCACATTCTGCCGAAATCTTAAGTGAATCAAACCAGAATATCTCTAGTTTGATTCTCTACCACTCTCTTCAAAGAATCTCAGTGCTTATCAGAGTTATAGATACATTTGTACTCAAAGAAACTTGTTTAGGGTTATAAAGGTGTGATCGTGTCCTTGGAAATCGATCGGGTGAACTTGTGTCCTGTGAATCAAGTGGTTCTACCCAGAGACCTGAGAATCTGGAGGGTGTACCTCGTTGCCTTGGAATCGAGGGATTGTAATCTAGATTATTATTGAATAGAAAGCCGTACGAGTTGTGCGGGACTGGATGTAGGGTAACACCGAACCAGTATAAAATTCCTGGTGTGTTCTTTCCTTTACTTGCTTTTTATTTATATTTGCATCTGTTTGTGATTCTGTGATTTGATCTGTGATTGTGTATTTGCATTAAGTTAGTTAAATCAATTTAAATCAAAGAAGTTTTAAAGAAATTCTTAAAACACTATTCACCCCCCCTCTAGTGTTAAATAGCCTTAAGATCATCTTCCGCGTCCCTGTCATACCTTACCCCTTCCTTGCCTTATCAGGAGCTTCCTCCACTTTTTCCCGGAGTTTTATGCCAAAATATTCGAAGTCCACTTACCCTCGACTTGATTCCAGCACCACTATTAACTTGTTTTCCTTTACCTCATAACTCAATCAAATCTCACCCAAATGGCTTGCACTCAAAAATATAAGTTCTTTGGACCCCTAAAAACAACAAATTTCAAATGCATGCAATTATGAAACCTTTTACTCGTCGATGTTCACAAATGATAACCACTCTCTAATTACACTAAAACGAGTTTAAAGCACTACAAACAACCATATACAAGCAACGCATAACATCCATACATCACATACAAGCAATCCGAAAATTATTCAAGCATTTATGCTATCTTTAATCTACCTTGCACAAAAATGACGAATGTTTTATCAAAATGGTCAAAAGAATAAAAATACAAATTTATATTTTAAAACAATTTTAAAAGAGTTATTAATATTAGATCTAAGTCTAAAAACGTTTTAACATTTAAAACCATCTTCAAATCATCGTTTTACCATATAAACATGCATAAGATAGTGAAAAGTGTAAAACCACTCACCTAGATCAAAGAAAGCATGATTTCCAAGTAAGGTCTGAAGAGAAACAGTGCGTTCATGAATTTTAAGGTGTCCAATCAGTAATTAAGCTAATATGTTCGTTAATCACCCTTTAGTCCCTTGTTTAAGCTAAGAAAACTAAACTTTTTGGTTGTTTTAGGCTATGGAGATGATTAGAAGTTGTTTCTAACTATTTTGGGAAGTGGAATAATGATTGAGGAAGGTCCCATCGGCCCCAATTAGCTCTAATCCCAAAATGGGCCTTTGGGCTTAATCTCGAACTTCACCAACTAATCCGAAACCTATCAAAAGCTATAGGTCTTACAAGTTTTTAGGGTCAAAATCATCCACTAAAATTATCAAGGATAAAAAATGTCATTATTCAATATTACTCGAAGTTATAGCATCATATGACTGAATATGAATTAATAATAATAATATTTTGCGATCCTTCGATATATAAAATACGGGTCGTTACACTCCTTCTCTTTTAGGAATTTCGCCCACCGAAATCCATAAAACAAACAAGATAAGTCAAACATAGTTACCCCGCTTGGCTAACAATCACAAGCAATCATCTCAACCATCAAACATGTAGCCATGCAATCATAAGTAATTAAATAATATTCATACCTATCCTAATATGCAAGGCACTAAACTATCCTACATGATATCAAAAGTGAAAGTAAACTCGATAAGCAAAAAATCTTACCAGGTAAAGAGCTTCAAATAAGTGGTCCTCACGCTCTCCTCGGTCTCTCATGTGCAATCGCTTTGGCTTTCACCCCTTTGAACCTTTACCAACTTCACCATCTTCCTCCTAAGCTGCTTCGTACCATGTCCAACTATACGAATCAGCCTATGGGGTCTCGAAGCTTCCGGTTCAATCTCGATAACATCTAGCTTATCTGGTTCGACAATCACGCTTGAGCCATCCACAGATGAAAAACATGGAATACATTGTGCATATCTGCCATCTTTTGAGGTAAGTCGACTCTATAAGTTAGGTTCTCAATCCTCTCGAGTATCGAAAAAGGACCTATGAATCTCGGTGCCAACTTCCCATTAGTACCGAACCAAACAACATTCTTCGACAAAGAGATATTAAAAAACACCCTATCGTCGATAGTGAACTCAATGTTACGTCTTCTCTTATCAACGTAGCTCATTTATCTATCATGAGTAGCTTTCATTCATTACTGAATGATCTCAGTCTTCTCTGAAGTATCTCTAATCATATATGGCCCCAATATAAGTTTCTCGCTTAGTTCCTACCAACAAGAAGGTGCATTGAACGGTCGCCCATATAATGCCTCAAATAGTGCCATACCGATGCTAGACTAATAATTATTATTGTAAGGAAAACTCTATGAAATGTAAGTGATCATCTAATGAACCTTCGAAGTCGAGTATGCAAGCTCAGGGGAGATCCTCTAAGATTCAATTCACCCTCTCGCTTTGCCCATCGGTTTGTATATGGTAAGTTGTACTCAGATCCAGCTCCATCCCTGACTCCTCTTGTAAGCTCTTCCAAAATCCACTGGTGAATAATGGATCTCGATCACTCACAATGCTCTTTGGCACACCATGGAATTACACATTCCACTCCACATACAACCCAACCAATTTGGATGTTGTCCGATTTGACTTTATAGGTACAAAATCTAGCACTTTTCGTCAATCAATCAACTATAACCCAGATGTTATCGTACCCTCCTTCGGTCCTCGACAATCCATCGACGAAATCCGTCGATATCTATTTCGACTTCCACTTGGAAATCTCAAGCAGTTGTAACAAACCATTCAGCTTCTTCTACTCAGCTTTCACTAGTTGACCATTTATACATCTCGAGATGAATGCCCGACGTCCTTCTTCATCCCCTTCCAATAAATGTCTGCCTCATATTATACATTTTATTGCCTCTGGGATGTATAGTCAATCTTAAATGATAGCACTCTCGTAGCACCTCATCCTTCAACCTATCGACATCAGGTACAAACAACCTCCCACCCTTATAGAGCCAACCATCTTGGTCGAGTATGCACTGCTTCAAATCTTCAGACTATACTCCTACCTCTAACTTATTCATGATCTCTACTATCTTGCATCATGCCTTAAGCTAGTTCCGATATCTTCAATCAAAGCTGGTCTGATAGTCAAACTAGCCAACACCTCTGGCATTAGCTCACATCGAGGTCGGAAGTAATAATCAACACTAAACACAAGTTGTGCCCACTCTAGGAACATCGCTCCAAATTAGCATGCCTTATACTCAAAGCATGAGCGACTGCATTTCCCTTACCAGGCGTATAGGAAAATGTCGAAGTTCTAGGAGGCTAAGAATTCCAACCATCGCTTATAACGAAGGTTGAGATCCTTTTGGGAGAAGAGGCACTTCAATGATTTATTGTCAATAGATAACTCGAACCTTTCTTCTAATAGATAGTGCCTCCAAATCTTCAAAGCGAATACTATCATCCCCAACTATAAATCATGAGTTGGATACTTCACCTTGTGCAATTTTAGTTGTCGACTAGCATACGTGGCAACCTTACCCCTTTGCATCGATATTACACCTAGTCCAGTACCACGGGCGTTTGTGTTTACTGTCAACTCCTCATTTCCACTCAGAATGACTAGCACCGATGCCCTTGTCAGCCTTTCCTTTAGACTCACTAATGCATGCTCACACTTAGCATCCTAAGTAAAAGCATGATTCTTCTTTATTAAATTGGTTAACGGTGTTGTTACCTTAGAAAAGTCCTTGATAAAACTTCTATTGTATACCGTAAGTCTAAGGAAACTTCTCACGTCTATAGCATTCTTTGGTTGATTCCAATCCTGAACTGCAGCTATCTTCGTAGGGTATATTGTGATGCCCTGCTGGAAACAACGTGACCCAATAATCTCACTTCCCTCCTCTAGATTCTTGTGTTCCTCTTCTATCTGGAAAAATACAAGAATATAATCGATGAACAAAAGCATAAACTTATTTAGCTGATCCTTGAAAACTTGGTTTATGGGATCAACAAAGTATGCTGGAGGTTTGGCCAACCCAAACGGCATAACCAACCACTCATAGAATCCAAACGGCGTACAAAACGCTATAATCGACACACTCTCCCATCATTCCCCATCGTTAAGTCCAACTGAGAAAACACTTTTGCACCATGGAGCTGATCAAACAAATTATCAATATGCGGGAGTGGATACTTTTTCTTCCTCGTCACTTTATTCAGCTCGTAGTAATCTACACACGACCTCAAAGAGCCATCCGCCTTAGTGGCGAATACTACAGGTCTCTCCATTCAAATATAATCCAGTAAACGAACCCCTCCCTCAATAGGTCATTCACTTAAACCTCTATTTCCATCTGCTCTTTGGGTGCCATACTCCTCAAAGGCATAACTACTTCTTTAACATCCTTTACCAAATCAACATAGAACTCTATCTCCCTGTGTGGTTGTAATCCTGTAACCTCCTCGGATATGTCTGAATACTCTCCAACCATAAGCGCAGATGAAAACTCATCCAATGGGATCCCGATTGAGTAAAGAAAGCTAACTATCACCTCATCATCGGTAGGTAGCCTAATTGTACCCTCCGCTTATTGTTAGTCCCAATCGTCACCAACGGCATCTCACAGTCCACCACTATTCCATAGTTCTTCAGCCAGTCCATCCCCAAAATCATACTGAACCCTCCAAACCCAAAATAAAACAACCACAAACATAAGTACATCCATGGCTTGATAAGGCTACATCATGACAAACTAGTCAATCCTCCCATTGGGTTTGGCACAATCAAAGGTATGACTACTAAGTCGGGTCTCGGTCCAAATCTATCTACCAAGTCACTAGATATAAAGAAAAGTGAAGCTCCAATATCGAATAAAATGTATAGGAACATAATAAATGGAAAGCATAACTTAAATGACCACGCCCTTCACTTTCTCCTTTGCCGATGGAACACTCGATGAATATTGAATGGCATTGATAGCATAAGCATTCACCATTTACATATACTTCACTGGTTTGAGACATTCCCTTTGAGCATGCCTGAATTTGTTGTGGTTGTAACATTTTGTTCCATCATTCCTGCAGTCCTCGCTCAACTGGCCTTTTATCACCACAATTATAGTAAATAGGTTCACACTTTCCCTTTTTCTGTCCATCCTTCTCAAACTACTTCTCCTTGTTGTTGTTGTTCGACTTTCCTTTGCCTCCCCCACTAACTTGCGAGTTTGACTCATCCTTGGAAACTAAAGCCTTCTGCACTGAGCATAGCCTCTCATGTCATAAAGCCTTTTCAACCAAATTCTCGAAGCTCTAGTTAGCGCGACCAATTAGTCACTCCCCAAGGTGATCGTTTAACCTAATGATAAACTTTTCATTCTTTTTTAGTAGAGTATCAATGAAATATAGGTCATACTTTGACATCATATCAAATCCGACCACATACTCTGACAAAAATATATCGCCTTGTCTCAAGTCAGTAAACTTACAAAACAACACCAACTTCTGAGAAAACGGTATGAATTTATCCTCGAACCTCACCTTAAACTGCTCCTAGGTTATCTATTCCTGGAAGTGGTAACCTTGATGGCATTCCATCAGCCCATCGCTTGCCCTTACAGCTGTATGAAGGCCAGCTTTCTCTTCATAGCATCCTTAATTTCTTAGTCCTTGAAGATCTTTTCACAATTGTCGATCCAGTCTTGGAATTCCACGGCCGATTCCATTCAAGGATTGGTTTTCCTCTTAAGCTAGAATAATATATTCAACTTAGCAAAGTCGACATTAGGCGCTTTAACTTGAGCACCATCAGCATTAGGAGCAACTTGAGTATTCTAAACCATATTTCATACCATTTCAGCAAAGATGTTCTATATGTCAGGGTTAGCGGCCCTTGAAACTGCCCCCTCCTCAACTCCAAAGATGGAATTTATAGCAACGTTTCTTGTATGCCAACTCATTCTTAATTTTTAATAAGAATGATTAGTCTTTCATAAATAGAAGTTACACTAATGGTACTCCTGTGTGCGATGCAAATTATGTACTATATATATACACTATTATATAGTTTTGAAATCTATAATATATAAAAGGTACGCTCTCTCGTATACATTAGATCCATCCTAGAATGATAACTCATACTCCTTCTCTAATGGATCTCGATATCTCTTAAGTTAACTACAACATGTGATGACTACCCTATACCTTTGGTACCCAATATACATGTATAGTGCGTTGTAGAGGTACCCAAACGATATAGGAGATTTCCAAGTGGTAAAGTAACTAAAACAATCGCAGAACCTTTTGGTATATCTTACAACACAAAGATAAAATATAATAGTCATCACAGATATAAAAAGGAAAGATAGGAATTAATTATGTGAACCTTCAAAGATCAAAGAATAGGTTCATCATAGTTATACAAAGCAGTAATAGAGTTTATACAACTGATAAATAAACTCAAATATTTATCTCTAATAAAAGTCAAACACTACAAAGCTCCACGGTGTCACACAGTGGAATAAGCAACGATAGTCCAAATATAAGTATGAGAAAACATTGCCTCCTGCTAGTCCATCTGTACAACAGCACGTGCTATCCCACACCCGATATCTACTCATTTAAGAGTACCTAAGATAATAAGAAGAAAAGCTTAACACTTTGAGTCAGACAACAGTTTGGTGTGAGCAATAAAACAATCTCAAAATAGTATGAAATTCGATAAAATATAAGACATTAAGTTTGGAGAATCTTACCTCACATGTCCCTGCATCCAAAGAGTTAGCACATAACAGTATATGCTAAACTATTATCATTATCATCATTCTATTGATGTACCGTAGGTTTAAGTATAATATCTGTTGTCTGGACATCCAAGTCCCTAATACCTACGTAATACGACATCCCTATGGTGATAAAATAAGTGGAGCAAACATAACAAACATAGAAACGTAGAATTCATCAAGAAATCCCCACACCATTCATACGCATTGGATATATGATAACTCGTACGGCCATACCTTTAGCCAGATACTGATGAAAAGTCTCGGTTTCTCTATACTCAAATCTAAGCCACATAGTAAGGCCAGGAACTACACCACCATATCCTTAAAGTCCAAGGTATATGGATCTGTATCGATGATTTAGGATTCATATCCTCATATCTAGTGAGCGTCCCCATATACCCCTTCTTTACAAGCACACCTAGAAACCTCCGAGTACCAACGATCCATTTGCACGCGTTCCCATAGCCAAACCCAATCTTCGTTCCATTCTATTCACCACTATTATTAGAATACATCCCTCATTCTACTCACAAGTTCTTATCCTCGAACTTGTCCCTATAGATCATTATCGCAACTCCAACCATCGAATCGTCATCGTTGAAACATCCTTAGACACTCTTTCCTAAGTCATAGAATCTTCATACCCAAGTTTCGAAGCCATCGAAACGAAGAGCGGCATCTTTGCCTCACCGCCCAAATCGCTCATCGAAGAGCCGTAACATCAAAAAATGAACATCGAACGAGTGAATGAACAAACATGGCACACAAACTCCAAAGTCCATACCTTGAATCCCCTCCATCCCCACATGGTCACTACCGACCATAAAAAAGTCGGTTAGCACCATATAAGGTCAGTCACGACTTGTGTACTTAGTCTAAAATCAACTAAGTTCTTCATTGCTTGCTACTCATGTTCTCCCCGAAGTTTCCCTTCATTGCCCCGAAGCTGCTGCACCCCCGCCTCGAAGCAAATCAAGTCTCTACCGAGTTATTGACTTAGCCAAAATTTCTCCTAAATCTGAAATGAAACCACTCGTCATCCCATGTCGACCCATAGTGAAAGCCCCCGCGCCCCGAAGTCATTGCGCCTTTGCTTCAAAGTAGATTGCTTGGACTTTCAAAAACCTCTCGGTGGTAAAAGATATTGCCACCTCGAAATTAGCCCAAGTCCTTTACCGCACCCCTTCCTTGCCATATCTAGAGCTTCCTTCGCTTAAATTTTTATGCCAAAATTCTCAAAGTCCACTTATCCCAGACTTGATTCCAACACCACCGCTGACTTGTTTTACTTTGCCTCAAAACTCCAACGAATCTTACCCAAATGGCTTGCGACCAAAAACATAAGTTCCTTAGACCCCAATGAACAACATATCTCGGATGCAAAATTTTGAACACTTCTACTCATCATTTTCACAAATGACGACCACTCTCTAATTACACTAAAATGAGTTTAAAACACAACAAACAACCGAAGACAAGCAATGCATAACATCCATACATCACATACAAATAATCTAAACATTATTCAAGCATTTGTATTATCCTAGATCTACCATGCACAAAAATGACGAATGTTTATCAAAATTGTCAAAACAAATAAAAATACACATTTATCTTTTTAAACCATTTTAAAAGCTTTGTTAAAGTTTGATCTAAGCTTGAAAATGTCTCAACATTTAAAGACATCTTAAAAATCATCGTTTTACTATGTAAACATGCATAGAATAGTGAAAAGTGTAGAACAATTCATATAGATCAAATTAAGCACAATTTCCAAGTAAAATCTAAAGTGAAATGGTAGCTTCATGAGTCCTAACGGTCCAATCAGTAAATAACTAACATCTTCGTTAATCACCCCCTTTAACGCCTTATTTAAGCTAAGTAAAGAAAGCTTTTCGGTTGTATTAGGCTATAGAGATGATTAATGGTGGTTTCTAGCTATTTTGGGAAGTTGAATAATGATTAGGGAAGGTCCCATCAACCCCACTTGGCTCTAATCCCGAAATGGGTCTTTGGGCATAACCCCAAACTCCACTAACTACCCGCTTGACTGTCCAAAAAATCTCTAAACTTCAAACAGATATATCTCGTAAACGGTAAGTCTAACATGCTAGTATGACCACTCTACAAAAAGAGAAGCCATCATATATTTCCAATAGAAGTGGTCTGGAGCCCTAATTCATTTCCAATGGAAGTGGTCTTGGGTCTCTCATGGGCGTCGTGTTGGAGACTCCCATAGGCATGCTCCTGCCCATCAAAAAGACATATGTGCTACCTACAAGCGAGGGTATGCCTACAACATTCCAGAACCTGAACTAGTAACATACCAGAGGTTTGGGCAAATCATCGTTCCCAATCGATAGAGAGATTATCTGCATTCGATTGCCTCCGAGCAGTAGACTAGGAGCGAGACCTACTCTTTGACCATCTCAATAGTAGTGGGCGAGTAAGGAACCATGTACCCAAAGATCCATCTGTCTACTCCTTATACCAGAGGGAGGTGCATAAGCCTAAGTCTTGAGAAAGACAAGCCCATCATCCTCGACTGTCTCCTACCTACAAAAGCAGGTCTCCCACACTGGTCCAACCCCCCTCACCGCACCATCGCCGCAGGTCCCCTACACCAATCAAACACCAAAGTCCTTCCTCAACTAGTGATTAACACCATCTGCACTAAGCAAAGGCTAACCTCAAAGAAGAGATGGTGGATTTGCACTAATAGATGCATATAATTCAAGCTAGAAACATAAAAGGCGAGACCTTCTTGGATGACGAGAACGGTTAGCCTTTCTCTGAAGAAATCCTGAGCACTTACATTCACTGGACGTGTATGTCTCGCCTCAAATTAAGAAATATGTCAGAAGCTCAGATCCGTCCGACCACATCAGGACCTTCAACTCGATCACCTGTGTTAGCCTGCTTTTCGGCAATACAAAATGTTTGTTGTTCCCCTCCACCCTCACTAGACCAGCCTCCCGCTAGTTCTTTCACCTCCAAGCTGGCAGCACACACTCTTGGACCCAGCTGTACTCCGACTTCAAAGCTCACTTTTTTTCTTTAAAAACTTGAATCGTGATGGCGAGTAAGTTAGGTAACTCCAACAAGGTCCCAATAAGTCTCGTCGCTCATATATCAACCTCTTTAACAAGGAGTCGACTTATGCAAAGGGGATAGACAAGAACAACTTGCTATTTGACCTATGCTCAAGGGTGATATATTGATCTAGAATGTGGAAGGTGCTACAAAAACAACCATCTTCTTCTTTAACTGACTTCCTCTAGAGGGAAAATGGAATAATTAGGGTGGAAGAGGCCGATCTCTCTTATAGTGATGAAAAGAGTAGGCGAGGCAACAAGATTGGCACCCGGGAAGACATTAATTATCGAAGGAATGGTTGGTAGGAAAATAACAAGAAGCGCACTGAAGACAGTTCGTGCTTCAAGCCTAGGTACACAAATTATGCAACTTTGAATCATGATGTGGAAACAATTTATCTTGCCATGCGAGACAACATTTCGTTTTAATGGCATGCTCCCTCTCGCTCCAACCGGGGGAAGGAGCCTAAAGGCAATGGAAAGTACTATGAGTTCCACCAGTTCAGTTGCCACTCTAGCAATGAGTGTCGACATCTTAAAAATGAAATAGAATAGCTGATCCGCAAAGGCATATCAGTTCTGTATGTAAGGAAGCAGGTAGAGCAATGCAATGCTCGACCAAATCCACCTGCCCAACCCCAACGAGCAGACGAAAATAACGTAGCCACAATCAACACAGAGATACTATTAATTTGTGGCGACCCGCATGTGGCCAGAAGCAGTAGAGAGGCACAAGCTTGGTACTGGAGAGAGCTCGCCCCTAGTAGTCAAGTATACTTAGTTGACCTTCGAGACCCAAATGATCCCAGGGTCGATGAAGACATAGCTGACATTGTCTTCTCGACCAATAATAAGAGAGGAGTTATTTTCCCCCATTATGATTCCATAGTCATATCGGTCAATGTCGCTAGTGCCAAATTGCATCGAATTTTCATTAATGGGCGCAACTCCATTAATATGATGTTCAAGGAAGTTTTGACAAGATAAAGCTTCCCGCCTGTAGCCTCGCTCCTTGTGCATTACCCATTTATGGGTTTTGGAGTTTTGGCATATTACCCCTTGGGACAACTTCGCACGTAGTCATTTTAGGCAAGAAACCTCTTTTGGTCAAAATTCAGGTAAATTTTATTATAGTAGACCACCCATCTGCTTATAATATCTTGATAGGTAGATTGGTACTGGCGGACCTGGATGCTATTATAGCCTATTAGCGGCTTACAATGCAGTTCCTGGTTAACAGAGGAATATGATGCGTTCATAGCAACCAGTGGGCCGCTAGACATTTCTATAGCGTATCACTACTAAGAAAGGAAGGGGGTACTCACTCTATAACAAGAGCAAACAACGTTCAACGACGACGCACCCGAGAGAAAGCGAGAGCCCTTTAATGCTCCATTCATGTTGGGGTAGTCGAAGTTTCCACAACAACTACCGTCGCTCAAAGAACACGCTAGCTGCTCAACACTCTCATTCATGCCAAGGTCCTAGACAGCATTGTTGATGGGGACAATCTTTCCCTAGATAAACCAGAAAGACAAGATAGCTCATAACAACATGGAATGAGAAAGTGCACCCACGTTGGTATGCAGGAGTAGAAGACACCACCACTCCTTCCCTCTCAACGTCGGTAGACTCTTCTGTGAGATTCGGGGGGAACCATGCTCTTTGATTCGTTCACGGACACTATCCTAGCTGAGGATGTTATTAACCGCATGATATATGCGTTAGACCAGTGCAATGTACAAGAAAACGCGAAGGATAATAATGATGACCCGTTCGACCCTCGTATGGGAGACTCGAACCCCAACGATGGGTTAACAACTCTTCTTGAGGCAGTATCAACTAAACACGACAACCCTAGCAAGGTCGTCCAAATATGCACAAAACTAAGTTTGGAAGTGAGGGGCAAGCTGATTTGTTTTCTAAGAAGGAAAATAGATGTTTTCGCTTAGGGGCATGCTGACACGATCGACATAGATCCCTCATGTTAGGATAGTGAAATGTACCCTTAGGATGAATAAAGTATTTAAAATTTTCGTAAATAAATAGGTAAAATAAAGTGCGGACACGTAAATGGAAAAAATAAAGAACAGAGGATATACCCAGCTTCAGCCACTAACCCATTTGTACCTACTGCTGCCCCCAAAGTTACTACCAGAGTTATATATTCGACGCTTACAACATCGGTAAACTCGCACTCTCTGCTAACCCGAATATACAAACTCTATGCTTAGTAATCATGCCCGAACTCAATACCCCGTGATCAGAATCTCTGAACTACACCACTTAGCTCACCTATAAAATCTAGAGTTCAGGTAACAAAATAAAAATAAAAACAAAACATAAACAAATTACAAACTTAAAAATAAAACTCCCCTCTTTTGTCGTGACTGGCCAATAATATTCTTCACTTAACCCTTCACCCACCTTCTTATTTGTAGCGATTGGCCAATAATAAGAACACGCTAGCTGTTCAACACTCTCATTCATGCCAGGGTCCTAGACAACATTGTTGATGGGGACAATCTTTCCCTAGATAGCCCAGAAAGACAAGAGAGCTCATAACAACATGGAATGAGAAAGTGCACCCACTTTGGTATGCAAAAGTAGAAGACACCACCACTCCTTCCCTCTCAATGTCGGCAGACTCTTCTATGAGATCCGGGGAAACCATGCTCTTTGATTCGTTCACGGACATCTATCCTAGCTGAGGATGTTATTAAGCGTATGATATATGCGTTGGACCAGTGCAATCTGAAAGAAAGCGCGAAGGATAATAATGATGACCTGTTCGACCCTCATATGGGAGACTCGAACCCCAACGGTGGGTTAACAATTCTTCTTGAGGCAGTATTAACTAAAAACGACAACCCTAGCGAGGTCGTCCAAACATGCACAAAACTAAGTTTGGAAGTGAGGGGCAAGCTGATTTGTTTTCTAAGAAGGAAAAAAGATGTTTTCGCCTAGAGGCATGCTGACATGACCGTCATAGATCCCTCATGTTAGGATAGTGCAATGTACCCTAGAGAGGGTGTAAATTATCTAAAAATTTCGCAAATAAATAGGTAAAATAAAGTGCGGACACGTAAATGAAAAAAATAAAGAACACACGGATACACCCAGCTTCGTCCACTAACCCATTAGTACCTACTATTGCTCACAAAGTTACTACTAGAGTTATATATTCGACGCTTACAACACTGGTAAACTCGCACTCTCTGCTAACCTGAATATACTGATCCTATGCCTAGTAACTATGCGTGAACTCAATACCTCGAGATTAGAATTTCTGAACTACACTACGTAGCTTACCTAGAAAAACTATAGTTTAAATAACAAGATAAAAATAAAAACAAAACAAAAACAAATTACAAACTTAAAAATAAAACTCTCCTCTCTTTTGTCGCGACTGCCCAATAATATTCCTCACTTAACCCTTCAGCCACCTTCTTATTTTCTCATCGTGGAATCAATTCTCCCCAAATATTCCTTGACACAAAAAATTCGATTTCCTCTTTAAAAAAACAAATCGACTTATCCAATTTTTTTTCTTCAGCCATAGTAATTAAACGAAGCTCTACCCACAGTCCAACGTTTGTCGTCGCCTGAAAGACGTTGCCGAGATTAGCTCTGCCGTCGAGAAGCAAATTTGTATGTGGAATTTATGCATCGATTGGAAGATGCTGATCCGAAAATTTGCTTTGCCTGTTGGTTTACTGATGAGATGCGATGGTGTTTGATGTGGAGTGCTATGAATTTTCAAGTCGCAGTGATGTTCTGTCTCTCGTTTTGAACTTGAGCGACTTGCTTGAGTTGCTGCTGGTGGAGGCGGATTAAAATTGCAGTGCACGGATGAAGTTTGCGTTTGTTGTTGAAGAGTTCAACGCTGCCCCGCCGTCGTTCAAAATCGGAAGTGTTGCCTGCTGTGTGAGATGGTGAGGATGAAGTAGTTGAGATCTACTACCCTGAATTCCTTTCTATCGATGCTACTGTTGCTAGGTTTGAACCACTTTGCCATAGATAGCCTGAAGCTGCTGCATAGAAGTGATGAAGACGATGCAACTGTTGTGATTGTTTTAATTCTATTAAAGTGAAGGTGAAGCAGGGTATTGTAACAGTGTTGTAGACGTGCGTAGCTTTGAAATGGAGATGTATGTGTTGCAGGAGAACTAATGTCTGATGTAGTGGATGTTGCACTTGCGAGATATGGTTGCTTGATGATGAAAATGAAATGCAATGAGATGAAGTGCATCACTGTACTGATTGGAAATAGTAGATTGTTGGATGAAACTGCACTTGAAGAAGAATGGCTTGTAAATGTTCCTTTGTATTGATCGGATTGTTTGAACTGATGAGATTTGAGAAGATATGTTAGATGGAAGCGATATTGTAATTTGATGATTTTTTTCTTTTGATGCTATTGAGTTTAGACAAGCTTAAAAGAAGAGATGTATAAGTATAGAATCATATATGGAAGAGCATATCGAGGAACATATGGATTTGTGAGATAGTTTGTTTCTTTGAAAAGAAAATAAAAATATGTATATAATGGAAAATAGATTCCGTTATATCTTCCAAAATATATCGTTTGATTGTGTATTTAATTATTTGCTTCTCATCTCTATTTATTTCCCTTCCTTCGTATATATTGTCTTTGATTGCATACTTATATATTTCCTGCTTCAAATCTTTAATTATTCCATTTTCTTTGTCTATGCACCCTTTTAAATTACTAAAAGGAAATTTTTTCCACAACCAATATTTTTATGAAAAACTGCAAATATATAACACTAGAGCAAACATATTAAATATAAAGTATTTATTATTAATATAAAAAAGAAATTAATTGCAGTTTATGATAATATTTCTTTTTCGATAATAATAAAAAATACTATTTTTCCCGATTAGAAACAAATTGTGCTTTGATGATTTGTAAGTTGCAACACACTCTGAAAACAAAATCAAATATAAATATAAATTTGTTATCATTAAACAACACATATACTCCACGATCTCCTCATTTTGATAATAACAAATAAGCAAAAGGTTTGACAAGTGTAGCGTGTATTGAGTGTGTACTCCATATTATAAAAACAAACTCATAACACAATGTTTTGGTATATACAACATGCTCCCATATATATATATGATCTCTCTATATATGTGGCATATGTGTTCGAGAAATAAAATATTAAACCAATAATATTTCTTTCAATATTAACAGTGAGTTCGCTATATCGCCAAATCTTAACCTCTCTCTTCCTTTTTTGTTTTTATCAGAAGTATAAATATCAAATAAATATGGTGAGAAGGTGATATTGAATTATGAACCTCGATCAAAATATGACATTAAATATTTTAATGAAAAATCAACCATAAATCATAATAATTATACTGATCAAAGTCATATCCCATGGGTGGAAAGAGAGTGACAAAATAAATGTAGTTATATCTAGTAGATTTCAAATGACATAACTCATAAGATGTTACAGAATTAAAATAGCTAATTTATTATGAAATCAAGTCACTCTCACTCATGCATTGCCATGAGGTCTCTTATATGAGAATGAATGTAACTAACAAATATTAAGTTAAAATAACTTATCCCTAACTCATCGTAAATGAGATCATATATGGGTAATTAAAATAGCTAATTAAAATAGCTAATTAAAATAGCTAATATGGGTATGTCCATTTAGCCAACTCATATAAGAACAAGAATAATAGTGAAAAGAAAGAAACTAAGATGAATCGATATAATATGCTAGTAAAATGGTAGATTCAAAGATGATGTGGGATATGCAATAATAAAAAATAGAACTGTAAAGTATGCTTGATTATCAAAAGATATCACAACGTAATTATTTAATCACGTAAAAAATGTAATATCCTTAATCATTTATGTAATCAATATAAATACTTATGAAACTCACATAAGAAAGTTCAATCGATCGTGATATGGTTTCGAAAGTGAATTTTCTATAAATATCTTAAAATTATTTTCAATTTTATATTCTATCCTTGAACATACGATATGATTTGCTTTTAAAGCTATTTGAACAAGGAGGATCACATGTTCTAAGGGTACACACATTAATATATCAAAAAAGAAAATCAAAAGTTCATCTCGGAAGGTTTCATCACAAAGCCCAAAATTTAAAAACAAATTCAACTCCAACAATCATCTCTAATTTTCAATGTCAAAAATTCATTTCAATAAGTTCACTGCAAAGATCAAATTTTCATTTCTCAAAATCATTTCCAAAAGTCACGTCAAGTGTAGAAAATCAGCACTCATCTCACAAGATTACATATCAACATTTTCAAGTAAAAAAATTCTCTAGTCAGGATTCTCTAGTCTCATTTCAAAATATTCACTTCACTAATAAAATGAAGAGCAAAGAAAAGAAAAAAAACCTTAATAAGCAAAAGCATATTTTTTGGGTTTTTTTCGAATTTTTCTAGAAAAAAACTCTAAGAAAAAAAATACATTTTTGGATTTATTCATAAAAACAAAAGCACAAAAAATGTAAGCTCTTCCATATGTGAATGAAATAAAATGTGAAATATTAGTCAACCATTGAGACATATGAGCTATCAAAAATATCAAACTAGAGGGATCATAAAGGTTAAAAGTCATACCAGATGCTCTGACAAGAAAGAAAAGTTATGCTTACACAACATTACTTGTTATCTGGGCTGCTTACGGTGGCGAACACTATACCAGTTGTTACTCTCAACATGCCGGTGGCGGCAAAATAATGATACCTCAAAACACTGGTTTTACGTTTGATCTCTTAAACCCACATCATCAAGTCTAGCATGAAAAATAAGTTTCATCGAACAAGCATATTGCATACTCCACAATGTCAATCAATTTGGCTCTAACGTTTGAATTTCTCATCCATGTAAAGAAAACAAAGCACAAAAGCAGACCAAAAGAATTTTTTGAGTATATGTTGTGTTAGTCATCATTCAAAGGAAATAAACATGATTCACCTCTTGAAAAAGTAAATCATGAACATATGTATGGAAACAATTATCATCGCATATCTACAATCGTTGTTTTCAAAAATTGATTTGTTTTGAAACCATTATTTGAAAATTTGAAGTCCATAATTTGATTTAGAACAAAACAAGGAAGTTTCAAATATTCAATATTTCTGATCAACGGGATTGGTTTTAAATCAAAATGAAAAACAGATCAAAAATCATGTCCAAAATATTACGGTTTGTTCGAGCAATCCAGAAGCACTTTTCAAGCAATATACCGACTTGATCATATTTTTTAAGGTTTTATGTTATGAATTAGAAAAATCAGATGAAAGTTCCAGAGTTATCTATGTGCATTTAAGAACATCAAGAATTTTAGAATTCAGAGTTACACTATTCAAGTTATGGTCGATTTACTACAGCAATGTTAGAAAATTCAAAACCATGTTTCAAAGCATGTATCGAATTGTTTGTAGTTTTTCATTGGCTTGAATTTAAAATATGGGGAAACACAAAAGAAAAGGATTATAGAAATTTCTGTCTATTTCCTAGAACATATTGAATTTTATAAATCAAAATTACGAAGTTGAAGATATGATAATTTTACTACATCAATGTTAGAATATCAGAACTCAAAACAAGAACCGAAAACTGAGAATCAGAGTTTAAAAATCATAACTTTTCTTACCTTTGCAATTTCATTCACCATTGTTGTCTAAAGTGCGTGAATCTCCACTTCTTTTTCCTAGGCTAAAAACTTGAAATATTCCTCCATCGTAGTTGCTCCATAGCCCTTCTTCGTACCTGCATGTTCAAAGAGGAAGTGAGTGCTCTAGAAAGAGGTGTAAGACCATATTTGTTTACAACTGAAATCTTTGGCACTCAAATTTGTTTATACGACAAGCTATTAATATTAACAACTGTACCCTTTGGAACCCAAATTTGTTTGACTTGTTTATTTACGTTCCTATTTTGGCAGCTATTATAACTATGTCCAATATTGCCGCATTTCACGCAATTAGGAAACACACTTCTCCCCCTAGCAATGTCACTAGTCATTTGTTAATAAACTGGCATTTTTTCAAATCCAAGTCATTTTCTATTATTTGCAAAGAGTTTATTTCCTAATAACATGTTAAATGATTTTTCTCCTGTGAAATTTTTTGAATAATCAACTCGAGTTCATTAAATTTAGATTTTAAAAGATTATTCTCATTTATTAGCTTAGAACAACGACTAATAACATACTTTTTTTTCAAAATCATTCTTTAAGACCGTATTTTCAGTTTCTCTTTTATTTTGGTCTTAATTTCAAGCATCTCACTTTAAAAAGTTGGTTTTTTTCAAATTCAAGCTTTTCAAAATCCTTAATTTTTGTAATTTCCTTTTCCAGATCGTGATTTAATCGAATAATTTCAACTTCGCTATTTTTCAAAATCACATTTTCATTTTCAAGGGTTTTGAAATTTTCTTTAATTCAATCATTTCCTTTTCAAAATCCACACATTTTCCACATTTGAAAATTTCAAAATTCTCCAACTCCTTTTGTAAAGCGTTATTCTTGCAAATCGGCTCAGTTTCACTTTCCTTCAAAATCTGAATTTCTTTTCAAGCTTTTGAAAATTTTCATTAAAGCGAACAAATTCATTTTCGTATTTCAAACATATTTTGCAATCATTATTTTCAATTTTCTTAATATTTTCAAGCTCATTTTCTAATTTATCATTTTTTTGATGAATTCTAAAATTTCGCTTTTCAACTTATTATTTTTCAAATTAAGATCATTAATGGTTTTAGTTAACCTTTAACATAAAAGAACTAAATCTTTAAATGCAAAATCACTTATCTCATTATCTGTCGTCTTCACCGTCATCCTCTGAATTTTCTTTTGTGTATCCCGCCAAACAAAGTTTTTCTCTCGTATCAACTTTGCAAGATTTTTTTTATTGTTGACTTTACAACCATATTTTGCATCGAGAGTGCTCCAAATTTCCTACGCGGTCAAACAATGGGAGATATGATTAAATTCAGCTCTATTATTAAAAGAGATAATAATATTCATAATTTTAGCATTATATGAAATGTTCACATCCATTTTTAATGATATACCACATTTTAAAATTAACAGATATTAAATAAATTTCCATTCTAAATTTCCAATTTGAAAATTCTGTTCTATTAAAAATAGTTGGACTAACACTAGATTGACTATCGCTAAAACTACAACTAGGGTTAGGCATGATATTGGATTTGTCTAACAACCCGCTCTGATACCACTTGTTAGGATCGCGTAATGTACCCTAGAGGGGTAAATAGGGTATTAAAATAATTCATAGATAAACCGATAAAATAAAGTGTGGACACGTAAATGCAAAAAATATAGAACACATAGAAATACCCGGCTTTGGCCACTAACCTGTATACTCACACTTTCTGATAACCTGGATATACTAACCCTATGCCAAGTAACCCTGCGTGAACGAATATCTTGAGATCAAAATCCCTGAACTACACCACGTAGCTCACCTATAAAATCTAGAGTTCAAATAACAAAATAAAAATAAAAACAAATTGCAAACACAGACCGTCTACTGATATTGTTCACTTAACCCTTCAACCACCTTCTTATTTTCTCCTCGCGAAATCAATTCTCCCTAAATTTTCCTTGATACAAAAAAATTTGATTTCCTTCTTAAAAAACAAATCGACTTATCCAATTTTTTTCTTTAACCGCAATGATTAAATAAAGCTCCACCCATAGTCCAATGTTGTCGTCGTCTCAAAGCACGTTGCCTAGATTAGCTCTGCCATCGAGAAGCAAGTTTGTATGTGGAGTTTATGCATCAATTGGAAGATGCTGATCTGAAAATTTGCTTCGCCTATTGGTTTGCTGATGAGATGCGATGGTGTTTGACGTGGAGTTACTGAGTCGTTCGATGATAGTGTTACTTTGAGATGAAGTGTGTGAAATTTCAAGTCGCAGTGATGCTATTACCACCAATTCCCACTTCAACCTTGTTAAAACCAAGAAGAATAGAAAGAAGGAAGAACAAGAGATAATAGCACTAATAAGGCCTTTCGAAGGAGTCGAAGGAATGCTAAAGTCAAGGGTCAGATGTGTTACAAGCTTTTGAAAGGGTCGAAAGCACCCTTGCGCTTCAATTGCTTCCTTTCGAAAGAGATGCTTTCACATGCATGAAGATGTTTCGAATGGGTTTAGGAATACCTTTCGAAGGCAACTAGTAACAACCACACACATGCCCACCAAACCTTTCGAAACCACATTCAGGTTACTCAGAAAAATATTTCATAGGAACAACCCCTTCGAAAGCATAACTAAGCCTTTCGAACTGGTCGAAACCTTTTACAACTAAGAGGAGTTCTGCATCTATCCACAAGTATATCTTTGAAAGCCACCTTCTGCATCGAAATCCAGAGTATTTCAATACCTTCGAAACCCTAAGGATGTGCCTGCTGACAAAGTCAAAAGCTCATGCTACTTCCCACCAGCGACAACAAAGCAACACAAGGGAAAAGGTGGATCCAGCCCTTTCGACTAAGATGGGGGCCTTCAAATCCATTCAAATGCAATGCAAAGGGATGCGCAAGTGTCAAAGGTGACGAAAGGCCTATAAAGTCACCTTCCGACCAGGTCGAAAGGTCTGAGTCAAAAAGTGCCAACCCGCACCTATAAATAAGACCCTATGGGTTTGGTTTTGGGGATCCGAATTCATTCACTCTTTTCTTATACTTTCTTAAATTTGTAATTTGTAACCCTAATCTGGAAATCAGATTGGGGGAAGTTGATCAGTTTGTACAACATTAGTGTAATGAAGATGAGATCTTGATGCTTTTATTTATAATACTGTTTTAAATTTTTTATTGAATTCGATTGTTTTCTACATGTGTCGACTTAATCGAAGGGATACCTTCCGAGTGAGTCGAAACCTCACATTTTACCAATACACTTAGGCTCTTAGCTCCAAACCACTACTCATCAAAAGCTCACCTTTTTCGTAAGTTGAAACCTCAAACTCAATTAATATCCGTAGACTTAAAAGTCTAAACTAAAGCCATGAAAGAGGCAAGCTTTCGACGAAGTCGAGACCCATCATTTTGTCAATCCCAACAACTTTAGAGCCAACCAATAGGTTTCCACCATTGTTTCAATAGGGTGTTTCGAACCGATTAATAAGCCAACAAGGCTGGTTTGAAAGATTTAAAAAGAAAACGATATTAGTGTTTTGACTGGATCGAAAGTATGGACGAGGAAGTGTTTACACAATAAAGATTTGTTCGAAAGGTGAATCAAAGGAAGCAATAAGATGGCTTAGAAGGGCATACCTGCACTTTTGACTCTACTTTGGTTTGTTGACAAGTTTTCTTGTTAACATTTTGGCACTAGAAGGAGGGCTCGAACCTCCGACCTTGTTAAACTTCCAACTTCACTTTCCTCTAACCTAAATTTATTCCGAGCCTAACTACTTTAGAATTTTCCATCATCATGTTTGACAAGCTCAAAAGGTCCGAACAAGGGTCCTCATAACCACACTTAATTAGATTCTCCCCAAGAATAACTAATGATTCCAAACTACGTGAAGAGCAAATGCTAAGACTAGAAGCTCTAAGGATTATGAAGAAGAAAAAGTAGAATCATATGACCCGGAAAAATGGAGTTTAAACCCTTTCAACATTGGTCCCACACCTATCTTTGCCTTAGGAAAAAAACGGTACAAGTGATAATTTGTTCAACCAAATGAGGAGAACAATTCAATTCTACACCAAAGGCACAATCTTTGAAGAAGAAATGATGGCTGATTACAACACATTTGCATATAAGTAGCATCAAGCAACGAGTGGGACATTGCCAACACACAAACTTCAAAGGGTTTTGAAAAGAAAGTTGGTTGTTGAGGGTGAAGCTTCAGAACCAAGTAATAAAAAATTTAGAAACCATCTTTAAAAGGCAAGCTTCAAATCTAGACTTCCAAAGGAATGCAATTTAACAACATCAATCGAGAATGTTTACCTTCTAACTAAAGAAGAGCTTAACTATTGGCCATCATAAAAGAATAAACCTAAATATGAAAAGAATCTAGGAGGATCCTATTGCCACTATCATATGATGAATGGACATGAGACGAATCAATATCGAGCACTCGAAGGAATGATAATCAACTTTTTTAGACAAGGAAAAATTAATGGGTTTGTAAAGAGATCCTAGATAAAGTCAATAAAGAACTACTTTACTAAAGAAAATCTACATGGTTAGGAGTGAAATACTCCTTACACTTGGACATTACATTAAACAGTTAAAGTATTTGTCTGTGCCGAGTTGGCCAGGTCAATGCACATCCTGGAGGGGAGATTTGAGTAAGCCTTTATTCGTACCACGCTATGGCCAGGATAAAGCATCGACAAGCCCTTGGCCGCGCCACGCTATGGCCAGGTGAAGGCGCCTCCTAAAGGGAGGTTAAAGTAAGCCTTTATCCACGCCACGTTGTGACCAGGTCAAGGCGCCTCCTGGGGGAGGTTAGAGTAAGCCTTTATATCCGCGCCATGCTATGGCCAAGTTAAAGCATCAACAAGCCCTTGACCGCGCCACGCTATGGCCAGGTCAAGGCGCCTCCTGAAGGGAGGTTAGAGTAAGCCTTTATCCGTGCCACACTATGGCCAGGTTAAAGCATCGACAAGCCCTTGGTCGCGCCATGCTATGACCAGGTCAAGGCACCTCCTGGAGGGAGGTTAGGTAAGTCCATGGGTCCTGCTTTTGGATAAGCTAACCAAGCACACCAAACAACAAAGGACTAAGATGTTCAAGCCCGAGAAGCGGCATATCAAACAATGGACTAAGATGTCCAAGCCCAAGAAGCGGCATATCAAACAACGGACTAAGACGTCCGAGCCCAAGAAGCGACATATCAAACAACGAACTAAGACGTTCGAGCCAAAGAAGCGGCATATCAAATAGTGGACTAAGATGTCCAAACCCGAGAAGCGGCACATCAAACAACTGACTAAGACATCCGAGCCCTAGAAGAGGCATCAAATGATGGACTAAGACGTCCAAGCTCGAGAAGCAGAAAATCAAATAACAACTACATGCAAGGCCCAAAAGGTTGACACATGTCGAGAGAGACAAAACCCAAAGAGCGGAACAGAACAGAAGGCTTAAATAAGAATCTACAGCCTCCAACTAATCATTAAAGAAGAATTTCTGAACTTCATTTATTAATACCCGAATATGGGTTTCGAGTCTTTATCAATAATTGATGGTCTTCATCATACCCGAATCTCGGTTACGGGACTATTATTAATTACTGAACTTCACTTATTAATGCCCAAATCTGGGCTTGAGATTTCTATTATGAATATAATTATTATGGATTATTGATTATCCACCACTAATACCCGAATATGGGTTTGAGAGTTCTATTATGAAAATCATTCTTGATTATCAGTTACTAAAATCGAAATCTAGGATTTGGATATTTTACTATTGATTTTGGAACTTCACTTATTAATACCCGAATCTGGGTCACTGGACTTCTATTACACGATCATTATCGACTTTCTATTCGCTATCTCCGAAAGATAAACTTCTATGATTAGATGTTTGGTATTCTATCAATATGGTAGAAGTCGGATTCTTGGTTATCCCTCATCATTACCAAAGATAGGTTTCAAAACATTTAATCATATTTAATTATAGAATTACTTTTCACTATTTATCATACGTTAACATAATTATCCATTAACCTCCGCAAGTAATGTGGATAAACTTCTATATAAATTTCAAGTTAACGGTAAGGAATTTTGTTTACTTTGTGCTTTTTGGGGAAAGGAGATCAGTAAAAAGGATTGGAAGATCCAGCAAATACAGAAATCATGGTACAAGTAATACAAGTAATGAAAGAGCAGACACAAAAACAACATTATAAGAAAGGATTACAAACCAGGTGATATGTACAAAATTTTCATAAGTTACACAATTTATGAAATTATTTACAAGTATACGAAACAAACATATACATTTCATAAATATAAATTGTTCATGAATCTTGAACAGTGTTATTAAGATTCTTGGCAATTAAAGGATCCACAATGTGATGAATTGCGATACGAAGAACTTCTTTAAGCTTCTTCTCTTTTTTCCTCATCTTATCTTCGTCATCAATAGACTCAGTGTTGATCTTTAAAGGACGATTAAAAGCTTTGTTTGCGCCTTTAAGAGTTTTATTTTTCCTTTCCAAATCAACGATACGCTTCTGAAGAAGATACTTCTCGCGTTCAAGTTTTTGAATCTTAGCAGCATACTCATTTATGCGCTGTGAGTACCTAATTTTCTGTTGTTCATCGAAATACTTCATCATCTCAAATTTGACTTTCCTGCACATTTATCCGAAGGTACTTATTGGAGAATGGATTCCATACAAATTTACCATGTGAAGGGACTACCTTCCCGCAGTACATCTCTAGAGGAATGTACCGTGGACCATCACAAAGGATCCTCTACCAACACAAGATCGGCCTATCTCTGTAACTAGATAGTCCCGAATGAATCATCCCCCAATCGTTACCGACCTTTAACCGAGCACGCTCTAGCATACAAACCACATAAATTTACATCCCGAACGTCATAGCGGAAAGAAATATATCTAGAAGGGGATGATCATACCCTAATTTGGAATGACCCACTTAGCCTTTCTACATAGCACATCTTCCTTGACTTTTAATGCTACATTATCATTCCACATTCACATGACTGATTTCTACAAACGTATAACTCCTGAGCTCATACGTCTCAAGAAAGGATGTTAAGCTAAGAGAATGTGTCTTCTCCGCCACCAAACAGATATACATTTATAGAAATCACTCATTGTGATTTAGAATGCAAGGTCAAACACTCATTCATACAAGTTCGTTCTAGGACCGAGCGAAACCGAAGGTACTTTCCTCGGCCATTACTAGGCGAGAAGTCCTTGTGGTTCTGAGATTTTTCATAACAAAGAGACCACCGCTACAATATAGTGAATCGGGAGTTTATCCCCAATTAATCAACAAGTAGCCCCTTGTTATTATTCATCTCAATATCTCCGTCTTCAAATATTTTCATTCTTCAAACACGTAAACTGGTTCGAAGTGGTTTTCGGATAGGAATCACCCAAATTCAACCCCGGTTCCTTCGAAATCCAATTATCGATAAAAAGTGAATATGAATATATAGGATTTATTAAGTCTTTTTTCACTTTAATTCTTTTCGGATGATTTCGAAATCTCTTTTTTTTTGTCTTAAAATAATTCTAGGTAATTCATTCTTTATCTTTGGATAATATCTCAATCTTCTTTTATTTTGGAAAAATCAATACAATCATTTTAGAGCATCCAGGCTTTCCTTTCGATCTGTTCCACCCCTCGCCTAAGAAGAGAAAACAGAGGCCAGGTAAGTTCAGGGCACTGGTTGCTCCATCCCTAGCATTAGTTAAACACCTTGTTTTATCTTTCCAGATCTCATAGGCGGGACAAATGTACTAGTCGTTTCCGCATACTCAATTTATTATTATATTCAATATTCTTCACTTTTTACTTAAGTGTTACAAACAATTTCTCTTAACCATTTATTAAAACTCTTATTAAAAATTCCAAATCATTTTTAAATTAATTAACTACTTTTTTAAAATCATTCACAAAATATTTGGAAAAGAATTGTTAAGTTTAAAACTACATTTCAAATGTTATTAAAAACTGCTGCGAAAAGTGTTGCAAATAGTGTTTTAAAAGCTATATTCTTCAAAACAACTTTTATATCATTTAAAAATCCATCTTTTAAACTTAAATATCTTTTAAAACATTTTAAAAGATTTTTAGAATTTATTTCATATTTTTAAAACATTTAAAATATCAATTTTAAACTTTGGTCACTTTACTGCAAAAGCGCGATTTTTTCTGGAAAATTGTTTTGGACATATTTAAAATATACAAGATGAAATCTTGATTTTCTTCCTTTATTTCTTTAAACATATTTAAATGTTTATAAAAAATTTCTAACTCATTTTAAAACTATTTCCAAAAGTTTAAGAATTCCATATACACCATTTCATTTTCAAAAGGAAAGTGATTTCCTTTGTGCTTATCGACGTGTATTAACGTGGCTTGGTAAAAACAATTTAACAATCATATCAAATAATCAATACTTGATGATCAAATCATATATAAGCATCCATAGCAATCATAACACATCATCAAACATGTATATATATAAATATAGATGTTAAATAGAGTTTCTTACCATAAACCAAAGCAATTAACTTCCTACCAACATTCTAATCAACCTACACTTCACTAATTAATCCATACTCCATTTAAAAACTAGCAAATAACATCCTCTTCCTTCCAATAGCTTGGTCAAGGCTTGAGATGGAGGTTGGCCGAAAGTATAGAGAAGAAGCGGTGGAGCTTTGAACTTGAATTCCCAAGATTTTGATCCGAAAATCTAGTTATCTTGTATCTAATTTTAGGCCCTCTATATCACAATGTTTAGAAAAGTTTTTAACTAAAAAGTTGTTTCAAATTCTTTTCTCTTGAGTTTGAAAAAAAGAATCATTTGAATCCAAGTTGTTTTGTGGAAGATATGATAGAATGAAGAAGAGATATTGTCGGATTGATAAAAATGAAGCCCGAAAATGCACTTCAAAGAATTGAGTTTCAGTTATAACAAACCTCAAAACTGAAAAAAATGCTCAACATGAAAGTTGTAGCCACTAGAAAATACATGATTTTAAAAAAAGAATTTTGTATTTTGGTTCGGTTTTGAAGAAGTTATGGCCAAGAGAAGAAGAGGTAAAATATGGAAAAAAGATGAGTTTGATTTGAAGAGAATGAACATTGATTTCGTTTGAATATTTTGTAAATATTTTGACATTATTTCTTTCTAATTTTTTTCTATAGATTAGAAGCCATTAAAGAGGAGAGAAAGAAGATGAAGAAGCTTGAGAAAAGAAGAAGAAGAAAAATTGAATGAAAGTGAAGAAGGAGGTGGGTATTTATAGAAAAAGAAAGAAGTGGTAAATTTACCAAAATAACCTCTTACCAAATTACCAAACTAACCTTACTTCAACATAAAGCAATCTCCACTTTTTCAATACTTAGCATCATCTTTCACATCCTTACTTTATGTCTTAGTCACTTAAAGATTAAGTAAAGAAATGTAATTATTTTGTTGGATTTTGATGTGATTTGGATTTGATGTTTACTTTTGACTTTTCTTAAACTTACTTTTCGTAATGATGTTCTAGAAGTTTCCTAATCATAATTAGTAAAAGTAAATATGTTTATTTATTAAAATGTGTAATATATATGTTAAAACATGTTAACAAAGGTGCGACAGCGTTGCGGCAACTTTTAATCGACAAAACGTTGATTTTCGACAAAACGTTTTCCGGTCATATTTTGACGTTTTAGTTAAACTATTTATTCATGTAAACCAAACTTCAAAATAAATTTCTTATTATCTTTAAATAATTAAAACAAGTATATTTGACTTATAAATTAATATAAAATAATATCCAAATCTATTTATAAAAATACGACATCAATTTATCGATATGCAACGAAATTTATCAACTTTTATAGAACGGGTTTTATATATTTATCAAACCATTATAAATTAAATTACTATTATTATCAAATGAGTTTGATATCGATTATATAATTTTAAAAAGAATTATTTATCCTTTAAAACAAATTTCTCGAATATTTATCCTACTTTATTAGAATCCGACTTTTATCAATTTTACAATGGAAATCCAAAATCTTTATTCAATATCAAAAATAAGTTTGTCATTCTTATTTATCATATAAAACTTGATTGTTTAAGTTTGAAAATTCTACATTTGAATATTTAAAATAATTAAATATCCCATTTTCAAGATGGAAAAATTACGGGTCATTACATTCTCCCCTACTTAAAAGAATTTCGTCCCCGAAATTACCCTGAACCTAAACCCACAATTTTTTTTACCTAAATCGTTATTTTTACAAACTTAAACCCATAAGATGTACCCAAATCATCTGTATAAAATATCTGATTTGATCTTCTATTCGAATTCACAACTTTATTTCTGAACTAGTATCGATTCCCCGAGCTTCTAGTGATACACTTTCTTTCCTTGCACAGCTCTCAACTATGATAGAAAACTCGAGTAACTAACCACAAAACATCATCAATTTTCGTCGTCAAGAAATCGAGTGATAAATTCTTTTCTGGATCGGTGTAAACACCTCAAAGTTCCGTACTCGGATATTAGATCAAAATTTGTGCGACGAAATGATTTACGTATAAATTACGTATTTATTCCTATTGGTTTTTCTCAATTATAACAAATTCTCTTTATTCACATCCTTTATTTTTCACATTCATTTTTTAGTATATTTTCTTTAATACTAATATTTTATGAATTATTTCGTAAACTATTACTTAAGTTTATTATATCTTATGAACACAACTATGTAGATCCATCACTTTTAAAAACCTAAGTCCAAATCCTTAATTAATGCTAGAATTCATTAATAAACAATTTTCCAGGTTACAATTTCCTTTTTAAAGAGTCGTTATTTTACTTAAGTGTATAAATAGTTCATGACTTAAATCTATTTTTTTTGTATAATACCCTTTTTACATCCTAATAGTATATATACACATCCCAAGTTCCTGATCGGTTTTATATCCGGGCGAATTACAGATTGTTGTAGGTCACTATCATTTCAAATTCACAACTATAAAGTTTATTTCCGATTTAATGCTATTATGAATTTCTCCACTTTTTAATTCTTTTTATTTATAATCACATTTATAAATTATACTTATCTTATTTCATTTGCTCAAAACATTTCACAATTGTTTATCTTTTACCAAAAATTTTCACAAATTCCTTAGCTCTGTGTTCGGTGTGATTCAGAAATTTTCGACTGTCCAAAATCGCCGAGAATCCCGCTTTATCTTATCAATTAGTGATTCCAAATTTATCTTTGGTTCAAACACTTTTATAAATATTACTAATCAATTTATCAATTAATGATTCGCATTATCTCTTTAACTTAAGAAAATTATATTAATCGGGTAACTCCAAAATAATACCAAGGAACTGGGTACTACCAATAGTATTATATATCCTCTTAACAAGAAGAGTAATACTTAAGATCTTGATCGGTTTGTACAACATTAGTGTAGCAAAGATGAGATCTTGATGCTTTTAGTCATGCAACTGTTTTGAGATTTTTATTAAATTCGATTGTGTTCTGCATGTGTTGACTTAATCGAAAGGATGCCTTCCGAGTGAGTCAAAACCTCTCATTTTACCAATACACTTAGGTTCTTAGCTCCAAACCACAACTCATCAAAAGCTCACCTTTTTAGAAAGTTGAAACCTTAAACTCAACCAATATCCCTAGACTTAAAAGTCTAAACCAAAGCATGAAAGAGGCAAGCTTTCGACGAAGTCGAGACCCATCATTTAGTCAATACCTAACAACTTTAGAGCTAACCAATAGGTTTCCACCATTGTTTCAATAGGGTATTTTGAACTGATTATAAGCCAACAAGGCTGGTTTGAAAGATTTAAAAAGAAAAGGATATAAGTGTTTCGACTAGGTCGAAAGGTTGGACAAGGAAGTGTTTACACAACAAAGACTTGTTCGAAAGGTGAATCAAAGGAAGCAATAAGATCCTAGCCTTTTCCACTTTAAACAAAAGAGGTTTAGAAGGGCATACCTACACTTTTGACTCTACTTGGGGGTGTTGACAAGTTTTCTTGTTAACAGATGCTTTGTCTCTCATTTTGAACTTGAGCGAGTTGTTTGAGTTGCTGCTTGTGGAGGCGGATTAAAATTGCAGTGCACATATGAAGTTTGCGTTTGTTGTTGAAGAGTTTAATGTTGCCCCATCATCGTTCAAAATCTAAAGTGTTTCCTGTTGTGTGAGATGGTGAGGATGAAGCAGTAGAGATTTGCTACCCTGAGTTCCTTGCTATCGATGCCACTGTTGCTAGGTTTGAACGACTTTGCCAGTGATAGCCTGCAGCTACTGCATAGAACTGATGAAGACGATGCAATTGTTGTGATTGTTTTAATTCTATTAAAGTGAAGATGAAGTAGGGTGTTGTGATAGTGTTGTAGGCGTGCATAGCTTTGAAATGGAGATGCATGTGTTGCAGGAGAACTAATGTTTGATGTAGTGGATATTGCACTTATAAGATATAATTGCTTGACGATGAAATGAAATGCTTGGTGCAATGAGATGAAATACATCACTGTATTGATCGAAAATAGTAGATGTTGGATGACACTGCATTTGAAGAAGAATGACTTGTAAATTTTCCCTTGTATTGATCGGATTGTTTGAACTGATGAGATTTGAGAAGGTATGTTGTATGGAAGTGATATTGTAATCCAATGATTTTTTCTTTTGATGTTATCGAGTACATATAGGCTTAAAGAGGAGATGAATAAGTATGGAATCATATATGGGAAAGGACATTGAGGAAGATATGGATTTGTGAGATAGTTTTTTTTCCTGTGTAGAAAATAAAAATATGCATATAATGGGAAATAGATTCTATTGTATCTTCCAAAATATATCATCTGATTATGTATCCAATTCTTTGCTTCTCATCTCTATTTATTTCCCTTTTTTCATATATATACAGCCTTTGATTACGTACTGATATACTCTCTATTTCAGATCTTTAATTGTTCCATTTTCTTTGGATATCCACCCTTTTAAATTACTGAAAGGAAACTTTTTCCACAACCAATATTTTATAAAAAACTATAAATATGCAACACTAGAGCAAGCATATTAAATATAAGGTATTTAATATCAATATCAAAAAGAAATTAACCACAATTTCTGATAATATTTCATTTTCGATAAGAATAATAAATACATGTTATTTTTCCACATTAGAAACAAAATTGTACTTTGATGATTTTGTAAGTTGCAACACACTTTGAAAACAAAATCAAATATAAAAATAAATTTGTTATCATCAAACAAGACGTATACTCCATACCTCAATTACCTATTACACCCTCAACGTTGACCCAATAGCTCATCCGATCCGACAAAAGGGACGACCCCTCAATCCTGAATGGTAGGGGACACTCAAAGAAGTAGTAGAAAAATGCTCATAAATGGGTTCATTCATGAAGCCAAATATTTGGTCTAGGTAGTCAACCCAATGTTTGGTTTGAAAACCAAATGGGCCTTGGAGGACTTTTTTTATTTCTCGGGTCTAAATAAGACATGGCAAAAAGATAGATTTCCACTCCGCGGCATAAATCAGTGGTTGCCTACCCCAGGTATAACCAGATCGTTATGCATGGGCCAGACCAAGAACATACCTTGTTCATCACCAACGTTTGGCTCTACCATTATCGGGCCATGCCATCCAGGCTGTGCAATATAAGTGTGACTTATCTACGGCTTATCAACATATTATTTGTCCAATATATTGACGGATCCATAGAGGTATATGTAGATGACATGCTTGTGAAATCTAAAAAGCCTAGGGGCATGTAGAGAACCTAGCCGAGACTTCCAACATCCTCTGCAAGTATAATATGAAGCTTAACCTTAAGAAGTGCTCCTTCACTGTCTAATCTGGGAAATTCCTTGGTTTTGTGGGAGCACCAAAGGCATTGAGGCCAACACTTACAAAATTCGGGTAATTCAAGGCATGCAAATACCTCATAGAGTCAAGTGAGTAAAAAACCTGAATTGGACAGTTGCGGCACTTAGCCGCTTTGTGTCAAAAGTCACCGACCAATGCATACCCTTCTTTAACCTCATTAGGGTCACCACGCCCAAGATTCCAAATTTTGTGATCAAAAACGTTATTTACTGCTTCGGGATTCCAAAAGAAAAACGAATGACGGAATGCGGTTTAAGAGTAGGATGTTCCAAGGTTTCTACAAGCGGAATGGAATAGAAAAGCATCTCTCTTAAGTCGCCCACCCATAAGAAAATGGAAAGCTTGAGGCTGTCAACAAGACCATCAAAACAACACTAAAGAAGCACCTCACAAAGGTAAAAGGGAACTAGGAGGAAGAATTACCCCTCGTGCTTTGGTCCTATCGAACCTTAGTTTGTACATCAACTGGGCACTCCCCGTTGTCTTTAGCCTACAGGTAAGATGCCATGATTACCATTGAAGTCGATGCACCATCTCCTAGGCGCCTCACTCACGACCTCGAACAAAAAAAGAATTACTCAAGCTCGATCTTGATGTTTTAAACGAAAGAAGAGCGGAGATAGTGCTTCTTACCATGGAAAAGAAAAGAAAATTTGCCAAGCAATACAACAATAGGGTGAAGCTCTGTCAATTCAAGTTCAGAGACCTAGTACTGCACCAGGTCTTTGCAAATCCAAGAACTCAACCGATTGAGTATTGGGGCCAAACTAGGAAGGCCCATACATGATTAGTGCTGCACTCACCAACAGTGCCTACCATATTTCTCACCCAGATGGAATCCACGTGCATCACAATTGAATCCGGAGCATCTTCGAGCGTATTATGTATGAAACTTCACGAGCCGCAATTTTAAGGCCAAAAATATTGTATTAAAAAATTCTAAGTATTGAATGAAAACATAACGTTCTCGAAAACTCATCATTCAAGCATCAACAATAAGGCTATCCGGTAGGGATGAGCCAAGCAATGGTCTTTTCCTTATTGAGAAATGCTGCAAGGTAAGGCTATCTGGAGAGGATAGGTCAACATAGTCCATCCTGTGCAACTGGGTAATGTCCAAATGGTCCCATGAGGATGGGCGAGCTGATCAATGCTTCCATCCATGTCGAGACACCGTCACAAGGATGGCACGACTGCCACGCTACGGTCATGATTCTTGCATCCGGTTGTACTGCTCCATAATGATACATGAGCCAATCAATGCTCCTTTCAGTGTCAAAGGCATCGACGAACCGGTAGTGCAACCACCCACTTCGTGGTCCTGATTCATTCACCCATAATGTTACTCATTCCTCTAGCTGGGCGAAGCATTGGAGCAAGGCAGCATAGTTACCCATGCTATAATCGCAAACCTGGTATCCATAGTGCTACTCCGTAAGGATGCACGAGCCAATCAACACTCCCTTTCATGCCGAAGGCATCGACGAACCAGTGACGTGACCACCCACATCGTAGTTCCGATTCGTTCGCCTATAATGATCCCTGTCCCTCTTGCGGGGCGGGGCATGGTGCCAAGGCGGCATGATTACTGATGTTGTAACCCTAAACCCGGCATCCAAGGTGCTGCTATGTGAGCATGCGTGAGCTAATCAATGCTTCCTTCCGTTCTAAGGGCATTGACGAACCGATGGCATGACCAACCATGCCATGGTCCAGATTCGTTCTCCCGTGATGCTATCCATCCCTATAGTGAGGCGAAGCACTAGTTCTAAGGTGGTGCAGTTACCTCGGTAGTAACTTCGAACCTAACATTTGTAGTACTGGCCGACTTGAACACCTAAAGTAGCCCTACCAAGCAAAGTCGGACCCTTTGGTGGCCCGCAAACACCAAGGACAAGCCAATGCCATGACCCAATATGCGGTCAAAGTTGTTTCACTAAAGACTCGGTCACTCAAGCCTACCCGAATAGGCAGGATAATAGTAGGCCACTCCAACACAAGATAAGTCTTTTTGCCTTGTTTGTTCGGTGTATTATTTCCACTTATTTGTTATGTTGTGCATAAATGCCTAAGTCTACAAGTTTACTTAGTAATGTCGAAGGCAAGAAGGGCCACCCGACAAAAAAAATGTATACATGTAAAAGAAGTGGACATAATAGACAAGCATACATGAGCAACATGAACAAAAAAGTAAAGCAAGATACAGATCACAATAATGGTGAATAGACAATTCAAAAACAAGATTTCATTACATCGTTGTCTTTACATAAGGTGGCCCTAGAACGAAACAAAATGAAGACAAAATACAAATAGAACGCAAAAGGACTACCTATTGCCTAACCAACTCAAAAAGGTGAGAGGTGTTTTGTGATGTGGCAGTTGTCATCAAAAAACAGCTCTTGGCATCAACGGTTGGCCCACTTAGTTGCCTATCTAAGGGGCTATATGCTCAACAGTTAAAACCGGTAGAGGAGTCCTTCCAACCGCTACCATCTTCGTTGCCACCTTGCTTTGAACCTCATCATAGATGGTTGGAGGGGAGAAAGATGACGACCAAGGGATGATGGTAGTTAGCATCAAAAATCATCTCATCATGGCTATGATCCTATTGTTCCACTCCTCATCTTGGACAACCTTCACCCTAGCAAGCTCATCTTGGGATACACATTTCAAGTACTGCTCCAACCTCCCCCTTATCTTATCCACTTCCTTGCAACTTGCCTCTAGTTCCTCCTGCACTTACCTAAGTTCCTTACTCTATTTCTCCCTTTTCTCCATTCATTCCCCAACGGTGGTATCCTTGGCCCTCTCTGCCACATGTGTTGCCACCTCAGCCTCCAAGGCCCTCCTCTCAAGTTTACATATCCTCCCATAAGCCTCAAGAACTCGCTTCTCGAGCTCCCCCGTCCTCCCCTCCGCCCGTTGGCAAGCTACCACTTCATCCTCTACCTGCTTCCTCAGTAGTTACAGGCCTACGTTAATATGGAGGGAACACGGTCTAGCCTGTACAATAAGCTAAGTATGAGTAATAAAAGGAAAAAATGTCAAGTCTTCCTTACCAAATAAGCATCCTTTACTTGCGCATCGACCACAACTTCAAAGGAACGACGCCCCCAGCCTGACCTGGTCCGGCCTTTGTTAGCCAAAGCCTCCAAGGCCACTCCAGCCAATGACTGCACCAACATCTATAGGTCAGCCTCATCATCTCCCTTGACTGTCTTCAAAGCGTTTAAACCCGCGAACCCATATTCTGAGCCTCCCAGTAAAGGCCCGACAACCTCCGCTTCCCCTAAGAACTTTAAGACGAACCCACTCCCTGAACCTTTCGGCTGATCCATGTGGGGCCTCTTTGATTGCACCCCCTCTATTCCTACTTCAGCCCCAAATGAGTGAGTCACATCCACTAAAGGCTACTCTGATAGCATAAGATCATGCATGTGGAAATTTTTTTCCCTTTTATGGCCCAATTGCGAAGTCGGGGTGGTATGCATCGAAGGAATTAATTGTAAAGCCCTAAGGATCCCGTTGTATCCACCAGTTGAGCAAGATTTAAACAGACCACTGAGAAACATAAAAAGAAGATTTGGAAAAAATTCAAAGAAAACCAAAGCAAGATCAAGCTACCATCATCAGATTGGCCTCCCCACAGTCTTCTAACTAAAGGAAGACAAGAAGACCTTTGTTATACTATTTCTAGGCTGTGCCCCATCAGAATTGTGTGTCGAGGGAATAGTGTGTGTGACTAGGGTTGTAGATCCGCAAGCAAGAGGGGTCTCAAAGGAGGAGCCCACGCTTAGTGGTGTATCTAGCTCCTACATCCACCTGATAATCCTCACCTCCTCGGGCCTCTCAGGCGTGCTAGAGTAAGTTGAGGACCATAATGTGGTCAGGAACCATCACATCCTCCAAGAGCCTTGGGTCATAAGCTTCCCACTCACTGTCGTTACAGCCCAGATTAGACTCTATGACCTTGTCTCTAATGTCTGTCATCAACTGCTCCTTAATAACAACCGCCATAGGTGAAACGACCCGACTTTCCAGACCCGGAAAATCGAACAATTTTGGGTTAATAAGAAGAGGTAGAAGAAGAAAATAGAAAACAAAAACATCAAAATCTCACATCGCAGCGGAATAAAATATAATATATACTAACAGATCTTTACACAAATTAAAACTATATCTATTTATACAATACATCATCAGAGTATACATACATACAACTGTACTATAATCATATCATGTCCTCAATACAACAGAGTACAGCAATCAACACAGCGGAATATACATACACAAATACGGAAGATACGTCTCGCCAACCAGCTCATCTCCTGAGCTCCACAGCATCATATCCTGTATCTGTAATACTCGGTCTGACCCGAGCATCATATAAAACAACACCCGAGTCAGTCTGGAAAACCAGCGTGAGAAAATCACACTCAATTTATTATTAAAGTTTCAAAAATCCTTTGAAATCAAAAGCATCTCGTAAGACCACGCCACAAATAAACATGTCGGGTTTTTACCTTACGATAGCTAAAACACTTTTTATTAAATCCTCTGATATTATAATAGTGTCTATATACAAATACTTATTCAAATAGCCGAAATTGTTACATTCATTAAATTCCAGCTAATAGGTATACAAACAAATACCGTACAAGGCACGTAGGGAAAATGGATTTCCATCAATGACTAGGCACTGGGTACCACCTATCACAGTACCTGGTCTAGATCAGCGTACCGAGGAGTACTCCCACTCCCCTGCAACACAAGGCCAGAACCATCCCTTACTGGATAATTCCGAATAAAATCACCCCACGGTTGGGATCAGCAACTGCACCACTAAGCCGAAATAAAAGGGACATCTAGACAGGGATGACCTTACTCTCCAGTGGGTGCGACCCACGAAGCCTTGCTGCATAACCCCTGATTTTCAGTCATTCCCGGTTGATGAGGCTCGAGGTTAAGCGTTACCTTTCAGCACATATCCCTTAGAATGCCCATCGTCCGCTGACGATGTTCCGAAAGCATTCATCCATACAAGTCCGTCCCGGGTCCGAACGGAACCGAAGGCACTACTCCTACTACATCCATTTTGGAAATATCCTCAGGATTAGTAGCGACTAGCCCTTGCACTTCACTGCTCCATCTTCGACTCCGAACACGTTACATGAAACGTACAAACCGGATCGAAGTGGTTTTCGGGAAAAACTCCCGATCCCGGTCTCTTCGAAACGATCAGCGCATTGGCCAATATTGATAGTCGGTGATTTAACTATCAATTCACATTCACAAGCAACCATCACACAATAAATAATTTTCCAAATTATTTATTAATCTCAAATATCTTCGCAAGATATATTTCCAAATTTTCAAAGCTCATTTGAAAACAATTTCAAAACAGTTTCCGCTTACGGAATACATTTCCCAAATTTTTATTTCCTCTGAAACACCAAGTACAAAATACTTTTTAGATTTTAAAATAATTTAAAAACACTTTACTATAAATATACTTTATAATATTGAAATTTAAAACTACTTTAATACTGTATTAAAATATATACTTTAAGAATATTAAAAATAAAACCACTTTATAAATATAAACTAAATTTCTCTTTAAACATATTACCAAAACACTTTTATATATTTACTACAATAATAGATTTGAACATAAACACTTACTTTAGAATTTAACATTTAGAAATAATCAATTTTCTAAAACATGCTTTTTTAAAAACAAAATTAGAACTTTTAACTTATATTTAAAATTGCTTTGAAAACGTACTTGGCTATCCAAGGAAATACACTTCTCTTCACATCTTTTAAAAATAAATCAACATTTATCTTTAAAACCAATTCATATCCCTTTATAAATTCCCACCTTGGATTTATATTTTCAAATATCCACTGATATTTTATTTTACTTTATAAACCCAGTTTAAAAATTCCAAAATCTCACTTCTCTTTTAAAATTCCAATTTTAAACAACTAAATCAATTTCCAATTGATTTTCCAATTTACTTTTCTTTACTTTGAAATAAATTTCCTTTGCTACTTCATTTATTTCAAAATACATTAACTTTTAGATTTATTTCTTTATTGTGAGTTAAAACTCTTTTAACTGAAAATACCAATTTTAAACTTCCAAAATTCCTTCTTTATCACTTAATTAAATTTAATCTTTGAATTTAAAAATAAATTCTTTATTCTTTCAAATAGTATCACTTAAGCTTTACAACTTAATATTTCCCCTGTTAATTCAAAATCTTCTTATTCCAAATTTGTTAGAATTTTGCAATCACTTCTATTTTATTTTATTTTCAATTCATTATTAATTCATTCCAATTCACTAAAATTATTTCACTTAAAAATTTACTCTTTTATTTCCTTTTCAAAAATTCCATTCTAGAGATTTTGATAACTCAGCATATCCAAATCGGTCCAACCAAACCATAACATCCAATTTCCCATATAATTCATCACAGGATATCAAAAATCAAATCACAGAATATTTAAACAAAATTAAATATTTGAGGAATCCAGTTGGATCCCTCCAACCTGTTTCCCTGCATCCACAGATGTTAGCACAATACCAATTCCACTTCGAGGTGGAATATCACGGTATATGGGTTTTATAAAATATCATTCGCTATTATGCGGCGCATAGGGTCTCATCCGCTATATAATGCGGGAATATCAACTCCAATATATACATATTCCAATATATATATATTGGTATATATACTACTATATATAATATAGCACATCAATCAATGCAATCATCCAATCAATTATTTAAATTTAACCATTTAAATTTAAATCAAAATTCAACCGAGTGAGATTAACTCACCTTTGATATTGATTTGCAATCCACACCAAACTGGCTTGATTTTCCCCCAAGATTTTAGACCTTGACAACATTATAAAGTTATAAATACTCGAACTTATTGAACACTTACTTCCTTTTAGATAAATTTACTAGCTAATTATTTATTTAAATTTTCTTTAAATAAATATTCTTTAGTAACTAAAAATAAACATTTTTACGACTGATTTACTGATCATCCTCAAACACAATTGGAAATGTTTTCCTTCATATTTATGTTTAAACTTAAAACTTGTTTCCTTCCAATCAACAGGATAGATAACAGTAACCAAATAATAACAACTCGGTTATTAACAGCACTCAGATTACAGGTTGAAGATTTACTCATAATCGATTGCGAGATACCAATTTGTCTCCTCCCATCACTACCGAGCATCACCCAACCCCCATCGTTCGAACACTCAGGCTCCTCACCCTCCTTTTCGAACTCGATCGCGACCTCTTCCTTACAACCCAGTCGCGAGAAGCTTCAGGCACCACGAATGAACGAGCCGCCGCTCCAGAAACCCTAGTTCCACTTGACCGCCTCCACGAGACTCCACACGGGTCGCCATCACCCAAAATTCGCCGCGCCGAACCACTCAGCCACCGCGAACTGCCAGAACCAAATCGCGCGCATCCTTCATCTCGTGAGGACAAGATCTCCACGGCCTTCGATTTGAGAAGCGGAAGGGGTAAGGCCGGACGTTATTTGATTCAAATGAGGTAGTCGATTACTGATTTGGGGAAAAGAGTTTCGCGATTCGTAGACTATATTTCACGATTTTTTTATATAGAAGAGGAGAACAATACTCGGCTATCAAATGAAATAGAGGAGGAAACATTGCCTGCTTTGAAAAGGCAGGAGGCGTGCTATTGAAGACAAGGTAGGTAGTAGGGTGGCTACATTGATTTGACATGGAAAGGTGCTGATGTGAAATGAATTTCAGCTGAAGGAAAAGGGTTCGAGGCCAAACCAATCGTATGGAGAAGATAGCATTTTAGATCGAGTTATTATATTAAATTTTGATATGAATTATAGCGCGTTAATATATATCGTACGCTCACTCAACAACTCCAATCACTACGAAATTTGAAATCCGATAATAATACAATATTACGGATCCAATGAAACTAGTTTCGTCGAATTCCGAGACTGTGCCTCGGAAGGCTATTTTTAAATTCAATTTAAACGATATATTTTTAAAACTGAACAAAACTCTTTGAAATTCCATTTTAAAAGTTCTATCATCTTCAGTATTATTAATATGAATTTTACGAGCTTTCAAAATATTTTTAATTAGCTTAGAATACCAGATTTACTATTTTATCCAACTTCAAATAAATTTAATTTAATAATTAAATTACTCAATAAACAGCGATATTTGAAATTTAAGTTAATAATTAATCTCTGAATATTTAAAATTAATTAAATATTCCAATTTCAAATGTACAAAAATTCTGGGTCGTCACAATAGGCCAAGCAGTCCAACTACCTAGGGTCCTCCCTACGACCTCACCACCTCTCATGGTCTACCTTTGACCAAACAGCCATACCAGGTGGAGGTTTCATTTATTAAAATCATTATCAAGTTTTTAGCATCATCGCCGATCGCCCTAATCTAGTGGATATAGTCCTCATAAATAGCCATGCCTATACCAGCTCTAGCAGGGGCAATGCAACTGAAAGAAAAGATGGGTTATCAATTACTATAGAAAAAGCGTTAAATACATAAATTACTAGGCATGCCGAAAGTATGTTTCATGAGGTTCAGATTGATGGTGCTAGCATGAAGAAGAATTGATCTCGATATCCTAACACCATGCTCGGAAGACCAAAGAAGAGGAGGCTTGTTGATCCTTTGAAGATAGCAGTAGTTGCTTGGATTGGTTAAATTACCAAACAACAATTAATAAAATTAAATCACTTCAGAATTTCAATTTAACTAACATCAGAATATTTCAGTATTCGTGAGCGAGTTTAATCACTCACCTTTATTTGAACTGAAATTTTTTCAGATTCAAATAAATTCCAATCCAACTTCATATCGTAGACGACTTTTATACAAATCCAACGCAACTTGTTTCGCTCAAATCCGACCTTGCATGAAAAAGTTATAGATTATTAAATATTTAAATATAATTATAATTAACAAATTTAATTAACTTAAATTTTTAAATTAACCTCACCACTCCTTCATCTCTCCCTCTCGCTCGCGTATACCAGACCGCACGCGCTCATTCCATTTATTCTTTTTCGTTCGTCGATCGTCGCTCGACTAAAGATCACCAGCGCGTCGCGCCACTCGCCTACATCCCCTTCGGACGCACGCATGCAAATCGATGCTTACAAACCCATAAAATCACACGAACTTTAAGCCTAGATCTTGGCGAATTCACATGCTTCCGGCTCGATCCAACTGTTGGATACGTAGAGGAGATCGAGCCTTCCATTTTTTCCTTTAGTGTCGTTCGATTTCATTGAGTGGATTGGAAGATATCAAGGGGTGAAGATTAAATATTTTCGGCCATTGAAATGAATAAACAATGACTGAAGAAATGGAGCTAGGTTTTGCAAAAAATATAACGTTTCAAGTCCTTGCATAGAAAATTTCATGGCACTATTCATCCATGAAATTTTCGAACTCCAAACGAAGCGTACCGCATGGCATTATATATGTATGTTATACCCCTATTCCGAACACAATAGAATATGTATCGGGAGCCAATTCCATCATATTCAGAAGATAGCTTTTCAAAATAAAATTATTTTAATTACAATTTTGAAAATAAATTCTACGCATTTCGAGCTTGCACGATCAAACGATATGTCTGATCGCTACAAAACTTGAAATCCTATGATAATTCACTATTACGGATCCGATGAAACTGGCTTCATTGAAATCCGAGATAGTGCCCAAAAAGACTATTTTTACATGTTAATTAAAACAAGCTATTTTTCAAAATGAATTTATTCACTTTAAATTTAATTTTAAAAGTTAACAATCCTCATTCTTGTTTAAATAAAATTTAAATAGGCTTTGGAAATCATTTTCATTCACATTAAATTCAAGATTCAATTATTTAAATAATTCCTAATATTAAATTTAAACAATTTAATTATCCAATAAATCAGTATATTTAAAATATAAGCTATTTAACTTATAAAAATTAACTTTTAAAACAAATTCAAATAATAAAACAATTACTTCCATTTTACTGGAATTCAACACCAATGCAATCATTATATACATTAAAAGTTATTCATTTCTTACCAAATAAATGTTTTCTTATTTTTGAAATTAATACTTATCAAATAAAATTTCACAAAAATAAACTTATGCTTTTACTTTTAATAACATTCATTCGATTCTCTATTAACTTAACATTGATTATTTCAATTTATGTTATCAACTACTTAAATTTCAATATCATTTAATTTACTTTCTAATATAAGTTATCATCTTTTATCATATTGAATTTTGTTATTTAAAATTTATCCAAGTTCATATCTAATAATTTCATTTATAATCCATTAAATTTTTATTTCTAACCATTTTTGTTCAGTAATTATATTAAATTTAATAATTTAAAATAGTTAGAAATACGGGTCGTTACAGGGTACAAGAATGATCATTAGGGGAAAGTGCCTTGAAAAGTTCTAAATTCCTTTTGTCCTTGGATAAGAGCGGATCTTTCTTCTCAAAATCTACTACCATCTCCTGATAAGTTTCTAAGCATGCTTTTATCTATAGATGTTTATTACACAAATCGTAGCCTTAGCATTGCCAATGGATAATGTATAAGAGGAAGGTTGCAAGACGTACTTCTCCCCATCTCAAACAAGTTTAGTCTAAATGTCCAAGAGTCATTGGATTAGATTGGGGTTATCAACAGAAAGTATTTCGCTTTGCTTGTAGGAAAGAAATAGCAAAATAATAAGATAAAAATAAAAGGACATTTAACAAAATAGTAGACCGAAAGTAGAAAGTAATTTCATTAACAACAGGAGTATAATGGAAAACTTAATAAGGACTAATACAACAAGTTAAAATAAAAACTTATTTCAATACAATTGAACCTTTCTTGTTGGGATGGAGGCTTGAGATAACATTGCGAACTCTCTAAAAAGATGTTGGCAAAATGGTGAAAAAAGCCATAAAACTGGGTTAGGACACTCAAGGGAGTATTGATTGGAGGGAACTTTTGGTAATCCCAATCCGGAATATAAGTAGTGAACTGACGGACAAATCTTGTGCAGTTAATGCCCCACTATAACTCTGCTATATCTCATAGCGGATTTATGCCGCTACGATTTTTCCATATAGCCCCAAATATAGCCTTTCCGCTTTCAGCCCCGCTATTTTCACTATATCTCATTATTTCCGCTATATTCCGCTATATCTTCTTTAAAAGAAATGAATTGAAAAATGACATTTGTATATTATAAAATTATGACATTAATTTTGTTTAATTGAATTTTTAATATATTTTCAGAAATGAAAATGCTCTAATATTCTACTAAATTCAATTATGTTATATAACAGTTTTACGTTTATTTACAGTATATTCGCACATGTTTTTATTTAAAATTATTTATGTGTTAATTATAATTCAATTGAATGTTAATTTTTCATTTAATTACCATTTATATATTTGCAAAAACATTAAGTATGAGTTTTAAATGCTATTTTAGAGTCATCTGCTATATCCCGCTATATCCTCGTTGTATCCCCGCTATGACTTTTTGCACCTCCGCCGCATTGAATCTGCCGAGCGCTTTAACTGCACAGGACAAATCAAGCTTGCCACATAGCAACTTAGCATAGTTAAGATAAGCTTCACTAAAAATATATTCATGTTTTTCTTTTAGGAAGCTTTGGAAGTAAATACAAATGTGATAAAGATTATGAAGGAAACATTACTTCACTAGTGGAGATTTTTCAATTATGGAAGAGGTCTCCCTAAAAGTGCTTTTTAGCCTAACATATTTACTTTAAAAAAATTTGGAAATAGGAGATGAAATAATTTCATTAGAATTTTTTGAGAACTTGCATATAAACAATAAGTCAAAACATATATGAAGTTGGAACAAACAACTATTTTCATTACAAATAGATGCATTGTCTGGTTACATAATGACAATACATATAACGAAAGCTATTAAGGCTCGTGAAGGTATGATCCTTTGAGTTATTCAACATGAATCTATCATGACTTAATTTTACTTTCTTGGGAGGTAACATATCATAGAGATAGGGATGATGTTGGAATGTGGTAAATTACAACATACGCTTGGTAAGGCAGGTATTTCTTGTGGAGTTTTCATATCAAATCTTTCTTGTCGTCACCAAAAATTAAAAAGTTAACTATGGAAAATTTAATATAGACTAGATATAAGTAGTTAAAAGGTTTACCTCAATCTTCTGTAAGAATCCAAAATAGGGTTGTAAGATCTTTATTATCCTTACGATAAGTAGACTGAATAAGTCGTGCTTTATGTGGAGTGGGAGCAAATTCTTGGTTGTGGAAGTCCTTGATGGTTTTTAGCCATTAAAGAAGTTTATTGTACTTATCATTGGCATAATTAAGACCACTGCAAAGTTTCTCCCCTTCTCTATTGATCCTCAAAATTTCAGTTTTACTGTTGTATAACAAATCTCAAAACAGTTCATGTTTTTGTCCAAACCTGGTAGTAAAAATCAACGTTTAAAGAAGTTAAACGATTATAATACACGAGTAAGATAAATTTTGAGAATGTCAGGAAATTTCAGATTACCTAAGGGGCATTTTTAGGAGGTATAGGGTATTTGGAAGCAAAATAAAAAAAATTCATCTTTGAAAGGATAAAGGAGAAATGTAAGTTTCCATAGAAAGGTCTTTGGATTTCCACTGGATGCAATAGAAGTATGTACTTTATCTTGAGAAGAAAAGTTGTTAGGAGGATCTTTTGAAGAAGGATGGTCACTGGTAATAGGGTTGTAAAATTAAGGTAGGAGTCCGGTTTTATGCTCTTCATCATGGTCACTGACTCTGGACTCGACATTATTGTTAGAGTGGTCTCCATTTTCATCCTTTGGAGGGTCATCTCTGGCATTTCCAACACCATCATCATCTTTAACATCATCATTTTTGTCATCATCATCGTCCTCATCTACATCCTTGGAGGAAGACTCGCCGATGACCAAAGATCGCTCAATATCCAACTCATCCTCGCTTTCATCATCAAAGTCCAACACCTCATCCAACTTAGAATTAAGAAGCACGTCAAATTTCATTTTGTATTCATCTCGAGTCCGAGCTAGTGAGGGGAAAGGCAAATCAGGGAAAGTCTTAATGTTATCTTTATATGCATAGAAAGTGTAGCTTATTAGTTTTATGAGTAGGAAGAACTTCCTTAATGAAGGAAGATATTTTATCCTTGGCCTTCTTAAGAGATGCCTTCTTTTCGGTCAACCTAAAATTGTTTTAAATAAAATCTTATTTTATTTAATTTGTTAAAAGAGTTTTATTTAATTGAAATTAATTATATTATTATGAGGTATCAAATACACTCATATGTGTATAGTTCATGTGCAATATGTAAATGATGTACATGGTTAACATATACTTCTATAACTACTAGAATTTACGCTGCAACGGGCGCATTTCTCTTTTATATATGCCTTTTGTTGTCCATAGTTTTATTTAAAGTATACATGTGTGTGTGTTAATTATGTATATTTTAATTAAAATTAATTTTGACTCATTCAATTTAATATACATACATATATATTAAAATCAAAATTAATATTTCAAAAATATAGTTTGACTTAAAAAATTACAAAATCAGATCAAAAGTTTTAAACAAATCTGTGTATAATTTTTGATTAAAATTATATATATTCATGAAATCTATTTCATATTCAAAATATATATAAATATATACAAACATAATTTTAAAAATTATATTTATTTATAAATTTAATAGTATTATTATTTAAATAAATATACATATTAAATTATATTAATTATTTGTTTATGGTCATAAGTTTAATTTTTTTAATAAAGTCGGTATGGATTTTTTATAAATATATATGTATGGATTTATATATTTTAAAATATTTACTAATTATTAATATGCGAAAATAGATTATAGTAATAATTTATTTAAGCCAAAAGTGTGCGTATTGAAATATAGTTTTAAACAATTTAATATATGTAATATATATGTATTTAAAATGTTATAAATTATTTTAGCTAACTAAATAGTTTTAAGAGTTTGAAAACCATTATTTATTTATACAAAATATTATGGACGATATAAAATAATTATAATAATGTTGTAGTGTTTTTCTTAAATCAATTTGAATACTATTAACCCGCCTTTTGAAAAGGCAGTATATAGGCAGACTTAACCCAACAGACTTCATGGTTATCAAGGCCAGTGAGTACAGAGCGACGTTTGTAGGGCTCGGAAATCAGGTGCAGGTAGCTACATGGAGTTGGGATTAAATGGAATTGATAGACATTCAAGGCAGAATGTTCGAAGTATGGAATATGGTTCAACGGATGGAAGGGATCGTCATGGATTGGCTCGTAGAGGAGGGATCGGCATGGTTGGTTCCAGAGGGGTCAATATGCTCCAATGAATGTATATGTGTAGGGATCGGCATAGCTCTTTAGGGATCGGTATGGCTTGATGAGGATCGACATGGAATGGAAGAACCATAGGGCTCGGCATAGCTTTGTAGCATAGAAAGGATCGGCGTAGTTTCATGAAGAAGGAGAGATCGGCACACCTTAATGAAGTAGGAGGGATCAGTGTAGTTTCGTGAAGAAGGAGGGATCGACATAACATTGTGTAAGATGAAGGATCGGCATAACTCAGTAGAATAAGAAGGGTCAGCATGACTTAGTGGCATCAGAGGGATCGGTATTACATTATGGAATCCAAGGGACGAGCATAATTAAACAATCATGGATCCGCATATGTAGAAAGGCATAGATCGGCACACTTGAGTTGGTCATGAGGAATCAATATGATCCATTGGAAGGGTTCGACAAAGATATCCTCATCTCGCATTCATCAATCAATAACTCAAGCTCCTTTGGTCCAAATGAGATGAGAATTGAAGGGCTAACATATTTCATCATGAAGAATCCACCATAGGAATCGTTGCCCAAAAATCAACAAAAAAGGGATCGGTACCGATCCCTCCTCATGGAGATTCGGGCCTAGCAACCCCTATGGTGTACCCATATGGATAAGGAGGCTCTATAGCCAAAGTTTCACCTATAAATATAATAGGCATGGCTTCAGAAAAGCGAAGCTTCATTCTGCTTCTCTTTATCTTCTACCTAGGCTAGAATCTGCCATTTTTATTCCTGAATTTCACGTATTTGTAACTGCAATCAGCAGTATAAGCTAATAAAAGGAAAATCTTTAGAGTGGACGTAGGCCAGAGTTAGTTGAACCACTATAAATCTGTGTCTCTATTTACTTGCTTTTTGATTCTTTTAATTTTATTCTTCATTTATTTCTCTTCACATTTATGTGGTTGGACTGGATATTGGTGCTTTCACACTATTGGGTGTTTGTGACCGATTTTTGGCGCAAACAAATACACTTGTTAAGTTGGACAATACTTGCACATAAAAAATCGTTTATGGGATCTAATCTACACTATCATGATGAAATATATACAATCGAAATTAGGATTGGATAATTATCTGAAGAAATGACCTAAGATTCACACCTTGAATGAATGAAAGTCTCCTATATTCTGAAAGTGTGTATGGATCGTGTATTTATATCTTAATATGCAAGTGTAATAAAAAGCTAACTTATAACTACTGGAGTAAAGTAAATAAAAGTAAAGAAACAATCACACCAGAATTTTTATACTGGTTCGGACCTCTCGTCCTACGTTCAGTCCCGAAGTTCTCCTTCGGCTTTAAACTAGTACACAACCCTCGCTTTGTGCGGAGGTATAGGCCTAATACGGAAAGTCTTTTCTTGATAAGTATGTGTTCTTAGTAACACTGATTTTGACTGCACAGTACAAATCTTCCTATAATCTCCTTTGAGTAGTATGTTTATGTGAGGCTTTGTTTTTAGGAGAAATAATAATGGTGTATTGATTACTTTTAGAAATCAAAGTATGCAAAGAGTAAAGATAAAGGGATTCAGAAAATTCAAGTGATTTTGTTTCTCAAAATCTTTACATATTTATAAGTGTTAAAGAGTTTTCTTGAGGAGTAACATCCTTTAGAATGTTCTATTTCAGTATAAGGGTTGCAATCTTTGAGGAAGAAGAGATGTAGTGAAAGGATATGGATGCAACCATTAGAATGAAGTAAATGGCTATTCATAGTTTTAGCCCATTGCCTAGTTCAGACGTCTTGGATAAAGTTCAGACGTCTGTCTGGTTATATATTTTTTAAACAGTGACCTTAGTCAGACGTCTGTCTGGTTATATATTATTTTAACCAGAGAACTCAGTCAGACGTCTGACTTTTATGAACAGACGTCTGATGTCTGTGTACTTCTAAGTTGTTTGAAATTGTGAAAAAATTGTAAAAACTTTGATGTGTAATTTTGTGTACTACTAAAGGAGATTTTACAAACCATCTATCTATGACTATAACATACTATAAAAGCTTCTCTAATACCAATGACTATTTTCTTCTACTATTTGTCTTCAAGTCATGATATTGTGAATTCTCGAAGCATTTACCTGCAAATAGATGGAATATATTGTATGTGTATGATTGTATAGTTGTTATCATGGAAACCATAGAATAGAGGCTCTAATATTCTTCCTCTTTTTGATGATGACAACTATACAGTCACTTATCAAATAAGCATATAACTCCCCCTGAATATGATTCCTTCCCCAATATACATGTAATATGATATCTCTCCCCCTTTGGCATTATAAAAAAGAGATATATAAGTAATGAAATTTGGAAGAAACATAAAGAACACAAGTTTGCATAGAGTCACAAAGCCACATACAATATTAGACATAGTCATACAAAAAATTGTTATCAAGAAGTCATACAGAAATACATAAGACATACTATTATGAAAATAGAATATAACTCACTAATAGTTGAAGTAACCCCAGAAATTAGAGGAATTTTCATCATATTCGTTGCGTTGCCACTGAGATTGATCATCGTATTCCTCGTCTTCTCGAATAGAGAGACCCTGAAATGATGTGTAATGACTGTAGTGTGGAGGGTTTTGTGGAGGCCAGGATATATCTTCTCTTTCTTCGGTATCAATGTTTATTGTGTCTTATCAGGACAAGATTGTGGTGCTGGCTTACTTGAAGGTCCCGGTTGAAACACCTGTGGTGGTGGTGTCGGGGATGGAGAAGATGAAGACCGCGAAGAGGAACGACCCCTTACCTTTCTCATGACTTTCCCTAAAGTGGAAACGACCTTTTCTAATGTTTTTTCTACTTTGGTCATTCTAGTAGAAAATGATCATTCTAAGTGAGAGATCTTTTTATCTAATGCCTTTTGGTTTAAGGAGAGGAGACGTTGGTTTTGAAGGGCAACATCTCAATGTTCTCCCCTTTCCCAGCTGCAATTCTGGCTTCTTGAATCTCTGAATCAGAGTAATACTCTGTACGTTCAGTAGGTCCTGTAGATTGGGAAGGTTGAGTTGGAGTATGTTGTTGTTGTTATTGTGGCTGTTGATACTGTGAGAAAGGTGTTATTGTTGGTGGATTTTCAAGAAGATGCATCAAAGATAAAAATCGGGTTCCACTATCTTTCACTGCAATTTCTTCATATTAAGAAAGATATGAAGGGATGCCAAATGATCGTAGAATTATCATGATACATGGAGCATAATGATGCTTCGACGTTGAGGCGTCCAAAAGCTTTTAGTTTGCTCAAAAATATATTATGTGTGTATGATTATATAGTTGTTGTCATAGAACCATAAAATAGAGGTTCTAACATATTCGATTGAATTGGCCTTCGCGTTTGCCACAATTTAGAGACGAACAATTTTTTTTTGATTTTTTGCTCAAAATATTTTTGGCAGTGGCCTTTAAAACTCATGGCTATAATGAGGAATGAGATGGAGCAAAAATTAATGATGTATGAAGTGATTTAAGTGGAATTAAGAAGTGGTAAAAGAAGAGAAAATATCTCCTTCTTTTACTTATTCTCTTGTTACCTTTTCCAAAACAATTTTAAACACTTTAATCTCCCTCCCTTGCACCCTATGGCCAGCCATGTATTAGGCCTAAATGGGCTTTTAAAAACTCCTAAGCCCATTTAGTGAATAATCGATTTAAATCAAATTTAAATATTCATTAATATCGTATATCGATATGCATATATATAATTTTATATACGCATATTATTAAATACTAATAGCATTAAAAAATCAAATGAAATTTAATAATTAACATTTCATAAATATTAATTAATTTATAAAAAATTTAAATTAATTAAATCGTGTGGTATATCAGAGCATTCATCATTACAATTATACGACTCAAAGGTGTAAATTCAATCAACAATTAATATCGAACAATTAAAGTATTAATGTTCAAACTTCACTTTAGCTAGTGGCGTGACAGTTTGGCCAAATTTATCACTTACATATAGTTTTGGTATAATCCAAATTTATTATTTTAAGCGGTTCCTAGTAGTAACGATTATTAAAACTATATCACTTTAGGAGTTATGGAATATGGTTTTGGTCAAAATTCCAATATCATCCACATTCAACTCAGTTAGTTTCAACACAAAGTCCTTGGTTTAATAATAATTATTATTATTAAACGTTCTTCTCTGGCTAGAGACTTTGACTTTAAGTTGACTATAGTTAACCGTGATACTAGCCTTATATAACTTAGGAGACATTCTCTATTGAATAATGTTTAACTTCCAATGCATTAAATCAGACCCAATTATAGTCGCTCAATAGTCTACATGCCATGATTTAACTGTAATTAAAGTGGAGTTTCCTCATTGAAGTTTAACGGTATTCTCAAGTCGAGAGAACTATGTAACATCGTCACTTCGAGGTTCTATATTTGACATTAGTTATATTAACTAATAGAAAACTCTCGAGTGAGTTATTCCATAGTTATCCAATAACTATGAGTACGTAACTCCTTGGTGCCCTCAGTAGTCGTGAGGGATACACTGCCCAACATTTGGAGAACATCGCGTACTCTAGTCTCATTGGATGTATCAATATCGTGTGTTGAAACATTTAAAGCATGCATATTTAAAATAATATGTTATTTTTAATGTGATAAATTTCTCATGATTACAACACATTATAATTACTATCACATAATATATCATTTAAGGATTTTCTATTTAACATAATTAAATTAGATAATTAATTAACATATCATAATATGACAAGTATATAATAGAAAGAAAAACACCTTTTATTCCAAACGAGATTTTATAATAAAGTTAATAATTACAAAATTACAAATTTCCCTTAGGGCATACCCCTAACTCTATGAATCTCCCACTTGTAATTACGACCAATTGTAAAATTTCATTCCCATCCTTTCGATCTGTTTGTTGAGAACTGATCGAGCTAGGCCCTTCATGAATGGATCTGCTACGTTGTCCTCGGTATTTACTCTATCAATCACAACTTCTTTATTAGTGATAAACTCTCTAATAAGGTAAATCTTTTGAATAATGTGCCTTGATTTCTTGTGAGCTCCTAGTTATTTTGTAATTTACATTGCAACATTGTTGTCACAAAACAACGTCATTGGATTCTCAATGTTTGGCATCACTCCTAGTTTGACCAAAAATTTGCGTATCTAGACCTCTTCTTTAACTGCTTCGTTAAGGGTAATGTATTCGACCATCATTGTTGAATTGACTACCATTTCCTACTTGGAACTTTTCCAACCAACAACCCCACTATTCAATGTAGAAACATAACCAGATACAGATCTACTGTCATTGATATTACTATGAAAGCTGGAACATGTATACCCTTCATAAGGAGGTCTTTATTCCTGAATATGAGGTATAAGTCTTTAGTTTTCTAAAACACTTAAGAATACATTTTATAGTTGTCCAATATTTCTCACCAGGATTAGACGCATCCAAATGCATGAACCACATTCGGTCTAGTACATAGCATAACATACATTATAGAACCGACTGTAGATACATACAGTATCCTCTTTATATGCTCCTTCTCATCATCAGTATAAGGAGTGTCATTCTTAAAAAAGATGATTCTAGATCATGTCAAAACATTTCTACGCTTGAAATTCTCCATACTAAATCTTTTCAGTATGGTATTTATATACAGGGATTGGGATAATCCGGGCAACCACTTGGATCTCTATAGTTCTTAACACTAAGTATGTAGGCTGCTTCTTCCAAATCTTTCATGGAGAAGTTTCTGAATAACCACGCTTTCATTGATTTCAACAATGGTATGTCATTACCAATCAGGAGTAGGTCATCGATGTACATGAATCTGAACACCATAACGCTTTTCTTTTCTTTCCGATATACGCATGTTTCCTCTGTATTCTGATAAAAACTAAACTATTTGATTACTTTATCAAAACAGTTATTCCAACTCATTGAAGCTTATTTAAAACCATTAATTAATCTTTACAATTTGCAAGCCTTACCCTAGCTCCCACTGACATCGAAACCCTCAGATTATGACATGTAAATAGTCCTTTCTAAACTGCCATTTAGAAATGTTATTTTCACGTTCATTTTCCATATTTCACAGTCATAGAACGTGGTGATGACAAGCATTATCCGAATGGACTTAAACATGACTATGTGTGAAATTGTTTCATCATAATCAACACCTTGAATTTGATGAAACCATTTCGGAACTTGCCTTGCTTTATAAGTCTCTATATGTCCATCTGCATGTAGTTTTGTTTTAAAATCTCTTTGAAGCCGATGAGTTTTATTCCTTCGGGTATATCAGTCAAAATCCATATATTATTGTCATAAATGGAATCCATCTTATATTTCATACCTTCAAGCTAAAGTGCAAAGACTTTACCCTGCAGTGCTTGTTGGAATGAGAGAAGAGTATCGTCTTCTAAGACACAGTCCTCTTTTTTGCAATCCATGAGAAAACCATAGTACCATTTTGGTGCGTGAGATTCCCCAGTAGACCTTCTAATAGGTTGTGTCGTATACTGGTGAAATTGATTCTTCCACTAGCTCGGCCTCTGTGTTAATTTCTCGGATCTTATCCAAGTATACAACATCGTTTTGTTAATTTCTTTTGATAGAAATTCCTTTTCTAAAAAGACAGCATACCGAGAAACAACAACCGTTTGTTCCTTGGTACTGTAGAAAATATATCTCATTGAATTCTTAGGATATCCTATAAATTTACACAATGTCGATCTTGCCTAGAGTTTATTGGGCCAAGATTCTTAACATATGTTGGACAACTCCACATCTTCAAATACTCGAGTTGTGTTTTCTTCCCATACCACATCTCATATAAGGTCTTAGGCATAGATTTAGTAGGCATCAAATTCAACATATGCACCACGGTTTTCAACGCATATCCCCGATAAGAAAGAGATCAGTTCTACTCATCATTAAATGAATCATATCTACTAAGGTTTGATTTCTTCTTTTCGAAATAATTATGTTGCAGAGTACATAGTGGAGTAAACTAAGAGATAATCCCATTATATTCAAAGTACTGTTGGAGCTCTTGTCTAACATACTCACTGTCTTGATCAGATCGAAGTATTTTAATCTTATGGTTCGTTTGATTTTCAGCCTCAGTCTTATACTCTTTAAATTTCTCACAGATATCAGATTTATTCTTTATACGATTACATATCCTAGTCTCGAAAAATCATCAGTAAAAGTTATAAAGTAAGTGAATTATCCTTTATTACTGTAAGCATTGGAACATATGCACTAGTATGTACGAGATCCAAGAGTCCATCAATTCTTTCATTACTCCAACGAAGGGCAACCTGGTCATTTTTCCATCGAAACACGACTTACATGTGTCTAACGATTCACAATCAATTGATGCTAGAAAGCCTTCAGCTTTAAGTTTATGCAGTCTTTTAACACTAATATGACCTACCTAAAGTGTCATACGTAACTATGATTACTGTCAATAGAATATTTATTACCGTTAATAAAAAAAGTCGTCTGCTTCGGACACGACAGACACAAATGGTTATAAACGGCTCGAAGTGAACGGTTCACATGAGCAGAGAATATTCGTGGGTCCCACATCTGAGGAGTTAGGCGTGACTCCAACGGTTACCGAGCATCTTATTACGCGAATGCTACCTTACTTTTAAACTTAATATCCGTAAAACTCTTCTCAAAAACAAGTTTCACGAAACACCACTGTTAATGATTTCAGTGCAAATATGCATTTTAAACTACGTATATTTTCAATTAGATCCGTAAATATTTACCATTTAAAATGCAAATCTATTATCTATAATAGAAAATAGGAAACCACTCCTGCTGAGTTGGACAACCTGAAATCAGTCCTTCCTACCCTTCTACTCATTTCCGCTTCTTTTTTTAAATTTTTTTTTCCCGTTTTCCCTCGACCTGTTCGAAATAGTTCCTTTTTTATGCATTTTTTTCCTTCACTTCCCTTCTAGTCGCTCACCCCATCTTCCCCCCACGTTTTCTTTCCTCTCCCACTCTCTCCCCTCAAATTCTCTTCCAGCCATCATTCCCATTATTATACCCTAATTTTAATTTTTCCATCTCTTTACTCCTGCTGTTCCCCCGTTCTCTACTCATTTTCCAACCTTCATTCAAAGACTCCGTTGTTCCTTCTTCTCCCGTCCCTACAGCTCTCCCTCCACTTCCTTCCGTTCCTCCACTTTTTCCACCACCGCCGGCTACTGTTACTCTCCTCATATATTCCTATTGCCAATAATAAGTTTTCGGGTACCTAAATCCTTTGTTCGGTATTCTTCCAATCAGAAGTGGCGACAAATTAGGTATTAAACTCCTAACTGTGTGAATTTCTTTTTTCTATCGCTGTTGAATCCTTGGTTCGCGTATAAACTGGTATACTGATTGTTTACATTTTGTAACTGTAGTGCAGAATTAAACTGTACCCAATTTACTTGATTTTTTAAACCAAACTGGGTGTATGTCCTTAATAAAAAACTAAATTTTAGCTAATTTATTTGATTTTCTTATAAACAGTTGGTGAGCAAGTTCAATTTAAGTTATGTTTTACTCAAACATTCAATACATGCTAAAATTTTACTCCCAATTTGCTTACTATTACAGTGTTAAATCATGAGTTTTCAGGTTGTGCTTTTAAGTTTAAACATATGATTTGTTACATTCCATGACACTATCATAATTGACTAAGAAAGTCAGTAGTACTAAACATCAGTTCTTGCATCATGTCTTCCCAAATTTGACCTTGACCCTACATTTTGAATTTAAGGCAACATCATTGAGTAATCATGGTTTATGCTACTGCAATTTCTCATTTACCGTTTTATACAAACTGTACTAATTTGTATATCTGTTCGCTCCTTACTTCACCTTAATGGATCTTACAAACTGTGGATGGTAAACTATCCACCCTCTTTGGTTGGATTCTCATATAAAACATGTCTACTACTACGAACATTATATAGAGTACAAATGCTTTTTTCCCCTGTTTATTATCTTAGCTTTATGAACTAGGGAAGATAGAAATTAGCGACAGACATTTCTTTTTTGCCTTCTACACAACAAATTTACCTATCTTTAATGTGATTAGTTTGATTAATTGCCGTGATTGCCAGATGGTTGTCAATCATTATATGCTCAGTACTGCAAAAATTCATGTAAAATGTATGTTGTATATTGTAAGTTACCTTTTGTATTATGAAAAACCTGATAATATCTATTTTCACAATTGATTGTAACTGCCAGACAGATGAAGCTGCATATAAAGTTACAAGTTCCAAAGTTGTTTTTCTTATGTTCGTATATGAGATATGTGGATAATTATTTCTGCTGTTTGATGCAAGTTTGGATTCGTATGTGATGATTTGTTTTTTGGTATATTATTTTGTTAAATTTAGTCTTTGGCTTTCATGAAGCCACTAGAAGTCATATTATGGACTTGGGTTGTTGTAAAAGATCAAGTCCGAGTATTTGTATACGTTGAAATTACTTTATTGCATCCGTAGCAACATAAACACTGACTGTGAACTGTTGCTGCTTTATTCAAAATGTTTTGTATGTCACATCCAGTGTTACCTTCCTATTTTTTAAATCTGTAGACTAATACACAGAAGTGCATCGTTCACTCATTTTTATTTACTTCTTTCTCCGAATAAATCTTGATCGCATTGAGAGCACTTAATTAGTTTATCCACAGGAGTTACCCCATTTAAATATTTTCTTACAGCCACTTTAATTTTGTATGCTAAGTTTTTGTCGAATATTAATGTTAGCGTTACAAGATGGCTGAAAGCATGTTACCTGTAAGATTTACCATATACTGTGTGCCCCATATCACCTGAGCTTTTACATCTCTTACTACTGTCAACTAGCTATGTTTTGGGTATTCCACCAAATGTCAACCAAATAGAATATAAAATGTGTTGCAGAATTATCATATACTTATAAGCTTTACCCTGCATTATGTAATAGCTTAACACTAAGAATAATACATTTAATACATAGATGGTGCATTCTGTAAATGAACTCCAAATATCAGTCAAAATGTGATTTACTGCATTGCATGGGACTTACAAGTTGTCGACAGTTTAGTTTAACAAGAATAGCATTTCAGAGCTCATGCTAGCTGAGCATATTATAGTTTTACAGTGATTGGTTAGGTTGATATCTTAATGTCGCTGATGTAAAAACTTTGGAGTTTTGTGGTAGTTGTGTCATCTTTGTATTTCTACCTGATGATATGTTATACAGCTTATGAGTATTTGATATATCAAAGCTTTTAACAAGTTGAAAGAATTTGTACTATTATACTACCGCCCTTACTACATACTTTTGTAAAGTGTTACAATTTTCCTTGAAGATAATGTGCAACTATACCTTATGTCATAACAGCATTGTACTGTATTCTTATTTTGTTAAACAACGATACAGTATATAACAGGTTTTGACTATCCAAAATTATTTTCCAAATACAAACATACAGATATTGTTTTTTCAAATATTTGTTTGTGCATGTTTCTATATATTCATTAGTTTCATATATACATATGAACACATATCGTTAATAACTGAATTTGTAATGTATTTTTACGAGCAAGTTTTTATAGATTATACGCGTATAATGTTATCTCTGTTCTCAATATGAATGATGTCTCGGGAAAAACTGTATTTAAACTATGTTATGGTTTTATATTGTCGTTTACTAGCAAGTCACATTTTACTTGCCCTCCTAAACAAAGATCTCAAATTATTACTTCATTCCTGGTGTTGTTAACCTAATTGATGGCTAATGTATTTATAGGTAAATTCACCACATCCTAAAAACTTTAAATGTTGGTATATACTACTCATAATGTCATCGAATCCACAGCTGTGAAACATGGATAACTTATTACATAGTGTTGCATATAAATGAAATGACTAAATGTTGTCCTATTAACTGACAATCACATTTACTTATTCTACAACTACTACTTATCAAAATAGTGCACTAAAGGTGGAAAACAAGATTTTCTTAAATGTTAAGTCGTTGATGCTACATTTTGCTTCCACAACTTACTAGCATGTTATTATACAAACAACCCTATATTTATTTTCACAGTTGACTGTTAATGGTTTTGGTTTATTCTATTGTGTTAGTTGTTTTATATAACTTTGGCAAAAATAGGGAAGCCCTACGGTATATCCTTCATTTAATAATTGTTATGTTAATTGTTTCACAAGTAATTCGTATATTCTTCCACCCAAGTAGCGGACTGTATTCATTGTAGACAGTACGAAGTATTGTGATCTATATGTAATTGGCATTATGTCTGTTAATCGACTGTGGCAACATGTTTAGGGTAAACTGGCTTTTTCCATTGACTGAACTGTGTTTACGATGAACCAGTACTTACTTTTTTAATATTGGGAGTAAGTAAATACCGTGCATTCTTTGTTCTGTGGTAGTTTGTGAAACTGGAAAATAAAATATAGAAATTTATGATCAACCACACCGATCGGCTGGTAAGAGGAATAAAAATAAGTACCTGTGATTTTTTATTTTTCGCGTACATTACAAATTCACTTGAAAGTATTTGTTTCCTTTGGCAATAAATTTGTTTGCCAACATATCAGTAAGCATTGATTTTATTTATCATACGACATAAACTGTGAAAAAATTATGCATCTTCCACTTTACAATTACACTCCACTTTCTAAACAATTATTACCACTACGACATGCATCTTTCCCGCACAATACTGGATATGTCCTAAATTTCATATTTACTGTTATTTGTTATTCCTGAGTTGACCGTTAACTGTTATGTAATATGCAGTCACAAATGGACGAAATGAAGGTATTATATGAGCTACGACGGAGCATGAACATTTTTATTTTACATGATGGCCTAAAAGCTCAGGTAAAATTTTGTTTACATTTAACATATGACCATGGCATCTTTTGCAGACTCTTAACTATTTTAAAATATATGAATTAATTCCTAATCTATAAACGAATTAGAAGACGTTGTCAATGATTGGTATTGCTTGCACGGTATCCATAATCTATAAATGAATTAGAAGACGTTATCAATAATTCAGTCCTCCTGTGCACAATTGGTAGAAAATGAGTGTAGTTTCGATGCCTCTGCCTAAGATACGACTTTTACTCTGTCAACTACTGTGACAAATTTAATTTAGACCGGAAACTGTTAAATTTGAGTACGTTCAGATTTGTCAGATTAATATTGAACCAACTGAGCTATATCTTCAGATATACACAACTAAATGAATTTGATCAAGTTGAAAATGTTATTATTAAAACTCCTGAACTTATGCCACTGCTTGAAAGTGTTTGTTTCCTTTGGCAATAAATTTGTTTGCCAACATATCAGTAAGCATTGATTTATTTATCATACGACATAAACTGTGAAAAAATAAAACTTTTACTGGTTAAATAATGGAAGCAGAATTGATAAATGATGTGAAACAACATACATTTTATGGTTATTATATGACCAAAGTCCAAACCTCCCATATTTCTTTGAGATTTTACATTGTGTTTGGCGGCTTCACTTGACGCTGAACATGAGTACCGTTCATTTAACACATTTTCCATTGCCAATTCATTTGCTGTTTAAGAAAAAAACAATTTGTTCCTGCTAATGGGCTGCAATACCAACAAAAAGTTGTTTCTTATAGTACATACGCAAACAACATATCATCTTATATCACTTTCTCTGCAGATGCATTTAGATAGCATCACATCTCTTCCCTGAACACTGATTCCTACCCTATACAAATTTGATTGTTTGCGACCATCTTCAGTTAGGTTAAATTTATATTAACTTTATACGCACAACTGTTTTCGCTATGATCAGCTAAGGCAATATACTTTCTTCAATTTCAGGTATTACTCTGACAACTTGCTATTGAATATTCCCACCTTTAGTTCATCGTGATTAGCTCTGACACTTCCGATTCAGTTACCTGCTATAATCAGTATGCTATAGAAATTTCATTTCCCTTCCTATTAATTACTGTTATCATCTGCCTTATACATTGAAGTGGTTAATGTTATTTAATTTTGATTTAAAGCCTACAAATTAATAGTCTCACTTAGTTTGAAAACAAACATTTTCAGTCTAAAGCTGACAGTACACATGATCCACTTGCATTTACCACTATTATATACTACGCGAATTTAATCTTCTATTATATGCTATGCAAATTTACCACTATTATATTCTGCAAATGACAAATTTAGATGTTATCAAAGTACACCGACAAAATCAGCGTGCATTTATTTCACTCTTTCTACACACAAATATTTCCATCACAGTGGAAATAAGTATGAATTATCATTGCTATTTGCATTACCTTTTATTTGTACATAATAATTTTGAAACACAATTTCAGGCTTCAATAAATAACAGCAATCTTAGTAACTACAAAGTTAGGTTGGCTCAATGCATTTAACAAAATGGATCGACTAGAAGAATACATTTCCACCCATCAGTTCCAACTTAAACACAATATTCCTTGGTAGAATTTAAGTGCTTTAAAATATATAAATTAATTCACTCTAAAAACTTTCGCTATGACCAGCTATATTTTTTCCCCATGTTAATTTTTTCGCGTTGATTGAATATCGTTAGGTTTTCTAATTTGGACAACAATTTCACTCAGAATTACAATTTTTCTATACATTTTTACAAAATTGTATCCAAAGCCATTTCCGCTACACACTACCATTGTTTTTGTGATCAGTTTTCTATCTGTAACATTGGTTGTTTTATGTCTACAGATTGTGTATTTTGGATAATAGCTATCCTATGTTTCTGGCATAAGACCTGAACATTACTAACATCAGGGAGAAGGTTTTCTCATATGAAAATGACAACTATCGTCAATTGGTAACTACACATACACACCTTTTATCCATTTTTCTGCTTGCATCTATTAACTGTTTGTTTGTATAGGTTGATATTGGAAGGAAAAAGAGTCACATGATATGCCAGGTTCAGCTGATTTGATTCACTGCCTGTTCCTTTGACTTTTTTTACTATAAACCCTTCCTCATGCAACACCTATCTGTGCAGCAACCATAGAGAAGATTCGGTACACATTTTGTCCCTACCGGAAAAACAGATAAGAGCAGGTGAGTCCTACTCTGTACTTTTTCTACCTACTTCGTGATGACATAACTGTCGTCTGTTTGACTGTTTGTTATTACAATATGCAGATTGAACCAGCATTTTAGGTATTCGCACTTAAAGCATAGGCGGCACAAGTACTTTCAAGGTAATTAATCTACTCCTTATTACTATATGATATAGTGTTGACCTTGATAGCCCAATGTCTTTAGGTATTCTAATTTGGACAAAATCTGTTGTCTTTTTGTTCACCAACCTGAATGTTACCGATGATACGGAGAACAATTTCTAATTTGCACGATCACAATTGTCGTCGATTGGTAAGTAAACCTACACCCTTTCAATACTTTTCTACAAAAATCTAATAGATCTTCCCCCTTTCGTTATAACCAACAAATTAAGTTTACTACGTCCACTCAACCCTACTACCTACTCACTGCCATCACATGATTATTCTCTTTTGTGATATATAACTAATATTTTTGTTTGTTCTGCCTTCACCCACATACAGCTAGACCATTGTACATGATTTACAACCTTACTGTTACGCAATATCTTCATTGCCTTTACTAACAGTAGCATAGATACACTGTTGATCTATACTTTTACATTCTTTATTTTACTATCTGCAGCATTGTCGACTGTTCCGTGCAAAACGAAGATTGATATTGAGGGAAAAAAGAGTCAGACAACATGCCTACAGAACCTGGTTTGATTGCACAGCTTGCTCCTATAACTCTCTTACTATTGGTTTATCTGACTGCAAAAGCTATCTATGCAAAATTCATAGAGAACCTTGGTACCAATTTTCTGCCTACTAGAGAAACATAAAAGAGCAGGCGAGTATTACTTTCTTCTTTTCCTCGCTTCTACTGGATGACTATGTTATATTTGACTGTCTGCTTTTGTAGTCTGCAGAGTGAACCGCCATTTTAGGTACTCACATATCAAACATCGACGACATAGGAACTCTCCAGGTATTTTATCCTCGACTACTTATAGTACATAACCATGTACGTTGTAATTTTTTATGTCTGTATGTGCAATATTCAAGTTCGATAACATGGAACACCGTACTTACCCTTTTTGACAGACTGATCTACGTTCATGTTCAACATGTTATTAGTGCTATAGCGTATGGAACAATAGCATACCTTGCATTATGTGTTCAATCATAGTTCATGTAATAGTACCATTTATCTATGAAAATTACTGAACAATAGTGATTGGCTGTTGGGATAAAAAAATATATTACTTTCTGAATGTTTATTTATCACTTACTATACATTTTCATTTTCAAACAAAAAAGCCCTAACTATTTTTCTCCATGTCGCTTAGCAGGTGATCCTACGATGATTGTATGCCCTAAATTGTCCATCCCTTCTTTTGATTACGGCTCCATTAACTTTCACCCTCATTGTCAGGATCGTGTTTATTTGCAAACAAGTTCTTCCATTGGTGGGCATCTAACAGTTCGTATGTTGAGCCTGTGGTTACTTTACTGCTTTCTTTTCTGTTGTTTCTACCCTATGCTAAATGTAATATTTCTGTTTTAGGAAAAATGTTTTCTGCGCAAAACCTAGGGCCTCCTGCCTGTACATGCAGCCATTGTGGTGCATTTTTGTGGTTTCACGAAAGGGTTAAAAAAGGAAGTACGATTTCTAATCCCTTATTCTCTATTTGCTGCCGAAAAGGAAAAGTTCAACTCCTATTATATCAGGCCTGCCCATAATATTTGATGAATTTAGTACGATACAACAGGGGCCAACGTTGTAGGAAGTTCAGGGCGAACATTCGAACTTACAACTCGATATTTGCTTTCACATCAATGGGTGGGCACGTTGATAATTCTATAAACAACGGTCGATCAGCATACATTTTTCGTATAAACGGTCAAAATTACCACAGAGTAGGATCGTTGTTGCCCACGACCGGTAAACCTAAATTTGCGCAACTATATTTTTATGACACTGAAAACGAAGTTGAGAATAGGTTAACAGCGCATGGTGCGAATGCAAAAGATAGACTGGATGTAGAAATTGTTAATAGTTTAATACGCATGTTTGACCAATGCAATGTGCTAGCGCAAGTTCTCAGAATGACAAGGGATCGATTTCATAACACCGAATACCAACCAATATGTTTGACGCTGTGTGAGAGAAGATATAGGGATGGTAGACAGTATATTCTTCCCACTTCATCCGAGATTGCGGCATTAACTGACATTGCAAATGTGGACTCCTGTGGGCACGGAGACATTATTATAGAGGAGCGAAGCGGTTTATTAAAGTGAATAAATGAGAAGCATCCTTCTTTTATGGCTATGCAGTATCCAATTTTATTTCCGCATGGTGAAGATGGTTTTCGACCTGATATACAGTATAGGGCTTGTGATAACAGTAGAGAAATGAAGCGGTAGACGGTTACAATGCGGGAGTACTATGCTTATCGACTTGACCACAGAAACGAAGATGGATCTATATTGTTGATGGGTGGACGACTTTTCCAGCAGTTTATTGTTGATGCATATACATGTATTGAAGAAGACAGGTTATCATGGGTAAGAGGTCATCAGGGCAAGCTAAGATGTGAAGTTTATAGTGGTTTGCATGATGCGATAGGCATTGGTGACACATCTGCATATTGCATAGGGAAAAAGATTATACTACCATCTTCTTTCACCGGTGGTCCTAGGTATATAGTGCAAAACTATCAGGACGCAATGGCAATTTGTCGGTGGGCTGGTTCTCCTAATTATTTTTTAACATTTACCTGTAATCCAAAATGGCCAGAAATTGAAAGTGCGTTGGAACTTATTCCAGGTCAGCGAACGGAAGACAGACCTGATATAGTTTCCCGTGTGTTTCATGTAAAGACCCAATATTTTCAACCATTCGCATCCGCACATGTCGGACTTGAATTGCTCAAAATACCGCGTTGTAAATAAAATTTGGCAAATCTCAGAATATACAGTAAATAAATATAATCACAGATCACAGACAGAGTAAGAAGTGCAGCGAAAGAAAAAAGAAATAGTAGTTCATGAAGCTACTATGTAAATATATCAGAGTTAAATAAGATACAACAGAAGAAATAAAGTACAACAGAAGTTTCAATATGATAACCAAGTACAAGCTGAATAGAACAACCGAACTAAGATAGATAAAACTAGATAAGCAGATAATCTCCAGCGATTCCAATCTCCAGAAAGTGGAATCCAAATCTGTGAATACTCAGGCTGACCCGAGCGTAAATAAAAATACAAACACTCGAGTCAGGACATACATACTTATACAATGTAAACCAACTCAAGTGAACTGTAATAAAGGTACAAGTAACTTAAAGGATGCTTGGAATCGCCCATCCTCTAAGGATCCATTAAACTATTTACTATGTAGTAATATTCGCTATTATAATAATGTCTAATATAAAATAAACATACTTTTAAATAGCATTAGGGCTTTACATTTTCCACCTTAACACGTAATAGTCCCAGTAGTCTATCCAGTATTAGCATACTCCCAAAATGGGGGTTACCCTCGATACTCCACAGGCTACGGGAGAAATCATAACTCGTAGTAAAGCTCGATATGGTAAGTGACACGGCACAACTAGGCAATGCCAGGGTAGATATACCAATTACGCATCCGGGCTGGTGGTGACGCATAGCAGCCACTACCGCCCACCTCGAACAACACTCCCAAATCAAGGGGTGCACCCAATCAATCACAAAGTAATAGAATGGTATCGAAGAAGTGTGTCTGATCAGAGGTGCTACCTCCTTGGCCCGTCAATCGCTCCTGTTTTAGCCACTTTATGCCAACTCACGGGAGTTGGGTCCACGTATATACCTTAGGATCGTCGCCACCATCCTACTTCATTTTGGAAACTCCACCGCGTACACAGTTGTCAAAGTGGTTTTCGGTATTGATAGAGTGTAGGATCTAGATTAACCCTAGAGGGGGGGTGAATAGGGTTATAGCAAATTTTCTCGAATTTAAACAAACCGCAGAAAAGTAAATATGCTGTAAAGTAAATCACACACAAAATTTACCCAGCTTCGGCAACCCCTGCCTACTGCTGCATTCCCAGATTTCTATAAGAATTAAACAGTCTCCCGCTTACAAACACTCTAACAGACTCGCAAACCCTGCTACCGCCTATAGAGTTTTGCAAACTCGCAAACCCTGCTTACTGAACTAATCCTAACTAGATAATCTGACACAACCTAAATTCTAGGTGGTGATTTACAAAGATTTGATTCGAAAAGTAGACTTTAAAAAATAAAAACAAGAACAAATCAAAACCCTAATTTAAAATATACCAAAGCCTTATATAATTAATTAAATAAGTCCGGCCCAAACTATTATCACTCAAGAAAAAAAAATGCGGCCCTGTTTGTTTTCTTTTATCAATGTCGGCCCTAGTTCCTTCTTTCGTTCGTTCCTCTTTGACAGAATTAGGGTTTTGTGAAATTGGGGCTGTCGACTTCGATTGGATGATGGTTTAGTGTCCCTTGCTTCGTCAATCGACGATCTCTGCTTAGCTCACGGCTGCCCCAATTGTTGATCGAGTTTGACTCCTGACTTCAGTATGTAATTTATGCCTTTGTTCTCTGGATTGAATACTTGAACTCGATTGATTAATTTCCAGTGATGATTGGGTTTATATAGGATTTCAATTCCTATAATTTCGTTCGAATTTACTGTTTGAATTTGTCAATCGATTTTTCTTGGCCGCTTGATTTTTCTTCAATGATGCTGATGATTTCTGACTTTTTCATATGCGTATATTTTGCGATTCCTGGTTGACACGTTGTTGATTTAATTTCGTGATGGTCACGGCTTTGATTTTGTTGCTCCGTGAATTTCTTGCTTTGACTTGTTCGACTCACGACTTCGGCTTCAATCACCTGGTCATCACGGTGTTGACTTCGACCATTTCTGATTTCATGAATTTCTGGCTTTGACTTGTACGTTCGAATTTGAATTGTTCGATTCTGTTTATCTCTGCCTTGGTCATCACAGCATTGTTTTTCTGGTGACATTGATTACTGTTTGATTCAGTTATTGTTAGCTTCGACTTTGACCTTGTGTAGCGATTTCATGACTTCGGCCATCACCATTGCTTTGATCTTTGATCTGCTCGAATTGATTTTAATTTTTCATTTGCTTTGGTTTGTATTCATGTGTGTCCAGACCTTTTTCATTCGAGTCTTTGTGTACTTGCCTTGTGATTTGGTTGTGGTAGAGTTGCTTTACCATTGTCCATGTTTTAGTGATATTGTATGTTGGCTTGCATTTGAGTTGTAGTTGCAGTCTACCATCTCTGTGCACATTTTGCCTGTTGAGCCTTGTTGCAGTTTGCTGTATACATTGTTTAGACTCCATGTTAACAGTTTTGATACTTTGAGTTGTTGATCGAGTTGCATTGCCATATCGTTGTCTGTTGTTCATTTTAGTTAGCTTGAACATGTTGCTCTGTCCAGTTTTGGTTGAACTGCTGCAATGACTTGGTTTCAAGTTGTTGTTGCATTTGCAGTCCATGCTTGTACATTAGTTTGAAGTTGAAGTAGTCATGTGTACTTTTTGGTCTTGTTGCCTTTCACTCGAATCAGTTGTATTTGCTGCCTTCATGCTTGTGTAGCCTTTGCCTGTGCATGTTTGTGTGTGTATTTGGTTCTGGTGCACTTGGTCATTTGAGCCTTTGCACTTTGGTGCTGCAGTTGAGTTGAGTCAGTGATTTGACCTTTTGCATTTTGCATGATTTCTTTTGTTGACTGTGCACACGAGTTGGCGAGGTAGTGCACACGTGTATAAATGTACACGTGTGTATTGCAGCCACTCATGATTACCTGTCCCTGATAAGAATACTGATATGCACAGATATTACACAATCGAAAATGATGACAATAACCCATATATCTGAGGCACCAATAAAAACAAATTTATATTTTTGCAAATTCAAATTTATTTATTTTCAGATTACTGCTGTAGTTGCTAATTATACAGGTACACAGAAGACAGGACAGGAACTGGAGCTGGACAATGCAGATAGATGCAGATGTACAGACAGAGTGAAAAACTAAGTGTTGAGTGTTGTAGTGAGAATAAAATGTGAAATGTATGAAACCGGTGTATGTATATAGAGAGAGCTGAAAACTTTGTATTGTATAAGTGTTGAAATAAAATATTATTTTGAATAAAAATACTGATTGAATTATATAAATTTTGTGCAATAGTATTATTATTCAATATGAACATTTATTCCTATATGTGTATAGTACAATCTGCAAACACATATATAAATTGATATATGTTTGTTATCATCAAACAAAAAATCACATCAAACACAGAGAGTATGTCCATATATATGATTCCGGTCTCTTTAACAACCAATCGTTATTATAACCCGTGGTTATAAATTTTAAAATAATATTTTATACTTCAAAATAGAATATCATTTCAAATCCAAATCTTTATCAAAATAAAGATTAAATCAATTCCAAACCATTTCAATATATTTAAAATATCATATCATTTCAAAACTTCATTTCAAATCATTTCAATATATCAAAATATCATATCTTTCCAAAACTTCATTTCAAATCATTTTAATATATCAAAATATCAATCTTTCCAAAACTTCATTTTAAATCATTTTAATATACCAAAATATCATTTGAGTACAAATCTAAATATTCAACTTTAAATACTTTTTTTTAAAATTCAAAGATATCCTTCATTTATTATCATTTCAAGTCACCTTTAAATAATTTATATTCCAACAAATTAATTTATTTAAATTTATTTAAAAGTGTAATTATTATACTTTCAAATCAAGTATTAAAATTTCCAAAGTTTCAATTCAATCAATCATTTATTTCAATTAAATTTCCATAGACCATTTCAAATCTTATAAATTTCAAATATCGATTTAATCCACAAAATAACTATTCAAATTATAAAATAAATTCCAAAGCTTTATTATCCTATATTTCATAAGTCCAATATCTTTAAAATAGATTCAAATTACAAGTAAACCAAATATTTTTCATACTAATATAAACTTCAATTATTCATTCCAAGATCTAATATCATTTCAGATTCATTTCAAAATATCAAAATATCATTTCAAAACATCATTTATTTAATTTAAATTTAAATACCATTTAATCATATTTCAAAATAGTTGTATTTCCCAAATTAATTATTCCATTTAAATCATTTAAAGTCAATTCATTATATTTAATAATTAAATATTTAATTTCCAAAATTTAATCTTTTTCAAAGATCATTTATTCATTTGAATTTATTAAACAAAGAAAATTCAACTTTTGCAGCACTTAGAAAATGCTACGAAATGTTATGTTTAAAAACAATTCATTAACAAAAGACGGCATTTAAAATGCTGTAATATCTTAATTTAGTTTCAATTAAAATTTTAGTTAAATTTAACAACTATAGCACTAACAAAGTGCTATAATAACCCTTAGTTCAAATTTGCTATTTGGTTCATTTAAAACAACTACAGCATTTTCCAATGTTGTAATATCTTTACATTATATTTCAAAAATGCTGTCAAATCAAATTCAGAGTTTTAATTACGATTTCACACACAATTAACTTTTAATATAAATCCTTTTAACTTATAAAATCATATATTTTCACACTTTAAACAATCATTTATATACCCTTATTCTTTTGATTTTATAAAGTCAAATTTCCATAGAAAATCCAAATTAAATAACAATTTTCTTATTTAAATTCAAGTATTAAATTTTCATTTCTTTAATAAAATTTTAACTTAACACTTAAGTTTAAACTTCCAAAATATAACTTATTTAATTTCACTTTTAAACAAATTTCACAAAATTCAATTTAAGTTATATTTCCAAATTCATCTTAAATATTCATTTATTTCATATTTTAATTTATACAAAATCACTAACACTTTTAAAATTATTATTACTTAATAAAATCATTAAATTCATCTTTTAAATCAAATTTGTCATATTTTCTTACTTTACATAAATTCCATTTATAAACAAAATCATAAATTCCAAAATTAACTTATATTTCAAATTCTACTTTACCATTTACTTAATTCACTTATTTAATTTGTAGAAAATCACAAATATTTTATAGAAATCATTTTAATAAAATTTAAATCAAAATATCATAATATTTACATTTTTAAATTATTTTTAAAAATTTTAGAAAAATATATAAACCACGGGTCTGTATATAATTTTCTAGCCTAGGTCAAGTGATACAGATATATATCATTTCAATCCATAATTTACAAAGAAAAACCGGGTTCTATCATTTCAAACCCGCAATCCCAAGTTAAATAAAATAAATAAAAACCGTTCAGGCCTATCATTTCAGCCCATAACGATTTTTCCCTATTCTAAAGTCCGTTCGGGTATGAATCATTTCAACCCATAGTGATTCTAATCCACAGGGAACTTGCAATGGTGATAACTGATAAAAATAACAAAATAGCATAAAATAACAGTGACATATGATATAACAGGTGTAATAACAGGTGTAAACATCATATGATCATAATATAAATAGATATAGCATGATGATATACATTACAGATTCAAATGGTGTTGGTTTATCAGTTATATAAGTACATATTAGTCTGGTGAGATTTACTCACCTGCATTAGCTGGAGATGACAAACAACAACACACAACAAAGAAGCTTCAAAGGCACGACAACACGAATATGATTTGAGAGTGGAAAGCCAAAGGTAATAGCCTTGAACAAACATTTACACAAAGCAATAGAATAGATATAAGTTTTCAACACAAATATAACATCAAACAACATAGAATTCAACACCTAAAACAACAACAACTTCTTTGCACTTGCTATCTACCTCATGTACTTCAGTTATGCAGGTGTTTAGCTCAGCCTAGGGGTGTTATAGGTCTGGTTTGGGTGTGCAAGTGGTCGGCCAATAATTGTTTTGAAGGTGGGTTTAGTCTAGGTGCATAAAACTAGGTGTACATGGCTAAAACTATGCAACATACATCATTTGTTTGCTCTTGTTTGGTACGGCCAGAAGTTATGGGTCATGGCCAGTGGCTCCAGGAGGTGGTGGGTGACATGGCAGAGGGTGGAGATCAGGCCGGAGGTGGTGGTGGTGGAGGTAGTGGCGGCTAGAGGTGGTAGGAGGTGATGGAACAAGAGATAGCTTGGTTTATGTATAAAGTGATGGTTTTGTGTATTTTGGTGGTGAGGCTTGCCTTGGGGTTGCTCGACCTGATGGGGTGGTGGACTGGAGGGGATGATGATCAGAGAATGAGGTGGTGGAGGTCAGCCTAGATCTGGTTGAGGAGGAGCCAAGTCATGAAATAGAGAACAAGTTGCAAAAATCAATAGAAAACAAAGAAAACAAAGAAGAAAAGAAGATGAAATTTACCCAAACTCTACAACAATGGCCGTATGATCTTTTTGTGTTTTGAGAAATGTTTTTCTCGTGAAAAAAAGTGAAGAATGCAGCTGAAAGAAAGAAGGAAAGGTACGGCCAAAAATCATAAAGAATGGAGTTGAGAAAATGAAAAGGCGGAAGGTAAAAGGACTTTGGAATATAAAGAGTTTAAAACTTTTCATATTTCCACTAATTTCTTTATATAAGTTTAAATAACTAAAAATAATTATAAATTTAGTTTAAATTCGAAAATATAACAAAAATATAAAATATAAATAAATAATTAATAATATATATATGATTAAAAATAAGAAAATAGCACAAAAATAAAAACTAGTCTAGAAAATTTGAAAATAAACAGAATAAACTTTGAAAGATTTATATGGACTTGGGAAAATATTTATAAATAAAGATAAGAACATAAAATAAAAATGCATTCACAAAATGAATAAATAAATTTTAATTAAATATAATTTAATTGAAGAAAATAGCAGAAAAATAGAAACTAGCCTTTAAAAATAGAAAATAAATTCAATAAGCTTTGGAAAAATTATTTTATCACTTTAAAAATATTTAAAGACATAAAATAACATATTAACACATATTAAAAAAAAATATGAAAATAAAAATATAGTTTATATAATTTAAAATAGACAATGTTGCTAAATAAATCAATTTACACACAATATTGAAAAATGTATAACTTTCACAATATAACTCCATTTTCAACGAAACCAAAAGCAGTATTCATGTTATTAAATCTATTTTCATAACAAAAGATAAAACTTAAGAATTTAAATATTTAAATTTAAAATTTAAAGGTCAAAGTTTGACCAGTTTGACCATAAATATACTTTTCAGGGAAATATTCAATTTATACAAGTTTGGAATTATATTTCATATGGTAATCAAAATTTATATTTAAAATGAAATGTTTGAAACAAAACAAGTTTAAAAATAATTTCAAAATAAAATAAAGTTTTTAAATCAAAAATTCAAATTAAAATAATTGAAATATACAATAAAAATAGTTACAAAATGCAGGGTTGTTACACTTCATATAAAGCTGATGGAGCTAATGAATGACATAAAGGAGAAACAACACTTTGGTAAAGTAAAATCAGGTAAATTTTATTTTATTCATAACCTTATTTTTCATGTATACATACTATTATTTTTTCTCCTTTGCAGTAATCTACACCATAGAATTTCAAAAGAGAGGACTTCCGCATGCTCATGTGCTTATATTTGTAACTGCGAATGAGAGGCCAAAGACGGTTGCATATGTAGATGGAGTTGTTTCCACCGAAATTCCTGATATGAATTCTGATCCTTTTGCTTATCAATCAGTATGTCAATATATGATTCATGGGCCTTGTGGAGAGGTAAATCCTAATTGTCCATGTATGGTTAGTGGGAGTTGTTCAAAGCATTATCCAAAAAAATAATGTGAGCAAACAACTTTTGACAAAAAAAGGTTACCCTTTATACCGTCGTAGAAATAATGGTAGGTACACCCCTGTTGCTAATGATTTTCGTCAAGACACAGTTGGGTTATTCCACACAATGTTGATTTGGTGGTGAAATATCAAGCTCACATTAATGTCGAAATATGCCATAGGGCACGATCAGTTAAGTATTTGTTCAAATATATTAACAAGGGTCACGACACAGCTAGCGTAATCATAGACAACAACGTTAACAGTGGTAAAACTTTTGTTCGTGAGGTTGATGAAGTTAAGACATATCTTGACTGCAGATACGTGTCAGCTTCTGAAGCAACTTGGAGGATTTTTAAGTTTGACATTCAGTATCATACACCAGCCGTTGAGAGACTAATGTTTCACCTTCCCGGTGAGCAAACTGTGTTTTTCGATGATACAAATGATTTGATTGATTTGCAAAACAGGCCTAATTTGGAGAAATCTATGTTTACCGAATGGATGCAAACAAATAGGTCTTGAGACAGTGCTCGTGAGCTTACGTACATTGAATTTCCTACAAAGTGGGTATGGGATAAAGCCAAAAAGGAATGGAAAGTAAGGCAGAAAGGAGACATGATAGGACGTATATATTATGCTCATCCTACATCCGGAGAGAGGTTTTACCTTCGTATGTTACTAAACGTAGTTAAGGGTCCTACTTCCTTTAAAGATATTCGGACAGTTGACGGTGTGTTGTATGATAAATTCAAAAATGCTTGCGTTGCTCGTGGATTACTGGAAGACGGCTGAGTGGGATGAAGCACTAAATCAAGCAGCTATATAGGCATCGCCATTATCGTTGTGTGATATGTTCATGATGATGCTTATGTTCAGTGAGGTATCTAAACCTGAACAGTTGTGGGAAAAACATTGGAAAAATTTATCTGAAGACATAACATGGAGAGAGCAAGAAAAGTTAGATAACAGTACTACCCTGCATGTAAACCATTATTTGAAATCTGCTTCGCTTATTGAACTTGACAAAATATTACATAAAAGTGGTAGAACTATTACAGAGTTTTGGAATGTTAACTTGGAATATATTTTAACGGAGCAGCGTAAAGATAATGCTTTAATAGATGAGGAAGAGGGATATGATTCTCTGTTATTGAACGAGGAAGCTAACAGCCTATTACCATGTTTAAACATTGATCAAAAAATGTATTTGATGTTGTTTGTTCTGCGGTTCGTATGTCGTTGGGTGGTTTTTCTTTGTTTATGGAAGTGGAGGTACTGGAAAAACCTTTTTATGGAAGACTATTATAGCTTGCTTACGAGCGGAGGGGAGAATTGTACTAGCAGTTGCTTCATCTGGCATTGCATCCTTGCTTCTTCCAAGTGGAAGGACTGCACACTCTAAATTCAAAATTCCTATTAATTTAGATGACTCCTCAACATGTGATATTTCAAAGCAGTCTTCTCTTGCTGATCTTCTTCGTAAAGCTGATTTAACTATATGGGATGAAGCACCCATGATACACCGTAATGCATTAAAGGCTTTCGAGAAAAGTCTTAGGGATATTTTAAGCACTGATTCAAATGCTCCTAACAAAAATATTTTTGGAGGTAAGACAATCTTACTTGGAGGAGATTTTAGACAGACATTACCGGTTGTTCGTAAAGGATCTAGACAAATGATTGTGCGTTTTGCTATTAACCAATCTTATTTGTGGAGCCAATGTAAAGTTTTCACATTAACAGTCAACATGCGGTTGCACTGTGGTAATTTAACTGAAACCAAAATTGATGACCTCAGCAAATTTTCGCAATGGATTCTGGATTTGGGCAATGGTAAAATACCCACTTTTTCTTTGGTTGATGGTGAAGAGCCAAATTGGATTGCAATCCCTCCTAAATATCTTCTATCTTCCAGCGGAAATGCAGTAAAGGATATAGTTGATAGCATTTACCCTAATTTAAATAATAATAATAATATAATGAACCATGCTTACCTAAGAGATAGGTGTATACTGGCACCGACCAATGATTGTGTGGAGGAAATTAATTCTTATATGCTAAGTGTTTGTGGTGGGTGTATCACAAGCTATTTAAGTGCAGATTCAATTAGTTCAGTTTCCGATTCAAATGAAGATATACACAATCTGTATCCAACGGAGTTCTTAAACAGTCTTAAAATTTTAGGTCTTCCTAATCATGAACTTCGTTTGAAAATTGGTGTTCCAATAATGTTGCTTCGCAATTTAAATCATAATTTGGGTTTGTGTAATGGTACAAGACTTATTGTCACCCAACTGTCAAAAAGGGTTGTAGAAGCTGAGATCGTGACCGGGACCAATATTGGCAATAAAGTTTTGATCTCGCGAATTGTTCTTACATCAACTGATACAAAATGGCCTTTCATTTTACAACGTAGACAATTTCCAGTAAGGGTTTGTTTTGCGATGACGATCAACAAAAGTCAGGGTCAGACTTTAAAACATGTCGAAATATATCTTCCCCATCCAGTATTTACGCATGGGCAACTGTATGTTGTTATATTCAGGACATCTTTTGAACATGGGTTAAAGATATTATTGGGGCAGCACACCGACAAGCGTAGAAACTACACACAGAACATAGTGTACAAAGAAGTCTTCGACAACCTGACAGGTCTGGTTTCCATCTATCTTATTACACTATGTAATTGAATCCCCATTTCAGTTATGTATTTCTAATATATATATATATATATATATATATATGCAGATCTGTCTCATACAGAAGACTGTGCATAACCAACTGAGCAAGCTTAGTAGTTCGCATATGATATCCACGCCCCTGTCTTTGTCTTTCGAGTTTCTTATGGTATGAAACCGATGACTTTTACTATGAACTGCATTTTTCACTGCTTATGTTTGTACATTTTAATATTTTCTACATGGCACACAATGGGTAGACGGTCCTTTTTTGGTTTTGTAAATTTCCTTTTTTTCTTTGGATGCCGGTTGCTTGACTGTTAACAGAGTACTTTGAATTTAAGTTGATTTAACTAATCATCCGGTTAAACTATAAGTACAATACTACCACTTTTTCCATCACCAGTTTGTTAGATTTTAAACGAAATTCTGAATATTACTGTCATCCAGATTATTGTCTATCCAATTTTATGAACTGCTTGATGTCTGTGTTTATGCAACATAAAAATGTGCCTGTTCCCATTTCCTCGCTGACCCATCATGCGAAAGGTACGCCGTTAGAGTGAGTGCGCCCGCACTCCGCTCCTTCGACTGATTGTTCGCATCGGATCTCAGGTTCTCTATTGCACTCCCCGATTGGGGTTCTTTTCACCTTTTTTGTTGAAATAATATTTGATCAAGTAAGGGAGTTGTTCTAATTTTTCTTAGCTGTGCTTGTATTTTTGTTAAAATTATGCTTCTGCTAATAGTGGAAAAGTTTGCTGTATGACTTACCAGCCATTTTTTCCCGCATATTTGAAATATACCCAAACCTGGTGGTTACTGTATATGTCTTTTTACTTCAAATTTACATTTTGAAATAGTATCATTCAATCCTCAATGCATTTCCTGCATAGAAATTAGAATAGGCTGCTTTCAACATGTTAATGTTTTTTAATACATTCTTTTAATCCTCGAAAATGATTTACACTTTGGCCCAGACTTAATATTATCTTTCTTTAAATTCCAAATTTTCACAGTTGGTGACTTTGACATATTAATAGGGATTCTTGAAAAAAGTATCATGTTTATTGCCTTCACTCATTTTATGGAATAGCTCAAAAAATTTCTGATTTCAAGTTGCATACAAACGTTTCTATATTTGTTATGTAGTAAAAGATTTGTCTATTTAGCAAGTATTGTTATGATAAAAGGATTTATTTCTTATGGGCATTAAGGTGGAAACTGCCATGAATATTGGGTATTTATTATATAACAATATTGGGTATTTATATAACACCTGTAATTAATATTTGTTTCCTTCACTTTCAACCACAAGTTAATAAATGAAATAATGGTAAAAATTAACTATGTTAATGCAGGGAATTACTGATTTATACAACTCTTTTTGATATACATCTCTTTGATTTTCCAGATTTGCATGTAGTATGCTTACTACCCATGGAATGAAACAAATTATAATTACCTTGGAATCACCGGAAATTTTAGCATTGGAGAAAGAGGATATGGGTAAGCAATTTGTAAGGTATGCTATTGTTAACTCTCATGCCTTCTCATGTTGATAATTTTCACGAATCAGTGATGGTTGAATTAATTTTTTCATAACAACCTTTTTTCCCACTTTACTGTATGTGCAGATGCTTATTTCTTCCAGTAAGCAAAAGTCATTGTAATTTTATTTATTACACTTTTTCCAAGGAACACTGCCTACTACATCACTTTGTTAATACATCCTTATTGCTAATCTATTACTACCGTTGCATATGGAGAAGACATTGAGAGATTGCACACCTCTTTGACATCTGGATTTGCAGCTTTAGATGGGAGCAGTATATTGCTGATAGTTATGTTTATTCATCTGTACGAATATATCATCAGAATTTTATACTTTGTATTTAAATTTTGGCCAGTAATGCTATGATCTGTTTGTAGAATGTAAATAAAATTGGTGACAAATATTGGGTTGACAAGTCTTAGGAAGAGATTAATTTAAAATTTGATCATTTTGTTGTACATGCGTTTGCACCATTTCTTAATTAGGCAATAATGTATAGTGTGCTGAACATGGTTTCCATTTTTTAAAATAAATAAATATGCTGCAATACAGTTTATAGAGATCTACATCACAACCCATTATTGTTTCACTGTATTACTTTACATAATTGCATGCCATAATTGTGTGGACTCACTGATTTACACGTTCAAAGTTCTTTGCTGGCAACTTATTACCTCCAATTCATATTTTCAAAAGCTTATTTATTTTTACAATTAAATCTGTATGTAATGGATAGATCTAATTCAACTTCCATGTAACTCGCGTGAATGATTAAAACGTTTAGCAAAATACATTACCTCAAAATAAGTAAGTGTAAAATAATACAGTTCAACTGTCCACGTCAGCATGCGTTCAAAAATTTATATGCGAACTTACTGTCATATATATGTGATGTCGTGGTCGTTTACGTGCAATGCATGAAGTTATAGAAAATAAAAGGGACAAAACAAATATTACTAATATAAAAACCTATAGAACTATTCTATGTCATCTCAAATTTGCATGTACCATTCGTACTCCTTGTGTGGACTCAGCGGTTTACACGTTCATGATAATGTGCTGGCAATTATAACCTACAGTTCAGATTTTCAGAAGCTCGGTTAATTTTTATAACCATTTCTTTAACTGGGTATAATAATTAGTCACAACTGTTTTACACGTTCAACATATACTGTGTTTCCATCATTTTAAAACTTAATGTGTTGTTGTCAACTTCTCAAGTAAGAAATGACATAACATTGCTTTTTTTTTCTTCTAAAATAACACTGGCCTCCTCCAACTTTCGAACTTCTAAAGCCACATTAGAATATAAAACCGAAAAATGGTTGGAACAATTAGTGTCTAAAATTTTGTTTTCTATACAGACTACTGCAAGTAGTACCTGAAATTTTTTTAGGTGTCCCTAATAAAAGCACATGCAAAATTTTGAAATTTTTATGTGGTACTTTATCGTATATACAATTGCCTGATGTCAAATTCTATAGTACATACAAACTTGTGGTATAAATGCGTAAAACATGTTTGCTACTAAACAACAAATAACATATTTTATAACAGATAATAATTATAAGTATAAAAAAATATGCCCATAAAATAAATCGCAACGGGCCATGCTTAGTCACATGATCATACAATCAGAACAACTTTTAAAAAAATACGTTTTATATATGCTATAATAATTGGTCAGCCTGTTTTTCGTTACTGCACTAACGTATAATAATTAATCAGCTTGTTTTTCGTTACTGCACTAACGTATAATAATTAGTCAACCTGTTTTCGTTACTGCACTAACTGTTTCATTTCTTTATCTGTACTCAATATAACATTGTACAGGCATTTTACCGTTGTATGGGTGACATCCACTATTACATCTACTTTATTTTTGTCTACCCTTCCATTCATATCAAACTGCTAATTAGCTTTCCAGGTAAATACTATTTCTTCTTTCCTGCTTGCACACTTATTTTTTTACGTCATACTACCAAAAAAATTGAAAAATTGCTAACTATCACTGCTATGTTTTCTTTATGAAGATACAATGGACAATAATTTTCAACTGCTTTCCAACTTAGTCTATGGTACCTACTGGAACACAATCAAAGTTCGAGTGGGAAGACTTTGGATTTTGGTCAGCCAGAAGACAAATGAACCTTAATCTCTAAACTTGCAGCTTCTGGACAGAGAGGTAAAATCTCCATCTACATTTATTAACACCCAACCCATCTGTTCATTTATGTGTTTATATGGACTGTCTTCTACAGGGGAATGAGAAAATGGCAGTTGTACGTAAGCACAATTTGCATCGGTTTGAAAATATGTTCGAGGAGCAGTCTGTATGTGAGATTACCAGGTTCAACGTACAAGACTCGAATACAGATTTTAAGGCTATTGACGAGCCATTAACTATTGTCGTTAGGGTGGACACTCAAGTAAGGAAGGTACATGAAGATACAAACAACATTCCTCGCTACAAATTTGGATTTGTGGATGATGACATACTTCCCTCTCGAATTAACAAGAAAGGTCAGCTTACAGGTTCATCTACAATATTTTTGGTTTCAAACTCTCTTAACTCACCATTTGTCAATTGGAATAATACCTAACCAATGTTTTAACCGGATTAGACGTAGGAGGCATTCTCTGTGCTATTACCCCTGTTCTTCAGATTACTAGACAAGATGGAACTCAATCAGTCAAAAGACAACTTCACCTTGAATTAACAAGGTTTTATACAGCTGTCTACCTACATTACAGTTTATCCAACAACGTTTTTTCAAAATATGTCCATCTTACTTATAAATAATTTATGTTCCTTTATATGCTCAGTGGGAAATCATCAATTGTATCTCTTTGGTTTGAAAAAAAAATTTGGTCGATGAGTCATTGCTTCAAACATACTCCCATCCAATACCAATAGTTGTTACATCTCCCTCAGTTTCTGTGCAGGTAAGTACTTGCTTATTTAATCATTGATATAATAATTATTTGTTCATTGTTACCGGTACTGTGATTATTACATATCTACTACCTCCAACTGCAGGATCAATAGTTTATGACTCTACTAAAGCAACCAAGATATACACTAATATAAAAGTATCCCCCGTCTATGAATATTTTGAGAGATATTTGCTTAAACCTTAATTATACTCTTACTGCACTTACTGTATTAGCTCTGTTTATAATTTTTTGTCTAGTTTTAATTTCCTCCCTTAGTACACAGTATGCCATCAACAAAAAACTGCTTCTTCTTAATAAGACTCCTACTGACGAGAACGCTGATGTAGAAACTGTTCAGTCCATTATAGCACATCTTCAAGAAGAGTTTAGAGCTGCAAATTGTCGGGTATGTTTTTTTTCCTTCGTCCAAACCCAACATTACGTTCATGATTACAATCACATTTGGCTGTTTACATGATGCAGTTTAAACGACCATAACACTATAATTGCTTCCTACATATTATTCCCTCTCGTACTTTTTTAAACCATTATAAATTGTTTTTTAATATTCCTTTCTGTTATGTTGTATGTTCACGATTGGTAAATTTAAATTCTCTCTTTCATTTTTCCCTTTACTTTCATTCTAACTAACTTTTCCATTAGATTTTAATATTCGATCCTTTTGCCTATTTGTTAATGTACTGTCTTATATGTTTAGGGAAAAAAATACGTTGTTCATGCTACGATCACTAAATTGAGGACCTCTTCACCTTGGTTTTACAAATCATGCATGATGTGTAAAGGATCTGCATATCTTGAAGGAACACAATACTTATGTTCCAGATGCCACCAACCGGTGAAAGAACCTCTTAATAGGTTGATATCTCTTTACCTTAGCCAAACTATCATGATTATATATTTTAATTACTTATTCTTCCGCAGGTATCGTTTGAACATCGATATTGTTGATGGTACTACCTCATCAACTATGACCGCATTTGACAAAGAGGCAGAGAAACTTCTTGGTGTCAACGTGGATGAAATGATCAAAATCTCAAAGATGGTTAAACAAATTCATAAATTAATATTATCTTTACCGTTACATTTTCACCATGTTTTCATTCCCTTTACTGCTTCTGTTTTTCTCTACTTCAGGAAAACGGAGATAAGAAGGTGGAAAACATTTTTCAACAACCAGTAGGAATAGACGCTATTTTTGAATTTAGCCCGAACAACTACGAAATGAATAACAAAGATACAATCCTCACAGCTCGAAAAATAACAAAGAAAATCGTGTCTTCTCAGTTATCTTCTTCGGCATCACAGGTAAAATGTTCGTGTAATTATATGTGCAATGATATTTGACTATAGTTAAATTGTTAAAACACCTACCTTTTTTTACAATTTTTTCTTTTATGATTTGTGTACCATATTTTAGACCACAACCTTGACTGCACAAAATACAAACGTTGATAATGGTGCAACCCAATCCACCTACACCACTTCAACTATGTCTGATTACAAAGAAAAGGAACCGGTAATAAAACATTTGACTACTCTAACTAATTGGTTGAAGTTGTGTACTCAAACTACTTATGTTCGAAATTATTTTAAAATTCATATAGGCCGTTGATGATGTTCTCAATGAAAGTACTGAAAGCAATCCTCCTTCATCAACTACAAAAAAGGGTGGAAGAAGAGAAATTTACATAGCTGTACGTCTGCTGACACACTTTGCATTAACCAATTCTACCATTTATATAGTTTTAATTTATTATTATTTTCAACATATATTCCACTGTCAACTTTTTATTATAATACTGTACAAGTCCATATTAACCTTCCCCTTTCTATTATAAAACTTTCCTGATCTTTGTTTTTCCATAACTATAATTGCTGGTACCCAACTAATCAATGGTACTAAACAACATTTTTTTTCGTAGGATGAAGAAAATGTTGGCAGTCGACTACACTCTGTCCGCACTCAATGTGGAGAAAAGCGCATGAAGAAATAAATATAACCGTCCAGTAATTAAGTTGGAGAAAAGCGAAGGACAAAAAATATATAATTCCATTGTCACATAATAAACTTCCTACTATTCCTTCTGTATTTAACATTCTGCTTTTTTTTCCTCGCTCTTCTCTATCACTATGTGCTCTTCCTTTGTCTTTTAATAACATTCATGTACATATTGCTACTCATTAAGTAATTTTCCAACATGACTTTTTACTATCATGAATACAAAAATCAAATATATTCCAATTGCTGCATTGCAATCATAATGAATACCATATACCTTATTATTTAGCTTTGCATCATACCAAAACAAATACAGGACAACATGAATAAGAACTCATATAATACACAACCATTAAAACCTCTATGTACCCACGGGCCTCAATATAGTATATTCCCTAAAAACCGTTTTTGACCGAGGTGATCTGAATTTTGAAACTTCTGTGTGTTTTGAAAATACGTCCTACTCCTACAGAAAATCTGAAAACCAGACATCAACTTTATACGTTCTCCGCCTCTTGTAAGCTTTCAAAACCCTTATCTTTTCATTCCCAAAATCAATTTGCTACTATGGGCTTCACTGGAAGCCTCAGTTCTGATCAACTCCAATTCTTCAACTCAAATGGTAAGTTCATTCATTTTTCCTCGATCAATTAGAGTCATGAATTTAATCTTTAACATTTTTTCAGGATATTTGGTGATTGAATCATTTTCGAACCCTGAAGAAATTACAGAGATGAGAGATAGAATGGATGAACTGCTTAAAGGGTTCGATCCATCTAAATATTCGGTTTTTTCTACTAAAAATCAGGTAATTTTTTATGAAACTAATGATAATTATAATAACTCTTCGGAAGGATTCATTTATTCTTGTTTTGGGGTTTTCAGAAAGAAGTGACGGATGAATATTTCTACGAGAGTGCAGAGAAAGTTTCGTTCTTTTTTGAGGGTATGTTTTGGTTTCTATATTTTACATATATGTAATACAGCTGCATGATTCTTATTTTTATCCGCTCTGGTAGAAACTTAGGTAAAATTTCCCTGCACGTTTTTGCTTTCCATGTACTTCTTTTAGTTGTTGTGCAGTAGTTCTAGTTTCTATGTGCTCTTACTTTCTTTTATTTTCCAAAAGAGGACAAACACATTTTTAAAAGGGACATTTGATTTACAAAACTAAAACCTTCTTCATTTTTTACATAAAAGAACACGTGTTCAGTGATGCAAAGTGTATAATGAATATAATGGATCATCAATGGCTTCTATTTTAAACAGTTATTTTCTCATGGTATTGGACATCTCTGTGACTGTTATTTATGCCCGCCATATTGTGTTAGTTGTTGTGTAATAGTGAAACATGCTTTCTTTATGATGTAGCTAACTTAGCCGTTATAAAAACACGGTTTGCTAATTTTGATTTTCCAATGGTTTTCATCATCATATTTAGGGCTGTTATGGTAACGGTAAATTTACCATTACCATACCATTACCAGTCAATCGGTTACCATTTTCAAGTAAAATCGGTATACCAGTTTAATCGGTATGGTAACGGTAAATTTACCATTTTCTACGGTAAATCATCGGTAACATTTCTTCAATACAAGCGGTAATGGTAATTTTACCAGTTAATTTATAATACAAGTATATTCATGTAACATGTTTTATTATAGGCATTTAGAACCAAGCAAATGATTAAATTCCGTTTACTAACCAGATGAAATAATGTTATATACACGTCACTTCTTTCTCATTTATGTCTTTTTTAAGTAAAACTATAAATTGTACAATGAAGCACCGTTATGGTGTGAATACGTGTTATGTTACTAACCTTTTTTAGACAAACGGTAATTTACCATTACCAGTGTAACGGTTACCAGATTATCGGTATACCAGTCTTCGGTATACCAGCCTATCGGTAACGGTAACGGTAAGCAATTTTCGCTTACCAGTAAAAACGGTACGGTAACGGTATTTGTGAAATGGTAACGGTAACCATTACCATAACAGCCCTAATCATATTTGTAATGCAATTGTGGCTTAATGGTTCTTTTGTTTTGGTTATAAGTTAATCGTGGAAACTTTTTTTGCTAAAGCATGAACTTACCAATTTCCCACCCAAAACAATCACAAAACCTTCTTCGTTTCTTATATAAATGAACACGTGTTGAGAGATGCTAAGCATATAGAACGAATATAGTGGATCATCAACGATTTATATTTTAAGCAGTTATTTTCTCGTGGTACTGAAGTTCTCTGTGACTGATATTTGTGCCTGCCATATTATCTGTGATCTTTATTGTTATGTATTTTTCGAAGCATGCATATTCATTTTTTCCTCCCCGTTTAGCTAAACATTAATCTGAAATTGACATTTCAAGTAGTATGCTATTTCCTATCTGTATAGAGAAGGCATTCGGAGATGATGGAAACTTAAAGCAGTCGAAGGAATTATCTATCAACAAAGTTGGCCATGGTTAGCATATAATGTCTTTTTAAAGTCATTATGCTAGTTATATGTCTCACTAAATATTTACCGAAGTGGGATAGTTTTTAACAGTTTTATTATATTGTGCAGCATTACATGAAATTGAGCCCGCGTTCAAAAAATTCTCCTACTCCGAGAAGGTTTCTAGAATGTTTTGTTCGTTAGGATACAAAAGGCCCGTGGTTGTACAATCCATGTACATATTTAAGGTACATTTATCATTCTGGTTAGAGAAATTATCAAATGGAATACATCAAACAAACTTTTGCTCTCCAAAATTCAAGTTTATATTACAAATAAAAATGATCTTAGGTTGAATGATAAATTGTCTTAGGTTTGGACTAAAATACGAAGTTCTGAAACTTCCTATTGGACACATACATAGGAACAGGGAGTGATCAGCTACACACCTTATGCTAGACCCCTTGCGCTAAATCTTGATCATTTTTCGAGTTAGATAATTCAAAACGGAACCAAATTTTATGGATATGTTTTTATATAAATTGAAGATCATGGTCACAAAAATTCGGCTTGTTTGGATACTCTTTGAAATTTACAAAAATTATATTTGAAGTTGATTAAATTCAGTGGCATTTAAGCGAACATTTTGAGCATACTAGATGTTTCGAAATGAGTCCTCTCTCTCTCTCTTTTGTTTTCGTTTTACGATAATTTTATATGTTTTTTGTTTTCGTTTTGTTTTGTGAATATGGTGTTTATAATGTAGATTGAACATCATTAACATTTCATGTGATTTTGAATTGTGTAGCTGTAAAAACCACTGGGTGTAGAGAAAGTGCGATGTAGCGGATCCTTACCCATTATATATACATGTATTAATGAAAGCATGCAATCTACACAAAATATTTGTAACTTATTTTGAGAATGCAATTGACTTCATTCAAGTTCGTGCACATTTTTGTGCAGAAATCTTCCAGTTTATCAATGAAATTTATACCACCAATTTTGTACCAAGTTATTTTTCCAAATTGCTGGATGTAATAAACAATTTGTTAGTTTCATTTTTGATTTTTAGCAACAAAAATAACTAAAAATCAAAGCACTTAAGTCAACATTTTTTATATTAAAAATGTTACATATAACTAGAGTGTATGTTGATACCAGAAACTTCTTTATAATGTTCCAGTGACACCATCATAACATTATGTGGCAATGAACACTGGACAGTAATCTAGTATATTTTTTTTTTTGCTTAAACCTAGTTTAGCTGTGCACAATCCTTACTACTTTCCAGCATTTACATTGTGCTATTGATGTTTTGCTTTCAGCATTTACATTGTGTTGTGTTATTGATGCATTGCTTGATTACTATTTTTTAATTGCAAGTGGCAAACTACTTTCTGCAATTTTAAGCGATACATGTGTTGTCTTATGCAATGATTATTATTTTTTAATTGCAAGTAGCAAACTACTTTCTGCAATTTTAAGTGATACATGTGTTCTCTTATGCAATGATTATTATTTTTTAATTGCAAGTAGCAAACTACTTTCTGCAATTTTAAGCGATACATGTGTGAAAGAGTCTATGCAGTAGGATCGTATAATATGGAATAGTGAAATGGTCTAGATAGATAGTAGTAAGCAGTAAGTAAAGTAGACACCAAGACTTTATACTGGTTCGGATCTTTTGTCCTACGTCCAGTCCCTAAGCTCCTCTTAGGAATTCAACTAACCAACAGCCCTCACTTAACCCGGAGGAATAGGTTTACAACTTAACCGAACAACCGAACTGGATTTCTTGCCTCAACTACCGAAGAGGACTTCAACTAGATACTAAAAGTATTTCTGACTTGTTGTGTTCTTGATAACACTAATGTGTCAAATTGAGTACAACTTTCCTATAATCTTATCCTTGAGAGTATACAAAGTATTTGTGAAGATTTCGGAAATGTGAATTGCTATGAATCAAAAGGTGTTATAGTTAAAATGGAGATTCAAGCAATTGAAGTGGTTTGTGATTGCTTTTGAAAACTTTAAGAAATCTGAAAGTATGTTCAAGAAAATAGAAAGATTAAAGCAATTAGAGTTGGTGATTTGCAAATATTAAAACCATGTATTTATACTTGTAGAAGAGGTGCATTTGTTTGCTAGAGGTGCAGGCAAGAGATGCTTCCATTTCCATTGGAAATGGTTGCAACTCTTGGGAGGAAGAAGGTGTCTATTCAGAGAAAATTCGCAGTTACAGATTCAGTCGACTGAGCAGGATATTCAGTCGACTGAAAATATAAAGGAAAATTTTCAGAAATGCTTTCAGTCGACTGCACAGTAAATTCAGTCGACTGAAACTGTGCATATTTGTAATTCTGTGCCAGTTTCAGTCGACTGGCCATGCCTGTTCAATCGACTGAACTATAAAAATCTGCACAGTGAATGTGTGCATAAAAATGTAGTTTTACGGATGTGTTTTAATGTTCGTGCAAATCTCTTGAGGATAGATTTTAACAAATAATCTAGACTTTAGACCTATAAAAATCATACTCATGTTTACACTTTGGTCTTCATCGATCTTCCTCTGATTTTGCATATATCTCTTCCTTTTTGTTGAAGTACATTGTCATTGATCAAAATCTTCGTGTATCAACATTCTCCCCCTTTTTGATTGATGACAACACTAATGTGTTATAGAGATGTATTTACTAATCTTCTCCCCCTGAATGTATGCACTTATCTTTCCTACAAAACAAAGTTAGCTACATAGATTTCTCTCCCTTTGTCATCGACAAAAAGGAAGTAATAATCATAGATATATAAACACGACGACTGAGCAATAGAATTCTAAGATTATCAGAGAATAACATAGTCAAATAATAAAACAAAGTTGCATAAGTAGAATAGATACAAGGCTTTAACATCATAGAACAACAAACCATTAAAAAATTACTCATCTTTATCCCAATCGTAAGAACCTTCTCTTTCTCTAGGTTCTCGAATGACTGGTCCTCTTGTTGGTGGTCTATAGGCTCTTCCTCCTTGACCACTACTAGTTCCGCTTGTGCTGCTACTGGTATGTTCTTCGGATGTCGTCCATGTAAAAGTAGGTGCCGGACGTTTTCCACGTGATGTTGAAGCGGTAGTAGTGCTTGAACACGAGATTGCATCCCATAGCTTGTTGAAGAATCCTTTAATTTTGTCAAGCTTGTGGTCTACCTTCTTGAGGCGATTATCAAGAATTTGTTGATTCCTTGATAAAATCCCCAAAGATTGATTGGTATTATAACCGGGCTCAATGATACGAATTTCTTCTTCTTGATCTGAAGGTTCTTCATGTGGAACTTGTGGAGGTTGTTGAGGTCCTTGATTCCTAGCTTCCCATTCGGAAAGAGATATGATGCGAGGCGGTCTTGTCGGAAGTTGCATTAGGCTTATGGTCCGATGGTTTATTTGGTGCACCATTGTATTCTCGGACTCAGCTAATGGCGTATCAACATTGAGAAGTAATCGCATGATATACTCACCAAAATAGATTGTTCTCATTTTGCCATTATTGAATGTTAGGAATTCGTCAAGAATCAATTGAACCCAATTAACTTGATAATTACCCCAAAGTGCATAGAGTGCGCGGTAGTTGTAAGGGTATACAAGTTCATATGAACCCGTTCTTGGGGTGATTGTTCTCATAAGAGCTTTGTGGAGAATTCTAGCTCTAGGACGTAAGGAAGCGGATTTAATATCCCCGATGTTGATGTTATCATCCAAAAATTGATGATTGATGTTGTCGCGAATACGAGGATTAAAGTCTATTTCTTCAAGCTTGCTACCAAAGTTTGGAGAACCTAAAATGTGTGAAATGCGATCGAGAGAAAATCAAACTTTCTTTCCAAATACCATACTCCAAACACTGTTATTTGGATTTCTTGGAGTTTGGTGTCCAAGACTAAGGTTAGCATAAAATAATTTTATCATAATGTGATTTATTGCATGATCGTTTCTTTTCAAATCCAAGAGAAAAGTTAGACCTACTTGATCCGTTAATGCTTGGATGTTGTACGTCTGAAGACTTTGAAAATCAACAAAAGAATGCTCGAAGATACGAGAATTCATCTTATTCCATCTAGTGACAGCTACTCCATCGTAAAGCCATTGTGCTATTTGAGCGTCAATTGGCTCGGAGGATGATGAAGAAGAAGCTCTAGATCTCTTTGGAGCCATTTGTATATAATTTGAGTGAGATTGGAGCAATTTAAGAGCTAGGGTTTTGAAACTAATTGGGGAAGAGGATGTTGATTTAGTTAAAAAGTGAATGAGTAAGGTAAAAATCTGATGGTTAAAAGGAAAAAACTGTCTGGGAATTGGCGTTCAGTCGACTGAATAGTCTGTTCAGTCGACTGAAAAGAAGAATGAAAATTTTTCTGTGTTAGATTCAGTCGACTGAACAGTGTATTAAGTCGACTGAATTTTGTGCTGAAATTTTCTGTTGAATATTCAGTCGACTGTGCAGATGATTCCAGTCGACTGAGCTATGTATATTTTGTTTTCTGTCAGTAGTTCAGTCGACTAAATAGTGGGTTTCAGTCGACTGACAATGAATTTTTGTTGTTTCTCCTAATATAAAAGTAAATAATTTATATATATATATAAATTACAATTATATAGATGTAACATTATGAAAAACATATTAAAATCGACTATTTCTTCGGGATGGACTTGGAGTTTTTTCTTCGTTTTTCTCATAATTTATTTCCCATTAATTTGGAGTATACTGAGGAGTCTTTGGGGACGTCCAAGGATTCAAGGGATCAGCCGGTGTACGGTAAGATGAAGATGGATCAAACACATTACTTGGTCGAGGTAGGGGTTCGCTTATCTCATTTTTCTTTGAACTACAAAAATGTAACCCAATTTTCTCAAGAAAACTTAGTTGTCTTGCCGTTACTTTCTGTTCAAAATATAATTCTCGTTGGAGATTAATTTGTTGTTGTTGAAAATGATGGATCTCGTCAATCTTTCTTTTTGTATCAGGGGAGGTAAAAAGACCACGTTTTACCTTCTTTGATTCCGGTGTGTAACCAGTGCGATAGTTTTCCCATTTGTAAACTGGTTCATGAGTCGGTGTTGGAGTAGGAAGTTTTGGAGTCGTTGGAGAGATATCAACCGAGGAGGTGATGTTGATATGAGAGTTTGAGCTGTCGTAAGACATTTTTATATAGAAATTAAAATTTTAATTCTTTTATATGTGAAATGAATTGTTGAAAAGAATGTTGTTTAAGAGTATATTTATAGTAGGAATTTTTCTAAATATATATTGGTTATAATGTTTAAACGTTTTTCAACCACTTAATGATTTAATGGTTAATATAAGTTAGTTAAGAATGTATGGTAAATAACTTTTATATGTGAGAATAAATTGAAATTCCCGTATAATGTTAGTTGATAAAATTGTGTAGATTTTTCTTTTAATTTTCTTTATATGATATCTTTAAAAGACAATATCCCTAATTCTCGTCGTAATTTTATAAAGGAGTTTTCTAAAAGAGGTTTAGTAAATATATCGGTAATTTGATTTTCGGTAGAAATATGTTTTAAGTTTATGATTCCTTTTTCGATATTGTCACGTAGAAAGTGGTGACGAATATCTATATATTTTGTACGAGAGTGATTAACCGGATTTTTAGATAAATTTATTGTACTTGTATTATCACAATATATTGTAGAGTTTGTTAAATTTATATTAAAATTCTTAAGTGTTTGTTGCATGTAAATAACTTGAGTGCAAGCTAAAACGGCTGATATGTACTCTGCTTCACAGGTTGAAAGCGAGACACAATTTTGTTTCTTACTAAACCAAGATACAAGTGATTTTCCAATGAAATGGCACGTACCGCTTGTACTTTTTCTATATGTTCGAGATCCACCAAAATCAGCATCAGTGAACGATACTAACTCAAATGGACACTCTTTTGGATAAAAAAGACCAAAATCTTTAGTGTTGTTAAGATATCGTATAATTCGTTTTACCGCTCTTAAATGTGATTCTTAGGATTAGATTGAAATCGTGCATAAACATACACTCATCATTATGTCTGGTCTACTAGCGGTTAAGTAAAGTAAAGAACCTATCATACTTCTAAACAATTTTTGATCTATACTTTTGCCATTTTCATCTCGATCGAGATGAGTTGTGGTACTCATAGGAGTAGGTTTTCCAGATGTGTTTTCCAGTCCAAAGCGTTTAATCAGATTAGCACAATATTTTTCTTGATTTAAGAAAATTCCATTTGTTAATTGTTTAATTTGTAACCCGAGAAAATAAGATAATTCTCTCATGTGTGACATTTCGAACTCTTTAGTCATTATATGTGAAAATTCTTTACATAGGTTTTCATTAGTTGATCCAAATATAATGTCATCTACATATATTTGAATTATTAGAATGTCATTAGTAGTATTTTTAATAAATAATGTTTGATCTACTTTTCCGATTTGAAATCCCGAATCTAGTAAATAGCTTTTAAGTCTCTCATACCAAGCACGAGGTGCTTGTTTAAGACCATATAGGGCTTTCTTTAATTTATATACATGATCCGGATATTTTTCGTGTATGAATAAAGGAGGTTGTTCTACGTACACATTTTCTTTTATAAAATCATTTAGAAAAGCACTTTTAACATCCATTTGATAAAGTTTAAAATTGTGAAAACAAGCGAAGACTAATAGAATACATATTGCTTCAAGTCTTGCAACGGGAGCAAATGTTTCTTCAAAGTCGATACCTTCTTCTTGATTATATCATTGTGCTACTAGTCTAGCTTTATTCCTAGTTATATTTCCTTGTTCGTCTACTTTATTTTTGTAAACCCATTTTGTTCCTATAACAGATTGATTATTAGGACGAGGAACTAAATCCCAAACATCATTGCGTTCGAATTGATTTAATTCTTCTTGCATAGCAACAATCCAGTAGTCATCTGTTGATGCTTCTTTAGGATTTTTTGGTTCTAGTGTAGAAATAAAAGCAACATGTCCCATTTGGTTTAGCTGACTTCTAGTTTTAACTTGAGAATCTATTTCACCGATTATGTTTTGTACATGTTGATCTCGTAAGATTTTAGGTGGAGATCTAAGTTCGGTATTATTTATATTTTCAATATTTGTATTATCTGTATTTATTATAAATTCATCATCATCTTTAATGCTCAAATTTTTATTAAAGTTTTCATCAAAAAATACATGTAAAGTTACTTCAATTGTATTTGTTCGTTTATTAAAAACTCGATATGCCTTACTTCGTTCTGAGTATCCTACAAAAGTTCCTTCATCAGCTTTTGGATCAAATTTTCCTAGTTGGTCTTTTGTATTTAGAATAAAACATTTTGATCCAAATATTTTAAAATAAGAGATATTTGGCTTTCTATTGTTAAAAAGTTCATATGAAGTATTTTTAGTTAATGGTCTAATAGAAATACGATTTAATACATAGCATGCAGTAGCTACGGCTTCTATCCAAAAATGTTTTGGTAAATAACTTCCATTTAATAATGTTCTTGCACATTCTTGTAATGTTCTATTCTTTCTTTCCACTACTCCATTTTGTTGAGGAGTTCTAGGAAATGAGAAGTTATGATTTATTCCTTTCTTTTTACAGAAAGATTCAAAAGCTTCATTTTCGAATTCGCCACCATGATCACTTCGAATATTCTTAATTTTCAAATTTTTAGTGTTTTGAATTCTTTTGACAAATGTTTTAAAGTTCTCAAATGTATCACTTTTATTTTTAATAAAAATGGTCCATGTGTATCTTGAAAAATCATCAACTATTACAAATACATATCGATTATGATTAATGGATTGAACTTGTGTTGGTCCGAAAAGATCCATATGAAGTAATTCTAATGGTTGTAAAGTTGAAATATTTTTCTTAGATTTGAAAGATGATTTTGTTGATTTTCCTATTTGACAATCATCACAAAGATTCTTTATTTTAAAGTTTATCTTAGGTAAACCTCTTACTAATTCATTTTTAGAAAGTTTTCTAATAGTTTTGAAATTAATATGATAAAATCTTTTGTGCCATAATCAAGGATCATTATCTTTGACTAGTAAGCATATATTTGTGTTATGGTTAATTTTCATATTTAAAACATAAATATTCCTATCTCTATTTCCCTCAAAAACAAGTTTTTGGTTTTTATCAAAAATACTACATTTATTTTCTGAAAAGGTTATTTTAAATCCTTTGTCACAAAGTTGACTTATGCTTAGTAAATTATGTTTTAGATTTTTTACTAATGAAACATTTGTAATAAAAGGTAAATTTGATGTACCATAATTGCTCACATCTCCTTTGTCAATGATATAGCCTTTTGAATTGTCTCCGAAGGTAACCGAGCCACCATCAAAGTATGTGATTATGGTCTAGATAGATAGTAGTAAGCAGTAAGTAAAGTAGACACCAAGACTTTATACTGGTTCGGACCTCTTGTCCTACGTCCAGTCCCTAAGCTCCTCTTAGAAATTCAACTAACCAACATCCCTCACTTAACCCGGAGGAATAGGTTTACAACTTACCCGAACAACCGAACGAGATTTCTTGCCTCAACTACCGAAGAGGACTTCAACTAGATACTAAAAGTATTTCTGACTTGTTGTGTTCTTGATAACACTAATGAGTCAAATTGGGTACAACTTTCCTATAATCTTATCCTCGAGAGTATACAAAGTATTTGTGAAGATTTAGGAAATGTGAATTGCTATGAATCAAAAGGTGTTATAGTTAAAACAGAGATTCAAGCAATTGAAGTGGTTTGTGATTGCTTTTGAAAACTTTAAGAAATCTGAAAGTATGTTCAAGAAAATAGAAAGATTAAAGCAATTAGAGTTAGTGATTTGCAAATGTTAAAACCATGTATTTATACTTGTAGAAGAGGTGCATTTGTTTGCTAGAGGTGCAGGCAAGAGATGCTTCTATTTCCATTGAAGAATGGTTGTAACTCTTGGGAGGAAGAAGGTGTCTATTCAGAGAAAATTCGCAGTTACAGATTCAGTCGACTGAGCAGGATATTCAGTCGACTGAAAATATAAAGGAAAATTTTCAGGAATGCTTTCAGTCGACTGCACAGTAAATTCAGTCGACTGAAACTGTGCATATTTGTAATTCTGTGCCAGTTTCAGTCGACTGGCCATGTCTGTTCAGTCGACTGAACTATAAAAATCTGCACAGTGAATGTGTGCATAAAAATGTAGTTTTTCGGATATGTTTTAATGTTCGTGCAAATCTCTTAAGGATAGATTTTAACAAATAATCTAGACTTTAGACCTATAAAAATCATACTCATGTTTACACTTTGGTCTTCATCGATCTTCCTCTGATTTTGCATATATCTCTTCCTTTTTGTTGAAGTACATTGTCATTGATCAAAATCTTCGTGTATCAACATTCTCCCCCTTCTTGATTGATGACAACACTAATGTGTTATAGAGATGTATTTACTAATCTTCTCCCCCTGAATGTATGCACTTATCTTTCCTACAAAACAAAGTTAGCTACATAGATTTCTCCCCCTTTGTCATCGACAAAAAGGAAGTAATAATCATAGATATATAAACACGACGACTGAGCAATAGAATTCTAAGATTATCGGAGAATATCATAGTCAAATAATAAAACAAAGTTGCACAAGTAGAACAGATACAAGGCTTTAACATCATAGAACAACAAACCATTAAAAAATTACTCATCTTTATCCCAATCGTAAGAACCTTCTCTTTCTCTAGGTTCTCGAATGACTGGTCCTCCTGTTGGTGGTCTATAGGCTCTTCCTCCTTGACCACTACTAGTTCCGCTTGTGCTGCTACTGGTATGTTCTTCGGATGTCGTCCATGTAAAAGTAGGTGCCGGATGTTTTCCACGTGATGTTGAAGCGGTAGTAGTGCTTGAACACAAGATTGCATCCCATAGTTTGTTGAAGAATCCTTTAATTTTGTCAAGCTTGTGGTCTACCTTCTTGAGGCGATTATCAAGAATTTGTTGATTCCTTGATAAAATCCCCAAAGATTGATTGGTATTATAACCGGGCTCAATGATACGAATTTCTTCTTCTTGATCTGAAGGTTCTTCATGTGGAACTTATGGAGGTTGTTGAAGTCCTTGATTCCTAGCTTCCCATTCGGAAAGAGATGATGCGAGTCGGTCTTGCCGGAAGTTGCATTAAGCTTATGGTCCGATGGTTTATTTGGTGCACCATTGTATTCTCGGACTCAGCTAATGGCGTATCAACATTGAGAAGTAATCGCATGATATACTCACCAAAATAGATTGTCCTCATTTTGCCATTATTGAATGTTAGGAATTCGTCAAGAATCAATTGAATCCAATTAACTTGATAATTACCCCAAAGTGCATAGAGTGCGCAGTAGTTGTTAGGGTATACAAGTTCATATGAACCCGTTCTTGGGGTGATTGTTCTCATAAGAGCTTTGTGGAGAATTCTAGCTCTAGGACGTAAGGAAGTGGATTTAATATCCCCGATGTTGATGTTATCATCCAAAAATTGATGATTGATGTTGTCGCGAATACGAGGATTAAAGTCTATTTCTTCAAGCTTGCTACCAAAGTTTGGAGAACCTAAAATGTGTGAAATGCGATCGAGAGAAAACCAAACTTTCTTTCCACATACCATACTCCAAACACTGTTATTTGGATTTCTTGGAGTTTGGTGTTCAAGATTAAGGTTAGCATAAAATAATTTACCATAATGTGATTTATTGCATGATCGTTTCTTTTCAAATCCAAGAGAGAAGTTAGACCTACTTGATCCGTTAATGTTTGGATGTTGTACGTCTGAAGACTTTGAAAATCAACAAAAGAATGCTCGAAGATACGGGAATTCTTCATCTTATTCCATCTAGTGACGGCTACTCCATCGTAAAGCCATTGTGTTATTTGAGCGCCAATTGGCTCGGAGGATGAAGAAGAAGAAGCTCTAGATCTCTTTGGAGCCATTTGTATATAATTTGAGTGAGATTGGAGCAATTTGAGAGCTAGGGTTTTGAAACTAATTGGGGAAGAGGATGTTGATGTAGTTAAAAAGTGAATGAGTAGGGTAAAAATCTGATGGTTAAAAGGAAAAAACTGTCTGGGAATTGGCGTTCAGTCGACTGAATAGTCTGTTCAGTCGACTGAAACGAAGAATGAAATTTTTCCGTGTTAGATTCAGTCGTGTATTAAGTCGACTGAATTTTGTGCTGAAATTTTCTGTTGAACATTCAGTCGACTGTGCAGATGATTCCAGTCGACTGAGCTATGTATATTTTGTTTATGTCTGTAGTTCAGTCAACTAAATAGTGGGTTTCAGTCGACTGACAATGAATTTTTGTTGTTTCTCCCAATATAAAAGTAAATAATTTATATATATATATATAAAATTACAATTATATAGATGTAACATTATGAAAAACATATTAAAATTGACTATTTCTTCGGGGATGGACTTGGAGTTTTTTCTTCGTTTTTCCCATAATTTATTTCCCATGAATTTGGAGTAAATTGAGGAGTCTTTGGGGACGTCCAAGGATTCAAGGGATCAGCCGGTGTACGGTAAGATGAAGATGGATCAAACACATTACTTGGTCGAGGTAGGGGTTCGCTTACCTCATTTTTCTTTGAACTACAAAAATGTAACCCAATTTTCTCAAGAAAACTTAGTCGTCTTGCCGTTACTTTCTGTTCAAAATATAATTCTCGTTGGAGATTAATTTGTTGTTGTTGAAAATGATGGATCTCGTCTATCTTTCTTTTTGTATCAGGGAAGGTAAAAAGGCCACGTTTTACCTTCTTTGATTCCGGTGTGTAACCAGTGCGATAGTTTTCCCATTTGTAAACTGGTTCATGAGTCGGTGTTGGAGTAGAAAGTTTTGGAGTCGTTGGAGAGATATCAACCGAGGAGGTGATGTTGATATGAGAGTTTGAGCTGTCGTAAGACATTTTTATATGGAAATTAAAATTTTAATTCTTTTATATGTGAAATGAATTGTTGAAAAGAATTTTGTTTAAGAGTATATTTATAGTAGGAATTTTTCTAAATATATATTGGTTATAATGTTTAAACGTTTTTCAACCACTTAAAGATTTAATGGTTAATATAAGTTAGTTGAGAATGTATGGTAAATAACTTTTATATGTGAGAATAAATTGAAATTCCCATATAATGTTAGTTGATAAAATTGTGTAGATTTTTCTTTTAATTTTCTTTATATGATATCTTTAAAAGACAATATCCCTAATTCTCGTCGTAATTTTATAAAGGAGTTTTCTAAAAGAGGTTTAGTAAATATATCGGCGATTTGATTTTCGGTAGAAATATGTTCTAAGTTTATGATTCCTTTTTCGATATTGTCACGTAGAAAGTGGTGACGAATATCTATATGTTTTGTACGAGAGTGATTAACCGGATTTTTAGATAAATTTATTGTACTTGTATTATCACAATATATTATAGAGTTTGTTAAATTTATATTAAAATCCTTAAGTGTTTGTTGTATGTAAATAACTTGAGTGCAAACTAAAGCGGCTGATATGTACTCTGCTTCACAGGTTGAAAGCGAGACACAATTTTGTTTCTTACTAAACCAAGATACAAGTGATTTTCCAATGAAATGGCACATACCGCTTGTACTTTTTCTATCTGTTCGAGATCCATCAAAATCAGCATCACTGAACGATACTAACTCAAATGGACACTCTTTTGGATAAAAAAGACCAAAATCTTTAGTGTTGTTAAAATATCGTATAATTCGTTTTACCGCTCTTAAATGTGATTCTTTAGGATTAGATTGAAATCGTGCACATAAACATACACTCATCATTATGTCTGGTCTACTAGCGGTTAAGTAAAGTAAGGAACCTATCATACTTCTAAACAATTTTTGATCTATACTTTTGCCATTTTCATCTCGATCGAGATGAGTTGTGGTACTCATAGGAGTAGGCTTTCCAGACGTGTTTTCCAGTCCAAAGCGTTTAATCAGATTAGCACAATATTTTTCTTGATTTAAGAAAATTCCATTTGTTAATTGTTTAATTTGTAACCCGAGAAAATAAGATAATTCTTCCATGTGTAACATTTCGAACTCTTTAGTCATTATATGTGAAAATTCTTTACATAGGTTTTCATTAGTTGATCCAAATATAATGTCATCTACATATATTTGAATTATTAGAATGTCATTAGTAGTATTTTTAATAAATAATGTTTGATCTACTTTTCCGATTTGAAATCCCGAATCTAGCAACTAGCTTTTAAGTCTCTCATACCAAGTACGAGGTGCTTGTTTAAGACCATATAGGACTTTCTTTAATTTATATACATGATCCAGATATTTTTCGTGTATGAATAAAGGAGGTTGTTCTACGTACACATTTTCTTTTATAAAACCATTTAGAAAAGCACTTTTAACATCCATTTGATAAAGTTTAAAATTGTGAAAACAAGCGAAGGCTAATAGAATACGTATTGCTTCAAGTCTTGCAACGGAAGCAAATGTTTCTTCAAAGTCGATACCTTCTTCTTGATTATATCCTTGTGCTACTAGTCTAGCTTTTTTCCTAGTTATATTTCCTTGTTCGTCTACTTTATTTTTGTAAATCCATTTTGTTCCTATGACAGATTGATTATTAGGACGAGGAACTAAAATCCCAAACATCATTGCGTTCGAATTGATTTAATTCTTCTTGCATAGCAACAATCCAGTAGTCATCTGTTGATGCTTCTTTAGGATTTTTTGGTTCTAGTGTAGAAATAAAAGCAACATGTCCCATTTGGTTTAGCTGACTTCTAGTTTTAACTTGAGAATCTATTTCACCGATTATGTTTTGTACATGTTGATCTCGTAAGATTTTAGGTGGAGATCTAAGTTCGGTATTATTTATATTTTCAATATTTGTATTATCTGTATTTATTATAAATTCATCATCATCTTTAATGCTCAAATTTTTATTAAAGTTTTCATCAAAAGATACATGTAAAGTTTCTTCAATTGTATTTGTTTGTTTATTAAAAACTCGATATGCCTTACTTCGTTTTGAGTATCCTACAAAAGTTCCTTCATCAGCTTTTGGATCAAATTTTCCTAGTTGGTCTTTTGTATTTAGAATAAAACATTTTGATCCAAATATTTTAAAATAAGAGATATTTGGCTTTCTATTGTTAAAAAGTTCATATGAAGTATTCTTAGTTAATGGTCTAATAGAAATACGATTTAATACATAACATGCAGTAGCTACGGCTTCTGCCCAAAAATGTTTTGGTAAATAACTTTCATTTAATAATGTTCTTGCACATTCTTGTAATGTTCTATTCTTTCTTTCCACTACTCCATTTTGTTGAGGAGTTCTAGGAAATGAGAAGTTATGATTTATTCCTTTCTTTTTACAGAAAGATTCAAAAGCTTCATTTTCGAATTCGCCACCATGATCACTTCGAATATTCTTAATTTTCAAATTTTTAGTGTTTTGAATTCTTTTGACAAATGTTTTAATGTTCTCAAATGTATCACTTTTATTTTTCATAAAAATGGTCCATGTGTATCTTGAAAAATCATCAACTATTACAAATACATATCGATTATGATTAATGGATTGAATTTGTGTTGGTCCGAAAAGATCCATATGAAGTAATTCTAATGGTTGTAAAGTTGAAATATTTTTCTTAGATTTGAAAGATGATTTTGTTAATTTTCCTATTTGACAATCATCACAAAGATTCTTTATTTTAAAGTTTATCTTAGGTAAACCTCTTACTAATTCATTTTTAGAAAGTTTTCTAATAGTTTTGAAATTAATATGACAAAATCTTTTGTGCCATAACCAAGGATCATTATCTTTGACTAATAAGCACATATTTGTTTTATGGTTAATTTTCGTATTTAAAACATAAATATTCCTATCTCTATTTCCCTTAAAAACAAGTTTTTGGTTTTTATCAAAAATACTACATTTATTTTCTGAAAAGGTTATTTTAAATCCTTTGTCACAAAGTTGACTTATGCTTAGTAAATTATGTATTAGATTTTTTACTAATGAAACATTTGTAATAAAAGGTAAATTTGATGTACTATAATTGCTCACATCTCCTTTGCCATGATATAGCCTTTTGAATTGTCTCCGAAGGTAACCGAACCACCATCAAAGTATGTGATGTTTGTAAGCATATCTTGTCGTCGGTCATGTGTTTTGAGCAACCACTGTTTAATATCCATTTCTTCTTTTTGAGTGGGACTTGAAAATAAATATAAAATTATTGGTATCCACCTTTCAATAGGGTCCTAAAAAGTTAGAACTTAGGAAACCAAATCCAATTTGGTTCAGTATCCTTTTTATAAATGTAATTTTTATTATTATGAACACTATCCATAAATGTTTTAATATATTTATTCCTAGTCAAAATATTGTTAGTCTTTGAAACCCAAATTTTAACTATATTAGTTTCTTCTTTTCTTCTAATATGTTTTCTTAATAACAATTGTTGTTTTGAATCAATATTCTTCTTAATATTTGTATTTATCTTTTTAGGAATTTTTGGTTCCTTTTTATATCCTAATCTATGTTTATTCGAGGAAGGTTGAGAATTTTCTAAAATTTTAGATAAATTTTCTCTTCCTTTGTTAAAGTTAGAAACATTTTTAGTAATGTTATCTAGTCTAACTTGAAGACTATTATTTTCTAGCTCAACTTGTTTATTCTGAATTTTTAACTCATGATTTTCAAAAACAATTATATCATTTTTTGTCTTTTGATTTTCAATTTCTTGACTTAGAAGAGATAATTGAGTTTCCGAATTTGAAAGAGACTCTTGAACTTTTTCAAGTTCTTCTTCTAGAATTTTCTTTTCATCTTTTAACATATCCTTTTCAAACTCAGCTTTGTTTTGATTTTCACGAGTTTCCTTAAGTTTCTTTTTAAGATTTTTTATTGTACTCAATAGTTCAGTATTTACATCAATTAAATCGTCGAAAGTTAAGTTACTAACCTCAGATTCTTGAGCCATAAAGCATACATTCGCTTGTTCATTGTCGCTATCATTTTCACTTTCAAAAGAATTCAAAACACTAAAAATTTGAAAATTAAGAATATTCGAAGTGATCATGGTGGCGAATTCGAAAATGAAGCTTTTGAATCTTTCTGTAAAAAAAAGGAATAAATCATAACTTCTCATTTCCTAGAACTCCTCAACAAAATGGAGTAGTGGAAAGAAAGAATAGAACATTACAAGAATGTGCAAGAACATTATTAAATGGAAGTTATTTACCAAAACATTTTTGGGCAGAAGCCGTAGCTACTGCATGTTATGTATTAAATTGTATTTCTATTAGACCATTAACTAAGAATACTTCATATGAATTTTTTAACAATAGAAAGCCAAATATCTCTTATTTTAAAATATTTGGATCAAAATGTTTTATTCTAAATACAAAAGACCAACTAGGAAAATTTGATCCAAAAGCTGATGAAGGAACTTTTGTAGGATACTCAAAACGAAGTAAGGCATATCGAGTTTTTAATAAACAAACAAATACAATTGAAGAAACTTTACATGTATCTTTTGATGAAAACTTTAATAAAAATTTGAGCATTAAAGATGATGATGAATTTATAATAAATACAGATAATAGAAATATTGAAAATATAAATAATACCGAACTTAGATCTCCACCTAAAATCTTACGAGATCACCCTGTACAAAACATAATCGGTGAAATAGATTCTCAAGTTAAAACTAGAAGTCAGCTAAACCAAATGGGACATGTTGCTTTTATTTCTACACTAGAACCAAAAAATCCTAAAGAAGCATCAACAGATGACTACTGGATTGTTGCTATGCAAAAAGAATTAAATCAATTCGAACGCAATGATGTTTGGGATTTAGTTCCTCGTTCTAATAATCAATCTATTATAGGAACAAAATGGGTTTACAAAAATAAAGTAGACGAACAAGGAAATATAACTAGGAATAAAGCTAGACTAGTAGCACAATGATATAATCAAGAAGAAGGTATTGACTTTGAAGAAACATTTGCTCCCGTTGCAAGACTTGAAGCAATACGTATTCTATTAGCCTTCGCTTGTTTTTCACAATTTTAAACTTTATCAAATGGATGTTAAAAGTGTTTTTCTAAATGGTTTTATAAAAAAAAATGTGTACGTAGAACAACCTTCTTTATTCATACACGAAAAATATCCGGATCATGTATATAAATTAAAGAAAGCCCTATATGGTCTTAAACAAGCAACTCGTGCTTGGTATGAGAGACTTAAAAGCTATTTACTAGATTTGGGATTTCAAATTGGAAAAGTAGATCAAACACTATTTATTAAAAATACTACTAATGACATTCTAATAATTCAAATATATGTAGATGACATTATATTTGGATCAACTAATGAAAACTTATGTAAACAATTTTCAGATATAATGACTAAAGAGTTCGAAATGTCACACATGAGAGAATTATCTTATTTTCTCGGGTTACAAATTAAACAATTAACAAATGGAATTTTCTTAAATCAAAAAAAATATTGTGCTAATCTGATTAAACGCTTTGGACTGGAAAACACGTCTGGAAAGCCTACTTCTATGAGTACCACAACTCATCTCGATCGAGATGAAAATGGCAAAAGTATAGATCAAAAATTATTTAGAAGTATGATAGGTTCCTTACTTTACTTAACCGCTAGTAGACCAGACATAATGATGAGTGTATGTTTATGCACGATTTCAATCTAATCCTAAAGAATCACATTTAAGAGCGGTAAAACGAATTATACGATATCTTAACAACACTAAAGATTTTGGTCTTTTTTATTCAAAAGAGTGTCCATTTAAGTTAGTATCGTTCAGTGATGCTGATTTGGTGGATCTCGAACAGATAGAAAAAGTACAAGCGGTACGTGCCATTTCATTGGAAAATCACTTGTATTTTGGTTTAGTAAGAAACAAAATTGTGTCTCGCTTTCAACCTGTGAAGCAGAGTACATATCAGCCGCTTTAGTTTGCACTCAAGTTATTTACATGCAACAAACACTTAAGGATTTTAATATAAATTTAACAAACTCTATAATATATTGTGATAATACAAGTACAATAAATTTATCTATAAATCCGGTTAATCACTCTCGTACAAAACATATAGATATTCGTCACCACTTTCTACGTGACAATATCGAAAAAGGAATCATAAACTTAGAACATATTTCTACCGAAAATCAAATTGCCGATATATTTACTAAACCTCTTTTAGAAAACTTCTTTATAAAATTACGACGAGAATTAGGGATATTGTCTTTTAAAGATATCATATAAAGAAAATTAAAAGAAAAATCTACACAATTTTATCAACTAACATTATATGGGAATTTCAATTTATTCTCACATATAAAAGTTATTTACCATACATTCTCAACTAACTTATATTAACCATTAAATCATTAAGTGGTTGAAAAACGTTTAAACATTATAACCAATATATATTTAGAAAAATTCTTACTATAAATATACTCTTAAACAAAATTCTTTTCAACAATTCATTTCACATATAAAAGAATTAAAATTTTAATTTCTATATAAAAATATCTTACGACAGCTCAAACTCTCATATCAACATCACCTCCTCGGTTGATATCTCTCCAACGACTCCAAAACTTCCTACTCCAACACCGACTCATGAACCAGTTTACAAATGGGAAAACTATCGCACTGGTTACACACCGGAATCAAAGAAGGTAAAACGTGGCCTTTTTACCTCCCTTGATACAAAAAGAAAGATTGACGAGATCCATCATTTTCAACAACAACAAATTAATCTCCAACAAGAATTATATTTTGAACAGAAAGTAACGGCAAGACGACTAAGTTTTCTTGAGAAAATTGGGTTACATTTTTGTAGTTCAAAGAAAAATGAGGTAAGCGAACCCCTACCTCGACCAAGTAATGTGTTTGATCCATCTTCATCTTACCGTACACCGGCTGATCCCTTGAATCCTTGGACGTCTCCAAAGACTCCTCAGTATACTCCAAATTAATGGGAAATAAATTATGAGAAAAACGAAGAAAAAACTCCAAGTCCATCCCGAAGAAATAGTCGATTTTAATATGTTTTTCATAATGTTACATCTATATAATTGTAATTTATATATATATATAAATTATTTACTTTTATATTAGGAGAAACAACAAAAATTCATTGTCAGTCGACTGAAACCCACTATTTAGTCGACTGAACTAAATACAGAAAACAAAATATACATAGCTCAGTCGACTGGAATCATCTGCACAGTTAACTGAATATTCAACAGAAAATTTCAGCACAAAATTCAGTCGACTTAATACACTGTTCAGTCGACTGAATCTAACACAGAAAAATTTCATTCTTCGTTTCAGTCGACTGAACAGACTATTCAGTCGACTGAACGCCAATTCCAAGACAGTTTTTTCCTTTTAACCATCAGATTTTTACCCTACTCATTCACTTTTTAACTACATCAACATCCTCTTCCCCAATTAGTTTTAAAACCCTAGCTCTCAAATTGCTCCAATCTCACTCAAATTATATACAAATGGCTCCAAAGAGATCTAGAGCTTCTTCTTCTTCATCCTCCGAGCCAATTAACGCTCAAATAGCACAATGACTTTACGATGGAGTAGCCGTCACTAGATGGAATAAGATGAAGAATTCCCGTATCTTCGAGCATTCTTTTGTTGATTTTCAAAGTCTTCAGACGTACAACATCCAAGCATTAACGGATCAAGTAGGTCTAACTTCTCTCTTGGATTTGAAAAGAAACGATCATGCAATAAATCACATTATGGTAAAATTATTTTATGCTAATCTTAATCTTGGACACCAAACTCCAAGAAATCCAAATAACAGTGTTTGGAGTATGGTATGTGGAAAGAAAGTTTGGTTTTCTCTCGATCGCATTTCACACATTTTAGGTTTTCCAAACTTTGGTAGCAAGCTTGAAGAAATAGACTTTAATCCTCGTATTCGCGACATCAATCATCAATTTTTGAATGATAACATCAACATCGGGGATATTAAATCCACTTCCTTACGTCCTAGAGCTAGAATTCTCCACAAAGCTCTTATGAGAACAATCACCCCAAGAATGGGTTCATATGAACTTGTATACCCTAACAACTACTGCGCACTCTATGCACTTTGGGGTAATTATCAAGTTAATTGGGTTCAATTGATTCTTGACGAATTCCTAACATTCAATAATGGCAAAATGAGGACAATCTATTTTGGTGAGTATATCATGCGATTACTTCTCAATGTGGATACGCCATTAGCTGAGTCCGAGAATACAATGGTGCACCAAATAAACCATCGGACCATAAGCCTAATGCAACTTCCGGCAAGACCGACTCACATCATCTCTTTCCGAATGGGAAGCTAGGAATCAAGGACTTCAACAACCTCCATAAGTTCCACATGAAGAACCTTCAGATCAAGAAGAAGAAATTCGTATCATTGAGCCCGGTTATAATACCAATCAATCTTTGGGGATTTTATCAAGGAATCAACAAATTCTTGATAATCGCCTCAAGAAGGTAGACCACAAGCTTGACCAAATTAAAGGATTCTTCAACAAGCTATGAGATGCAATCTTGTGTTCAAGCACTACTACCGCTTCAACATCACGTGGAAAGGACCATAAGCCTAATGCAACTTCCGGCAAGACCGCCTCGCATCATATCTCTTTCCGAATGGGAAGCTAGGAATCAAGGATCTCAACAACCTCCACAAGTTCCACATGAAGAACCTTCAGATCAAGAAGAAGAAATTCGTATCATTGAGCCCGGTTATAATACCAATCAATCTTTGAGGATTTTATCAAGGAATCAACAAATTCTTGATAATCGCCTCAAGAAGGTAGACCACAAGCTTGACAAAATTAAAGGATTCTTCAACAAGCTATGGGATGCAATCTCGTGTTCAAGCACTACTACCGCTTCAACATCACGTGGAAAACGTCCGGCACCTACTTTTACATGGACGACATCCGAAGAACATACCAGTAGCAGCACGAGCGGAACTAGTAGTGGTCAAGGAGGAAGAGCCTATAGACCACCAACAGAAGGACCAGTCATTCGAGAACCTAGAGAAAGAGAAGGTGCTTACGATTGAGATAAAGATGAGTACTTTTTTAATGGTTTGTTGTTCTATGACGTTAAAGTCTTGTATCTGTTCTACTTGTGCAACTTTGTTTTATTATTTGACTATGATATTCTCCGATAATATTAGAATTCTATTGCTCAGTCGTCGTGTTTATATATCTATGATTATTACTTCCTTTTTGTCGATGACAAAGGGGGAGAAATCTATGTAGCTAACTTTGTTTTGTAGGAAAGATAAGTGCATACATTCAGGGGGAGAAGATTAGTAAATACATCTCTATAACACATTAGTGTTGTCATCAATCAAAAAGGGGGAGAATGTTGATACACGAAGATTTTGATCAATGACAATGTACTTCAACAAAAAGGAAGAGATATATGCAAAATCAGAGGAAGATCGATGAAGACCAAAGTGTAAACATGAGTATTATTTTTATAGGTCTAAAGTCTAGATTATTTGTTAAAATCTATCCTCAAGAGATTTGCACGAACATTAAAACACATCCGTAAAACTACATTTTTATGCACACATTCACTGTGCAGATTTTTATAGTTCAGTCGACTGAAACTGGCACAGAATTACAAATATGCACAGTTTCAGTCGACTGAATTTACTGTGCAGTCGACTGAAAGCATTCCTGAAAATTTTCCTTTATATTTTCAGTCGACTGAATCTGTAACTGCGAATTTTCTCTGAATAGACACCTTCTTCCTCCCAAGAGTTGCAACCATTCTCCAATGGAAATGGAAGCATCTCTTGCCTGCACCTCTAGCAAAAAAATGCACCTCTTCTACAAGTATAAATACATGGTTTTAGCATTTGCAAATCACCAACTCTAATTGCTTTAATCTTTCTATTTTCTTGAACATATTTTTAGATTTCTTTAAAGTTTTCAAAAGCAATCACAAACCACTTCAATTGCTTGAATCTCCGTTTTAACTATAACACCTTTTGATTCATAGCAATTCACATTTCCTAAATCTTCACAAATACTTTGTATACTCTCGAGGATAAGATTATAGGAAAGTTGTACTCAATTTGACTCATTAGTGTTATCAAGAACCCAACAAGTCAGAAATATTTTTAGTATCTAGTTGAAGTCCTCTTCGGTAGTTGAGGCAAGAAATCCCGTTCGGTTGTTCGGGTAAGTTGTAAACCTATTTCTCCGGGTTAAGTGAGGGCTGTTGGTTAGTTGAATTCCTAGGAGGAGCTTAGGGACTGGACGTAGGACAAGAGGTCTGAACCAGTATAAAGTCTTGGTGTCTACTTTACTTACTGCTTACTACTATCTATCTAGACCATTTCACTATTCCATATTATACGATCCTACTGCATAGACTCTTTCAATTTAATAAATAATCTAGACTTTAGACCTATAAAAATCATACTCATGTTTAAACTTTGGTCTTCATTGATCTTCCTCTGATTTTGCATATATCTCTTCCTTTTTGTTGAAGTACATTGTCATTGATCAAAATCTTCGTGTATCAACAATGTGTTCTCTTATGCAATGATTATTATTTTTAATTGCAAGTAGCAAACTACTTTCTGCAATTTTTAGCGATACATGTGTTCTCTTATGTAAATCTTATTTGTGCAGAAGATCAATTTAACATTCTGTCTTTTGTTCTTAATTTTGTTTGCATGCACTCTTTTTCTTTCCTTAGGAACATTTTTATTTACTGATAAATTATTTTTTGCATATAGCAACCCGGCATCGGTGGTGAAGTTGTTCCGCATCAGGACAATTCTTTTCTCATTACAGAACCGGCATCATGCACGGGTTTGTGGCTTGCTTTAGAAGATGCAACAATTACTAATGGCTGCCTGTGGGCAATACCTGGGTCCCACAAAAGTAATTTCATTCCCAAATGTTTCATAAGCTCTTGTTTAGTTTAGCAAGAACTTCTTTATATCTACTTGGAAGCAGGCTTGATTTGTAACTCTCAAGTTGTTAAAAAATGAAATCAATCATAAATAAGTTCACTTCTTAACTCATTTGTTACTTTTAAATCAAAAAGTTAAGTTGTTGCATATATCTGCCTTTACTTGATTCATAGTACAATGTGTTGTAATTTTTTTTGTCAGATGGCCTTGTGAGAAAGTTTGTTAGAGACGACGAGGGAGTACGCCCTGACCGTCCTACACCTGAATATGCGATAATAAAGAATTTGTTCCCATAAAAGTTAAAGCCTGCTCTTTAGCAGTTATACATCGTGATCTTGTCCATCAACTTAAGCAATATAATGTGAATAATAAAATATAGAAAGTTCGGACAAATAAATGCAAGATTTGATAATGTTTAGTTGTAAAAGATGAAATAAGTCATAAGCAAGTATTTCATACTTGCGACTTGTTAACTTATTTGTTACTTGGAAGTAAACGAAGTAAGTTGATGTCAGGTGCTCCAAGTTTTTGAAGTACCTTTTAAGTTATTTTTCCTACTCATAAGCTATTGCCAAACACTCTCTTCCTGCATTTACATGATTCATAGACCATATGCTGTATTTTTTTTAGATGGCCTTGTGAGGAAGTTTGTTAGAGATGATGATGGAGTACACTTTGATCGTCCTTCACCTGAATACGATAGTAAAGAATTTGTTCCTATAGAAGTCAAAACTGGTTCTTTGGTAGTTATACATGGCAACCTTGTGCATCAAAGGTGTGCATTTTTGAACTAAGTTTATATGTTTGTACGAGTTGATAATAACTTTTTTTTCATAATTTGTTGTTGTGGCAGCTTTGAGAATGTATCTCCTAACTCAAGGCATGCATTGAGCTTGCATGTGGTGGATTCTGATAGTGGCTTTACTTGGTGCAAAGAGAATTGGTTAGTATCTGTGTCCTTTTTAATGGTTGTGGGTTATTTGTTTTCCATTTTCTGATCCATCTAAAATAGTCAGTAGCACGCCTGTATATGTAGGAAGTCAAAGTTTGTCCTCTTTTTTGATCTTAAGATATTTACATTTCTGAATTCATCAAAATTTAACCCACCGACCAGGGAGAAGAATCAGTTGCTGAAATCAGCATATGACTATATAAAAAAAACCTGAAATTAGTCAATTAAAAAATCCTGAAGCTAAGTTGAGATCAACAAGGGCTGTTAATCGATATTATTGGTCAGTCAGAGGGAAGACGAGAGAAAAATGTTTGACACCGAAAAGGTTTACCACAAATCAGGAAGGAAATGGAATAATACGATTGTTCTGTATGTTGTAGGTCCTAGACCATACTTTGCATATCTAAAAGGTTATATTAATAGAGTATGGAAACCGGTAGGGAAATTTGAAATTTTTTCAAGGGACAAAGGGTTGCTTCTTTATTAAATTCAGCGAGGAAGAAGATTGTGAGAAAATATTAAAGGACAGGCTACATTTTTTTGAATCTAGATTGATAGTTTTACAGAAATGGAAGGAAGGAATTGAACTCATCAGACATTCATTTATCGATATGCATATTTGGGTGAGATTTCCAAACTTCCCCTTAGAATTCTGGTGTAATGAAGGCTTTAGTCGCATTGCTAGTGTTCTAGGGGTTCCTATTATGTTAGATGAGATTACGAAGAATGCATCCAGGTTGAAGTATGCTCGGGTTCTTGTAGAAATGGAGCATGTTCCAGTTTTCCAGAGATGGTTAGAGCAAAAATATTCGATGGGGATGTACGAGAAATTAAAGTGGAATATGAGTATTAGTGTATTACCACCTATATGTCATGTATGTGAAGCATTTGACCATGTTGAATATCAGTGCCCAAACAAGATGGAGGAAAAATGGATATCCAAAAATTATGCAGCAAATCAAAAATCCGAGGATTCGAGTCCAAGGAAAGATGGTTTCATTGTTCCACATACACGGGAACATGTAAAGCAGAGTGAGCATGAAAAGAATACAAGGGCCTTTAACACAAGTACAAAGACAGACTGTAATCTAGAAAAATGTTGCGATTATATGAATGAGAATGATATAGGGACGAATTTAATGATAGAATCAGAGGCAGACGCCGATTCAGAACTGAATGAAGATGAGCAGAGGAAGCTTATAGCAGAAATAGGCAGTCTGATTGCTGACTTTGATGAAGACTTGGAGTGGGAGATTTATACAAAGAAGGAAAAAGATCGATTATTTGAGATGAAGAAGTATGAGAGATTTGTAGTAGATAACCCAGCAGATATAGAGGAGACGAGAAAGTTGAAGGAAGCGAATGATGAGAAACGCAAGAAAAAGGAAGAAAGAAAGTTGAAGGAAGCGAATGATGAGAAACGCAAGAAGGAAGAAATAAAGTAGGCAGAAGTGAGTGAAGAGGAATGCAAGAAAAAGAAAAAGAAAAAGAAAAAGAAAGGATTCAAAGTGGGCTCAACTAAGAATAGAGTTTATTGGTGGAGGAGATAAAGGTAGCAGTTGAGACTCAGGGACAACATTTGTATCTTATCCTTCCTATATGATTTCGACGTCAATGAATCATATCTAAATTTTTTGTTCTGTTGTGTTTTGTTTTTGGGCGAAAAAAGAAAAAAGAGGATTTGGAGCAGATAAACATGAGAATGTGGACACAGACATATACATGTATATATCGAAAATGAATGTTTGCTTGTCTATAGTTTCTGTGAATATATGTGCACAATACCATGTAAACTACGCTAGAAGGGTTAAGACTCTAGGTGAAGTATTTTCACTGTACATATCATTTCATATAACCTTTGAGCTTTTAGAATGATTTGCATAGGAATTTTAGATATATAGGCTTTTTCAATGAGAATGCATCCTTAAATTTTATGATGTATCTGTTTAGAGTAGTGCTAAATGCAAAGCATACTTCATTTTACCCACATAGGAGTTTCTACTTCAGTTGTTTGGTCATATCGATATTGCTTTAACATCATTTCACTGATTAATTTTATGGTTTTGCTGATCTTAATCTTACAGGATAAGAAGGAAAAAAGATCCAGAACCTCTCTATGTCTCTTAAACAGAATTCGTCTATGCAAAGGAAGCTATATGGAATTTTATACTGTAATTATTGTTTCATGTTATGTCATAGTTCCATATTAATGATGCTATCTTTGTTACAACAGTAATAAACCCTGTGCAAACTTCTTATTCCTAATAATTTCATTTTAACTTCATAATGCAAAGGCAAGCTTATTCCAATAGGCTTTCTTCAAAAAAACTTATGTAACATAGCTTTTATTTGGTAGCAAATTTCTAAACCCTGTAAGCCATAGTTTGGTTTAACAAACACATGTATTTGTGGGGTGCAGGTGGCGTTGCTATATCTGTTGTGCTAGTTTATGATCATCAGTGAGTTATTCTCACACCATTAGTTTATAATAAACTGTCAAAACATGCAAAATAGCCTTCACATAATTATATTTCATTACTATTGTTTTAATGCTTACAGAATTCCATCAAATGGAAATGGAGACTTCTATAATCCTATTTTTTTATTCTCGGCTTGTTCAAACAGCTTCAAATTATTTAAACATGCATCAACCAGACAAAGTTTCGGACATGTATCTATCTATTATATAAAAAAGAGAATATTGGATTTTTTATGTTCTTATCATTCGTTCACTCTCATCCAAAAGACTTTTCTCTTGTCAGTTTATAAGAATTATTTTTATTTATCTCTGTAAAATTGAAAGTATTCATTTAAAATCAAATTTATTTCCATTGTAAGATAATCGTTTCTTCAATACGTATTATAATTTGGTTTATGTTTCACATCCGTCCCACTCCATGTATTCATTATTCTTAAATAATTTAAATGATGTTCTCTTTCTTTTCTCTATGCGTTCAATGTGACAAAAAACATATTATTTCTTTTTTTATTTCACGTCTTCACTTTAATTTTTCCCCTCTAACAACTATTTCTTCAACATCTTTAGTTTTTTTATATAAATACACTTCTTTTCTTCATCTTTGTATTTCCCTTAATTATTTTTGAATCTATTCATATTTTGCAATGATTGTTTTTGTACCTTGTGCATTTTGAAAATTGGCAATGACCGTGGTTTAGTGCATCGATGAACTCAAATTAAATGTTAGATCTTTATTTTATTACTTATTTTTCTTGAAGTTTAAATTTGTTGTTTTGTAATAAATTTCTGATTTCAGCTTTTAAATCAAATTTTATGTTCAAATTCTATTTTCCTCTTATATTTTTTCATGTAGGAAATTATTGTTAAGGACAAAATTTCTCAGCGTTTTAGCCTCAAGGACAGACCTTCAATATTTTAGCTTGAAGGACAACTTTTTTTTAGGTATCAGTTTTTAGTTATTTATAGCAGTTTTTAGGTATCAGTTTGTAGTTATCGGTAGCAGTTTTTAGGTATCAGTTTTTAGTTTAATAGCAGTTTTGAAAGAATGTTTGTCCTTATGAATAATTTTGGAAGAATGTTTGTCCTTATGAATAATTTTTAGGAGAATGTTTGTCCTTGTGGTAAAAATATTGAGGTCGTGTTCTTAAGGCTAAAAATATATAAATTTTTGTCCTTTAAATTAATTCCCCCTTTTTCATGTAGAATGCCAATGAATTTGGTTTTCTTCATTTATTTTATGGGAGTTTATTGGATTCATGCATAAGCATCTTAGAATTTTCATTTTATTTTGAAAAAATGTTATAGGTAAAATTGAACTATTTTTTATTCTTTATGTTTTGTATAAAAATTCACTTTAAATTTATTTTTGTTTTTATTGAAGATTATGAATTTGGTTTCTTTTACTTATTCTATAGAGAATTATTGTGTTAATTAGCATACATAGATAATAAAAACCTTAAGTTTTGTAGTTGAACAAAGGTAAAGTTGTTTTTTTAACACTTAAACGTAAGTTTAAAAGAAAAATAAGTCAAGGACCTCTAGCATAAGTGACTAAAAATATTGTACTTTAACCTAAGGTTTTTGAGGTCAATGATTTTAGCAATCGAGACATCAAAATGAGTAATCTGCTTGGATAAAGACCACTCTTATTCTTAAAAAAAAGTTGAAAGAGAAAAATTTATATCTAAAGTAAAGGAATACATAAAAATTGTTTGTAATAAAATAATAAAGGGTAAACATATATATGCGCAAGAAATATTTTTGTTCTTTCTTCAGCAGACAATTTTAAAATATCGTGAAACATTTGCTTTTAAATACGTATATTTAATTTTTAAATTGTTTTTGTTGTCTTAGTCACCTCAACTTATATTTTATAAATTTGGGTATTATCCTTTTAACCAATCTACACTTTATATATTTTTCTATTTTGTTGTTTAATATTCTATGAAATATTCATAAAAAACTCATATACATGGTTTCCATCAAATTCTTAATGATATATGAAAAAATGAGGTAATTGCTAGTGATTTTTATGAAATTTGTTTTATGTTACATTGCTCCGCCTGTGTAGTTTTCTATACAGTCTGTCCTAAGCCAGAATAAAGGAGGAGGGTTGTGATAGGCTTGGCGAGCCAACGTAAAAACCCCAGCCTCTCTTATGGAAATGAAACATAATGGTGAGCTTGATGAAGATGTTAGTTTTAGAATTCGAGCGGGATGGGTGAAATGGCGACAAGCGTCTGGGATTCTCTATGACATGAAGGTCCCACAAAAGCTTAAAGGAAAGTTCTACAAAACAGCAATCAGGCCTGCGATGTTGTATGGTGCAGAATGTTGGCCTACTAAAAGCCAACACGTCCAAAATATAAGCGTAACAAAGATGCGTATACTACGATGGAGCTGCGGTCATACAAGAAGAGACCGAATTAGAAATGATGATATACGTGATAAACTTGGAGTAGCACCAATTGAGGAGAAACTAATTCAACATCACTTAAGATGGTTTGGACATCTTCAACGAAGGCCGCCCGAGGCACCTGTGCGTGTTGGAATTATAGGTCGTGTTGAATGCCCAAAGAGAGGTAGAGGTCGACCAAGGTTGACATGGGAGGAAGTAGTAAAAGGAGATTTGAAGGATTGGGGTATATCCGAAGAGCTGGTGACGGATCGGAGCGAGTGGAAGTTAGTGATTCAGGTACCAGAACCATGAGCGTCGAGTTTTATAAGTTTTAGATTATAGGACTAGGAAACATGAGCCTAAGACGTAGGTTTGATCTTTGACCAATATTACTATTAGTATCATTATCGCTATTAGTATTATTATTATCATTCCTCTTATATATATACATATATATTTTTATTTTATTTTACTTTACTTAGCTATTATTATTAATTTACTTATTTGACTTTACTTTATTATTGCTATTGCTATTGTTATTATTATAACTTTTAAATTGATTTTTTCATTTAGTTTTGGGTTCCATCTCTAACCGACCCCAACTTGTTTGGGAATAATGGCTTAGTTGTTGTTGCTCCAAATTTTTATGTTGATGTAAATGTTCACAGATAACTATACATTGGAGATGTAATTATTTATAATGATTATAAGCGAACTACTTTTGGATAGGTAGGATAATATGGAATATTATTACCATGCAATTGTGAAAATGAATTATTTGCTTTTGATTTTGATTCGTTTAAATTCAAAATAACTAAGAAATTAGTTACAATTAATTCTATTTTAGTTGTAATTTAAATAATGGGAAAAATAATTACATATTAATTATCATTAACACTAATCAATTGTAGAATTAAACTTCAATCAGTTAATTCCTTCTAATTATTTCCATAAGTAATTTCTTAAAATTAATAATTTTTATGTGTATCTACAAGTAGTTTTTTTAAAAATTGGATGCATGGGTGGCAGTACATAGTTGTACTACAAGTTTCAAGTAATATATAACATACTACAAGTCAACATATGTCTAGTGGTTCAAATTACGTACTATGCAGAATTTGAACATGTTACTTCATGGGTTAAAGCTAGATGACCTAACCACTGGGACAATGGTGTTAGATATTTTATTGTGATACATTCTTTTGTTTCGAATTATGTTAATTTTTGTACTATTTCAGTTATAATGTCTATTTTTATATTTGAAGTAAAGACAAAAATTATTTGGTTATTTTAAAAATTAGACTTTACAAGGTTTATGTTCTACGTATATTTTTCATGTTATGCCATGCTATGTGTTAAAAAAACATGACAATTTATGCTATGGTAATATTTTTCTATAAAGATCACGAATTTGGTTTCTTTCACTTATTCAGCAGAAAATTATTGTGTTTATTAACATATAAATACCCAAAAACCATATTTTGTTCAATATAATTAAGTAGAGGTGCAGTTGTCGTTTTTTCATTCTCAAATTTAAACATATAAGAATAATCAAGTTGTGTGCAATTTTTTTATCTAAAGTAAAAGTATATATAAAAATTAATTTGTAATAAAATAGTCGAGGAAAAAATATAAATGGACAAAAACCTTTTTGTTCTATCTTCGATAGGAAAATTTTAAATTTATCGAAAAGTTTAGTTTTAAATACGTATACTGCAAACTCAATATTTTTAATTCATTTTGTAATCTTAGTTACTTAGCCTTATGTTTTATGAATTTGAGTATTTTCCTTCTTAACCAGTCTACACTCTATATTCTTTTTATATTCTATTGTTTAATATACCATGAAGTATTCAAAAAAACCCACATTCATGGTTTCCATCAAATTCTTTGTAACGTTATGAAACAATGAGGTGATTATAAGTGATTTTTTTATTTATGAAGTATTTTTTATGTTACAATAATTTTTATGCAGATAGAAATGTTCACAGATAACTATACATTGGAGATGAAGTTATTTATAGTGATTATAAACGAACTATTTTTAGATAGGTACGGTAATATCGAATATTATTACCATACAATTGTTAAAACGAATTAGTTGCTTTTATTTTTATCCATTTGAATTCAAAGTAATTAAAGAATCAATCACAGTTAATTCTATTTTAATTACAATTCAACTAATGAGAAAAATAGTTACATACTTATTCTCTTTAATGCTAATCAATTATAGAATTAAAATACAATTAATTAATTCCTTCTAATTAGTTCAATAAGTAATTCCATAAAATTAATATATTTTATGCGTATACTCCATAGGTAGTTTTTCTTTTTTGAAAATTGAGTACGTATGTGGTAGTAATTTCTAGGGCTGTTATGGTAATGGTTACCATTACCATTTCACGAATACCGTTACCGTACCATTTTTACTGGTAAGCGAAAATTGCTTACCGTTACCGTTACCGATAGGCTGGTATACCGAACACTGGTATACCGATAATCTGGTAACCGTTACACTGGTAATGGTAAATTACCGTTTTTCTAAAAAAGGTTAGTAACATAACACGTATTCACACCATAACGGTGCTCCATTATACAATTTATAATGTTACTTAATAAAAGAAATAAATGAGAAAGAAGTGAAGTGTATTTAACATTATCTCACTTGGTTAATAAACTAAATTTAATCATTTGCTTGGTTTTAAATGCCTATAATAAAGCATGTTACATGAATATACATGTATTATAAATTGACTGGTAAAATTACCGTTACCGCTGGTATTGAAGAAATGTTACCGATGATTTACCGTAGAAAATGGTAAATTTACCGTTACCATACCGATTAAACTGGTATACCGATTTCACTCGAAAATGGTAACCGATTGACTGGTAATGGTATGGTAATGGTAAATTTACCGTTACCGTAACAGCCCTAGTAATTTCTATAAAATAGAGATGATATTATTTATAATGATTATAAGTGAACTATTTTTAAATAGGTAGGATAATATCATATATTATTACCATGCAATTTTAAAATTAATGTGTAACGACCGGGAATTTTATCACTTTGATTTTTTAAAATATTTAATTGATTTTAAATATTTAATTTGTGATTTTAATATAAAAGAAATAAATTTGGGAGTAAAATAATTTGATTTCAAATAACGAATATTTATTCGAATTTATAGGATTTTCCTATAAATTTTTATTTTGAAAAATATTTAAAAAAATTTGTCGGAGTATTTTACATCGAACGCAAGTGTTTTCAAAATATAACAGAATTTAATATCCATGTGTTTCAGTGTTGTTTTGAGATCATGTTACAATGTTATATGTAATCCTAGCCTATTTTCTGTCATTCATGGCTCGTGTGCGAATGTGTTATTGGGTGACTGATTAACTCAAATTCAAACTTAAAACGAAAGAGGAAAAGAAAAAGAAAAAATATATACATACACATAACACACGTCCAGCTAATCCTTTGTTTTCTTTGCCATATCTCTTCCTATCCCTTACCCGTGCTTCACGCCATCATTTCATCCTTCATCCTTCATCCTCCCTTGATTCTTGCCATGGAAAGTGGATTTTTTTTACTTGGTTTGGTAATTTTGTTGGCCATATTATAGAACATGTATGCACACACAGAAATGAGAACAACTCTTTCTCCTTCATCTTTTTCTACCTACAGTAAGTGACAAAAAAAGAAAGAACAAACTCCTCTTCGACATTCAAAATTCAATACCTCTCAATCCAATTGAAATTAGCTAAAGCAACCTAAACGAAAGTTGTGCTATCGATCTCTAGCATTTTTAAAAATTAACTTTCTCGATATGAGTATCAGTTTTTTTGATGATAGTGGTGGAGATATGTGATGTGTGGGAAGTGAACAAATGCCAGTTTCTGATATGCAAAGGAAAGATTGGTGCAAGCAACAGAACTGAATCAAGATTGTCATAAAAATGAATTGTTTTCAAATTTACTGAAGAGAATTTATGAATTGTTGCAAGAATTGAAAAGGTTTGAGAATCTAGACACTAAAAAAAATGATACGGCAATTGAAATTGGAATATGACAGTGCATGAAGCAAGTGCTACTTTGCATGGAAGAACATGTACACATGAATTGTAATATATCAAGAATATGAACAGCAAGAAAATGCAATGATTAACAAGTAATGAAAGATTGTAAATTGCAAAGGATTGAAGAAGAACTGAATTTGTAAGAGTAATAAGAACAAGAATTAAAAACAAGTAACGGCAGGGCTGAAATAGATATAACAAGAAATGTAAATTGCAGGAATGAAAAACAAATAAAGGTTTGCTAGCAATGACAAGAACTGAAATGCAGGAAGTATGAACAATACCTAAACTGAAATAAATTTGCAACCGGAAAGCTAATTAACATGATCAAGAAGAAGTAAACTAAGATCTGGTAAACAGAAATGGAAATGAAGATAAAATTGTATTTCAGATTTCTCACCTACATTACATTGCATGTTCACCATATTTATACACATAACTAGGCACATGCCTCTTTGACTCAGCCTAACCACCAGTACACTTCAACTAGATTCAACTGACAAGGATTCAACCCATTTACAAGCCCAAAACAGGATACAACACTTAACACTACATTTATATACAAACACACACACCATCAACAAACTGAAAATGGCATGTATCAGTTGTGCACTTGCACACACTGATACACACAAAATAACCTCGACCTCAGGCCATCTCTTCACCCACTGGTGCACCTGACACCTTCCTGCTACCTCCAGCCAGCAACTCCGACGATCCCCAGCTTTCTCTGGTGAACTAGGCCGGAAATAACCTTCACTTAAATTTTTGCCTACAAGAACAGTGGTCTTTCTCTTACAAGACCATGGCAATCAATTCATGGTCGTTACAGTTCGTCGGAAACTAGGGCTTGAGTTCGTCGGAGCATGGAGTGTTGATAGGCAAATTGGAGCTTGGTGTTGTGTTCACAGAAGAGAGGCGCTCGAGTGGTGAGATTTTGGTGAAGAATGAAGTCGAAAAATGTCACACTTTTTCTTGGAGCAGATACGTTTCTTCTTTCGGCTATGGGTGTCGCATTTTAGTCGAGAGGGCCGGAGTTCGAGGGAAGGTGTGTGTAGGAAAGAGACCAGAATTTGGGACGCGCTGATGGCCTCGGAGATCGGTTGAACGATGGGCTTCTGCACGTGCACCATGTGCACATAACGTGGAGGAGCTTAGCCTGGAGCATTTGGGGAAGAAGGGCAGTGCGGGTTCGGGTGGGTTTGAGAAGTTTGGGCTTCGGCCCGTTTCACTTGGGTGAGAAATTCTAAATTTATAATGTTTAAAAAAAAAAATTAACTTTGAATTGTCGTAACGTGCTCGTTTAAAATCCGTTTTACCAGCGGATTTTTGCATTGTACTCGTATGAACGAGTACAACATTACAGTATAACCTATTGACAGTTTTCGCTATGTATAAATTTATGACATATTAAAACGTACCGAATTTAAATCACATTATTTTAATTAATAACGTTATTTAAATTATTATACTTTAATTAGTGATATTTATTTGGCCAAATAAAATACCGTTGAGCTAAATTGAATTAAATGAGATAATTTGGACATCCATTTAGCGGTATAAAACACCGTTCTGCTAAGTTAAATTAAATGGACACTCGATTAGCAGGATAAACATCGTTCTGCTATACTGAACTGTATGGGTTATAATTGGACATTTATTTAGCAGAATAAATCAAAGTTCTGCTATTACGTTAGTGTAGATACTTATGTTCATACCAATTGATAAACGTTGGATAGTTGTTGTGTTAATAATTGATTGTTAATTATGGAATTAATTTACATATATGTCTGATACTACAATGTTGATTGGCGTTTAGGTTGCTGAATTCTGTGCCTACTTACGTAATGTAAATTTTATATTCTAAATTTTTTCAGACCGTTACTACAGGAAAAATAAAATAGCTTCACTTTATGAGACTTAATTTCCATTTTCATCATATTACTACTCACCAAAGTCAAGAATTAATAAAATAACTAACTTAGAAAATGTTAGAAAAGCCTACATTATCACATATTGCATACATAGAAAATTATCTAAAAGCCTGCGTTATCCCATACTGCATACATAGAAAATTATCTAATATTCAATACAGAGTGAGGGAGTTTAGTATCATGTATCTCCATATAAAGAAATCTACACATTCGATTTTCATTTTGTTTTACAAAGAATAACATTGAGCATCTATTTTACACATAGAATAACATTGAGTATCTATTGTACACAAATTAAATAAAATCGTTCCTACTTTAACAACAATCCTTTTGTTACCAATTTCTGAATTAAATAAACAAATAGATAATTAGAGTATTCATTTCGTATTAAAAAAATTATCAATATGCTTGAAAAAATTATATTATATAAGCATGAATCATAAAAATAAAGAACTATGATTAAATAATTAAACAGTTAAACTAAACAAAAGATTTTGCAGATTTGACAAATAAATAATCAATATATTTACCTATGCATATCCAAATTTTTCTGAATTCAATTCTTCCAAAATCAGAGCTACGTATTTCTAAGCTTGGTCTTTTAACCTTAATAATTTGTTTGTAGATACACTCCTCTCAACCCAGTGCTGCCCTCATCTCAACTCTTCAGTTCTATTTCATCTTCAAGTTGCATGTTTGATTAATATCTGCACTCTCTCAACACAGAGCTCAAGCTCAGTAGCACATTACTTCTTCAATGTCTTCCTACATGCTGTACTCATTAGTGTTTGCCTGAAAGCATTGCATGCCTAAAAGCATCTCTCTTTTTTTGGAGCACACATCAGTATCATTGCATCACCGCACTATAGCCTAACAGTGTGAGTTGCAGCAATGAATCGACCCCTTTTCATCCCTCTTGCCACCTTTTCAACAGTGTGATTTAAATTTAGCTCATCAGTGTTTCCCAGGCTTCCTCGATTCTTTTGACGGACTGTTTGATGACTTAAGAGCCTTGGACCATTAATCTGGCAATCAACATGATTCAACAGCAAGCAGCAGCTCCTTTTCTCCCTTCTTTGTCACCTAAATTACAGCTATAGAGACTTTTTCAACCCTTCTTATTCATGCACTTGCATTCTATCCAGACGTACCACATGGCTTCGCTTTTTGCATAGCTTTCCCATTCACTTTTCTCCTATAGCTATAATAGTGGGCTATAGTTGTAAGCAGTATTAATTGTAATTATATTATTTTGTACATTTTTGCTTTTACTCACTTAGTTAATCATCACAGTGATGATCATTCACATTTGTAATAAATAATTCCTATCGAACCTATGTATGGTTTTTGATTTAATAAAACTTGAGTGCTCTCCTCTTATCAGGACCAATCTTGCATCAAAAATAATTTATGGGTATGTGCATACTTTTTGGAAAAGAAATTCTTGTATATGCAAAGAGGTTACATGGTTCTAGTCTCTTTTTTAAGAACATCCACTCCAATTGAAAATATATTAAAAGTTTTTAATTATAATTCTGACTAAAACATATTTTTAATCAAAATAAACTTACAAAATAACTGTACAATATTGTTGCACATTACATTCTAAATATCAGTTTGTTATTGAAATATGCAAGTAACTTACCTCTTCTACTTCAGCCTCTGTAATTCTTCCATCTTCGTGTCCACTTTGAAATCAAACTCTTTTTAATCATTAAACATCAAAAACAAATTATCATCGCATACCTGTATACATTATAAAAGGCACGCTCTTTATATTTCACACAAAGGATGTGTTCTTTTTTGCGTGCTTGGAGAAAAACATACAAATGCTTGTGTTTCAAGTGGTATAGAATTTTTTTTATAAAAACACCATCACATGCTTAAGGCGATATAAATAGTACAATAATCATCTGCTTCACATGAAATAAAAAATAATTTAAAGCTAATAAAATTTTTAAAGAAAAAAGTAAGAGAAAATGGGTATGCACTGACCATGTAGAAAGTGTTATAGCTTATACATATATAGAGACAATTATTAGTTCACTTAGAATTTAAGTTTACCTCTGGTACCCTTCCTTCTAGGATTTCAACATAGCCTGAGCAGATTCCACTTCATCTTCTTTAGGAAGCTAGGCAAGAAGATCAAATTTAAACTGCAAAGATCAAAATATCTTCATACCATTTTGTGGCAATGCTATTCAGTCTAGAAAGTAAATTTGTTTCCTCTATCCCTTTTTCAAACATCACACGGTTTTCAATAAATTCGGTATGTTCTTGAATTTGACAAAATGTTTGATTGCACTCTTTTTTCAGATCAGCAACAACCTTTATAACTTCCTCCATCCTTACGCAATAGTCTACAATCCCATATGATATGGTAATTATATAATTTAAAATCATGCAAATATATTATTATGCATATAAAATTTCACTATAAAGTCGCAGTTTATCATTTTTGTATCATGCAACTTCGGTATTCATAAACCGCCTTAGAGATAATGTCATTAATGACAGTTGGATTAGGAGACGGATGGATTCTTTTCAGCATTATAAAGCATCAACAACTTATCAATGAAGGTAACAGTTTTAATAGAAATTGAGGTATTGAAAAATCAACTATGCGGTTGGTTTAATATACAACAGTTGATGAATTATCATGCTATAGACTTGTACAACATAACTTAGCATCAAAAAGGGGCGTCTCAAGATAAATCGGGGCTCTAAACTAATAATTACTATTTATCATAATACTTGAAATATCAACCATCCAATTTATAGTCATATCCATTATTTGGATATTGGATATTCTATCATTTTCTGAATACCATATATTTTATCATTTTCGGATAAGGTTGTGGATGGATTTTCAAAATTTTGAGTATTCACTATCATCACTAACTTAAGTATTCTCTATCTATAATATTAATGTTTGAGTATTGTCTCAAGAAAAATAGGTTTAGAAAATGTATTCTCATCAATACATAGACAACGAATTTTTTATCCAACCTAATTGAAGATAATACCAATTCATACCCACAAAAATAACCAATCCAAGTGGCTGAAAGAAATGCTAAATGCATAGAATAATGATTTGGACAAATATATTTCTATCTTAACTGGTTTTGTTGTCAAACTAAACATTACTTGGTTAATAATTATGAAAGTGGTTCATCTGCTTTGGTCGAAAACTAAAGCATGGCTAAACCATCAGATCAAAAATCTAAATTTTGATCAATTTGTGTGTTTCAAGCTATTTGATTTATTAAAATTCATTCTCATATTTTAAATATTAAGATGAAACTTTCTTATTTTTGTCTTCAGCTCAACTTATGATGCTGCACTATAGGAAAAATCAAGTTGAAGACTTCAAAGGCTATCTTCTAAATCATGCCAACTAAAGCAGCCAAGGTTTTGGATGACTACTGTCATAAAATTATTAAAAAATAACAAAAAGGATGTTGTTCAAAAGGACCTTTTTTCCGATGTAGTCTTCAGAAGCCACGGTTGTAATCCAGCATCAGATAAATACATAGCAAGAGATTGAAACTTAACAAACCATATTTGTTGTTATAAAGCACAAAATTCTATCTTTTGCTTGTGCTACAGACGAATCCCAAATATGGTTTGTTGCATAATTAAATTGTTGAATTATCTATTGAAACATAAATTCAAGTTTAAATTGACAACCTTTTTAATTTGGAATAAAATTAAACCTTTAAAAGAGTAGTATGAAATTTACCTAAGTCGTTATCAGCACCTGTCACCCTAATTTCAATTTCCTCAACCGAATCCCTAACACCATCAAAAAAGAAAACATTAAGAACAAAATCTGTAAATAGTAATTCAAAAAGATGCTTACATGAAGGAAGAAGAGATGAGAAGCTAGCCTTTTGTGTTCAAGGTATAATCCTTGCCAGTTCAAAGCCAAATGTCTCCCATATTGAAGATTCAACACGAAATTGGAAGGGGGATTGAATGAGTTATGTAGAGTGTGGAAAACGAATCCCTAACACCATCAGAAAAGAAAACATTAAGAACAAAATCTGTAAACAGTAATTCAAAATGATTCTTACGTGAAGGAAGAAGAGATGAGAAGCTAGCCTTTTGTGTTTTAGGTCTAATCCTTGCCAGTTCAAAGCCAAATGTCTCCCATATTGAAGATTCAACACGAAATTGGAAGGGGGATTGAATGAGTTATGTAGAGTGTGGAAAAAATAGGAGAGAAGAAGATCAAATTGGGGGAAGTGGGCAGAATCTTGCGGATAAGTGAACTGATTGTCAAGCGTGTGAAGGAAAATGACGAAAAAGGCTCCACTATCTAATATCCTTAGTAGCATAAATGACGGGTAATTTAGGAACTATGAAAAATGCTTCACTTTGACCGCTTTGACCAAGGTTTTGCTTTATAGTATAGGTATATATATATATATATATATATATATTAATAAGGCAGGTAAATAGGCACAAGGAAGAAGTTGCAAAAAAAATTAGTCTCAGAGACAACAAGTTTGCTTTTTAGTTTGAAGGACACTTTTTAGTGTAAACTGAAAATGATAGTTACAACTATCATTCTGTGATTTACACTAAAAAGTGACCTTCAGCCTAATAAACAAACTTCTTGTCCTTGAGACTAAATTTTTCTCTAACTTTTTCCTTAAGCCTAAAAACCCCTTAATAAGGTTTTAAAAGGTAATTATTATTTATTAATAATGTTTTAAAGATAAATAATTATTGTTTTAACAATGATTTAAAGTAAATTATTTTATTAATATGATTCTTAAAAGTGATTTAATAACATTTAATTGTTGTTTTAAAGTTATTTAATTTTCTATTTAAAATGTTTTAAATTATATTATTAATTAAAGTTATTTAATTTTAGTGGTTTAAGTTACTTAATTATATTTAAAGGTTAATTAATTATCATATTAATATTATTTAGAAATATATAAATTAATTTATTTATATTGTTTTAAAGTTCAATTAATAATTATATTAATAATGTTTTCAGGTTAATTAACTATTTTTTTATTAATACCATTTGAAGTTAAATTATTAGTATAATAATACTATTTAAAGTTAATTTAATATGATATTAATGTTATTCTTAAATTATTTTGAATGAGGTTAAAGGATAATTAAACAAAGAATGTTAAATAATGACTTAGTTGTTACAGATATTTTAATAATTTATTGTTTATCGAAGGAACTTTATTGGTTTAAGTTTATTTATGAAAGGGGTTTTGTAAATAATTTGGATATTTATAAAGTGTTTTATAAATGGATTTGGAATTGAAAAGGAGCTTTCATAAATGAAGAGGTTTAGTAAAAGGGTTTAATTTGGAAATCTATAAAGAAGTTATACAAAATGATTTGGGGCTTGGGTAAAGGAAATATCATGTACGAAAGAGATTTAATAAAAGGTATAACATTTTGTTTAATCCTTTTGATATGATTTGGAAATGAGAAATCTTTCACGAATATTTGTGAATATACTTATGTTAGTAAGATCAGTATATGAACGTTTTTGATAAACACCTTTGGAAAGAGATTTGAATAAATGAAAGAATTGTTTGAGGCTTAATGATTGCTATGAGTAATTAAATCCCCAAAATTGAATGTGTGCTACTGATAGTTAAATAACCGACTATCAAATATAGACCCAAAACGTAACTTTGGAAATATTTAGGAGAAACACGTGAGTTATATGGCACAGTCAGCTCCAATGATGAAACTGTGCGTATAAATCTCGTTTCGTTCTCCTAGGACAAATGATAAGGAAATTCGTCCACTAACAGTTAGGAGGTGATCTCTGCTCTTATCTTTGACCATTTATTTCCTAAAGAACTAGGGTTGAGTTTACAGAAAGCTATCGTATGTTGTTTCGAAGTGACCGGGATCATATATGTTATCCGAAAACCAGTTCGATCCAACTCAAGCATTTCAAAGTGAAGATATCTTGAAGATGATGGAATTGACGATGGAGCGCTTGAAGTGCAAGGGCTACTTGCTATATTCGCGATGATGATTCCAAAATGGATGTAGTAGAAATAGTTCGGTTTCGTTCAGTCCCAGAACGAACTTGTATGGATGGATGCTGACATTGTAGTGTCAACCGAAAGACAATGTAGCATTCCAAGTGGAAAGTGCAAAATAAAAGGTAAAACGTAGCCTCAAGCCTCATCAATCTAGAATTACTAAAACTAGGGAGATGCAGCTGGGCTAAGTGGGTCGCTCCCAAGTAGGGTATGATCTTCTATATCTAGAGTCGATATTGTCTCTCATTTGTATGCTTCGGGACCTATTAACGGAGGGGTGATCATATTCGATACTACTAGTCAAGTAGTAGGCTGGTTCTGTGTTGGCAGGGGATCCTAGCGAGGTCTTCATTGTTATTTTATCTAGAGATGCACCGTGACAGACGGTACATTAGTAGCCCAGTCATTGTATGTAATCTATTCTCAAATAAGCGCCATACAGACTTAGTTCTGTCCAACTATGCTGAAATGTGGGATGTTCATATTTAGACATTATTATAATATCAATGGATTTTATATAGAAAATTCTTTGGTTATCATAAGGTAAAATCCCATCCGTGTTTATGTGTGGCGCGATCTTACTAGATACCTATGATTTTTAAAAGATTTTACAAGTTATAATAAATAAAATTCCTTTGATTTGAGTTTCTCACGCTGGTTTTACCAGACTGACCCGAGCGTTGTTTTTCCTAAATGCTCGAGTCAGACCGAGCATATTGCAGATTTAATTTGGATGCTTTGGAGCTTCAGGAGACGGACTGGAGGTCTAGAGACGTATTTGCGTATATGGTTATTTTTCCGTTACATTCATTGTTGTATTTATCAACAATTGTGAGGATAGGTTGTTATAACTGTCCGGACTGAAATAGGTTAGTATACTCTGATTGGTGTCTATATATGCATATATGACAGCTTATTTTTTTTGTAAAGATTTGTTGTATTTTATAGATTATTCGTTCTGCTGTGAGATTGTATTGTTTAGTTTCTTCTCATCTTCTTTCTTTCCTCTAACTATTCGCCTTTCCGTTCAATTTGAGTGGGTCATGTGTGGTTGATTGCCCGCTTACACTATATGAAAAAGTAAGTCATTACACAATGCATTTTATGTCCCATGATTCGAATCACGCACTACGCAGGATTTGAACATATGGCCTCATAGATCAAAGCCAGAGTGCCCAACCATTGGGATAATGGTGTTTGGATAATTTATGATGATACATTATTTCTTTTTGAATAAAGTTAACTTTTATACTATTCAGTTATATTGTCTACATGTATATTTGAAGTAAAGGAAAATTATTTAGTTTTTCCAAAAAATAGATTTTACAAGATTTATATTCTACGATATATTTCTCATGTTATGTCATGATGTATGTATTAAATAACATGACCTTTTAAGCTATTGTAATATTTTTCTAATTCGGTTAGTATTGAGTAATGTCAAACTTATGATTAATGCTTTATTTTGCATGTTTCTCCTTGCAACTTTCTTATTTTTATCCACAGCACTCATGCATAATCATAATTTTTCTACCATATTTGCTTTCTATTCCTAGTTAGTTCCACATTCTTAAAATTTACCTTTATTAAATTATGTTGTGTTGTTCCTATTTATATTATTTGCACATTTTCTAACAAACTAGGATTGTGTTCAACCAGATGAAATTACCATAAGTTGAAGATGCATAGTTTACAAGTCAATTTTCTTTCGAAACAAATGATTTATTGACTTTAATGATACTGTAGATGTAAAAATTAGTAGATCAAGTGGTGAAAATATTAATTCTCATTTATGCTTTTAATTTCAAAAAATGATGTTAGGTTTTGTTTTTTCACGCTTTTAGTTTAAACCTAAATGCTGAGCTTTAAATAATAGATTATTTTTTATAAATTCGCTAAAGTATATGCATTATATTAGTTAAATTGAAAATTCAATAACATATTTATTATTTTGTTTAGTTGTTAATATTTTAAATAGGCATGTTTATATTTAATTATAATTAAATGAATATGCCTGTTAGTGATGTTGAATTCATTAATGTAGCATTAAAGAGAATTAATTTAATAATTGATGACTTGTAATTAGTTCTAATAATTTGAATCAGAATAAATGATATATAAGTTAAAATAAAAAATATTAATTCTTAGTTTAGTTTGAATTATAATATATAAAATAGTAAATGTATTTATCATAGTTTCTTCAACTTTTTGTTGCATGTATTAATAAATATATATTCATTTATTATATATGCAATTTTATATTTATTTGTAACAATAAATATATCTATTTCTATATTTATTTATATGTAAATTTTCTATACGTAATCGTCTATAAGTTGAAACGAGTTTTGCAAAATTTATTTCTTTATTTTTATTATAGTGGAAAATAGGCATAAGGACAAACTTTGAAAAAAATTAAGGCTGAAGGACATAGAGTTTCATCTTTGGGCTGAAGGACAAACTTTGAAAAAAATTAGGCTGAAGGACAATGCTAGTTAGAACTAGCATTTTGTATAGTGTAAAAACTGAATATAATGCTAGTCTATCTAGCATTTTGTATAGTATAAAAACTAAATATAATGCTAGTTAGAACTAGCATTGTCCTTCAACCTAATTTTTTCCAAAGTTTGTCCTTCAGCCAAAAAATAAAACTTGGTGTCCTTTAGACTAATTTTTTGTCAAAGTTTTTCCTTTTCTCTAATTCCCTCTTTATTATATTGGTACATATTCATTTTATTACAATGTCTATAAACTTAAATTGTATGCTTGTTTCAAAAGTGAAAATGTCAATTGGTGAAAGTAGAAATTATATATATTTTTGGTTTAAACTATAATGTTACTTTTGGTTTTCTCAATATTTTAGTTTTCTAAAACCCTTACTTTCAACTCTTGTCAATTCTTAAACTATAAAAAAGCCACTTAGATTTTTTTAATAAAAAAATATAATTATTAGAGAATCTATGTAATTTGGTTAATTCTAAACTTTACATTTACTTTGGGGTTCAATTATTATTGATATTATTAATGGTTTTAGTCTAAGATTTAATTACGATGTATATATTCATATTTTTTTAATCAATAATTCTCAATGTAATTGAATTCCCAAACTAATGGAAATTAATTCATTTAACAAGCACTAAGGAGAGCTGACTCAAAAATTAATGTGTAGTCAATTCTCTAACTTAATTTGGAATCAAATGTATAGTAAATTCGTATTGTACATTATTCTAAATTAGTTTGAATTTGTAAATACCTTTATCATAATTTACTTCTATTCTCAACTCCATACGAAACTAAATATAAATTCAATATCAAGTGTTATCTATTCATATATTTATACATTGGAATAATTTAGGGGCGTGGTTTTTAACACTTTAATGATCAACATTTTCATTTACTGTTTGCAAACTAAAAAGTTTTTATGCCATAGATGCATCTTTCTCAAAATGAACGAATGCCAAAATGGTGATACTACATATTTTATAACTACTTTTAAACTATCAGAAACAAGCTTAGTTTACAAATTTTTTATAAATTTATTAACAATATGCATAATTTACCTAACATGTTTAATTTTTTTAACTTATGTGGCAGTTGATATTACAGCAGGCTAATATTTTTTTATGGTTTGAATAGCAATATTATATTTACATTTTTTATGCTTGAAAGGAAACATCATATATTCAATATATTATGAAACATGATCATATATTTAAATTGACATGAATAACAATCTGATTATGTTATAAATTAATTATCATGTTGATGATTTGATATGCAAATGAATAATACTAAAAGCATTAGTACCAATATTGGATTAATACTCTAGGAAGAGTTATGTCTATTTCTGATTAAATCTCTGATGAAAAATTATGGTCAATGTTTGCAGCTATGAACATAAAAAAAGACAAGGTGAAAGTGAGAAACTATCGAATAAAAAAGTGAAAATAATTCAAACTCGAAAAGGATCTTTCTGATTCTCGAAGAATGGGGGGCAAAGGGATTGATCGAGAAACTTGTTCTTATTAGATTAGAATAGAAGATCGTGATTTGATCCGCATATGTTTGGTAAAAAGAATAATCTTCTTCTTTGATCCTAAATGGAAAGTGTTCAATTGGAACATGAAAACGTGAAATGAAAAATATGTTTGAATGTAGAGTTAGGTATTAAGTGACACTGGTTTGTTGAAAAAGGAGAGATATGATAGGTGTTTCTATTTAATAAAATATTATAAAGAATTTTAAGTAAATTAGCAAAGGTATTTAATGCACGCAATAACAATGCAAGTTTTATTTATAATTTTTGTGGAAAAATGAATAATTTATTTCTATGTAAAAAATAGTTTCTATAATTTTTAATTCATAATAAAACAAGTTAAATTTATCTATTTCTTGCATTTTATAAAATTATTATTTTACCATACAACATTCTAATTTTCATTTCAATATTTGTTGCTTCTATTCATATGCATGTGCCTATTTATAAAATACTTTGTTCTGTATTATAATATAAGCATCCACAATAACTTATTCCAAAGTATAATAACTTATTTTTAACCGTTTGTTTCATTGATTTTGTTTTTTTACATCATTTGATCTAATTTTCATCTTTAATGAAATATTATGTATTATTTTCATGTCATATTACATTATATGAGTTATAAAATATAGTGCTTCCTAGCTACCATGATATTTTTTCTTCTAATTTAGTTAATATTATCCATGTAAAAAATAGAGAAATGCAATTATATACTACCATTTAAGTACCCAATTTAAAAAAACAATAATGTAAATACTGGAATTTCATTTTTTTAACCAAATTGGAATATTATTTCACTTAGAGCACATTTTCTATATTCTAGCTTTAGAACTCTATTATTGTAACAAACAATGTATATATTAAAAATTTATGTGTTAAACACAGAATAAACCTATTATCCCGCCTTTTGGCAAAGCCGCGATGCCATGGATTTGGCAGAATGGAGTTCGTGATCATCAAGGCAGGAAGCCCGAAGAGATGATTATTAGGATCAGAGATCAGTTATAAGAAAGATTATGGATGATAGTCAAGCGAATTCAGACAAATGACATCTCAGAATCGGTTAAGTATGGATTGGCACTTACCTTAGACATGGTATCAGATCTAATTACTTCTCTAAGGCAAGGGATTAGATCGGATCACTATGGATATGGACACTCAACTCAACAGATCAACTCATCAAAGATTGATCGATTACTCTAGAAAACACTTAAGGAACTACTCGAACAACTCAGGAAACATGAAGAGGATGTCCTGGAGGACTCCTATGACCGATCATCGGGCCTCACTCTTCCATACTAGGGGATCGACACCGATCCCTCATAGGGATTGACACCGATCTCCTAAGGTGGGCCCAATGCGGCCCATTTTTGGGGAGCGGAGTCCGCCTGGTCTGGAGGTTCTACATGCATATTTTCAGTTGGATATTTGTTCGTCTTTCCCTATAAATACAATGGGCACGACTATTATTTGTGGATCTTCTTCTCTCTTGGCTACACTCTACCATTTTTATTACTCGGATTCAAATCATTATAATTGTAATCAATAGTATAAATAAAAGGATTTTTTTGGAGTGGATGTAGACAGGAGTCAGCTAAACCACCATAAAACCTCTTCTGTTCATTGCTTACTTTTTAATTTTTCGTTCTTCATATTTTATTCTCTACTTCACTCTGTTTGGAATTGGTTATTGGATTTGTGGTGCTTTCACATTGTTTAGGTGTTGGCGGCCATTTTCGATGCTAACAAAACCCATATTGAACCTATGTCATTTACAATTGAAAATAAATAGTCAATCTTAGTAATGTAATGCTTACCAAGTTCAGTATAACAAATGAGGTTAACATTTTTTTAAAGTCACCATGGTTCTAAAATATTATTTATACCTTTTATATTCGAAATTACCTATGTAGATTTATCAACAAAAGTTAGTTAATAATATTTAATAAAAAGCTATTAAAAAATTAAAATTCTAATACATATGCATTCACCTTCATATAATAACAAATCTAGAAATACACCGTTATATAAATTATATGGTGAACCCCAAGTATGTAGCATGGGTTCACACTAGTCCATTCAAGTATCATGCATATTCTTAATTATGTTTAGCTTAATGTTCCTATACAATATTTCAGGAAACTTACTACATTCTTAATTAGTTGGACGAATTTACAATTTTAGTATGTTAGAAAAGACATGAACATGCACTGAACAAAATCATCAAAAAATTGGAAGCCACTTTCAAAGTTCTCTATCTTACTATTGTGATATAGATCAATAAATAAATGTTATGTTATAATAATGACACTTCCAATAATACATGCAACATCAGCATAAAAATATGGATTAACACGCTGATAATAATATGCTATTAACAAATTTTCCGCAATCTTGAGATTGACTCTAATATGAGAAACTAGACTACAAAATGATGGAATGAACTACAAAGCTCGGAGGATGCTGAGATTGAAGAACGTAGAAAATTCACTAATTTTTGATTAATAACCATTGATCGGTATCGACCGAACAGTTTGCTTGTTGATCATTTGCACCACTTGCTCTTGAAGAATTAATGTTTGAAATTGAAAAGAAGGCAAAAGCTATGAAATGAAATCGGTCGATGCCGAATGATATCATTCGACACCAAACAATTTAGTTTTCTCGATTCGGGTGCCTAGGAGCTAGAGAGCCTTGACTATGTGAAAAAGAAAAATGTATGATGATAGGACATTGGTTGGTACCGAACAATACTAATAGTTGGAAATTGTGCGAGTTGACCCGTTCTCGTGCTGGAACTTCGTATCTAGATGTTTACTTGTTCAAATTCGTTTTGCAGACTACGGTGGATGAATTTCCCTATAAATAGAGAACTCTCATTACCTAGGAGGGGGCTTCTCTTTCATCTTTAGACTTTTTAGCCAATTTGAGATCTAACTCTTGTAATTCGTCATTGTAATTTGAGGATTCTAGAGAGGATCGATCAATAAAAAATAACTAAGTGAACGTAGGTCTGAAATTTTACCGAACCACTATGAAATATAGTGTCTCTCTTCTCTATTTCTCTTTGATTTCTTACTCTTTCCATTGATTTAATTTCTTTATATCAATATGGGGCATTAGCCCAAAAAAGGCTAACAATTTTTGTGCTTTCACTAAGAAGTACTTGAGATCTGATTTTGGAAGATGAAGAAACCACCTACAAGGAAGCCACTACCGAAGGGAGTCAACCAGAGTACGGGGGAAGCCAAAAGGTGTCCTGTTGTTCGAATCCACATTCCATTTATGTGACTAGAGACGAGATGGAGGGAATGATGAAAAACATGCAAGCGAGGCTCTTAGCTCAACAAGAGGAGATGTTTAATAGGTTTTTCCAATGCATGGAGTAGCAAAGGGCAGTTGGAACCACGAGAAATCAAGACCAGAGGAGGTCTGAAAACATAGATGATGGAACAGAAGCCAAAGGCTCGAAATATGACAAGTTCAATTCAAACCCCAACCTCTGCAACCAGTTGGTATACATGATCCAGACCATTCGGTACCTATCCATCTGGGAAAGAAGGAAACGTTGATTTGGATCCCGAGCAAGGTGAATGCAACAGAGGAATGAGTTTGGACATAGGAATCAAGATTAGAATGCAAACTTTCAGCAGCACGGAGAAGAACCAGAAGGTCCCCGTAGCAACCGGGGGCATAAGGAAGCCTTGGATCAAAGGCATGTTAAGCCTCAAAGATTTAAATTAAATCAAAAAGATCATATAGCTGAGATAATACGACAAGCCCTTCAAGATGGAGGCCCAGATCAAAATTTGGAGGATATGAATAAAAACCTTTTCTCCTCAAACATTAGATATGATAGGAACCCACTCGATTTCAAGCTAACCACATTAGAACTGTATGATGAAAGAACTGATCATACAGTTCATTTGATGAGATACATTTAACACATAAGGGTGTTGGGACCTACGAGGGAAGTGATGGGACGTTGCTTTCCTCTATACCTAATTGATTTGGCTTCCATATGGTTTCGCCAACTCGATAATGGATCCATCAACATATGGACTAAATTAGTTGAGAGATTCATGAACTAATTCAGGGTTCATATTATTCGACCAAGGAATGTGATGACATTGTCAAACATAAAGTAGAGGGAGAAGGAATCTCTATGAAGTTATTTGACTAGATTTAACGCAACAACTATTGCAGTTCTGAAATGAGATTCATTAGTAGTTCTTATGGAGGTGATTGTAGGAGCTGCTAGTAAACCTGAGTTTAAAAAGGCATTCGAAAGGGATCTACTAATGGATCCAATAGATTTCTACTACCATGCTGAGAGATATTTGGGTCAGACAGACGTGGAAGTTGAGAGTGTTGAATTGAATGCTGTAGAGGATGAAGGACCATCCAAGGCACCATCCAGAAAGGATAAAGGATAGAGAAAGGCCGATGACTGTTTTGGAATTTCAAAGCATTTGAAGAGGGGATCAAAGTTTTCCTCTTATAATGACTTCACCGAAACCCAAAAATGATTTATTTAGATAGCAGGGAACAGATGAGAGCCCACTAAATGGGAGAGAAGCTTGAGTAATATTGTATATTCCATGAGCTAGGTGGACATGAGACAAACAAGTGTAGACACTTGAGGGATTTGATAGAGGGGTATATTCAGAGTAACCGATTGCAATAGTATGTGAGGAATCAGATAACCATATCACACACTGTAGTGGTGCAACATGAGCTACCATTGACTGCGGCAAACGTCCCTAATCACAGCCAAGGATATAGATAGAGCATGGTTATCCTATGATTGGGATGGATTGGAATTAGGTTTATTTTTTCTATCTGATTTCGCTTTTCTTTGAATAAACTATAAAGGCCTACTATCAAGCTATTTACACGTGCACATGACCTCGATCGATCCTATAGGTATGCTTCGAGTTAAAGCTCGAGAGTAATCCTTGATCTGACTATTTGCTTAAATAACTATTTGATGCATTTAGATTATATGAACAACCTGCTGTTGGTTGATATCTAGCTATAAACGCATTTGAACATGATGTTTGATTTTGATATTGATACACGATACTGATAGAACTTGGTTATCCCTTATATTTGATATATAGACTGATAGGTTATGGTTCCCCTGACCAGAGAGACAAGGCGATGAAGCATGAAATACAAGTCCTCTTGCCTAAGGGTGAGTGGATGTGCTTGTATAGGATAGTGAATCCTCATACCAGAGAGTGAGTATATGAGCTCCCTTTAAATCTTGAGCCCCCCGTCGGAGAGTGAGTGCATTAGCTCAATATAGATTCTCAATTACCTAATTCGGAGAAATTAAAATTTAACTCCAAGGTATGAAGACCCTTTGATTTGGAATGATTTGGTTGTGATTATTGAAAGATTGATAGATATTATTACTTGATCCTGTTGGACTTACATATAATGGGATGTTGGGAGATACTAGATGATTTATAAGTAATGCTTCAACTAAGGCCAATATATCACCATGACACATTGACACTTGATATACAACAAATTAATGCTTAATATATGTTTACTTCCTGATGGTACTTTAATTTAGTTGGGCTTGATTGTAGTGGGATGTTAAGAGATACCAACCGAGTTGTAAGCAATATTCTGGATAGAATTACATGATAACATGATATATGATCTATTTATGATGTATGGATCTCGAGAGAACGCATGATGATTGTAACATCCCTTATCTAAAGGCGCAAAGCTAAGCGCTACAGATGCTGCAGTCATCTATAGTATTAACTTCTAGCGACTAAATATTACTATGTTAATGGTATCCATAATATTAGAAGCACTTGAATATGAAACAAATCACAGATTTTAGAAAAACATTTTCCATTACATTTAAAAACATATGTTTCATATCTAAATTACACAATCCCATAATCATTTTCCAAGTAAAGATCAAATATAGTTATTACAAAAATACGCCAAGAGCGACATATGATGATGCCCCCTTGGTTGACTAGAGTAATATACTATCATAATTGACATAATACACACAGTGGAAAAAAACAACAAAAGGAACTGCAACTCCTAAATAGCTATCCGTCAGCCTCTTGCTCGCCTTCGTTAGCTTTATTCGTCATCCTACTAAAACCTATAAACCTTAATCCTTAACCTACTCAAATCAATTTTGAGCACCCGAGAGTTTAAGGGGAAAACATAAACATCGAGTCAGACATAAAGTCTGGTATGAATAATACCATACATCTCGGTTATTTAATGTTAAGTGAGACCACGCCGCTTAGCGGAACGGGTTTCCCCTCACTAACATTCTTTTAAAACATATCTTTTACAAACCTTTTCCTGCAACCCAAAACTGGTTAAAATCTACAAAGCATCATTATGTAAACATACATATCAGGTAATAAATGAACTATTTGTTCAAACACTATAGTTTTGTTTGGATAACTACTAACCTTTGGCTGACTCGGTCCTACCAGACAATATAGACAAAATTCATCTAACATCCGTTAGACACTCTTCTTCTGGACAGTCTGTCCTTAACTATCTGTTAAATAGTTCTCTTCTAGACGGTCTGTCCCCAACTTAACATCTTCCAGGGTCACCTAATCCTAATGGTTCTGCGGGCTCACTAATAACCTATCTGTATACAAAAATATATTCCCTTCTATGTGTAATCATAATTTTAGTCTTACATGTGACAAAGGCCTACACACTGGAATTTTGGTCTAAATTAGCTGGGGCTAATAGCTAATGTATAGGTGGGATCCTATACCAGTCCCATTTGGTATTCTAATATCCGAGTCATTTTACTTAGGGAAAACCTTCCCTTAAATCTTCCTTAAAAACCTTTTCAAAATGATTTAAAACCTTTAAATCGAACTCACACAAGGAAAATGCATATACTCTATGTTTTACTCAAAATAACCTTTCCATGTTATATATATATATATACTTTACTCAAACCTTTGTTGATGAAAACATTTAAACCTTTGAAAGTACCCTTTTTGAATCCATTAAAAATACCCCTTTCGAAACCATTGAAATTACCTCTTTGGAAACCAAGTAAAACCCTTTAAACTTAGGCCGCAAGCCCAAAACCTTCCTTTCGAAACCATTCTCAAAAACCTTTCGAAACCATTGAAAAACCTTCCTTTCAAAAGTTTTAAAAACCTTAAACATCTTTCTCTTAAAACCTTTAAACATTGCTTTCGGAAACCTTTGGAAAAACCTTTCCCTTCCAACCTTTTGAAACCCTTGGGGAACCACCCCTTCGAATCCATTATTTAAAACCTTTCGAAAGCATCAAATCTTTATAAACGCAAACCTTTTGAAAGCACTTGGGTTCAATTTAAAACATGTGGAAAAACACCTTTCGAAACCATTTAAATCATCTTCTTCGAAACCATTTGGGTTATACTTCAACAGAATAAATGGTCATTAAAACCCTTTAAGTCGAAAGCCATTTTTTCGAAAGCAATTCCTTAGTAAAGAGGTGACAGTGTTGAAACCACCCTTCCTAAAGCATTGGAGAAGTGGCTAAGTTTAAAACAAAGTAAACGTTCAGAAACCATTGACTTCGAAAGGTAGAAAAGCGGCAGCTAGGGGTTTCGACCCCTTTGAAAGCATTACTTAAAACAAAATAGCGCATCCCATTCCTTTGTAAACATTTGACCAGGTTTTTGGAAGCCAACCCAATCGAAAGCTAACCCTTCGAAATCAAAGCAGACGCTACTTCAATTTAAAACAAAAGCATGCTTCGACCCTATCAGAACCTAACATTTCGACCCTATACCTTCCGCCTCTATTCAATTCGCTACGTACCAAGTGTATTGATACCATGCGCATTGGTTTTGAAAGCATTAATGGCGAAATGTCTAGGTCGGAACCCCTGGTGCCGAAAGTGGCGGAACATGCTAACAACAGGTAAATTTTGTTTTTAACTTAAAAGAGAAATACTTTTCAACTAACATGCTATGTTTGTCAAATTTTCATTGGTTGCAAAATTTCTTTTTCAAAAGTGCTGCCAAGATTTCAGAAATAAACAATAATTTTATTTTACAAAATACCCCTTCTCCTTTTATAAATATATAAAACATTTAAGTCTCATACCTCAAATAATTTTATATATTCATTAAAACACTTAGGAAAATTCTACAAAAATTCCAAAAAATCATTTTCGATATGTTTTCTAACATATATAAATTTCAGACCAAAATAAGTAATTATTTAGAAGTAAATAATTTATAATCCAAATAATTATTTTATACACTAGAAAATTAATATAAAATCCACAATAATTTAGAAAATTATAAAAATTGAAACCCATCTCTAAAATATCATTTCTGATCTAAATCTAAAATTGCAAGGCATTTAGATGTAATTTAATAGGGTTTTTACATCAAAACATATCATAAAATCTATATGAACAAGCATAAATCATCAATAAGCATATATAAACATTTAATCCTTCAAAATCATGGCATAACATTGCAAAACACTTTGGATTCAACTTAAAACTGAAAACATTTAGGAAAATGAGATGTAGTCATTATTCACCTTAGCTTGAGATTAAGGATTTGAGATTTGAATAGCTTTTGATTTGATTAACCTTCTTCCTTAGCTTTTTCTTCCTCTAGCTCTAAAATGATGGCCGGTGTTTTAGTTTTGCAAATGAGAATGAATGAGACAATACACGACTAACGGTTTTAGAGTATTAGGATTTTCCTTGTTCCTATTTTTTCTCCTGCCTATTTCCTAACACATTTTATTTCATGTTATCTCGTTTTGATTTACATGGCACGGCTGCCCCTACAAATCTCAATCCCCTAATCATCACATTACATTATTTTATTTAATTTAGCTAATTAAATATCCCAAATAAGGTAACTAAAAATACGAGGTATTTCAATGGTAATGATTCATAATTGATTTTTAGGTAAGAATATGAGTCTTGACCTGGATGGGTCTAGAACGACTTTTGATTTGTAGGTGAATCGAAAAGAACTAGGCTGTTCATCCCTAATGGTTCGATAGATAGCCTAAAGACATGAATTGACAATTTTCTAACATTAATGCCTACTTTTGATCAAAGCACGATTTATATCCACACAACGTGTTTAGGGAGCAAGTGTCATCAGCGAATTTTCCATAGTCTTGGAGTTGGCTCAAATATGAGAAACTGGACTATCAAATGATAAAGGAATGAACTAGGAAGCTCGGAGGATGCAGAGACTGAAGAAAGGGTACAATTCACTAAATTTTGATTAACTACTATAGATGGTACCGATCAATATCGGTCAGTACCCAACTGTTTACTTGTTAATCATTTGTATTGGTTATTCTTGAAGACTTAATGTTTGAAGTTGAAAAGAAGGAAAAGGCCATGAAGTGAAATCTATTGGTGTCAAATGATATCGGTTGACATCGAACGATTTTTTTTCCCGATTCAAGCGCCCAGGAGCTAGAGAACTTTGTCTACATGAAAACCTAAATGTATGATGATTAGGCATTGGTCGATACCAACTGATAGTAATAGTTGGAAATTGTGCGAGTTGGCATTTTCTGCTGGAACTTTGTATCTGATGTTTATTTATCAAAATTCATTCTATAGACTATGGTGGATGTATTTGCCATAAATAGAGAGCCAACTATTATAAACTAGAATAGGGCTTCTCCTTCTTTTCTTGACTTTTTAGCCAATTAGAGATCTATCTCTTATCAATTGAGACTCTAATGTAATTTTAGGATTTTAGAAATGATCAATCTAAAAGCAAGTAAGTGGATGTAGGCTGGAGATTTTGCCGAAACACTATAATATATTGCGTCTTTCTTCTCTATTTCACCTTGATTTCTTGCTCTTTCCATTTATTTACTATGTTTATATCAAATTAGGACGTTATATCAAAAAAGGATAACACATATTAAGAAGATCATGTTCTATTCTTACTTTGAAAAATATACATAATATATATCTAATTGCATTGTATAGACACACAAGACCTGCATAAAACTATATAACCAAGTAACAACTTCTTCCAACTTTAGTTTAGAAAATATAAATCTTATCAAAAGATACAAAAAATATATGTAATGTCTAACTCCATTATTACACTCTAGAAGAATATGATGTCATGCTCAATCCACAACTATAAAAATCTTGCCATTACTACTCACCTTTTTGATGCAAATTATGGGAATTGAAACATAATACATTACAATATTAACGTGAACGAAAAAATTGAAGTTAGTCACAAACCAATGATGATAAATTTAATCAAATATTTAGTGGACAAAGAAGAAGGGAAAGTGTACCACATAATCATGTCACTATTGTCATACACTCGGTACATTTTTTTTAGGATCATTTCTCATATTAGTTAGGTTACTTAAAAAGAAGGGGTTACATTTTAGTGACCATTTTTTCCAGGTTATGAATTTTGAGGACAACCCATTTCATTATTAAATTTCAGGGACACCATAAAACATTTGGGCTAGAAAAAATCCATATATATATATATATTAATAATTTACAGACCGCATGATTTTTCCCACCATACCCAAAATACCCTGCCACATTCGTTCAACTAATTTTAATGAAAACTTTAGGTAAATCTCACATTCGATTTACTTAATTTTCAATCGATTTCAAAATTTTACTTCCTCTACTCAAATTGTTCTTCAAATGAATTCTTTTCATGTCTATTTCTTTGATTGATTTTTTTCAATCATTAGGTTCTCCAAAGCATAGCTTAATTGTTGATAAAGGTAAGTTTTTTGTTACGAGTTATATCATTTTATATAGTTTATACTTTTTTTTAATATTTTGTATTACATATTACATTATTTTATTTATATAATTGTAGGATTTTGAGTAGAGAGATATTTTACTGTAATCTGGTATCTTTTAGCATGAATACCGATGATAATCAAGGGTGCTTTTGTATTCTTAAGCTTATACTTTTAGTAAAAAATTATAAGTTTTCTTAAAATGATAAATTTATTTATGTTTTTTTACCTGTTGTAACCCAGAAAATGTTATGGTAGTGTTTAATTTCATCAAAACTAGTTTTAATTTTTGGTTTTGTTTGGATTCTCCTATTTATGTTGTTAGAAACAAAATATATGACATTTGGGAACATTTGACACTACCGACTCTTAATATCTACTATGTTAAATACTCTAAAACCACTTTAGAAACTGATAATGATTTGCAAGCAATATTATGCTTACCGTATTACAAAAAGTAGGGTTTTCTGGTTTTATTTGTTCGATTAAAGGAAAAAAGTCATGTTGATGTTATTGGAAGTAGTACCGTTGCTTTATTTTCTCGCAAATAAAAGATTACCTGGCCAATACTTCTTAGCTCGACCCGGCTAAAGCAAACCCGCAAAGCAACAACAAACAAATGTCAAAGATACAACCGACACAACTCATAACAACATTAACAACCAACTCATCTGATTAGACCTAGCTCAAAAGTGACCAGCCACTAACCTGGCTTCTTCTCAGCCCACCTACAACCGGTCCATCTCAGATCGTCTCATCACAACATGAACAAGTCGTCTCATCCTATTTAGCTTTGTCTTTACTTTGTAAGCTTTAGTCACAAATTCTCAATCGCCGCTGTCTAAAAAAAGCTTCTCTCCATTCTATGTAATAACCATTCTATGCCATAACCATTCTATACCATTCATCTGACAAAGCACCACTATGTAATAACCATTCTATGCCCTTTCCTGCCACCAAAGCAACTCTATTCAACCACTCCCTTATTCCATGTCGCCTGCATAAAGTATGCTTAAGGTACGGCCTGCCAACTGTCATCATCACCACTACACATACCATCTAGCATCCTAGCTAGCATGCACATCAACCAAACATGCCTATCAACAACCTGGAGGAATTTCTAGGCCTTAACAGTGCAATCTCAACCATTCAAACATCAAATCCAGTGGCTATAAGTAAATCATGACATGCATTTTTACAAAGGTTGAACAACGCAAGCTCTCAAGCATTGTATTTTTTTATTACTGTATCTTGTAATCAAATCTATTGTAAGAGAAGTATAGTAGTAAGAAATTCTTCATAGTGGACATAAACCAACTTAGATCAAATCACTCTAAATCTTGTGTTCCTTTATATTTTTCACACTTTACTTCCTCAGTATACATTTGAAATCAAGGTATTGGCGAGTGACCTTCACTAATATCACCTCATAATCATATTTCTAAGGTTGGCTAAATTTTTTATTCAATACTTTGGTACTAGTAGGATTGCATCCCTAAAATCTCTCATCTTTCTATCATCCTTTCTCTACTAAAAGATCTATTCTAGTTATTTCCATGAATCCTAACAGTGATACCAAAGGTAAAAACTTTAATGACCATGATAATAATGGTAACACTGTCACCACCGCCTTTTGTCCAATTCCTGGGCTTAACAACAACATGTGGTGAAGTATGCTTCAACACTTGACAAACATGGGAACTCTAGCCTACGAAGTGAATGATCTAAGGGCAAGGCTGTGTACTCAGACAATTGTAAACTTTGATCCTACAACCCCACCGGCCGTTGATTTAACCCATGCCTAGCCCACTATCCTAGCGCTTACAATCTTATTAATACCACCCAGAGGAGGGTCATGCTTGAAACTTCAATTGGGGTAGCCCCGGTTCACAACAAGGGGGTGCATGCTGTACGTGAGCTAAGTCATGCTGTTGATGTTATGGACACATAATTGGTTATGTATAGAGAAAGGAACCGTCATTCCCCTTAAGCAGAACGACCATCAGCTTTTGAATGACTTTGGGTGGTTGATGGAGCTCGAGACTTGAGATTGATCATCTTAGTTGTGGTTGGGTGTTTATGTCATCAATAAAGGGCACAAGGCCCCCTCTGCACACTCCTAGTCCCATCATAGGGAGGTGTCTAGGCCCAGATCAAGGGACAGCGAGCCAGGCAGTCACGGTCGCCTTTTGTGTATTAAAGAGAGGAAGTCCCCCTCTCCAGTTCATCACCACCATCGCCACTCTCCATCATATCAACCTCGCCCGCCATTTACTCCGTAAAGACATTGGTTGAGTCCATCGTCGGTTGGAGACCAAACACATCCACAATGGGCTTAAGATGGCCTTTTGGAGGGGATGACCCGTCATCGCCAACAACTCAATGGAATGCAAACTCAAAATATCGAGGGTGAAACTCTGTCTGATGAGGAGAATTGAGGGCCATTCTCTGAAGAAATCCTAAGTGCACATATCTATAGGTGGTATGCCTTGGTGCCAATTGAAAAATAAGATGGGAGTACTGACCCATGGATACTTCATCGCATGGGCCGATCGGCTTTCCCGCTCCTTAAAATGTTTACACTTCCCTTCCACCCTCACAGAACTAGCTTCTCACTAGTTCCTGCATATGCAACTAGGCATCATTCATTCTTTGGCCCAGCTTTGTGCAGATTTCAAAACCAAGTTCTTTGCTTCAAAGACCTATGTCATAATGGATAGTGAGCTAGGTAACAGTAGACAAGGGCCGATCAAAAATCTTCGATCATATGTAAACCGCTTTAACAAGGAGTCTACCCAAGCTAGGGGTGTTGACAAGGACAAGCTAGTTATGACTCTCTACGCGGGAGTAAGGTACAAGTCAAGAATGTGGAAAGAACTTCAAAAGCATTCGACCATTCTCTAATTGACTTCTATCAACGGGCGAACGACATCATGCAGATGGAAGATGCTAATCTCTTAAACAACGAAGATGAGGTCCAATGCTTTTATCCAAGTCGGGGGCCAAGACAACCTACCTAGTGAAGTCACAGCTATTAGAGACGTATCACCTAGGAAAGTGCTTGAACCGATCAACGCTCCCTTTTATGCCACGACTGTCCCTAGGTCTAAAGAAACCACTATCAACGGTGTGTTACCTAAGAGTAACACTGAGCCTATCAGCATTCCTCTAAAGCAGTGAAGCCACATCAACTGGTCACGTGTCACCTGAGAGAATCTCGAGCCAACCGGTGCTTCAGTTCGTGCTGGGACCGCCCACTATGAAGAATGGGATGGAAAGGACCTGTTTCCTTGGTCATCCTTTAAAGAACTAAAGAGCTCACAGAAACATGGAATGAGCAACCCATTAGCACATAGGAGCAAAAGACACTACCACTCCTACCCTCTCAATGCCGGCAGACTCATCCATGAGAGCCGACGACAACCTAAGCCCCTTGACTCGAGCATAAATGTCTGTCCCGACCGAGGTTGTCATCGAGTGCATGATTTACATGCTGGACCAATGTGATTTGGAAAAAAAATCCGACCTCAATGACGACCCACTCGACATCCTCATAGGAGAATCAAACATTGACGGTAGGGTGAAAAATCTGCTTGAGTCAATATTCATAAATGGTGTCGATCCTAGTAAGGCCATTCAGTTCTAGCCGAGCTCAGTCTAGAGGTTAGAGACGAGCTGGTCACATTCTTGAAGCAAATTAAAGACGTCTTTGCTTAAGGGCATGCCAATATGATCGACATTGATCCAAGAATCATTTGCTATGCCTTGAACATCGGTCCAAAGGCAACCCCTGTCCATCAAAAACATTGACCTATCAACCCACAAAGGTATCAAGCTCTTCGAGAAGAGGTGAAGCTGTTAGCCAATAGTTTCATCCTTCATTATATCCGCCATGGACAAGCCTCTCAGCGCTCTCTCCATGTTGAGGACTACCACTACTATAGGCTATCCAATGAGGGTGAGTTATCATGTGCTCACTTCCTTGTTTGAGGACTGCTGATCTACTCGGCCAAGGGCCATGTAATCCATTCAATGATCCCCTCCTTATTGGAAGGCTATTCAAAGAGAGTGGATTATCGTGCATTGATTTCCTCGTTTGGAGATTTCCACCACTACGGGCAATCCAATGAGAGTGAGTTATCTTGTACTCACTTCCTTGTTTAGGGATTGTCGATCTACTCCTCTAAAGACCATATGAGCCGTTTAGCATTCCTTCCTTGTCGAAAGGCTATCCAATGAGGGTGAATTACCATACATTCACTTCCTCGTTTGGGAATTGCCACTACTATAGGTTATCCAATAAGAGTGAGTTATCATGTGCTCACTTCCTTGTTTGGGGACTGCCGATCTCCTCTACCAAGGGCCACACGAGCCATTCAATGCTTCCCTCCTTGCAAGAAGGCTATCTAACGAGAGTTAATTACCGTGCATTCAGTTCCTTATTTGGGGATTTCCACCCTACCCCATTGAGTTTGGGTGTGACATCTCTCCCCTTCATGCTGGGATGCATCGACAACTAGATGGAGTGACTACAAGGGTCCTGATTTCCTCGTCCATGATATCGCCTGTCCCTCTTGTGGAGCATGGCACTATTGTTGAGACTAAAACTATAACCTAAGTGACGCTGAAGTCCAGCTTCCGTACTGCACCCACTTGCAAACAAGTTGGGCACCATATCAACTAGCCACGTGTCACCTAGGAGAACCCTTGAGCCACTCAATGCTCCGGTTCATGCTGGGACCACCGGCCACTCTGAATCTTGTCACGTGTCATCCAAAAGAACTCTCGAGCCATTCAATGCTTCGGTTCATGATGGGACCACCCAACATCATAAAACAACACAACTAGGCTCATCAATCATGTACATGCCTCTATGTCTTATGTAGTCATGCTCAATAACAAATGATTGTATCTGAACTCACTTACAAGCTCGGCCCATCATCAAGATAAGCTCATCCATTTACAATTCATTTAAGTACATGATTCATACGACTGGGCTACACTCACCGCCCAGCTCATAATCATACACTTTACTATTTATCTATCTTGTAATAACATTACATTCAATCACATATAATATAGATGAGCTATGATAGCTACTCAAAGTACACTATCTCACTAATCACATGTAGACACGTGGCACACATATTAAATGCAAAATGGACATCCCAATCAGTAAGACTTCGTGACTTGATAAGCCCGCCCCTGCTCATAAAGACGGGCTTATGGGGAAATTTGTTGCTCAATTTTCTCGTAAGTAAAAATTTGCTAATCAACACATCTTAACCTAGCCCGACTAAAGCCAACCCATAAATCAACAACGAGCAACATCAAAGATACAACCATCACGCTCCTATGCCAGCCATCACAACTCACAACAACATTAACAACCAACTCATCCAACTAGAACCGACTCAAAATTGACCAGCCACTAGCCCGGATTCTTCCTAGCCCACTTTAGGCTCGGGGCCCGTTGTTCTTGAAGCTTCACTGTTAGAAACATTGATTTTGTGAAGGAATCCATCGTAAATCCATCGCTAAAATGAAGTTAGCGATGGATTTACGACGAATGCTGAAGGTTGAAAAATCAACGCCAGTAAACTACTGTCAATTTATCGATATAAATTAGCATGAACTCACCAACATTTTTTCGTCATTCGACTAAATATTAAAATTTCGTAAAAAAGTTTTTACCAACATTTTTCCGACTGATGTATACAAACTAAATTTTTCCCAAATTCTTTTTAATAAAGTGTCATTGGTAAACCCTAGCTAAATTGCGAGGGATTATCGATGGATATGTTTTATGTGTATACTTTTAGTTTTACATATCTATCAGTAGTTCATCACTATTAATAAGCTTTTAGCATGGGTTCAGTGGCAACTTGATATTTTTTCGCTAACCACACACTGATTTGCAAAGGCTTTACAATGGATTTTATAATCTTTTACCTATTTTAAAAAAATTTAAGCAGCGGTTTTGTTTTAAAATTCCATTGGCATTCTCTTTCTATTCCATTGGTAAGTGTTATTTGTTGTTTTCTAATTTATAACTTTCCCTGTGCAATAACCATTAATAGTTCGATAGTCAATAATAAAATCATCTACAGATATATGTACATTCACATTTATATAAAATAAATAACATAAACAAAAAAGAAAATGAAATTAAAAATTTGTTGATCCATATACACACTAAATTGAATTCTAAGCAACAAAACTATTCAAATAGTGCTAATATCCCATATAAAAAACAATACCATCCATAAACATTCATTGATCCATATATACACTAAGTTGAATTTTTAACAATAAAATTATTTGGCTTGTGCTAGTATTATCCCATACAAAAAACAATACCATTCATAGCCATAATACCCATATAAAAAACACATATGTTTAGCTACCATACTAGAAGAGCGTATAAAGACGACGATAACGAAGGGTCCTCATAATCAAATCTATCATTCCTTTGAAGCATTGTCATTTATGCTTGATAATTCTCTCTATCTGCCTTTTTCTACTATGTATGTGCTTGCTCTTCCTCGAGTCTTTGGCTCTTAGCTTACTCACTCTCTCTAACTCAATCCTAAGCCACTCTGCTATCTTATTCTCGAGTTTGAAGCGCATTTCCTCAACAGTTTTTGTAGCTCATGAACTTCATCTTCATTGCCAATATAATGGCATTTTGAACCTTGAAAAGATGAGGGAAGCTGTAAAGTAAAAATGAAATTACTACTTAGAACAATAAACTAAAAACATTTGATACTTCTTTAAAAAATAAATCGAGCCATTTGAAGTTGAAATTTGTAATTTCAGAAGCATTTTTCTTACGATCCAGTAGTTATGAAAATTATCCATTCAACATAAAATTAAAAATGGCTTGGAATCTTAGATAAGTAAATATCCATTCAACATTATTTCAGATTGATTTTGGATAACCATAGACCACCAAAAATCTCAGTTTTCATGTACATAGGAATGGCTTAGAATCTTACGTAAGAAAACTATCCATTCAACTTCATGATGGTTTACTTCTTTATTCCTATATGCAGTGATCATGCATACATATTTGGATGTGCTTACCCATCTAAGTGTGCGTGGCACCAAAAACGGGAAGATTTCATCTCTTATTTTGCTGATCAGGTACAACATCTGGCATCAGAGCAATGGTTTCAGCCTCGGTGCAAATATGCCCCATATGCTTCTCATCTTCCTAGACACCTACTACTTCACAGGGACATGTGTATTTGCAGGCTCTAGGAGCGTAGGAGTACAGATTTTGTTCATGCTTGGTTAGCTACAATAGCGGGCAGGTCACCTCATTCTCAAGCTAGCATACCAGAATCACCCTCATTTTCAAGTTAGCACACCAGAATCAATTTAGGAACCAACTAAAACATGTTTATTTGTAGGCTCCATAAGTGTAGGAGTATAGAACATGTTTATGCTCGATTAGCTACAATAGCTGGTCGGTCACCTTATTCTCAAGCTAGCACACCAGAATCACCCTCATTCTCAAGCTAGTAGAGCAGAATCCATTTTAGGAACCATATGCTTCTCACCTTCTCCAAACACCTACTACTTTATAGAGACATATGTATTTGCAGGCTCTAGGAGCATAGGAATACTATTTTACGACGCGAAATCGCGAACTACCGTTACGCGACACGCCTATTTTTGACTTTATTTTCAGTTACCTTTCAAACTTCACCAAAATACTTTCATATATTTATAAAACATTTCTAAATCATATTAAACCATTTTAAAGAGGTTTAAACATTCCATATACACAATTTTATTTAATAAAGGAAAGTGATTCTCTTTATGCTTATCGACGTGTATTAACATGACTTGTATATATATTCAATAAACATATTAAACAACCATCATCAAAAATCATATCCAAACACATATATCATCCTATAGTATATATTACTATAGTTTAAAAGTTTCTCACCTTATATTTGATCGATCTAATTTTAAATTGGCTAGGCTCCGCTACCGTCGCCCCGGAGCTTATGAAACCGGTCCTAAGACCCTAGATGTGCACGACCAAGCTTGGAAGAGGTGGAACTCATGGCCTAAGGTGGTTATTGGTTGTGTCCGTGGGTTTGGATGGTGGTAGGGAGGTGATTTGAACTAGTTTTGAAGTGGATTGATATTATAAACTATTGTATATATTTTTTCTTTTATTTCCAACTTTTTTCCCTAACTATTCAATATTTTTTCTATGAATAAGAAGCTATTAGAGAGGCCCTTAGAAAGCTTAAGAAGAAGGAGGAAGAAGATGAAGAATGTGTAAGGAATTTATGAGAAGAGGGGTGGTATTTATAAGAAAAAGTTAGTGTTAAAATATCATGATATTTATTTGCAAATACCTCACTATAACATCTCTCTCCCCTCCTACATCACCATGCACAGCCACAACCCCTCCCCCATGTGCACATCACTTCCATCAATTTAAGGCATGCATATGTTGACTCTTGAATACTTCAGTAGTAAGAAAACTAAAAATATCTTAAATATGTTAATTATGTATGTATATTTAAGTGTATAAGTATATATGTATGTACACATATGTTCATGTACATGTTAGGATATATATATATATATATATATGTGTGTATGTTGTATATGTGCACATGACACAAAAACAAGGTTGTAATGATTTAAAACAACTTTCGTTTGTTAAACCGTTGAAAATCGCGAAACCGATTCCCAGTCACATTTTCACTTATATTTTATAGTACATATAAATGTAAACAAAATTTGAAAATAAATTTCTTTTCATTTTTAACTACTTAAAATGATCACATTTTATTTATAAAACCAAATAAATTAATAGTAACAAATATTTACAAAAATCGCTATTATATCGATAAAGTGATATGAATTTTTCTATTTTTTTCAAATCAATTATATATCTTTATAAAATTATTTTAAATGATTTATTAACACTTTATAACTATTTAAAATGAATTATCATCATTACAAAATAATTATTTGAATAATTATAATTATTAAATTATTAAATCTAAATTTAATTTAAATAAATAAATTTATTAAAGTGATAAACTTGCGGATCGTTATAGAATTCCCCCTTTAAAAGAACTTTGTCCTTCAAATTAAGGATAAGAAGAAGATAGCTCAAATATATATATATATATAACAATATGATACACACACACACACACACACACATATATATATATATATATATATATATAAGATGTGGCAAGTGACTACACTATAGATCGCCGAGTACAATATTTTGATACAACATACAACTATGTATTCATTCTAAACTTAGGATAGGCTTTCCGCATTCTATCTTCCGTCTCCCATGTACAGTCTGCTGCATCACCATTCCATTAGACTTTAACCAATCTTATAACTTTCTTCCTTAATCGATTCTCATCGCGATCCATGATTCACATAGTTTGCTTGATAACTGCCAAATTAGGTTCAACTTCTAAATCTTCTTGGGCGCTGTTTTTATAATCACCTCTGGATCATGCATAAATTTTCATTGTTGAGATACGTGAAAGACATTGTGCACACCTAACAACCTTTCAGGCAATCCCACACGATAAGCTAATGGGCCAATCCGTTTGAGAATGGGAAAATATCCAATAAATCGAGGTGTTAACTTCCCTACCCGACCAAATCTTACCACTCTTCTCATTGGAGAAACTTCTAGAAATACAAAATCCCCAACCGAGAATTCCAAATTTCTACGTCTCCTATCCGCGTAATCTTTTGTCTGCTCTAGGCTTCTCTCATCTTCTTTTTAATTATGTCAACCTTTTCTGAGGCCTCTCTAATTATGTCAGGACCTAGTATTAATCGATCTCTGGTCTCGATCCACCATACTAAGGATATACATGGACGACCATATAGAGCTTCATATGGGGCCATGCCTACTAGCATAATAACTGTTATTATAAGAGAATTCTATCAGATGATGGTAGATTTCCCATGAACCTCCAAAATCTAAGATACAAGCTCTTAGAAGATCTTCCGACACCCGATTTTCCCTTTCAGTTTGTCCATCGATCTGGAGGTGATATGCAGTGCTAACGTTTATCTTTGGTCCAAACCTGTCTGCAATCCCTCCCAGAACTTACTGGTAAAGATTGAGTCTCGATCACTGGCTATGCTACTAGGGACACCATGCAATCAAACAACTTCCCTCATATATACTTCTGCAAGACTTGCAGCAGATCTTGTTGGCTTTACAAGGATGAAGTGCACACTTATGGTTAGCTGATCTATGATGACCAAAATGCCTTTATTCCTCTTTCTTTATCGAGGAAAATCGTCTATGAAATCCATTGATATTTGGTCCCATTTCTAAGTGGGTATCTCAAGAGGTTGGAGTAGCCCAGCAGTCTTTTGTTGATCACTCTTGATCTGTTGACAATTTGCACATTTACTCACGTGAATGGAAATGTCTCTCTCAATACCTCCCAACCAAAAAGTCTTTTTCATGCCTCTATACATCTTTGTAACTTCGAGATGTATTATGAGTGAAGAGTTGTGACATTCAGTTAAAACTTCTTATCTAGTCCCATCAACATTGGGACACATATCCTTCCATTCATTCTTAAGATTCCCTGCTCATCCACTTTGAAATCTTCCCATCTTCCCGGTATCACATTCTTTTCCACTTCCCTGGCTATTTTTGCAATGATCGGGTCCTTAACCTGATTCTCCTTTATTCAACAAATCAATGCTGGGTGCAATACTAAATGAGCTATAATGGTCTGCTTTCTACTTAAAGCATCTGCCACAACATTAGCCTTTCCTGGTGTATATAGAATATCCAAATCATACGATGCGAGGAATTCTAACCAACGTTGCTGCCTCATATTTAAGTCCTTCCAAGTGAAAAGATATTTCAAAGATTTATGGTCTGTGAAGAGCTCAAACTTTTCACCTATTTAAAGACGGAATATTATTTACTAGGGTCAATCAAAGTTTATTTAAAATAAACTATAATGAATTCTTACCCAGTAGATAATGTCTCCACATTTTTAATGTGAACACAACGGCTAATAACTCCAAGTCATGTGTTGCATAGTTCCTTTCATGAATCTTCAACTGTCTACTTATATAAGCAATGACCTTTCCGTGCTGCATTAAAACAACACTAACTCCTTTCCTACAAACATCTGTATATATGGTAAATCCATCGCTTTCGTTCGCTATTGCTAACACGGGAGCAGTGGTTAATCTTTTCTTGAGCTATTGAAAGGCTTCTTCACATTTTTGTGTCCATTCAAAGTTCACATCTTTCATGGTCAGCTTTTTCAATTGAGAGGAAATCTTGGAGAAGTCTTGAATGAATCTCCGATAATATCCTACCAATCCCAAGAAACTACGAACGTCCTTTGGAGTTTGTGTGTAATGAACCAGAATTTTCGACCTCGAAAATTGACATTAGTACACCCACTGGATTACATGTCGAGCTATCAAATGCTAGAAACTCGATTGTTGGGGAAAGAGAAAGAAGGAAGAAGATAAGAAGAAAACTAAACAACACAGAATCTCACAGTGGAACGAATAATCTATAATATACCACAAAATCTTTACACAAAAGCGTTACTAACCTATTTCAGCCTGGACAGTTATAATAGCATGTCCTCACAATTGATGATAAACACAACAATGAATACAATGGAAAATAATCATCTACATGAATACGTCTCTGGTCCTCCAGATCGTCTCTTGAAGCTCCAAAGCATCCAAACTAATCTAAAATATGCTTGGTTTGACCCGAGCATTATAATAAAATAACACCCGAGTCAGTCTGGAAAACCAGCATGAGAAAACATACCCAACTGGATTTAAGTTATAAGAAATTTTTTTTGAAAATCAAGAGTATCTCGTAAGACCATACCACACATAAACACGGACGTGTTTTTACCTTACGATAACCAAAACATTTTCTATAGAAAATCCATTTATATTATAATAATGTCCAAGGGTCAAAATCAAATATAAATATAGCTGAAATGATTGCATCTCACGTTTCAGCATAGTTGGGCACAACTAAGTCTGTATCGCGCTTATTGGAAAATGGATTCCATATAATGACTGGGCTACTGGGGTACTGCCCATCATAGTGCATCTCTAGATAAAATAACGCCGAGGACCTCACCTGGATACCCTGCCAACACAGGACCGACCTACCCCTTGCTGAATAGTATTGAATATGATCACCCCTCCGTTAATGGGCCTCGAAGCATAAAACTGAGAGATAACAACGACTCTAGATAAGGATGATCATACCATACTTGGGAGCGACCCATTTAGCCATGCTGCATCTCCTCTGTTTTAGTCATTCCTGGTTGATGAGGCTTGAGGCTTGAGGCTATGATTACCTTTCAAGAACATTTACAGTTAGAATGCTCAATGCCCTCCAATGACAATGCGCTGATAGCATTCATCCATACACGTATGTTCTGGGTTTGAACGAAACCGAAGGCACTATTCCTACTACATCCGTTTTGGAATCATCCTCAGGATTAGTAGCAATTAGCCCTTGCACTTCAGATCTCTATCTTCGATTCCATGCTCTTCACGATGCCTTCACTTCAAACGCATTCGTTGGATCGAAGTGGTTTTCAGATAACATATCTGATCCCGGTCTCTTCGAAACAACATTTGATAATTTCCGGTAAACTCAACCCCTATTCTTTAGGAAATAAACAGTCAAAGGTAAGATCGGAGATCGCCTCCTAACCGTTAGTGGACAGATTTCCTTATCAATGTCCTAGAAGAATGAAACGAGATTTATACGCACAGTACATCATCATCTGAGATGACTATGCCATATAACTCATGCGTTTCTCCTAGATATTCCCAAAGTTACGTTTGGGTCCATTTTTGATAGTCGGTTATTTAACTATCGAATAACAAACATTCAATCTGAAATTTATTTCATAGGGAAAAACCAACATTGGCTTATCATATAAGCAATCACTAGCCTCCTTTTATAATCTTTCATAAATAAAACCATTTGTAAATTACTTCTATAAGAATACTTTTACAAAGGTATATCCACCCATTTCCTATATCTTCAATACCTAGAAAATATCCATATACTTATCTCAATGGTATAAGTATATTCATAAAACTGAGAAAGACTTTCCATTTTTATTTGATTCAAAAATCATTCATAAACCCCTTATAATTCTCTAGATCATTTATAAACCATTTTATAAAACTTCTGGAACCATTTTATAAAACTTCTCTTATACATTTCAACACTTATAAATCCCTTTTGTACCTTTCTAAAACTCATTTATAAATCCTTTATAAATCTCTAAACCATTTTATAAGCTCCTTTAGAAAATCCAAGTCTTTCAACTCTATTCATGGGTCTCGAAAACACTTATAAATAATTAAAAATCTTTTACTTCAAAACACCATTATATAATAGTAAACATTAACAAAAACATTATAAATAAATGATTTTTTTTATATTGTTTAAGAAACAGTTATAATTACTCTTTACCATTTTTATAAATAATAATAATTTATTTTCAAAACCTTATTTATAATCATTATTCTTAATTTTGAACCATAGTTATTCTCGAAATAATTAACCTTTTAATATTTTGATAAATTCTTTAAAACAATATTAACTATAAATAAATAACTTTTAAAACAATACTAATATAATTAAATAACCTTAAAATAATATTAGTATAATATAATAACTTTAAACAATATTAATATAATTAAATACTTTTAAAATAGGGGCATTTCACCAAAAGGACAAACTTTGCCGTCCAATTAGTTTCTAGGACACACATTCAAAGAAATTACTTTCAAGACCAAAGTCTGAAGAATAATTACTTTCAAGGACAAAGTCAGCAGTCCAATTACTTTCAAGGACATAATTTCATAGGTTTTTAGGCTCTAGAAACTAATTATTTTATGTTTTGTCCTTAAAAGTAATTATTTCAGTTATGTGTTCTAGAAACTAATTCCACTTGCTAAAGAGGCCCTTGTGGCTAATTTCCACTTTAAAATAATATTAATTTAGTTAAATACTTTAAAACATTATTAATATAATCAAATACTTTTTAAAAAATATTAAATAAAATAAAATAAATTTAAAATAATATTAAATATAAATAAATAATCTTTTAAAAACAATATATTTTCGAAACTCAATTTCGGATTTAAAAATCATTTCTTATCTCAAAACAAGTTCCAACTCAAATGGAAATTTATAGTATTTTTGAAATACTAGTTTGAGGCCAATAGCCCCCAACACTTAACCAATATCGATATTGATTTTCTATCACTACTGGGTTTTAGTTTTCAAACATATAACAATGTTATAACCACAGTGTCCACAATCAGGTTCATTTTCCAATAATCCATATAAAGAAATATTATTGAAACAATTAAACAATAGCGAGGAATCCTGTTGGATCCCTCCAACTTGTTTCCCTCTGCATCACAAATGTTATATAATCATAAAATATAAATCAACCGCTTTGAGGTGGGATCTGTATATAAAGGGTCATCCACTGTTACACAGAAACGTAATAGGGTCTCATCCGCTATAGGGGCAGGAATATTCAATCCAACTAATATATATATATACACACACACACATATATATACAGTAATTCATCTAAACAATCATAAAATGATTTTTATTAACTACATATCATACCAATTAACCGAAAAGGTGAGTTTAACTCACCGAAATTTTCTGTTGTCATCGAGGCGTTCCGGTTTAGAACTAAACCGAACGATGTTCGATTTTAACCCAATTTCCAATAGTCATCGAATTCATCCAAACCAGCTCCATTGCGAAGCTTATATCACCACAAGCGCAACGCAAAAATTCTCGTCTCAATTGAACCTCGTATGAAGGATTTATTAAATTTTTAAGTTTCGATAATTAAATTAATAATATAATAATCTAATTATATACTTAAACTTTAATTACATTTTAATAACCTTCTTCCCCAAATTTGAATTTCCGCCTCTAGTATACAACTTCACCATAGCCGCATCTTTGATCGGCCACTGCTCCTCCATCCCTCCATGAAATGTCCTAAAACTACCACCAAACTTCATCTCTTCTCGAGCTTCTCTCGAACATCACCTCCAATCAACACCTGGATCACCCCCCTGAATCACGACCTCAGCCTACCCTTTCGACCGTACAGGTCGCGACGCCGCTCCTACCATCGCATACCCCAAAAACCTCACCGAAGCTGGTTCTCGCTATGAAGAACTCGAATCCATTCACCAAAACTCCAACTCAACCTCCAATTAGCAGAAACCAAACCCTATCTAACTTTGAGCACTCATCTTCCATTGCCTACTCACGGCCGAGCTCGCGCATCACTAAATTCAAGCATAACACATATAAGCTTAAGGAAATCCGGTTTTTGATTTTTATTGCTGGGGATTTCTTTTTTTCTCTTCTCTGGTCTTTATCAGTTAACGAGAGAGGGAGGGAGTATTTAAAATGAATGAAGGTATGGTCATTAACAGGTAGAGGTGTGGGTTCATGTACAGGTTTGGTTGATGGTGATAGAGCATAGGTTTGTATAGTTAAATCAAAATATATTTTTAATACATAATTTAAACTATTAGTTATATAATTTTGAATCCCAATCGAGACGTGCCGCCAGACATTTTATATGTTATACCGTAACTCTGAACGCAATGGAACTTGTTTCAAGACCTAACTCGATCGTATGCAGAGGATAACATTTTGAACCCAATTATTATATTAAATTTTACGCGTTTTGATCTCACATGACCAAACGATATGTCTAATGATTATGAAACTTAATTGTGTACAATAATTCATTATTGCGGATCCAATGAATCTGGTTTCGTCAAAATCTGAGACTGTGCCCCAAATGGCTATTTTTATATGTTAATTAAAACGAGTAAATTTCAAAATCAGTTAATTCACTTTTAAATCCAATTTAAAGGTTTCATTATCTTCATTCTACTTAGTAGAATTTAAATAAGCTTTGAAATTATTTTTATCCAGCTTAAAACCCAAGATTCAATTATTTATACAGTTTCAATTATTAAATTCAACAATAAATTACCCAATAAATCACTATATTTGAAATTCAAGTTATTTAATCTATAAAATTAACTTCTCAATATTTAAAAGCAATTAAATATTCCAATTTCAAATGACTAAAATTTTGGGTCGTTACATTGTGGCTGTTTCTAGTCTATAATAGCTATAGTCTTTGCTGGATCAACTGCAATTCCTTCCCCTAACACAACATGTCCAAGGAATCTTACTTCTTTTTCCCAGACGTGGCATTTTGAGAATTTATCTTTCAGCACATTTCTCCTCGATATTTCTAATACAATTTCAAGATGCCTTTCATGTTCTTCCTTGGTCTTTGAATATATCAAAATGTCATTGACAAAGACTAATACGAATTCGTTGAGTACTTCTCTAAATACCGTATTCATAAGGTCTACAAAATATGTGGGAGCATTTTTTAGTCCAATGAGCATAACCAGTCATTTGTAGAATTCATTTGGGATTCTGAACGCGGTTAAAGGAATGCAATTTTCTGCTATCCTTAACTGATGGAATCCTGCGGCTAGGTCCATTTTCTAGAATACTATAGCCCGATGTAGTTGGTTAAACATATCATCTATGCGGGGTAGATGATACTTTGTTTAATTGTTTGTTTGTTTAAATCTCTATAGTCCATACACAACCTTAGCGAGCCATCAGACTTTGTAACAATGACCACTACTGCCCCCCAACTTAAGCAACTTGGTCTTATCAGTCCTTTCTTTAATAACTCATCAGTTTGTTTTCTTAATTCTTCCTTCTCTTTCGAAGCCATCTTCCGAATTGGGTGAACAACTAGCTTTGTATTTGGGAGTAATCTATGCTGAATTCAATTTCTCGATAGGTGGTAGACTTTTTACTTCTTCAAAAACATCGAAAAATTCCCTTACTATGGGTATTTATTCTAGATGTTTTTGGAATAAATTGAGCCTGTATAGATAACTTTCCATTACTGGACTAGGGTTTTCACATTTTATCTTAAAATGTTCACCTCTTCTATTTTGTAGCGGTACTGTCCTTTTATTACAATCAAGAATAGCTTTATATTTAGACAACCAATCCATACCGAGTAAAACTTCAAATACATCAAAGTTAAGGACTATTCGATCACATGAAAAAATTTGGGATAGGCAGGTAACTTGAATTCCTTTACAAATCATGATGAGATTAGTCGTACTGCCTATCGGGTTAGACACACATATGGGATTTAAGTCTATCAACTAGTTTCTTGGAAATAAAGCTGCAGGAAGCCTCAGTATCAAATAATACTATAACTAATATTTTATTAATGTCAATTTTACCTTCCAGAACTCCCTTTCCCTTTGCATCCGTTGATGTTGAAGGTTCGTCTTTAATGGCAAAAACTCTAGCTTGCTCTTCTTTCTTTACTAATGGACATTCCATTATCTTGTGTCCTAGCTTGTGGCAATTGCAACAGATTCCCCTTTGTGTCTTAGAATTTTTGCAGGTGGTGGAAAGGTGACCTTTCTGCTGGCAATTATATTACATCTTTCAATCGATCTCCTTCCGGCTTGCCTTGCCCCGGTTTCTTCCCTTATTGGTTAAATTTCCTCTTCTTCTAATTGTTATTACTACTGCTTTGAATTATGGGTGAATTTCCACTCATCTCCTACTATCTGCATATAGTAAGGAAATATCTTTAGAGTATATAAACGAGATACCTTAAGGAATTATCATAAAATTTGAATGTACATTTTCAGATAAGAATTGTAAATGTGCGCTCTCTTAGACTAAACTCATTCTAGGATATTACTAACTCTATCTCTATTGAGTTGACCCCATTAAGGCTTAGGTATTCACTCAACCATAAGCTCTGATACCAAATGAGATGACCCACCTCCTCGATTCCTAGAAATTGACACTAATACATCCTCGATATTCACGTGCTGCAAATCCAAATACCGGAGAGGCAGATTATAATGGGGTAAAAGATAATAAAGACAGAAGAAAGAACAACAATATAATCTCACTTCATATCTATCCACTTGTAATCTTTTAGATAGCACATACAACCACTCTCAAAATGAGATATTAGAGTCATAGCAAATACTAACCCAACTAGGATAGTTATAATGGCCTATCCCTACCGGTGCTGGTAGATACATATACATAGTACAAACACAGTGAAAAAGTGATGGTAATAAAAAAAAGATCCAAAATGCTCCTTGCTCCAAATTGCTCCAAATCAGCTAATTGCTTGGCTGTTCGGTAAAATAGGGCAACTAGGGTTTGAGGGAGAAGAAAAATAAACTCTGATTCAGTCATAGGAGTGGTGTGAGAAACTCAAAATATGTGTTTTGGAAAGAAAAGGAATCTCATGAGACCACGCTGCACATAAAAACAGATGGGTTTTTTACCTTATGATAACCAAAATATTGGCTACAAAATAATTATTTGATATTATTTTTAATAGCATTCTTTTGAAAATACTTTTCAAATAAACTTATGAATCTTAGTCGAAATTATTACATTGGTTAAATTTGACGGCATAATAGGTTTACAACTAAGTCCGAAGGCACTTATTGGAGAATGGATTTCCATACTATGGCAGATAAGGGACTACCTTCCATACAGTACATCTCTAGAGGAATGTACTGAGGACACACAAACAATCCTCCGCATCTGACAAGACCGGTCTATCCCTATTTGGCACTCATACATGGCCGGGATAGAAACTGAATATGACATCACGTTGGTCGGTTACGACCTATCTAGGATCCTATAGCATACACCACATACTCGACATATAGAGAGTAATCTAGAAAGGTGATGACCATGCCCTAATGGTTGCGAACCACACAGCCTTACGGTGTACCCTGCTTAAGCCATTACGGGTAATGAGGCCCGAGGTAGCGATTACCTTTCACATAGCACATTTCACTTTGAATGCTACACTGCCATTCTATGGCCACACAACTGATTTCTACAAACGTATAACTCCTGAGTTCGTACATCTCAAGACAGGGTGTTAAGCTAAGAGAAGCTGACTTCTCCGCCACCAAACAGATGATACGTTGATAGAGATGAATTAATGTAATTGGAAATGCAATGTCAAACATTCATCCATACAAGTTGTCCAGGAACAGGACAAACTAAAGGCACTCTCCTACCTCATTCTGTTGAAAACTACCCTCAGGATTAGTGCAACAAGTCCTTGCATCGAAGATCTCAAATGAAGAACTACTGCCACATAATATGATATGGGAAATTTCCCCCGAGGTTCAATGACAAGCAGCCCTACATTCCATCTTCCAAATCATCTCCAAGTCTTCACTTCGAATACATAAATTGGATCGAAGTGGTCTTCGAATAGGGATCACCCAAATCCGACCCCAGTTCCTTTGAACCAATCATCGATAAAAGAAATGTTAAGTAAATAAGGAATTATTCTTTTAATTTAACAAAAATATCTTTAAGTGTTATATCTTTTTAAAATATTTCTTTCTGGTATATACAGGATCATTAAACCTCTCTTATCAAATCCTTTGATTACTTAAAACCTTTTTAAATTTTGAAATAATTATAAGTTATTTCATTTCTCACTTAGGAAAATATTTCCAAATCATTTCATTTAAATCTTAACAAAGATTTCTTAATTCAAAACTCAAAATTTTGATTGAGTTAAAATCATGTTATCTAGGATGTTAATCCAAAACTAGTAAATATTAAGCAAGCAGAATATATAGAAATCATCTAATTCTACTCAATATCAATTTCCGTACTCAACAAGTACTATGGACGGAATAATTGCAAAATCACCTTTTAAATTCCACGAATAGTACAAGTTCCCTCTTTGGGTTTTAATACCAAGTGTAAGAAGATTATATCTTTAAAATCTAAGTTATTTAAATTTGGAAAATTATATCCTATATACTTTGAAAATTTTTGATCTGAGTAAATCAAATTTACTATCCCCTCCATCGGGCCAATCTGGATAGTCAGGCAGAGCAGAAAACTGGTTTTCTAAACTCAAGCTTAGACACTATCTCCCTGTCACCCATAAGACGGTCAAGTTATTTGATCGACTAAATCATTTAACATATTGTACTAATTTTTAATCATTTTTTTAACCACTCCATAATTCCTTCAAATCACCTTTAAAATACTTTATTAATCATTTAAAAACATTTACAAAAGAGTTGAAAAAGAACGGTTTCGTTAAAACTATATTTTAAAAGTTATAGAAAAGTGCTGCGAAAAACTACTGCAAAAGTGCTTTTTAAGCTATATTGATCAAAACGAATTTCTATCATTTGGAAATTTGTTTATAGCTCAAATCACTTTTAAAACATTCTAAAATATTTTTAGTTCTTATTTTATATTTTGAAATAATTTTAAAATGTCATTTTTAAAGAAATCCTTTTATGTATTCCAAACCGCAAAATCGCAATTTTTCCGAAAACTTGTTTTGTTCATATTTCAAAATCTACCTTTTGAAACCTTTATTTTCTTTCTTTATTTGAAAACTATGAATATAATAGTTCATAAAATTCTTATCTCGAAGAATTTCGAGCTAAATTCCATTATATACATTCGTTTGATTTTTATGGCGTGAAATCACGAACTACCATTACGCGACGCGCCTATTTTTGACTCTATTTTCAATTACCTTTCAAACTTCACCAAAACACTTTCATATGTTTATAAAACATTTCTAAACAATATTAGACCATTTTTAAGAGGTTTAAACATTCCTTATACACCATTTCATTTAATAAAGGAAAGTGATTTCCTTTGTGTTTATCGACGTGTATTAACGTGACTTGTATATATATTCAACAAACATATTAAAAAACCATCATCAACAATCATATCCAAACATATATATATATATATATATATATCATCTAATAGTATATATTACTATAATTTAGGAGTTTCTCATCGTATATTTGATCGATCTAATTTTAAATCGGATATAGCTCCACTATCGTCGCACTGGAGCTTATGAAATCGGTCCTACGACCCCTAGATGTGCATGACCAAGTTTGGAAGAGGTGGAACTCACAACCTAAGGTGGTGGTGGGCTGTGGCCATGGGTTTGAGTTGTTGTAGGGAGGTGATTTGAACTAGTTTTGAAGTGGATTGATATTATAAACTATTGTATATATTTTTCTCTTTTATTCTCAACAATTTTCCCTAATTTTTCTATATTTTTTCTATAAATAAGAAGCTATTAGAGAGACTCTTAGAAAACTTAAGAAGGAGGAAGAAGATGAAGAACACATTAGGAATTTATGAGAAGAGGGATGGTATTTATAGGAAAAAGTTAGAGTTAAAATATCATGATATATATTTGCAAATACCTCACCATAACATCAAACATTCTCTCCCCTCCTACATCACCATGCACGGCCACACCCCCTCCCCCATGTGCACATCACTTCCACCACTTTAAGGCATGCATATGTTGATTTTTGCATACTTAAGTGGTAAGAAAACTAAAAATATCTTAAATATTTTAATTATGTATGTATATTTAAGTGTATAAGTGTAAATGCATGTGTACATATGTTCATGTGCACGTTAGGATATATGTGTATGTTTATGTACACATGACACAAAAACAAGGTTGCAATGATTTAAAACAACTTTCATTCGTTAAACCATTGAAAATGGGTTATATCAATAAAGCGATATGAATTTTTATATTTTTTTTTCAAATCAATCATACATCTTTATGAAATTATTATAAATGATTTATTAACACTCTATAACTATTTAAAATGAATTATTATCATTATAAAATAGTTATTTAAATAATTATAGTAAGTATTAAATAATTAAATATAAATTTAATTTAAATAAATAAATTTATTAAAGTGATAAATTTGCGGGTCATTCCAGATGGTGTCGAAGTTATAACTTCATAAGTCATAGTGTTAAATTATAAAAACCGAACTTTGATAACACATAAAACATTTTGCATCAATGCCTCATTGAGGGTATAAAATTTAGTAGATGCAACATAGATATCTATGACATCAGCATGGTTAGAAACATTATAGGTTAAACTGGATGCCTAATTAAAAACGACATGGGCTAAGTTGGATGACAAGTAAAAAAGCGTCGTTGATTAGGCTCGATGACAAGGTAAAACGCCAGGGGCTAAGCTCGACAACACTTGGGTCGGCGAGGCAAAAACTCGGAGTTATTTACAAAACAGATCGATATCGAGGTTATAAAAGCTGCGATCCTATAAAACATTAGCAGCTGTATGCCTCTTTGTATAAAATGCAGCATGTATAAGCATCGACATGTCCATGTCGAGTTCTATCTCTTTATCTTTATTACTTCGGCCTCGATGAGGTTCAAACCCAATCCACTTCATTCCAAACTCATTGACATCATGCATCATTGTTTTGTTCCACGTCGATGACACTGGGATGCAGTGAGATGTGGCTCAACATAGCCATTATCGACATTATAAAGTCGTAATTAACTTTAAAACTGCCCAATTATTATAAAAAGATATCACTTTTCACCAACCCTTTTTAATTTGTCAAAACCTTATTGGCTATCAAAACTTTATCACATTCTTTACTGAGAAAAACTACAGCATGCCATAATTTTATATGCTAAATATTTTTACAATTTAACCCATAGTATAACATTTTAATTAAACAAAATAGCCCTTTAGACTAAATTTTTTTTATTTATCATTCCTAAACACTTAGGAAAAATCCCTAAAAATTAAAATAAATCAAGTTAATAATACTCTTAGACATACAAAAATTTCAAGGCTAAAAACTTATTTTAATTATTTTCAATAATTAAAACAAAAAATTCACCAACTTCTTTACTTAGAAAAATGATATAAAATCCATACTTGCTTAGAAAATTATAAAATTAAAAACGAACTTCTAAAATGATATTTCTAACATCATATCAAAATCGTAACTCAGTTGGATGTCATATGATAGTTTTCCAACTCAAACATATCACAAAATTTCACATTTAAATTCTAAGATTCACTAACAAGCATATAATCATTCAAACTACTAAAACATGGTACACTAATTACAAAAGAAATGGATTTACACTTAAGACTGAAACATAATAAAAACATAAGACATATATTCATTGTTCACCTTGATTTGGATGAGAAAGAAGAGATTTGGTATAGACTTGATTCTTTTAGCTTTGATTCCTTAATTTTTTAGTTTCCTTCTTGTTTTCTCTTTGCTATGGCCAGCTTCTCTCTATGTTTAGTTTGTTTGTATGTAAAATGAATGAAACAAAAATAGAAGGGTTTAAAGGGTAGGAATGAAGGCTATTCCCATTTTTCCCTTATCGTTTTCCTTCTTCTTATCCAAACCTTTTACTTCTCTAATTGGTTTATTAACTAAGGCACAACCTAAACTTAATTAGCAAATCAAAATTTTATTATCCCTTTATATTATTTCATTTACTTTGTCTAATCTCAATTTTATTTGAAACCAAAGAAAATTGAATAAGCAAGAACTTTCATGTTGGTCACATTTTCAAATTAGTAGAGGAATCTTGTCTAAAACTAGTAAGAAGACAACCCATTTTCTAGCCCAGATTTATAAGTCCAAATTTAAACCCAAACCCTCTCTTTTGATCGTGGCCGAGCATAATAGAGAGGATCCTGGGGTTTTTACCAACCAAAGCAAGTGAAGTGATGTTGTATGGTGTTTTCTTGGTAGTAGCAAGGAGTAGGAGCAAGTTGCAAGAAGTTTGGTCGAGATTAAAGTGAGATAACTCACAATGCAACAACTTTAAATATGAGTTACATGTTGTAATAACTTTATAGTTGCTCGCTTAAGTTATTTGTATGTTATGTTGTATATGTAGTATTTGATTTTGTTGATTTTCACTTGAAAGCAGATGTCATACATAACCATTTTTGCATGGGACTATTGTGAACAAATAGGATTAAATATAGGACTTATGGAAGATATTTGAAATGTTTCGTAGCGAATAGGTTATGACGAATACACTTCAAAAGATTTGTTTTTTATGGGAGGATCCAATAGGATTCCTTGCAACCTATTTTACATTTCCTGATTATATGTGTATATGAATTACTTGTATTCCTTGGTTTGGTAGCTTGGATATGTTACATGTAAATATTGATGTATTTAAAGGTTGAATCTTTTTGGTGAAGAAAAGAAGTAGTAACATGATCAAGTGCTAATGTAGCTCCGAAGCCTCTTTACGACTTTTGAAAATGCTATTATAATTTATGACTTTGATTCCCCATTGAAATACTTTTGTTGCTACTTGGAGTTTCAAGGATGTTTTAAAATGCAACATCAGATTTCTGTAATCCTCTTTGTGCGAATTTTTCGTTTTGATTTCTAAAAGTGTTTTGAAATAATTATTAAACTTGACCTTGCTTTTCAAACCCTTTTGCAGAAGTGTTTTAAAGTGGTTTGAATTTATATATTTACTTTAAAAAAACCTTATTTTAAAATAAATGGTTGATGTTGACATAAAGGGAAAAATCTTATCTTTTCAAATCAAAGTTGGGTTTTATTTAATGATCCTCAAGTAATGTTTTGTATAAGTGTTTTTAACTATATTTTAAGTATTTTAAAAACGTACTTTTGAAAAGTAGAATGTTTTAAAGATATTTGAGATTTGAATTTTAATTTAAAACAAAAAAGATTTATTTGGGATTTTTAAACAAGTAGTTTATTTAGATGAAATTAATTTACTTTTCAAAGTCAAATTCTTTTTAAAAGGTGATGATTTTAAGTGATGATTTGAATGGAAGTTTTAAATTCCATTTAAAGAGGTTTAAATGAGGTTTGAAATTTATATAAGTGATTTAAAGGATTATTTGATATAATAAAGCATGTGGTACTTTTTTAAAAAGGGAATCTTGACTTTCCAAATAAAATTTAGTTTAAAATAAGGATTTCAAGTGAGATTTTATATGGAAGTTTTAAATTGTATTATAAGGATTTTAAGTGGAATCTTAGAAAGGAAAGAAGTCATGGATTACAACACTTTTGTTGTAATAAATGTCTTGGAAAATTGTAAGAAACTATAGACTATAACATTCTTGTTATAGTAAATAGTTCCAAAAAAAGTGAAAATGAATTTGTTTATTATATTTTTTTATAATAAATAATATACATAATTTATGAAGTCTTATACTTGACATTAAACTTTAAGGGAGGGAAACTTCTACCTATCTTAAAAGATAATAATGTTGTCGAGTCAAGGTTTGAGAGGTAATAATACCCAACTTGAACGGCATCATTGTTAACCAAAAGATAAAGATTGATAATAATTTATAAGGTATTACTTTTGTATACAAATTCGGTTACTTATAGGAAATAAGTAGTCCTATGCTTGGAACTAAAAACTGATGAGTAGAATTATCTCTATATGTGAGATTCAGATTCAGAGTGATTAACTAAGGCAAGGCCTGGAGTAACCAGTGCCTTGACTTACCTGTTTCATTACAGGGTGAGGGATAAAGTAAGTCGAAATGTCGGAAATGTGGCAAGTGCAGGATATTTGATTTCTATAAATAATCATTTTGAAAATTATGGTGGTATGGGAAACATTCTTTCCATACTTAACACCAAATTCAAAGGTAGGGAAACCCGTCTTTATCTATAAGAATTAAGAATGTATATCGAGGCAAGGATAGTTTCTAAGTTGTCTGACTTCATGTTAATTGAGGGATAGTACAAAATTGAAATCGAAAGTGGTGGTAAATATATTTGATCTAATTTCCATACAATCTATTTACTTACACAAAAAAAGAAAAGTGGTTCGGGGTTTATAATAATTAATGATTTTAATAGACTTTTATTTGACCCATTTAAATATGATTTTGGAAAAAGGAAAATCTTCCTTGGGATTTGTGAATATACTTATACCATTGATACGAGTATATAGAGAAAATTTCTAAGTATTAAAGTGAAATGTTGTGGGTATACTTATGCAGCTGAGATAAGTATATTAATATTTTTCAAGTATTGAAAATAGTAGAGAGTGTTTATGAATATATCTTTTGTAAAGGTATTTTAATACAAATAATTTAATGGTGATTTTAATTAATGGAAAGATTAATTAACGAGGCTTAGTGGTTTCTTATGTGCTTAATCATGATTAGATTCCATATGAAATTAAATCCCTAATTTGAATGTTTTCTTGCTGTTAGTTAAATCACCAACTAACAAATATAGGATAGTTTTGACTTAGGAAGTATATATAAGCTTCATGTGTCCGTACAGTTTGAGATCCCTCAGTATAACTCATTCTGGTGAAACGTCTCTCTTTAAGGGCGCATATTCGAGATCTCCTTTGAGACTCTTATATCATCCGCTTACTTTTGAAAGAACTGGGATTGAGTCAACTAGTAACTATCAATTGTTGGTTCGAAGAGACCGGGATAAGATAAGCACGAGTTATCCAACTACTTCAAATTGGCATACGCGTTCGAATCGAAGACATCTTGAAGATGGTGGAAATAAAAAACGAAGTTCTTTGAAGTGCAAGGGCTACTTGCTATTAATCTTAAGGGTGATTCCAAAAGGAATGTGTAGAAGTAATGCCTTTAGTTTGTTCATATCCTGAACAACTTATATGGTTGAATGCTGGCATTGCATTATTGCTTAAAGGGAAGTGTTAACGTACCTAATGGGGTTTGCTGAAATGGTAAAACATAGCCTCAAGCCTCACACCCGATAATGACTAAAACATGGGATATGCTGCAAGGCTATGTCATTTTCTACCATTAAGGTATGATCATCACTTGTATCTAGATTGACATTTACGATTATGTATGTTGTGGCCATGAAAATGGTTTTTCACGTTGGCAGTCGAGGTGATGATCATATTCGGTATTATCCATTAGAGGGGTAGACTGGTCTTTCCATGCAGGGGTTGCAAGGTTTGTAACCATGGTACATTTTATCTAAAAGTGTACTATGAAAGGAGATACCCCAATAACCCTGTCATTGATAGAATCCATTTTCCAATACATGCCTTACAGACTTAGTTATATACTAAATATGTTGTTGAAGGTAATTAATGTAACTATTCAAGCTATGTTATATATTTATTTTTAATCATAGAAATTATTATAATATCACTGGATTTTCTAATAAAAATGGTTTGGTTATCGTAAGGTAAAAACCCATATGTGTTTATTTATGGCATAGTCTAGTCCCCAAAATGCAGACTGGAGTATAAATACCAAAAGATGGATGCAGTTCGACCGTCTATTGATCAACTCTGGTCCTTTAGCGCAGTCTGGAGTATAAATACAATAAAAAGTGGATATGGTTAGACCATCCAACATTTTGGTTATTTTTGAAAGGTTTTATAACATTAAATAATCCAAATGATTTGAGTTTCTCATGTTAGTTTACCATACTGATTCCGGTGTTATTTTCTTGTAATGCTCGGGGTCAGCTCGAGTACATTTTCGGATTTACCTATGGACACTTTGGAGCTTTAAGAGACGAGTTGAATGCCTCCAAGACCTATTCACATATTTATTTTCCATTGCATTACATGATTTGTATTTATCAGCATTTGTAAGGACATGGTGTTATAACAATCCAGACCGATGATAGGTTAGTTTGCTTTGATTGTAGTAGCCATACAATTTTCTTTTGTAAAGATCATTTAGATATTATATATTACTCATCATGGGCTGATATTCTATTCTATCTTTTCTTTTTCTTTCACCCTAATAATCTGCATTTTCGGCAATTGGATGGTCTACATGTGAATACCATGGAAGTATTAGTGTTGACTTTTAAGGGTCGAAAAGGCGGATCGTCACATATGGTATCAGAGCTTAGGTTGAGCGAACACCTAAGCCTTGGTGGGTTAACTCATTATAGACAAGATAAGTGACACCCTAGAATGAGTTTGAGTATGTGTGTGTTTGTTATTTTTATAAAAATGTTTTGTGTTGATTAGTATGTTGAGTGGTTTATGGATTCTGGTCAATACGAGTTGCTAACATTATTGATAGGGATCTCTAAACACTTAAACAAGGCAAAATGATATAGTATTATGTTGAAATTGGTAAATGAAATAATTTTACCTAGGACTATATTTTATATATAAAAGATTTATTTTCAAAAATTGATATAGTTATTTATGATGGGTTTGTTTGTTGGGAAATGTAATATTCAATTATTATCGTTTATTGTTTGACTAGTCATGCTCATCCAATTAAGAGCATTAGCTATTATTTGTTGATTACTATGCTCCGCTAGTTTTGAGCATTTATTGGTTTGATTTAAATTAAATAAGAACATCTTCTGAATTAAATTTTACAATTTGAATAAAAGGTGTTCGGTAGTAATGTTGTTATAAATCTTATTTTGATACAAGAAGAAATGATTTTATGAATTAGGTTTATAAAGTAAGTTTTAAAATAAAGAGGATTTTTTAGAATTTAAATCTGTCTTTGAAAATGATTTTAAATGATTTTTGGAAAAAGTAATAAAAGTACTACATGTAAATATTTATAACTATAAATATTTCAAAGAGAATTTTAAGTTGGGTACATTTTATTTGTATAGTACGGGGAATGAGTCTCGATTAGTTTTGTAGTAATATAAATAATTTTCTAAGTGACAATCAGATGTTTGTGTAGGCAAACATTATAGTGCACTTAGTAAATTATTCCCTTTGTCAGTTTACGATCCAAATAAGTTCGATTCTAAATGAACCTAAAATTAGTAGTAACAGATATTTTGTAAAACTATTTGATGTTATTGGATCGGCTAATAAGCATCTTTACCTTAGAAGTGCCTATGAAAAATAGATCTAGGACTGAGTTTGGATACCAGAATCCTACTCTTCTTAGCTGCTTACTAGATTAGATGAGTAAAGAGTTCGACTCAGTTTTAAGTCCTGGATGTATTTTGGGCTTGCATTTGAATTTAAGGAAAGATAAAAGATTAAATCAGATAGCTGTATATACTCTTAGGATATAATAGGGTATTATGCGAGTTTAAAACTTTAATTATGTTTCTATAAATTGTTTTCGTAAATAATTTTAGGAGGTAAAAAGGTTAAGATTTTGTGCTGTCTTATTTCCTTCTTCGTTTGATTGAGGCAAAATTTCAAGGTCGAAATTTTTTAAAGGGGAAAGGATGCAACGACCTAGGATTTTATCGCTTTGATTTTGAATATTTAATTAATTTTGAATATTATGATTTTAAAAGGCTTAAATAACAACTAATTATTTAATAATGATAGTAACTCATTTTGAAAATTTGTTAACAAATATAAATAGTTCGATAAAGAATTCAAAATGTGACCAAAAATCTTTTCTTTGGATTTTTGGTTTTTTTTATCGAACGAAAGTTGTTGCAACATTGTTGCACACATAATATACACATACAGTAGGATGTCATATAGTACAAGATAAAGTAAGAAAAACCTTAGTTTCTTTAAGTATTTCTAGAAGTAATTAAAAAGTGATTTAAGAGGTGTTTGAATTCCTTCATTAGTGCCTCATTTTAAGGAGACTTTTTGTGCTTTTTTTTGCTCTTTTGTGTCATGATGGTGATACTTTGGGGCTCATGAGGGAGTGTATCTAGGAAAAAATTATGTAAGGATAGTGGGGCCATTTGGCTAAGGGGTAGTAGGGGTAACTTACTACTTTGCTAATTCTATAAATGAGGGAGGGGTTTGCACTTGATTTCATTTGGTCACTACATCCATAGTTCTTCACTTTTTCCCCTCCTCTTAATTTAATAATAACTTCCACAAAACAATTCTGAATCTAGTGATTCTTTTTTCAAAACCAAATAAAGTTCAATAAGCAAGAACTTTCATGTGGTCACTTTTTCAAATTTTGAGAATAGCAAATGTCAAAATCCTAATTTTTATACCCAAGTCATTTTCTGTCCCAAATTTATAATCCCAAAATTACCTCTTCTTCCCCATGCCATAACTTTCAAAAAACAAACTGAATCCAGTGATTCTTTTATTTGAAACCAAAGAAAATTGAATAAGCATGAAGTTTCATGTTGGTTACTTTTCTAAGTTTGAGGAATCTTGTCAGAAACTAGTAAGAAGACAACCCGTTTTTTTATCCAGTTTTATAAGGCCAAATGTAAACCCAAACCCCCTCTTTAGATCATGGCTTAGAATAATAAAGAGGATCTTGGGGTTTTTTCCAAGACAAAGCAAGTGAAGTGATGTTGTGTGGTGTTTTCTTGGTAGTAGCAAGGAGTAGGAGCAAGTTTCAAAAAGTTTGGTTGAAATTAAAGTGCGACAACTCACTTTGCAATAGCATTAAAAATGAGTTACGTATTGTAATAATTTTATAGTTGCTCGCCTAAGTTGTTTGTATGTTATATTGTATATATAGTGTTTGATATTTTTTGATTTCCACTTGAAAGTGGGTGACATACATAACCATATTTGTTGGGACTATTGTGAACACATAGAATTGGACATGGGACTTATGGAAGAGAGTCGAAGTGTTTCGTAGGGAACATGTCGCAATGAATACACTTTGAAAGATTTGATTTTTGTAGAGGGAACCAATGGCATTCCTCGCAAGCATTGATTTTACATTTCATAATTATATGTGTAAATGAAATGCTTGTATGCCATGGTTTGGTAACTAGGATATGTTTTATGTAAACATTGATGTGTTTAAAGGTTGAAACTTTTCGGTGAAGAAAAGAAGTAGTAGCATTATTAAGTGCTAATGTAAGTTCGAAGCCTCTTTACGACTTTTGAAAATGCTGTTATGATTTATAACTTTGATTTCTTATCGAAATAATTTTGTTGCAACTTAGAGTTTCAAGGATGTTTTAAAATGCGGCATTAAATTTCTATAATCCTCTTTATGTGACTTTGTTGTTTTGATCTTTTAAAGTGTTTTGAAATGGTTTCCAAACTTGACCTTTGTTTTTCAAACCTTTTTGCGAAAGTGTTTTAAAGTGTCTTGAAATTTATATATTTATTCAAAAAAACTTATTTTAAAATAAGTGATTTACTTTGACATAAAAGAAAAGTCTTATCTTTCAAACTTATAGTTGGGTTTTATTTAATGATCCTCAAGTAATGTTTTGTATAAGGGTTTTTAACTATATTTTTATTATTTTAAAAATGTATTTTTGACAAGTAGAATGTTTTAAAATAGTTGATGTTTTAAAAATAGTGGAGATTTGAATTTAATTTTAAAAAAGATAGATTTATTTTGGGATATTTAAACAAGTGGTTTATTAAAGGAAAATCCCTTTACTTTTCAAAGTCGAGTTCTTTAAAAAAAAGTGATGGCTTTAAGTCATGATTTGAATGGAAGTTTTAAACTTTGTTTAAAGAGGTTTGAAATTTATATAAGTGATTTAAAGGATTATTTGATATAATAAAGCAAGTGGTACTTTTATGAAAAGGGGAATCTTGAATTTCCAAATCAAACTTAGTTTTAAACAAAGACTTTCAAGCAAGATTTTATATGGAAGTTTTAAAGTTTATTATAAGGGTTTTAAGTGGAATCTTAAAGAGGAATGAAGTCATGGATTACAATACTTTTATTATAATAAATGGCTTGGAATGTAGGAAGAAACCGTGGATTATAACATTCTTGTTATAGTAATTAGTTCTGGAGAAAGTTGAGAGGAATTTGTTTTTAATATTTTGTTTATTATAAATATTATACATAATTTATGAAATCTTATACTTAACGTTAAACTTCGAGCTAGGGAAACTTCTACCTATCCTAAAAGAAAATAATGATATTGAGTCAAGGTTTAAGAGGTAATAGTACCCCAACTTGAATGGCCTCATCGTTAACCAAAAGATAGTTTAAGTTTGAAATTGAAGATTAATGGTAAGTTTAGGAGGTATTCTTTGTATACAAATTCAGTTACTTATAGGAAATAAATAGTCCTATGCTTGGCACTAGAAACCGATGAGTAGAATTATCTTTATATGTGAGATTCAGATTCAAAGTGATTAATTAAGGCAAGGCTTGGAGCAATTAGTGCCTAACTTACCCGGCTTCGTTTATGAGCGAGGGATAGAGTAAGTTGAAATGTCAAAAATTTGGCCAGTGTAGGATATTTGATTTCTATAAATAACCATTTCGAAAATTATGGTGGTATGAAAAGCATTCTTTCCATACTTAACGCCAAATTCCAAAATAGGAAAATTTGTCTCTATATGTGAGAATTAAGAATGTATGTCGAGGCAAGGATAGTTTCCTAACTTGTACGACTTTATTGTTAATTAAGGGATAATACAAGTTTGAAATTAGAAAGTGGTGGTAAGTATATTGTCTAATTTCCATACGATCCATTTAATTACACCAAAAAGGAAAGTTGTTTGGGGTTTATAGTAAACAATGATTTTAAATGCATTTGTTTTGGTCCATTTAAATATGATTTCGGAAAAAGGAAAATCCTCCTTAAGATTTATGAATATAATTATACCATTTATATAAGTATATGGAGAAATTTTCTAAGTATTGAAATGAAATGTTTTGTGAGTATAATTATACAGTTGAGATAAGTATATCAATATTTTTAAAGAAAAGAGTAGAGAGGGTTTGTGAATATATCTTTTGGAAAGGTATTTTAATACAAATAATTGAAAGGAGATTTTAATTAACGAAAGGATTAATTAAAGAGGTTTAATGGTCGCTTATGTGCTTAATCATGCTTAAATTCCGTATGAAATTAATTTGATTTGAAAATTTGCTTATTTGATAGTTAAATCACCAACTATTAAATCTTGCCCAGTTTTGACTTAGGAAGTATATATAAGTTTCATGTGTTCGTACGGTTTGAGATCCCTTCGGAGAACTCATTCCAATGAAAAGTCTCCAGCTTTAAGGTCGTATATTCGATATCTCCCTTGGAAAGAACCGAGATTGAGTCAACCAAAAATTATCGATTGTTAGTTCGGAGAGACCAGGATCTGATAAGCATGAGTTATCAGAATACCACTTCGAAATAGCATAAGCACTCAAATAGAAGACATCTTGAAGATGATGGAAATCGAAGACGGAGTTCTTTGAAGTGCAAGGGCTACTTGCTACTAATCCTAAGGGTGGTTCCAAAAGGATGTGGTAGAAGTAGTGCCTTCGATTTGTTCATATCCTAAACAACTTATATGGATGAATGCTGGCATGTTCTAAGTGGGATTTTCTAAATAGGTAAAACGTAGCATTAAGCCTCATACCCAGTAATGACTGCAACATAGGATATGCCAGAAGACTATGTGGTTTGATACCATTAGAATATGATCATCACTTGTATCTAGATCAATTGTGGATTATGTATGCTGTGGCCATAAAAACGGTTTATCAAGTTGGCATCCCGATGATGATTATATTCAATACTATCCAGTAGAGGGGTATGCCGGTCTTGCCATGCATGGGCTGCAAGGTTTGTAACATCGATACATTTTACCTAGAGTTGTACTGTATCGGGCAGTACCCCAGTAGTCATGTCTTTGATGAAATCCATTTTCCAATACGTGCTTTACGGACTTAGGTGTATACTAAGTATGGTGTTGAATGTAATTAATGTAACCATTCTGGCTATTTTGTATATTTATTCTCAACCATAGTTATTATTATAATATCATTGCATATTCTAATAAAAATGGTTTGGTTATCGTAATGTAAAAACCCTTTTGTGATTATTTGCGACATGGACTTACGATATACCTTACACCTTTATTTTGAAAGATTTTATAACATTAAATAACCCAAATGATTTGAGTTTCCCATACTAGTTAAACTGATCCGGGTGTTATTTTCTTATAATGCTCGGGTCGGCTCCAAGTATATTTCCAGATTTTGCTATGGGCGCTTTGGAACTTTAGGAGACGAGGTGGATGCCTCCAAGACCTATTCACACATTTTATTTTCCTATGCATTACTTATTTTGTATTTATCAGCATTTGTAAGGACATAGTGCTATAACTGTCCATGCCGATGATATGTTAGTTTGCTTTGATTGTAGTATCCACACAGTTTTCTTTTGTAAAGATCATCTAGATATTATATATTGCTTGTTACGATGTGAGATTTTGTTCTGTCTTTTCTTTTTCTTTCACCCCAACAATATATCTTTCCAGCACTTGGATGCTCAACATGTGAATACTATTGAAGTATTAGTGTCGACTTTTGAGAGTCGAAATGACGGGTGCCACAGTAGGTGCTTGAGCCTATACAAATTATGTTCTAAACACATATAGTGTACATGGTGGAGTTGATAGGTTGGCGCATTGGTTGGAGGTGGGATGAACGATTTGAGATTAGGATTTTGAAAAATAAAGCATTATTTCGCGGAGTGAATGAAAATTAGGAGGCAAGCAGAGGTGGCTTTAAAACTTTAGTGGATAATAGTTTTGAGTGCAAGCATAATTTGCTAATTATAAATAAACAATCATTAGAAATTATTATTTATTGTTATTATAAATCATTAATTATAATAAATAATTTATTTATAATTTAATAATCAATAATTATAAATTATTGTTTATAAATTATTAATTATAACTCGTTAGTTATAATAAATTATTAATTATATCAACGATATATTTTTCTGAACCTTTGAACTATTTTTAACGTCGCTGAATTCCGAGACTGTGCCTCGGACAGCTATTTTTAAATTCAATATCAACGATATATTTTTAAAACTGAACAAAACTCTTTTAAAATTTCATTTTAAAAGTTCTATCATCTTCAGTATTAACAATATAAATTTTTCTGAACCTTTGAACTATTTTTAACAGGTTTAAAATCAAGATTCCATATTTTACCCAATCCCGATAATTAAATTTAATAATTAATTATCCAAATAAATACTGTATATTTGAAATTAAAGTTAAAATTTAACCTTCGGATATTTAAAATAAATTAAATATTCCCATTTCAAATATACAAAAATTCCGGGTCGTCACATTCCTCCCCCCTTAAAAGAATTTCGTCCCCGAAATTACTAGTTAGGAAGAATGTCCCATATCCCGTTAGCTATTTCCCAAATTCAAACAGTTTTAACAATACCCAAACAATCTTTTATTAATGATGCACTAATCATCTTTTAACTTCCCAAACTTATTTATAAGTTCAACCCATATCACCTACTTATCCATTCAAATTTAAATTTGAATTCAAATTTTGAATTATCAAAATTTTTCCAAATTTTTTCTAACTCCCTAAATTTTCGAAAAATTTCGCCAGCGTCTCCTTTGCGCGGCTAGCTCGGTACTACTACAAAATGGCTCTACGGCCTCCCAATCTCAAAAAGAAAACAAAAAGCCAAGTGGCTGGATCCAAAACCCAATCAAATTTCATATAGAAATTCAAATACATACCTTTTGTCGGGCCATTAAATTTTATCTTCTAAAATCAAAAATCCCAATTTATCCATTGCTTTTATACACCTGTATATCCTATTAAGCAATAATATTCAATCACAATTCCAAAGTCATTTTATACTTTTCTTTACAAATTTCCAATATTTGTTTTACTTAAGCCCGTACGATGCACATATATCATCCGTACGCAATATCACATTCGATCGCTCAATCGATCACACAATTCCACTTCCGAACTAGTATCGTCCACCCGACTTCCTAGTGCGGACTCAGATCTGGTTTCTTGATCAGAAACCGTCATTCTCCTTGCATAGCCACAAACTATGATAGAGAATATCCAGAATCAATCAACAACCCATATCCAGGTTCGCCGTTGAAAATCGAGTGAAAAATCCTGATTCGGATCGATAAAACTATCTCGAAATTCTGTGTTCGACATCTGGACCAAATAGCTATGCGAATAAAATAATATACGTATACCTTACGTAATTAGCCCAATTGATTATTAGTTATATCAATTCTCCTTTATTCACATTCCTTTTTATTTGTTATCCCCTTATTCACAACTATTCCATTTCACAACTTCAGTTTTAGTCTTCATTCAACTATTCACTTAGTATATTTTTATTTTATTTTTCCATTCCAAAATTACTAAGTATATTTCCAATACAAATTTTCTTAAGAATTTCATTCTTCAATTCTTAAGTTCATATAAATTCAATTCATCTCCAACTTCCAAAAATTGAATTTTATTTAGCTCGACAACAATCCAAGTTAATTCATTAAATAACTATTTCTCAACTTATTTAAACCACTCCTCTGTTTGAGTTCAGTTTCCATTCAATATTTACTTAAGTCAATAACTTAAGTTTATTTTCCATTTAACCAACCCTTTAAAGCTTTATTTCCATCTTTTCATTTGATTCTTATTTAATCAAATTCCATCCATTTATTTATTTTCACTTATTCGGATTCCATTCGAAATCCAAACCATTACTATTTTAATCCAATTTCATTAATTTCCAATTCCATTTCATTAACTAATTTATTATCTCATTAGTTCCTCCACTAGTTAAGATTAAATACTTTCTTTTTAATTCCTAATATCACTTCACTTAATTATCTTAAGTTCAATTCATTTTATAATTCGAGTTTGGATTTATTAAGATTGCTCATCTTAGTCATTCCCATTTGATAATTACAATTTCAAATTATAACTCTTAATGGTTCAAAGAAATGAATTCCCATTTATGACTTACACTTCCATTTCTATTCATAAGTTTTAACTTACTTACTTAAGATCTAGGACTATTCATTTAAGTCCATTTTCATCTTTACAATCAAATCTCAAATTATTATACTTAAGAACTTAAGAATATGAATTTCTTTACACAATTATAAGCATTTTACATTACCTTTATATCCAATTCAAGTCGACTTCAACTTCAACTTATTTACATTTAATTCAATTCCAATTCTCAATTTTTATTTAACTTATCTTAAGTTAAATTCAAATACATTCTATTCACCTTCAAGTTCTCTAATTCTTTTATCTATCAACTTATATTACTCATTTAGTTAATTTCATCTCATAATTATAATCCCAGAATTAAACTTTCATTTCCTTCTTATTTAAATCAACTTCATTTTATACTTTATATTGTTGATTCATTTAAATTTCCACATTTAAATTTTAAATAGAATTTCCAGAATCCAATTGCCCGATTTTATTTCAAAATCATTTTGAATCCATAAATAACTCATACACATCTGATATATCACATCAAATCCAAATTTCTAAAACAATCTGTTTTTACCAAACAATTTTCCCTTTGAATTTCAAAACCAACCCAATTCACAATCATTTCCAATTTAAAACAGTTTGGTAGCAATTTCTCTTTGGAAACTCGAAAATAGACATCGATGATGCTGCAGTCATTACCGAAATTATTTTCCAGCGACCAAAAGAGAATTTAATGCTTTTATCACTTTAAAACATTTCAAACATTTTTAAATCCCAAATCCCACCAGATTTCAATTCAATTTCAAAAATATTCATGAAATAATATCACTATTATTTCCCCAAAACCTTTAAAAACTATTTTTAAATCCAAAGGAATTTAAATCTTTCCCAAAACTTCAAATTCAAAATCCATCCAATTTTATTCAAACATTGCTTGGAATTCTATTCACAATTTATTTCAAGTTATAAGACACATTTACAATTTACATTTACAAATTTCATTTGTATATGGAGTTTATTTCCATTTATAAACTACATTCTCAAATTCCACTTATTATATAAATTATTCTTCAACTTAGGTTATAAGTTTCAATTTCTACTCAATAATGAGACTAACTCATTATTGTCATTTTCTAACAACCAAGCATCCAAATATATAACTATAATAATTTCAAATAATTATTTCTTTTATATACAAAATAATTTGGGCAAAATTATTTCATTCACCCTATTTAAAACAATATTGTGTCGAACTGTTCTATTCAAGTGTTTAGAAACCCCTTCGATACAGGTGTACAGACTGTGCCGACGAAGGTTCATATGCCACTCAATAAATCAACCAACACAATATAAAATCATTTTATATTCACTAACAAATACGCGCTCATATCTATTAGTACTCTCAAAATTCCCACCAGAGCCAAGGTTATCGCTAGCCTAAGCTCTGATACCACTGTAACAACCCGAGTTTTTCTAACACGAAAAACCGGACCATTTTAGTTAAGAAGAAGAGGTAGAAGAAGAAAAATAGAAAACAACAGCAGAATCTCACATCGCAGCGGAATAAAATATAATATATACAAAACAGATCTTTACTCAAACAGAAAAATATATCTGTTTATACAATATATCATCAGAATACATCATCAGAGTACATCAACATCCATAACATACAACTGAATACACAACGGAAAATAATAGCAAGTACGAGAGTACGTATCGTCATCCAGCTCGTCTCCTGAGCTCCACATCATCATATCCTGTAAACTATAATACTCGGTCTGACCCGAGCATCATATAAAACAATACCCGAGTCAGTCTGGAAAACCAGCGTGAGAAAATCACACTCAAATTGATTTTTAAAGTTTCAAAATCCTTTAAAAACAAAAGCATCTCGTAAGACCACGCCACAAATAAACATGTCGGGTTTTTACCTTACGATAGCTAAACACTTTATATCAAAATCCTCTGATATTATAATAGTGTCTACAGAAAGTAAACTAGAATCTAGCTGAAATGCTTGCATCTCACGTTTCAGCAATAGTTGGGCACAATCAAAACCGTACAGGCACGTAGGGAGAATGGATTTCCAACGAATGACTAGGCACTGGGGTACCACCTATCACAGTACGTGGCCTAGATCACCGTACCGAGGAGTACGCCCGCTCCCCTGCAACACAAGGCCGGAACCATCCCTTACTGGATGATCCCGAATAAAATCACCCCACGGTTGGGATCAGCAACCGCACCACTAAGCCGAAATAAAAAGGGACATCTAGACAGGGATGACCTTACCCTCCAGTGGAAGCTACCCACGAAGCCTTGCTGCATAACCCCTGATTTTCAGTCATTCCCGGTTGATGAGGTTCGAGGCTAAACGATACCTTTTAGAGAACATATCCCTTAGAATGCCCATCGTCCGCTGACGATGTTTCGCAAGCATTCGTCCATACCAGTCCGTCCTGGGTTTGAACGGAACCGAAGGCACTACTCCTACTACATCCATTTTGGAAATATCCTCAGGATTAGTAGCGACTAGCCCTTGCACTTCACAGCTCCATCTTCGACTCCGAAATCGTTACACGAAACGTACAAACCGGATCGAAGTGGTATTCGAGTCTCCAGACCTAGAATCCCGGTATACGGAAACTCGATCCCGGTCTCTTCGAAACGATCAGCGCATTGGCCAATATTGATAGTCGGTTATTTAACTATCAATTAACATCCACAAGCAACCATCACTCAATAAATAATTTCCCACATTATTTATTTGCCCAAATATCTTTCCAAGATATATTTCCAAATTTTCAAATTCCTTTTGAAAACAATTTCAAACAGTTTCCGCTTACGGAATACATTTCCAAATATTTATTTCTCTGAAACACCAAGTACAAAACACTTTTAGATTTTAGAATAATTTAAAAACACTTTATTTTAAATATATCTTATAACATTGAAATTAAACTACTTTAATACTTTATTAAAAATATATACTTTAAAATAAACCACTTTATCAATATAAACTAAATTTCTCCTTTTAAAACATAATAGCAAATCACTTTTATATAATTACTACAATAATAGATCTTTGAAAAATACTTACTTTAAAGTTTAACATTTAGAAATAATAGATTCTCTAAAACATGCTTTTTAAAACATACTAAAAACTTTTAACTTATTATTTAAAATTGCTTTGAAACCGTACTTGGCTATCCAGAGAAATACACTTCTCATTTCCATCTTTTAAAAATAAACCAACATTTATTTTTAAACCAAACCATATCTTTTTATAAATCCCCATCTTGAATTTATATTCAAATATCCACTGATATTTTATTTTACTTTATAAACCCAGTTTATATCTCCAAAATCTCACTTCTCTTTTAAAATTCCAATTTTAAACAACTAAATCAATTTCCAATTGATTTTCCAATTTACTTTACTTTACTTTGAAATAAATTTCCTTTACTACTTCATTTATTTCAAAATACATTAATTTTTAGATTTATTCCTTTATTTGAGTTAAAACCCTTTTTAACTGAAAATACCAATTTTAAACTTCCAAAATTCCTTTTTTAGCCCTTAATTAAATTTAATCCTTACATTCAAAATAAATCCTTTATTCTTTAAATTTAATATTACTTTAGTTTAAAGTTAATATTTCCCTTGTTATTTCGAAATTTCCTTATTCCAATTCACTTAAATTATTTACTTTACTCTTTTATTTTTATTTTTAAAATCCAATTCAATATATATTTTGATAACTCCTTTTATTGAAATATTCAATCCAACCATATCATCCAATATTTCAATCATCAATAAAATCATCACAGGATATCAATATTCATAGAACAGAATATCAAATAATCTAAATAATTTTGAGGAATCCAGTTGGATCCCTCCAACCTGTTTCCCTGCATCCACAGACGTTAGCACAATACCAATTCCACTTCAAGGTGGAATATCGCGGTATATGGGTTTTATATAAAATATCCGCTATTATGCGGCGCATAGGGTCTCATCCGCTATATAATGCGGGAATATCAACAACTCAAATATATACATATGCCAATATGTATATATTGCTATATACTACTATATATATAATATAGCATATTCAATCAATGCAATCATCCAATCAATTATTTAAATTTAACCATTTAAATTTTAAAATAAAATTCAACTGAGTGAGATTAACTCACCTTTGCCTTTAATTTGCAATCCACTTCAATCTCGTCTTGTTTTCACACTGACTTTCGACCTTGTATAAATAATTGTATGAACTTTATTAATATTTGAAATATTCGAATAAATCGAATAATTAAATTCTCGTTAAATAGATTAAATTAACTAATTATTTTATCAACCCTAGTAAATTAAATCTTATTATTATTATTTTTCTCTTCATTTCAACTGCACATGAAAAATAGTTCATATAGGTTTTAAAAAAAATCAAATCTCCATATATAACTTCCAACATCTTAAATTTCTTTTTATTTATTAATTTTGAACTAACAATTTATATAGTTTACTGTAAAACTAAAATTTCATTTCTATATAATTTCAAACATTTCAAATTTCCCATTTTTTTCCAACTGCTCATATATATATATTTATAAGGATAAAATGATAGATTTCAAAAATGAACTTTCTACACTCTAAAACTCTTATTTATTTTTCCCAAAACCTAACTCTATATACACATTAAATTATATATGTATATCTATATAGATTCATATACATTTATTTTCTGATTTCCTAATTATATTTAAATTAAATGAAGAACAACTTAAAATTCAGAAAAACTGTTTGACACTTTAGATTTTCTTTACTGTGAATAATTTCTATTTAACAACGAATTAGAATTTAATCGAACTGCAAGAAAAAGATACCTCACTGCCCACGTGACTGGAGTTCGCCGAACCCCCCCACATCGTCGACCGCCTTCCACCCACTCTACTGCGACCCAACTCGCCATCGAACAGCGACCTCGACTCTTACCCAAACCCATACTCGTCTTCGAAACCGCCTCCTCCTCGAGCTGAAATCGAAGTTGATGACGAAGCCCCTAACACCATCGATTCACCCATCTTCGTGAGCACTGGTCACCGCGGAACCCTAGCACCCATCGCCGCCACTACTTCACGCGCCTCATCCTCGTTCGATCGCGATGCCACACTTCCCTTCTCCTTCGTCCCCCTTTTCACGCGAGCACCCACCATGTCAACGATTCCAGGCCTCGCGAACGGAACGCGAGCTTGAGCTGCTCTTGGCCGCTTTAATCGTCGCGATTTCGAAGGAAGGAGACTCGGTTCCTTCGATTTATTTTGAATGATAAAGTCTCTTCCATGAAATTACAACAGACAATGAGGAAAATATTTTTCGATTTCAGAAAGGAGGTGCGATTTCAATTGAAAGGTAGAGGAGATAGAGCTGAGCAAATTTGATTAGAACGGAATGATTTTTTGTTTTGATTTTTCTTTTCGAACGAGATAGCTTCAATTGAACGGAACAACAGAGGGGGAGACGCGTGTTTTAGGTAGGACACGTGTTCAATTAGCCATTCACAGAGGTATTCAAAATGAAAGGAAAATATCTGACGTGAAATTCTTTTAACTAGTCAATATAACTTACTATTTATATTTGAATTTCAATTTAATTTCCAGCGCGTTTATCCATCGTACGATCACACAACAAATCCAAACACTACAAAATTTGAAATCCGATAATAATACCATATTACGGATCCAATGAAACTGGTTTCGCTGAATTCCGAGACTGTGCCTCGGACAGCTATTTTTAAATTCAATATCAACGATATATTTTTAAAACTGAACAAAACTCTTTTAAAATTTCATTTTAAAAGTTCTATCATCTTCAGTATTAACAATATAAATTTTTCTGAACCTTTGAACTATTTTTAACAGGTTTAAAATCAAGATTCCATATTTTACCCAATCCCGATAATTAAATTTAATAATTAATTATCCAAATAAATACTGTATATTTGAAATTAAAGTTAAAATTTAACCTTCGGATATTTAAAATAAATTAAATATTCCCATTTCAAATATACAAAAATTCCGGGTCGTCACATTCCTCCCCCCTTAAAAGAATTTCGTCCCCGAAATTACTAGTTAGGAAGAATGTCCCATATCCCGTTAGCTATTTCCCAAATTCAAACAGTTTTAACAATACCCAAACAATCTTTTATTAATGATGCACTAATCATCTTTTAACTTCCCAAACTTATTTATAAGTTCAACCCATATCACCTACTTATCCATTCAAATTTAAATTTGAATTCAAATTTTGAATTATCAAAATTTTTCCAAATTTTTTCTAACTCCCTAAATTTTCGAAAAATTTCGCCAGCGTCTCCTTTGCGCGGCTAGCTCGGTACTACTACAAAATGGCTCTACGGCCTCCCAATCTCAAAAAGAAAACAAAAAGCCAAGTGGCTGGATCCAAAACCCAATCAAATTTCATATAGAAATTCAAATACATACCTTTTGTCGGGCCATTAAATTTTATCTTCTAAAATCAAAAATCCCAATTTATCCATTGCTTTTATACACCTGTATATCCTATTAAGCAATAATATTCAATCACAATTCCAAAGTCATTTTATACTTTTCTTTACAAATTTCCAATATTTGTTTTACTTAAGCCCGTACGATGCACATATATCATCCGTACGCAATATCACATTCGATCGCTCAATCGATCACACAATTCCACTTCCGAACTAGTATCGTCCACCCGACTTCCTAGTGCGGACTCAGATCTGGTTTCTTGATCAGAAACCGTCATTCTCCTTGCATAGCCACAAACTATGATAGAGAATATCCAGAATCAATCAACAACCCATATCCAGGTTCGCCGTTGAAAATCGAGTGAAAAATCCTGATTCGGATCGATAAAACTATCTCGAAATTCTGTGTTCGACATCTGGACCAAATAGCTATGCGAATAAAATAATATACGTATACCTTACGTAATTAGCCCAATTGATTATTAGTTATATCAATTCTCCTTTATTCACATTCCTTTTTATTTGTTATCCCCTTATTCACAACTATTCCATTTCACAACTTCAGTTTTAGTCTTCATTCAACTATTCACTTAGTATATTTTTATTTTATTTTTCCATTCCAAAATTACTAAGTATATTTCCAATACAAATTTTCTTAAGAATTTCATTCTTCAATTCTTAAGTTCATATAAATTCAATTCATCTCCAACTTCCAAAAATTGAATTTTATTTAGCTCGACAACAATCCAAGTTAATTCATTAAATAACTATTTCTCAACTTATTTAAACCACTCCTCTGTTTGAGTTCAGTTTCCATTCAATATTTACTTAAGTCAATAACTTAAGTTTATTTTCCATTTAACCAACCCTTTAAAGCTTTATTTCCATCTTTTCATTTGATTCTTATTTAATCAAATTCCATCCATTTATTTATTTTCACTTATTCGGATTCCATTCGAAATCCAAACCATTACTATTTTAATCCAATTTCATTAATTTCCAATTCCATTTCATTAACTAATTTATTATCTCATTAGTTCCTCCACTAGTTAAGATTAAATACTTTCTTTTTAATTCCTAATATCACTTCACTTAATTATCTTAAGTTCAATTCATTTTATAATTCGAGTTTGGATTTATTAAGATTGCTCATCTTAGTCATTCCCATTTGATAATTACAATTTCAAATTATAACTCTTAATGGTTCAAAGAAATGAATTCCCATTTATGACTTACACTTCCATTTCTATTCATAAGTTTTAACTTACTTACTTAAGATCTAGGACTATTCATTTAAGTCCATTTTCATCTTTACAATCAAATCTCAAATTATTATACTTAAGAACTTAAGAATATGAATTTCTTTACACAATTATAAGCATTTTACATTACCTTTATATCCAATTCAAGTCGACTTCAACTTCAACTTATTTACATTTAATTCAATTCCAATTCTCAATTTTTATTTAACTTATCTTAAGTTAAATTCAAATACATTCTATTCACCTTCAAGTTCTCTAATTCTTTTATCTATCAACTTATATTACTCATTTAGTTAATTTCATCTCATAATTATAATCCCAGAATTAAACTTTCATTTCCTTCTTATTTAAATCAACTTCATTTTATACTTTATATTGTTGATTCATTTAAATTTCCACATTTAAATTTTAAATAGAATTTCCAGAATCCAATTGCCCGATTTTATTTCAAAATCATTTTGAATCCATAAATAACTCATACACATCTGATATATCACATCAAATCCAAATTTCTAAAACAATCTGTTTTTACCAAACAATTTTCCCTTTGAATTTCAAAACCAACCCAATTCACAATCATTTCCAATTTAAAACAGTTTGGTAGCAATTTCTCTTTGGAAACTCGAAAATAGACATCGATGATGCTGCAGTCATTACCGAAATTATTTTCCAGCGACCAAAAGAGAATTTAATGCTTTTATCACTTTAAAACATTTCAAACATTTTTAAATCCCAAATCCCACCAGATTTCAATTCAATTTCAAAAATATTCATGAAATAATATCACTATTATTTCCCCAAAACCTTTAAAAACTATTTTTAAATCCAAAGGAATTTAAATCTTTCCCAAAACTTCAAATTCAAAATCCATCCAATTTTATTCAAACATTGCTTGGAATTCTATTCACAATTTATTTCAAGTTATAAGACACATTTACAATTTACATTTACAAATTTCATTTGTATATGGAGTTTATTTCCATTTATAAACTACATTCTCAAATTCCACTTATTATATAAATTATTCTTCAACTTAGGTTATAAGTTTCAATTTCTACTCAATAATGAGACTAACTCATTATTGTCATTTTCTAACAACCAAGCATCCAAATATATAACTATAATAATTTCAAATAATTATTTCTTTTATATACAAAATAATTTGGGCAAAATTATTTCATTCACCCTATTTAAAACAATATTGTGTCGAACTGTTCTATTCAAGTGTTTAGAAACCCCTTCGATACAGGTGTACAGACTGTGCCGACGAAGGTTCATATGCCACTCAATAAATCAACCAACACAATATAAAATCATTTTATATTCACTAACAAATACGCGCTCATATCTATTAGTACTCTCAAAATTCCCACCAGAGCCAAGGTTATCGCTAGCCTAAGCTCTGATACCACTGTAACAACCCGAGTTTTTCTAACACGAAAAACCGGACCATTTTAGTTAAGAAGAAGAGGTAGAAGAAGAAAAATAGAAAACAACAGCAGAATCTCACATCGCAGCGGAATAAAATATAATATATACAAAACAGATCTTTACTCAAACAGAAAAATATATCTGTTTATACAATATATCATCAGAATACATCATCAGAGTACATCAACATCCATAACATACAACTGAATACACAACGGAAAATAATAGCAAGTACGAGAGTACGTATCGTCATCCAGCTCGTCTCCTGAGCTCCACATCATCATATCCTGTAAACTATAATACTCGGTCTGACCCGAGCATCATATAAAACAATACCCGAGTCAGTCTGGAAAACCAGCGTGAGAAAATCACACTCAAATTGATTTTTAAAGTTTCAAAATCCTTTAAAAACAAAAGCATCTCGTAAGACCACGCCACAAATAAACATGTCGGGTTTTTACCTTACGATAGCTAAACACTTTATATCAAAATCCTCTGATATTATAATAGTGTCTACAGAAAGTAAACTAGAATCTAGCTGAAATGCTTGCATCTCACGTTTCAGCAATAGTTGGGCACAATCAAAACCGTACAGGCACGTAGGGAGAATGGATTTCCAACGAATGACTAGGCACTGGGGTACCACCTATCACAGTACGTGGCCTAGATCACCGTACCGAGGAGTACGCCCGCTCCCCTGCAACACAAGGCCGGAACCATCCCTTACTGGATGATCCCGAATAAAATCACCCCACGGTTGGGATCAGCAACCGCACCACTAAGCCGAAATAAAAAGGGACATCTAGACAGGGATGACCTTACCCTCCAGTGGAAGCTACCCACGAAGCCTTGCTGCATAACCCCTGATTTTCAGTCATTCCCGGTTGATGAGGTTCGAGGCTAAACGATACCTTTTAGAGAACATATCCCTTAGAATGCCCATCGTCCGCTGACGATGTTTCGCAAGCATTCGTCCATACCAGTCCGTCCTGGGTTTGAACGGAACCGAAGGCACTACTCCTACTACATCCATTTTGGAAATATCCTCAGGATTAGTAGCGACTAGCCCTTGCACTTCACAGCTCCATCTTCGACTCCGAAATCGTTACACGAAACGTACAAACCGGATCGAAGTGGTATTCGAGTCTCCAGACCTAGAATCCCGGTATACGGAAACTCGATCCCGGTCTCTTCGAAACGATCAGCGCATTGGCCAATATTGATAGTCGGTTATTTAACTATCAATTAACATCCACAAGCAACCATCACTCAATAAATAATTTCCCACATTATTTATTTGCCCAAATATCTTTCCAAGATATATTTCCAAATTTTCAAATTCCTTTTGAAAACAATTTCAAACAGTTTCCGCTTACGGAATACATTTCCAAATATTTATTTCTCTGAAACACCAAGTACAAAACACTTTTAGATTTTAGAATAATTTAAAAACACTTTATTTTAAATATATCTTATAACATTGAAATTAAACTACTTTAATACTTTATTAAAAATATATACTTTAAAATAAACCACTTTATCAATATAAACTAAATTTCTCCTTTTAAAACATAATAGCAAATCACTTTTATATAATTACTACAATAATAGATCTTTGAAAAATACTTACTTTAAAGTTTAACATTTAGAAATAATAGATTCTCTAAAACATGCTTTTTAAAACATACTAAAAACTTTTAACTTATTATTTAAAATTGCTTTGAAACCGTACTTGGCTATCCAGAGAAATACACTTCTCATTTCCATCTTTTAAAAATAAACCAACATTTATTTTTAAACCAAACCATATCTTTTTATAAATCCCCATCTTGAATTTATATTCAAATATCCACTGATATTTTATTTTACTTTATAAACCCAGTTTATATCTCCAAAATCTCACTTCTCTTTTAAAATTCCAATTTTAAACAACTAAATCAATTTCCAATTGATTTTCCAATTTACTTTACTTTACTTTGAAATAAATTTCCTTTACTACTTCATTTATTTCAAAATACATTAATTTTTAGATTTATTCCTTTATTTGAGTTAAAACCCTTTTTAACTGAAAATACCAATTTTAAACTTCCAAAATTCCTTTTTTAGCCCTTAATTAAATTTAATCCTTACATTCAAAATAAATCCTTTATTCTTTAAATTTAATATTACTTTAGTTTAAAGTTAATATTTCCCTTGTTATTTCGAAATTTCCTTATTCCAATTCACTTAAATTATTTACTTTACTCTTTTATTTTTATTTTTAAAATCCAATTCAATATATATTTTGATAACTCCTTTTATTGAAATATTCAATCCAACCATATCATCCAATATTTCAATCATCAATAAAATCATCACAGGATATCAATATTCATAGAACAGAATATCAAATAATCTAAATAATTTTGAGGAATCCAGTTGGATCCCTCCAACCTGTTTCCCTGCATCCACAGACGTTAGCACAATACCAATTCCACTTCAAGGTGGAATATCGCGGCATATGGGTTTTATATAAAATATCCGCTATTATGCGGCGCATAGGGTCTCATCCGCTATATAATGCGGGAATATCAACAACTCAAATATATACATATGCCAATATGTATATATTGCTATATACTACTATATATATAATATAGCATATTCAATCAATGCAATCATCCAATCAATTATTTAAATTTAACCATTTAAATTTTAAAATAAAATTCAACTGAGTGAGATTAACTCACCTTTGCCTTTAATTTGCAATCCACTTCAATCTCGTCTTGTTTTCACACTGACTTTCGACCTTGTATAAATAATTGTATGAACTTTATTAATATTTGAAATATTCGAATAAATCGAATAATTAAATTCTCGTTAAATAGATTAAATTAACTAATTATTTTATCAACCCTAGTAAATTAAATCTTATTATTATTATTTTTCTCTTCATTTCAACTGCACATGAAAAATAATTCATATAGGTTTTAAAAAAAATCAAATCTCCATATATAACTTCCAACATCTTAAATTTCTTTTTATTTATTAATTTTGAACTAACAATTTATATAGTTTACTGTAAAACTAAAATTTCATTTCTATATAATTTCAAACATTTCAAATTTCCCATTTTTTTCCAACTGCTCATATATATATATTTATAAGGATAAAATGATAGATTTCAAAAATGAACTTTCTACACTCTAAAACTCTTATTTATTTTTCCCAAAACCTAACTCTATATACACATTAAATTATATATGTATATCTATATAGATTCATATACATTTATTTTCTGATTTCCTAATTATATTTAAATTAAATGAAGAACAACTTAAAATTCAGAAAAACTGTTTGACACTTTAGATTTTCTTTACTGTGAATAATTTCTATTTAACAACGAATTAGAATTTAATCGAACTGCAAGAAAAAGATACCTCACTGCCCACGTGACTGGAGTTCGCCGAACCCCCCCACATCGTCGACCGCCTTCCACCCACTCTACTGCGACCCAACTCGCCATCGAACAGCGACCTCGACTCTTACCCAAACCCATACTCGTCTTCGAAACCGCCTCCTCCTCGAGCTGAAATCGAAGTTGATGACGAAGCCCCTAACACCATCGATTCACCCATCTTCGTGAGCACTGGTCACCGCGGAACCCTAGCACCCATCGCCGCCACTACTTCACGCGCCTCATCCTCGTTCGATCGCGATGCCACACTTCCCTTCTCCTTCGTCCCCCTTTTCACGCGAGCACCCACCATGTCAACGATTCCAGGCCTCGCGAACGGAACGCGAGCTTGAGCTGCTCTTGGCCGCTTTAATCGTCGCGATTTCGAAGGAAGGAGACTCGGTTCCTTCGATTTATTTTGAATGATAAAGTCTCTTCCATGAAATTACAACAGACAATGAGGAAAATATTTTTCGATTTCAGAAAGGAGGTGCGATTTCAATTGAAAGGTAGAGGAGATAGAGCTGAGCAAATTTGATTAGAACGGAATGATTTTTTGTTTTGATTTTTCTTTTCGAACGAGATAGCTTCAATTGAACGGAACAACAGAGGGGGAGACGCGTGTTTTAGGTAGGACACGTGTTCAATTAGCCATTCACAGAGGTATTCAAAATGAAAGGAAAATATCTGACGTGAAATTCTTTTAACTAGTCAATATAACTTACTATTTATATTTGAATTTCAATTTAATTTCCAGCGCGTTTATCCATCGTACGATCACACAACAAATCCAAACACTACAAAATTTGAAATCCGATAATAATACCATATTACGGATCCAATGAAACTGGTTTCGCTGAATTCCGAGACTGTGCCTCGGACAGCTATTTTTAAATTCAATATCAACGATATATTTTTAAAACTGAACAAAACTCTTTTAAAATTTCATTTTAAAAGTTCTATCATCTTCAGTATTAACAATATAAATTTTTCTGAACCTTTGAACTATTTTTAACAGGTTTAAAATCAAGATTCCATATTTTACCCAATCCCGATAATTAAATTTAATAATTAATTATCCAAATAAATACTGTATATTTGAAATTAAAGTTAAAATTTAACCTTCGGATATTTAAAATAAATTAAATATTCCCATTTCAAATATACAAAAATTCCGGGTCGTCACACATATGTTATTATATATATATTTATTTATATGTTATTATTATATATATAATTATAATTTATTATTTTAATAATTATTAATTAAAAAATATAATTATCTATTGTAAATTATTATTTATTAATAATCATTAATCATAGTAGATTATAAATAATTTACTATATAAGTTATCATTTGTAAATTATTAATTATTTTGAGAAATATGGGTGATCCTCCAAAGGCGGAGAGCACCCATTATTAATTATAAATTATCATGCATAAATTATTAACTATAAATTACTAATTATTAATTATAAATTACTAATTTTCAATTGTTATAATATTTTAAACAATTTCAAACGTATTCAAAATTTGTATTTGTCAAAGAAGATAATTACAAAAGAAAATCTCAAGATCCACGCGAAAGTAATAATTGTAAGGTAATGTTTGTATTTTTCAAATTTTGAAACTGTTTTAACATTTTGAAACTTTCTAAAATTTAAAATATTTTATAAAAATTTGAATTTATTTCAGAATTTTATTTTTTTATTTTATAAATATTTCAAAATTTTATATTTAAACTTCATCGACAGTTTTAAATCTATTTAAGAAAATTTCAAAATTTTAAAATTTTTGAAATAATAAATATAATTATCGATTATAATTATTAGATACTAAATTATAAATATTACTTCTTAATTATAAAAGATTACCTATTAATCATTAATTATTGAAAACTAAATTATTAAGTAGTAAATACTAGTCTAAATGATTAGTTATTACTTCTTAATTATTTAATAGTAATTATTAGTTAATCAATATTAATTATTTTGTAATAATTATTAACCTACAAAAATTAAATATTACTTAATTATTAATTATTAACCAATAGTTATTAATTATTAAATATATTTATTATAAAATTCATCATGGTTAAATTGGATAAGCCCCTTAAATTTTTACTTATAAAACAACATAAGAGCCCCTTGCTAATTTCATGGAAATCCACCGAAAAGTTGGTTCGAAATGTTACCGTCGGTAATCTGCCCCAATTCGCAATGGAATTTATCATTTAAATATATCCATCGATAAATTGATGTAATTTGCAATGGTTTAGTGGCAAATATAATAAGCGTACGGTGATAACATAAAAAATTTGAAATAGAAAAAAACTTAAAATTACCTCTTTCAAATCACTTGCCAATCCATCGCAAATTTAGCAACGGAAAATTCCGTCTCTACTATCTGCCGCTATTTTCAGCTTTTCTTGTAGTGAATTGAAGGACTAATTGCCTTTGGAAGTTAGAAAGCAGGTCCATGAAGTTCTCTTTGATCTTATTCATTTTTATGAGACCACTTCTTTTACCAATTTCTCAATTGCTTTAGGTCCAAAATCGATATGTCTTTCTCTTTTCGTTACACACTCTTATAGAAATTTCAACGTTCATCAATAGGGATATAAATGTATCTTCTCACACCGTAAGTAATAGTATGTTTAATAATTCAAGAGAAACATGACACTTCCTCCAATTTTATCGCATTCATCCTTTGGCTAATTATGTTATTTATCCTTATACATGCATAAACCATAGAAAGATACATAGGTGTCACATTAAAATAATCAAATCTTTGCATGATTTTCTCAACGTTGTGAGATCAATATTTAAAAAATATTTTCATTTTTCTCGCATTATCCTCTTGTAAACCTGTTGACTTATATTAGAAGGACAAGATGGAACCCACAATCAAATACCTAATGTCCACTATTGATTTTTCTAAACTATGGTAGACCAAATTTAGCTAGATACTCCGTACTTCAAAAAATTCTAATTTGGAGAAATACCTTTTCACAATCCAAAAATAGCTCTTTCTAGTTTTTTATGAGGAACCATGTTGAGTATGAAACAACCTGATCAATTAGTTTCTTCCACATACAATCTAATTTGCAAAGACCGGTATATTCAATTTTATTTCATCAATTACATTCAATATTATTTTAACATGTTTTGTATATTCATACATGCAAATAAAAAATCAACACCATACGTGTAAAAACAATGATCAAATTAAATAAATAAGAATTACATCAATACTCAATTCAAATCGTGTCATTCTTCTGTTTGCATAAATAAACTCATAAAGTACGCATTTATACAGGGAAACACTATGCAAAACATAAGGTCTCATAACCTAGTTCATATAGGAGGGGAAAACATATCAAAATACATATCAATCTACAACACACAAATCTTCTTATCTATACATATGTCCAGCACAATCTTCAATGCTTACTAAAATATAGTAGGGACTTTAAGGTGATAGCTTTTTTCTTCTTTTGGATTAAATTTCTCATAATCAGTATGTATTAAATATTCATAATTTCTACATTCTCTTAATTATCTAAATGTAGAATCTTAATATGCTTAGCATATCTTTGCTGCTATAAAACTTTATAAGTAAATATCTTCTTACCTTTAACAATAAATCCATAATGAGTATTTTCAATATAGACTTATGATAACTTTGATATTCTATAAATTTATAACCTTTATGTTTAAAATTCAAAAAATTTATGTTCTTTTCAGAATGTAACAAAAAAATCCAGCTCTACAAAAGTCTTATTACCCGGTTTGAAAGTAGATTTATAATTATTTGGCATTTAAATTAACTTTCCATTCATACATTAAATAATTATTAAATGCTCATAATTACTTCCATAAATAAATCATAAACAATAATATGATTTAATTTTTAAATATTTTGGTTGCTTATAATTTTTTTTAACAAATACAAGTAAGGAAAATCAATATTTCTGTCAAATGTAACTTCAATGAGATCTATGTATTAATTCATTAATATTTTTATGCTTATAAGTTTTTTACTTACTTTAATGTTTTCACATATTGCCGAACTTAAATGTTAACTTCATTTAACAAATAAACAATTATCATTCCATTTTTGAACTTTGAATGTGTTAAAAATACTTCATATATATCGATATACTTAACATTTATGCATTTGCAAATCCATCCTTTTGGATACTCAAATTTCATTATAAGAGAATAATAATATATGCTCTATAAGGAAGAATGTCAATTTCTAAACTGATAATGTTACATTTACATGCACTTATAATTCATAAATGATGTTAAAACTCCTTCTAGAATTAGAAGGATAAAATATAATCAACTTTAAGTAATAAAATTATAAAACTATATAATATGATAATTTTATTATCAAATTCAAGAAAAACATTTCTTTATTTACAATATCATCCAAGTAATATAATAATAAAATAAGGGCTATTCATTACACAAGTTTAATTTTCTGATTATATTATGTAAGCTACAATCAATGGGCAAGTTATTTATTCAAAATACAAAAGGATTTTAAATAAACCAATCATATCATTCTAAATAAAAAATATTTCTATGCATGATAAGCTATACAAATGGTTAGAGTTTTACATTAATTAACATGTTAACTTATATACTTATTACATGAAATATTAACCTTTTATTTCCATATATACTTTCGATTTGTTTACTTAATGATCAAAAGGAATTAGGGAAAATTTTCATATGGTAAATTTATAGAATTTAATCTAATCTCATGCTATTAATTTCCATTAAATGCTTACATTTCAACCAATGTCTTACATTGGAAATTATAAATTTGTACTATTATCCAAAATTAGTAAATTGAAAAGCCTTCAATATTGATAAATAAAAGTTTGTAAAATATATATTTACTTTTACCTCTAGTCAATTATATAATATTACTTGCGCGAACCTGTCCTACGCACATGGGTTTCACCATATAGTTTAGGTGGTGCATTTTTTGGAATTCTTTGTTGTATGTTGATGAAAATGCATGCTTATGATCGTATTTTAAATTATCTTTTTCCTGAACACTACCGACAAACATTTTCTAATAAATTCTCTTAACAAATCTTAAAGCACATAAACTACAACCGATATTTTTTGAGCATAATCATTTTGTAAAATAAATGATACCATCAACAATAGTTATTCCTAATTTGGTAAGCATTGCATTACTAAGCATTCATATTAATTAGTTTTCTAATCTAAGAAATATAATCAACATAATTTTATTCAATGGTTAATATATAAATTTAAATATAGGGTGCATTTGGCATACATCCCGGGTGTGTTTGGCATACATCCCTGGTAAGGTTTTAAAATACACAAAACATCCCTCTGTTTTTTTAATAAGTTTCCGGTCCTTGTTTTCAAATTCACGCTCGCAAATACACTTTACATTTTTAGCATTTTAAACGTGTATAACTTTCTATAGAAACATCGGATCAGCATACCGTTTTCACCAAAAAATCAAAAAAATTATGATCTTTAAAATAAGATCCATTATTGATACCAAAAAATCATATTTGCAGTAAATGTGCAATTATTTCATATATTTGCAGACAATTCTGCAAATTTTAAACATCTTCGATTTTTCCTCAAATCTGCAACTATTGCAGACTTTTCTGCAATTATATAGTATAATTACAGACATGTCTGCAATTATTGTATACAGTTGCAACTGTTGCATATAATTGCAGACATTTATGCAATTATATGGTATAATTGCAGACATGCCTGCAATTATTGCATACAGTTGCAACTGTTGCATATAATTACAGACATTTCTGCAATTATATAGTATGATTGCAGACATGTCTGCAATTATCGCATATAGTTGCAGAGTGCAATGCCATTCGTTAGGAAGATAATTGCCATTGTCTTTACATATGTACAATGCCACTCGTTAGAAAGATAATAAAATTTGTGATTTAAGGGTGAAAACGATTTGTTAATCCGTCGTTTCTACAAGAAGTTATTGCATTTTAAAGATTGATAATTAATGGGGTGCAAATTTTAATTATGGATGTGAGAATAACATCCATATATGAAGAATCAACATTGCTGCAATGGAGAAGAGGGCTATTGTTGGGAAGAAAATTGTAGTATTTTGAAAATAGGGATATAATTTATATCCTTTTTATGAGGAGGGTGTTTTGTGTATTAAGTTTGATTTTAGGGATGTGTCCCTTATTTTCACTTTTTTAGTTTGGCCTATATACATTTGTAACATAAAGAATAAAATCATCATTAATGTCAGAAAATATCAAATGCATGAAGTGGTCTTTAATAAAAGATTGTAAAAGTCTAACATAATTATCTTTCCAACCTAACATGAGACCTCCTGAACTACCCCTGATCGGAAGATAAGCCCAATGATCAAAGTAATGACCCCCTAGGCATCTAAAAATGCGATAATTAGGATGCTCTATTTAGTTTCTTATAGTAAAACTATATCAATGTTATTATCTTTCAAAATAGATTTAATTTTTCTACATTTCCCTAAGTCATGAAAACCCCTAATATTCCAACTAATAAATTTCGTAATCCAAGCATCTAACCCGTTCTAATTCCTTACTTTTAATATAATCAATATCTAACTGACTATCATGAAAAATAAGACCTGAATTCTTAGCTAAGAAATGCACATCACTTGTAGAAAAATTATTTGAAGCACCTGAACTATAAGTACTACCCATAAGAGGTTCCATACCAGAGCTAGAGCTAGAGGATGCTCTAGTGGCCGCTCTAGTGAGACGAACACTCATAGACAAATACACACATAATATATATATATAACAAGTTCATATAACTCATTTATATATAACATGGAAGAGGACAAAGTTTATGAGTAAAGTAATCATCAAAATAAATAGAGAATTTTGATGTATGTTCATATAGTATAGGAAAATAATCTACAGCCAAATTGTCGAGTTCAGCACTCCACCGCATCACCATCTATGCGCACTTCATTCTGTGTGATTGTGCCACCTAACAGAGCATCCAATGTCTTGGCGTCCCGATTGAACATCCATTCATCGTCTCCCAATGAGCATATACTTGACCTTGGCAACACTTATTTGTAACCAAAGGAATTCCCAATGTTACATGCCACCAATCCCATATATATACCACGTTCTACGCCATATTTCTTGCAATGTGGGACTTATCCACCCAACCCACACATCCATAATGCGAACCATACCTAACATTCAATCATCCTCGTGCTAGAACTAAATTACCTAATGACTACAAAAAATACCATGTAACACACAAATCTTCTAAATAATAAGAGAAAAAAATAAAAACTTATCATCTTCAGTAGAACACAACTATGTTTGTTGATTCTTCAAAGTAGAAAGGTCTCATTTAATCAACCTTAGATATGGACTAACATTCCTCTTAGCTTCTACCAAATTTGTCCACACACAAATCCAATACTACAAAAATTTAAATCAATATTAAAATAAAACAACCTATAATAATACAAAAGTTAATCTGTAAAAAAAAGTAAGACTTACCAGCAAAAGCATTGTATAGCCAGGCATATTTCTATGATTCTGATAAATTTTCGTACTTCTTTCCAAGGATTTAACAATTTAGGCAATGAAAAAAAATTCATATTTTTTAAATCAAGGAATTATGGTATATAACCCCATGAAAGACGTCCTTGATTATTTCGGTATAAGAATGAAATTACAACCAACATAACAATTAAAATCATTTGCCCAATCAAAAATTGAATCCTTTCTCAACAATCTTTTTTTGTAAATCTATTGTTATATCCAAAGTGAGATTCTAAAAGGTTATGATATCGTTCTGGTAATGAGCTTCTACTAGTATTTTGGAGATGAAATATTTTCTTACCAAGCAAAGGAAAACCCAATATCAAACTTACAGTCAGTTATCATCAATATTTTATCTTTGATTTAAAATATGTTTTTGTCAGAATTATAAGTTTCGATAACATTATCAAGATTTTTTGAAATTTGCCTAAAATCACTTTATATAATTCTATTTTCAACAAATTTCTAAAAGCATCCTAAAACGAGTCTTCTTCGTATATTCAATTGCTTTTCTTTTAAAAATATTTTTGTTTCTAAGCTTTACAAAAATCTTATGCGAAGTATCTAAGCTACATTGTAAGTTCCAAACATTTTTACTACATCTCTCCTTTTAAATTGATATTGTTGTTCACTACTAGAATCCTCCTAAATATCTTCGTCTTTACTGCTAAAAATCTTACCGCTGCCCCATTTAGTGAATCATTTTCTTCCATACTATCATCTAATTTAGCTACACACTAGTATTCAAAATTTTCAAAACTATTCTGCTCAGATTCTGTATTTTTAAAACTATATGCTCGGATTCTTCTTGATAACAGGTAAAGCTTTTTTTTATAAATGTAGTGTAATTAAGTAATTTGATTTCAACCTAAACTACAAAAATTATATAAGCTAAAATACAAAAATATATACAAGAAAGACAATGTGTAAAAATTGAAACAAAATGCACCTTTTAAATACAAATAATTATAGCATAAGCTATCTGTTTTTATCTAAATAACTACTAAAATTAATAAAAACTAATTGTAGAAAATAAATCACTTACAACAGAAGATTTAGAAGCATTCAAATCAGTCTCAGAACTCGACTGGCTATGAACTTCAGAAGAAGAGCTATTAAAAGATATGAAATTAACACATCGATCCCACCAAGGCGAATAAAGAGGCATCGACCACACTTTATCCTTGATCTTCTACCACTACGAGTTAGCATATTGCACCTGCAATATAAAAAATATTGTATCAAAAAATTTATCAACACTTTTCTTTTAAACATAGCAAATAAAATAATATAAAAACTAAAAAATTTCTCAACAAATCAACTCAAAATACAAAAACATCAAATTCTCTAATGATATATAATATGCTAGATGCTCAAAATATCCGGTTTATATTTTTACCAAACAAATAAAACTAATATCAATGGCCAAATTTTCATTTCTAAACTATGGCAAAAATTTATAAGCAAACATTTTCAATCATTACCAATCTTTAATAAAAAATGAACATTCTAATTTTTATAATTAAGACTAATGTAAAGAATTTTAATTACCAGAAGAAATCATTAAAGTAAAATGCTATAAATATATATATTGATAATATAATAAACAAAATAATATAATAAATATTAGAAAAATAAGTTAACAATAAATGGTAAAAATAAAAAGTATAAATGAAAACGTAAAAGAAAATACAAAAGGTAAATAATAAAATATAGAACTTTAATACAAAAATAAAACTTTGATAAAAAAATAAAACATAAAAAGAAATGGTAAACACAAATGTTAAAAAATAACAAATAAATAATAGAAAATTGATAAAACATTAATTGTAACGACCCAGAATTTCAGCCATACGAATTTGGAATATTTAATTGATTTTAAATATTTAAAAGTTAATTTTATAAGTTAAATAACTTATATTTCAAATATAATGATTTATTTGATAATTAAATTGTTAGATTTAATATTTTAATTTTTTTAAATAATTGAATCTTGGATTTAAAATGAATGAAAATGATTTCGAAAGTTGATTTAAATTCTATCTGAATAAGAATGGAGTTAGGTAACTTTTAAATTTGAATTAAAAATGAATAAATTGAAATTGGAAATTACTTGTTTTAATTAACTTGTAAAAATAGTCTTTTTTGAGCACTGTCTCGGAGACGAAACTAGTTTCATTGGATCCATAATAGTGAATTATAGTATGTTATCGAATTTTGTGGCGATTGGACGTATCGTGTAACGACCCAGAATTTTGAACAAATTAAATTGAAAATATTTAATTAATTTTAAATATTTGCATGATGATTTAATTTGAATCCCGAATATAACTTGGAATTTGGCGATTAAATTTTAACATTTAATCTAGTGAATGCTGAATAAAATTTGAATCTTCAATTTTAAGCCGAAGAAAAATATTTCGGAAGCTTTTAAAATTCGTGTTGATATTACTGAAGATAACAGAAGCTTCAGAATCGAATTTAAAACTGTTTTGTTCAGTTTTGAGAATTAAATCGTTCGAATCGAAAAAAAAATAGCGTTCCGGGGCACAGTCTCGGAATTCGACGAAACCGGTTCCATTGGGTCCGTAACGTTAAATTATCACCGGGTTTTAAGTTTCGTATCGTTCGGAGTTGTTGGGTGAGAATACGACACCAAAACGCGTTGAAATTGAGTCGTATTCAATTTAAATCTAAATTTAAATTATTTAACTCGGTCAATGTCAATACACGTTATCTCCATTTAACAGGCCTATAATCACGGAAGGAATCGTGAAGGCATGTTCCCCTGTTAAATCACGTAATCCCCTCCTTACCTTTCTTCAATTCGAAATCAAATTGCCAGGAAACAATATCATTCCGTTCGTGAGAAAAACAATTCAAAGTAATGGCCGCGAATACTTCTTCACAAATAAAGAAAAAGAAAACGTTTCAAACTCTTCAATTCAAAACAGCAAATGGCGGCCTCGTTCCTGTTCTTGTTTCGACAGTCGATCGCCTCTTCGAATTGGTCGACTTTGGCTTCGATTTTTGATTAGGCGTTCGAATCGATTTCGAGCTAGGGTTTCACTTCGAAGGATTTAGGGATTCGCGACTTGGCACTGTATAATCGCGGTGGCGCGCGCGTTTGTTTTGGGGAGATTCTTGAATCGAGGTTGGGGGCTGGAGATCTCTCAGCGAAGACGGCAAATGTGGAGAAGGGGATCACGACTTTGTCTTCGACTATGGGGAAGCTCGCGATCGAAGTTGGGGTGACTCGATGGTATTCAGAGATGTCAGCGACGAAGTCTGGGCGATGGAAGGCGACTCCTGTAACGACCACGACTTTCCCTCCACAGAAAGTCGCATCATTATGAAGAAAGAAAGGGGTGAGAAAAGAGAAAAGAAGAGAAAAAGAAGAAAGAACAACAACATCAGAAACTCACAGCGGAACGAATGAAATATAATATATCATATAAAATATTACATAGTATCATATACATCAGAGTTACACAACTTATACAACACATATTAGACAGTTATAAACATCTGTCTAATTCATACAACTCAAGTATCACAGATACAGACACAACATAAACACAGCGGAATCATCATATATCTACACGGTGAAGCCTCCTGCTCCAAATCTCCTCCAGAATTCGTCAAAGCTAACCTGAATCCCTCGACTACTCAATACAATATTGAGTACCCAAGAGTTTAATAAAACAGAAAATAAACACTTGGGTCAGACATGGGTCTGGTGTGAGTAAACGGTTAGATTGCTTAACTTTGAAAACTTTTGAAAACAAAAGTATCACGTAAGACTCCCCACAAATAAACATGGGTAAGTTTTTACCTTACGCTAACTAAAACGTTTGATAGGAAATCTGATTGTATTATAATAGGGTCTAGGGTTTTCAAGTAAAATACAGAAATAGCTGAAATGCTTACATCTCACATTCCAACATAGTTGGGCACAACTAATACGTACGGCACTTATTGGAGTTTGGATTCCATACAATGGCAGGGCTACTGGGGTACCGCCCGTCACAGTACGTGGCCTAGATCACCGTACCGAGGAGTACGCCCGCTCCCCTGCAACACAAAGCCGGAACCATCCCTTACTGGATAATCCCGAACAAGACAATCCCGTAGTTGGCGCGACCAACCACACACTAAGCCGAATAAAAAGAAAAGGGACCTCTAGACAGGGATCTATCTTGCTCTCAGTGGGTGCTACCCACGAAGCCTTGCTGCACCTCCCCTGTTTTAGCCATTCCCGGTTGATGAGGCTTGAGGTTACGATTACCTTTAATCAGAACATATCACTTAGAATGCTCATCGTCCGCCTGACGATGTGCTGAAAGCATTCAATCCATACAAGTTCGTTCCGGGTTCGAACGAAACCGAAGGCATTATCTCGTTACACTCATTTTGGAATCACCCTCAGAGTTAACGACAATAACCCTTGCACTCTGAATCTTCATCTTCACTTGAGATTCACGACCTATCGTTAATTTGGATCGATGTGGTATTCGGGTCTCCAAACCTGGAATACCGGTATACGGAAACCCGATCCCGGTCTCATCGAAATCCAAAACGTATCTTTTAAGGCCAAGTTGTTTAAAGGTTTAAACAATTTAACTTATCTATACAGATAGATAATTCACAAGTCACAATTGATAATCACATTATCATTTAAACAGATGATTCATAACCAAATAGGTAATCCATATCAACATCACAATAGTTAATCATAATACAACCAAGCATTCATACCACACAACATTACTTATCTCATTTCTGAGATTACATCCATTCAAGACAAATCAATGTCATCCATTCTTATATAAGCAATGATTTACTTAATCATAACATAATTAATTTAAAATTGATTTAAATTAACTATCTCTATCTTTAATTAATTTAAAGTGAATTAAATTAATCACTTCATCTCTTAATTAATTTAAAATAAATTAAATTAATTACTTCATTATAAATCTTACTTATATAATCATTAATTAATTACAAATAAATTAATTAATCTTTCTCTAATTATCCACTTTAATTAATCACCTTGATTAATCATTCTTTAATTACATTTAAGTAATTATCTTAATTAATTTCACAAATTAATTATCCTTAACCAAATACAGTAATTAACCTTTAATTACTTCATTAATTAATTAATTATAATTAATTACTTTAAGCCTTAATTAATTACAATTAATCACTTATCATTTGATTAATTAATCTTAATTAATTAACTCTTAATTACATCATTAATTAATTATAAACTAATGATTCCTAATTACAATCTTTAATTATTTATTTATATTTAAATTAATTAAATAATTAATCTTAATTAAACCATAATTATTAATCATGTTTGATTAATCTAATCCAGTAATTAACTTCCCTTAATTACTTCCCTTAATTAATTACCTTTAATTAATTACCTTAACAAATAATTAATTACCTTATTAATTAATCTTAATCCTTTAATTAACTTAATTAAATAATTTATTTAATTAATAACACTAAGTAATTAACTCTTAATCACTTCTTATTTAATTACTTTCATAAAATAATTATCCTCTAATTACTTTATTAAATATTTTATCTTTACTAAATTACATCCAGTAATTATTTCTTAATTACTTCATCAAGTAATTATACTTAATTAATTTATAAGTGATTATCTTTAATTAATCATTAATTAATTACTTAGTTAATTATTTAACTAAATTAAATAATTTCTTAACTATAAAAGATCTTGATTAAGAAAACCATTATCTTAATTAAATTATTATCTATTCTTAAATCATTTTATATAAATAAATTATCCTTATTAATTTCACATATTAATTTCCTTTAATAAATCAAAACTCTTAATTACTTAAGATAACTCCTTATTTAAAATTAAACAATTACAACATTTAAATTTTAACCTTTAAAATCTTTGAAACCTTTCAAAGTTATTAAATAAATTTTAATACAAAGATTATTTTCAAATCCACTTCCTTAATCTTTTAAAACTTATATATTTAAATTATTTAAAACTTGTTTAAATGATTTTTCTAGAAATCAATTTAGTTTAAATGGTTACAATTTTGTTTGCCTTTGTTTTTAAAGCTCAGAACATCACAAAACAAAACTTCTTTTGTTTAAAACTTTAAAAAACATTCCCTTTAAAAACTTAATGCCTGCTCTCACCAGAACCCGAGTAAAACGATCCAAAACTCGAAGAAACTCACGAGTTCATTCCCATTCTACCATACTTCGAGTCAAACCCAGATATCCCCGAATGAAACCCGTGAAACCCCTTCTTCCCCAAAACAAAACTTCCAAATGCACACAGACTTGCTCGTGTACGTGCACAGTGCTTCCAGCCTTCTCCGACCATCCAACTGATCGCCGACCAACCACGCATGATCTCGGCAGTTCGTTCCTCACCCCAGATCGAACCAATTCACTCGAAACAAAAATTCGACCTCGTGCTCGAAAACTGCAGTAGCTTCGTACCGGAAATTCCCTCACCCACGACCATCCTCGACGCCGTTGAATTCCGCCAGACCCCCCATCGAATCACCTCGAACCCAAGCCTCTATTCCCCCTAATGCGAACGCACTCGATGCCACCTCCATGTCGCAAATACCACGATACTCAAGCCGAGCAAAACAACCCTAAAACCCTAGTTCGATCGATCTCGAAAAAATCCCTCATTTGAAAAATCTACTCGCATTTTTCCTAACATCCACAACCCACCATCTAGCTTCGATCCAAATTTCGAATCAAAATATTGCATGGATAATCAGAAATCCACAAAATTCCCAATTTCGTATAAACCCAAATTCATCTTAAATACATAATTAAAAATTATGAAATTAGTGTTAAAATTCGTGATTTCCTATCACGAATTCACCCATACAATCCAAACTAAAATTCGAGTTATTTAATTTTCGACATGCAACAGTATCTTACTGTATTTTTCCTTTTTAAAATTATTTGTAAATTAAAAATTTCAAAAACTATTTTTAATATCACCTTCAATCATAAACAAACAATTTTCATTTAATCAACAAGACCAAATACTGATGTTAGTGGGAGGTTTTGATTTTTGAAAGCAAAACAGAACCCTGTAAATCAACAGAGTAATGTATATTTTCATGTACACAAACATGCACAGTTATTCCATATATATATACATGAAATCACATCCATTCATTCAGGCAAACCACATTTACAACATAACTACACAAGTTTATCACATACATTCAGTATAAACATTGATTAAAACTGTTTTTAAAAGAATGTTTACTCACCAATTTTCAAAAAGAACAGAGAGCAGAGGCATTTTCTTATTTCCTGGAATTGCACTTTGATCTGGAAAAAGCTTTTGATTTTCTTTGTTATTGAAATCCCTTGCATGCTTGATTTGTTGAAGTTGAATAAAATGCTTGCAGATTTAAATTCCAGGCTTGATTTTGCTTTTGAATTTAGAAAAGATGGAGAGAAAAAGAAGATGGAGGAAGAAAAGATTCGAACTGAGAAAATGAAGACCAGATTTCTTCTTTTTCTACATTATTTATAAATTAAATTTCAAATGAAGATAATGTTGCCACTTGTTTTATTGCATGCATATACAAATGTTAATGCATGTTTCATTATCTTACAAATGTTGTTAAGATGGCTAATATGGTTACACATGTTACTTAAGTATTTTTAATAAATTTTTATTTAATTTAAATGTAAAGATAAACTTACATACTTTAATTCTCTTAATAAAGAAAATTTACATATGTATAAATAAATTACTTTTAAAAGAAATTATTCTAAAACTAATTATAATTCAAATATATCTTATACATGTATTTTTATAACCTTTTAAATTTAAACACTTTAAAGAATACAAAATAAAACTTTATTTAAACTATCATTTTTAAAATAAACAATTATCTCATATTTTGAAAACAATTGAATTAATCTAAACTAACCTTTGAAAAATATTAATTTTAAAACAAAGCTTTAAATCACAATTCATACATATATAAATTATCAATAGATTAAATTAAATTCAAAACAATCCAAATTATAACATATACATACATATATATTACAATTTGAAAATTCATCTTTTATTTAACAAAAGATTCTCTATTCACAATATATATATATATCAATATATACATTATAAATAGAATCTATTTTTATTAGCTTTGAAAGATAAATTTTATCCATTTTAAATTATTAGAAAAGATCTAATATTACCAAATTAAATATTTATTAGCCTATAAAGGATTAAATTACCAATTTAAATTAAAATTATAAGGGAAAATTATCAATCCAATTAAATTATTAATACTGATTATTAAATTGATATTGCCCAAAAATCCCAGGATATCACAACTCCGATCTCGATGGCGAAGCTCGCGTGAGTGTGGCGAAGGCAGGTGGTACTGGGTGATAGTGCGATCTCGCGGGGAGGCGCAGGCGGGGTTGCAGTCGTGAGGGTAATCTCTGTCAGGTATACAGACGTTGAACTTGAAGTTTTGATTTAAAAAAAAAACAGTAAGGTATTCAACTTCATTTATTTGTTTAGTTATCCTTTAAATATATATATATATATAGTAAGGTAGATGTAGATATATATATAAATATATATAAACAGAAGATTTATTTTTATTTGTATAAAGCTGGAATTAAAGATTGAAATAATATAGGAAATTGAAACAAAGGAAAATGTATTCTTACTGTAAAATGAAAGTAAATTCTGTTTTAATAAATATATATATTTTCAATGAGATAAATTACCGTTTTATTTAAAGTGATATACATATGTAGATAAAACATTTAAAAGAAAGAAATTTAAATTTATAAAAGGGGAAATGGGTTTAAAGAAATTTAAAAGTTGGTTAAATAAAATTATTAATTGAGAAATTGGTTTAGAACAGAACTATCAGAATTAAACAATTAAAAACGGAAATTGGTTGATTTATTTGTTTTGAATATTAACGAATTGTATAATTTTTTATACAAGGTTAACAATGGAGAAAAAAAAGTTGGATTGGAAATTGGATTGCAAAAATAAAATCAAAGGTGAGATTTTTCTCACTCAAAATGATTTGCAGTTACCATTGAATTGATTGATGTTTGCTAATTGGATGTGATATTAGATATTTTAGGATATATCTATATATATATATAGCAATATATACATATTGGCATATGTATATATTGGATTGATGATTTCCCGCCTCGTATAGCGGATGAGACCCTATTGCGCCGTTAGTAAGCGGATTTTTATAAAACCCATATACCGCGATAATTCCGTACTGGAGCGGAATTGGTATTGTGCTAACATCTTTGGATGCAGGGAAACAGGTTGGAGGGATCCAACTGGACCCCTCACATTGATTGAATTTATTTCTATTGTGATATGAATCTGTGAATGATTATAGTGATGCTATACATCATATTGATATCTGGAAATTGTTTGAAAGCTAAAATTTAGCTGAATGGATGTTTTGACATCATTGGATTCCAAAGATAAACGAAATTGAATTTTTGAAATTCAAGAAGAAAATTTCTAAGTGAATCAATTTTTGAAATTGAAGAAATTTTGAAGAAAGGAATTTTTAAAGTATAAAAAGTAAATTTTATAATCGTATTGAATAAATTCCAGAATAAAGTGAAAATGTTAAATAAATGGATTTCGTAAAATAGTGATTATAAATTGAAGAATTTAATTTAAAATTTGGATTTTTAAATAGATTGAAAGAAACGATTGAAATTTATTTTCTTAAAAAGGAATTTATTAAAAGAAGATAAGTTGGAAATCCAATTAGAAATTTAATTGGTAAATTGAAATAAATTGGGAAATCAATGTAAAATGATTTCAATTTGAAGAATCCATTTTAAAACAGAATATAGAATAATTTGAGAAAAATAAGGAATTCACTTAGTAGTGATAAATAAAATTTGAAATCAATATTGAAATTGATTTGGGATTGAAGTTTTTATAAATAGAATTAAAAATTATAAAAGTTGTTTATAAACCCAAAGTCACTTATTTTGATAAGTTGATAAAAGAAGGTTTATAAGTCAAAGTTGTTATTAAAAAGAGAAATAGAATTTATAAACGTGTTTATAAATTCGAAATAGATTGAATGTGATAAATTAAATATAGAAGGTTATTAAAGAAGTTATATTCACGATTTTTGGACAGTGAATATATTGTTAAGTAAAATGGATTTATTTTTGAAGAAGTGATATAAAAATGAAGTTAAACATTTTAAAGATGTTTTAAAATGTATTACGAATCGAAAGCATAGATTTCAACAGTTCTTGTTGAAATAGACGTTTTCGAGAAATTTAAGGAAATGGTGGACTATAACATTGTTGTTATAGTAAATGATTTCCGGAAGGAAATGTTTTATATAGTATTGGGATTTATACATCTATCTTAATTCTGAATCCCTATACTAGTGATTTTGAGTCGTCGTAACGATGTTTTACGTAACATTCGTTTTGACTCAAATAAAGGTGTTAAAAGAATATTTTCCTTAAAGAATGAAATTATACTTAATTTGATTTAAGTATATCGAATATTTTCAAATGTTGAAAATAAAAGATTTGTGAAACACTTATTATTAAATAAGTATGGAATGTTTTCCAAAACGAAATGAAATGTTTTTGAGAATTTATCTTCTTAAAGATAAATCGAAAGTGAATTTTTGAAATCAATTGGAAATCGAATATCAGTAGATATTCGAAAAATATAAATTCAATATGGAATTTATAAAGGAAATGAGAATTCGTCTTAAAAATAAACGTTGATTTATTTTTGAAGTGTGGAAATTTTATATCTAATAAAGATATTTTTGAAGATAAATAATTTGGAAAATTATTTGGAATCTGATGATGTTGCGTATCTTTATTGATAGTTAAATAACCGACTATCAATAATTACCTTTAGATAGGTACTTGTTGTGAATTGGATGAATTTGAATGCCACACTTATTTTTGAATAAACGCTCACTATTCGGGTTAGCCGGGAAAGGACCATGGGGTCGTATAACCCATTCCGAATATGTGATACGTCGTTATGAATTGCATTTGAAGATCGGTGTTGAAGACCGGATATTTTTGAAAACGGGAGGATTACCGTCGAGTTACTCTACATCGGCTGATCTCCGGTTTAGAGGTTTTATCACCCTTAGTGACGGGAAGTCCTGACGTGATTGAAAATTATCCGGATATGCAAGGGCTTCGTGAGAAGTGCCTTCGGTTCTGTTCGATCCCGGAACAGACTTGTATGGATTGTGTGTCTGACGTTACAATTTGAGATATAAAGCTGATTTCTTTCAAATACATTTCTGTTGGTGGCGGAGAATTTATTCTCTTAGCTTAACACCCTTCTCTGAGACGTACGAGCTCAGAGGTTATGTAGTTGAAATTTATCAGCGATATATCCCAATTTGGTAACGTGGCATACTGAGTGTTGCTGTGAATTGATCAGTGTTTGATCATTTGTGATATGATCATTTGTTTGATCTTATATCTTTGTGATCATAGGTTGATCATTTTGTTTGACCCGAAGCAGGGCTTTTTGAGAAAGCGTAGCTTTGTGGACGAGACTTCGTCGAACCTCACACCCCGGAAATGGTCGAAACAGGAAGGATGCGGCAAGGTTCTAGGGAGTAGCGCCCCTTAGTGTATGTCATTCCTTCTGGATAAAGGTGGTATCATGGTATGGAGCCCAGATACTTAACCTCTGTGGTTACTGAATTATTATTATCTATGTGGTTTGTTGGAAATCGGGGATCCTCGGGAAGATCGGTGACGATCGGGGGATGACATACGCGTGTCAGTAGTTACCTATTTTTGCAGAGGTAACCCGGCCTTGTGTTGGCAGAGATCCGGTTAGGTTCTCGGGTCGTCTATTCCAGGGACGTACCCATCGTGGAAAAGGAAGTTCCTTAGCCTGACCATTTGTTGGAAATCCAAAGAAACAATACGAGCCTTTACGATTTCAATTGTATAACCTGTCTCCTCAGGAGGCAGCTATAGCAGGCATAATATAATGGTACCTATGCTGGCTAAGATTTATATTCTACTTTCGAAATGTTTTCCACTATGCACTAATAATAATATCAAAAAGAATTTGATTTTTGCGTAGTAAGCATCTTTGACTATCATAAGAAGAAATCTCCTCCAAGTCCGCGTTTGCATTGTGTGTGTGGTGGGAGGTCTTATGGTAGTTTCATTTTCCAAAAGCATTGCGAATTTGACTTTAAATCTTCTTGTTGTTTTAAAGATAAAACTGTTTTACGATCTCACACCAGTCACCATGACTGACTCGGAGTTTATTGTTTCCCTTCTAAACTCTGGGTGCCCACCAATTTCCACACGGGCAGTCTAGAGTTAGATTATCAGGATATTCTGGAGCTTTGGAGATAAGCTGGATGACGAGACGTAGTATTTGTATCTGATAGTATTTATTCCGCTGTGTATTCTGTATGAGGACAAGTTATATAACTGTCCATTGTTGTATTGAGTTGTATATTGACTCTGATGATTGATGTATGTATAAACTGATATAGCTCTTTGTTTTAAAAGACTAGTGTTTAATTATTATATATTGTTCCGCTGCGATATGTGAGATTCTGATATTGTCTCTGTTCTGTATCTGTTGTTGTTTTGTTGTTCTTCTTCTCTTTTTCTTCTATCTTCTTCTTCTACCTTTTTCTTCTTTCTAAAACCCTCACTACTGGAGTTTCCGGCACTCGATTGCTCGGCAGTCGATAAAGTGAGTATCGATGTCGAATTTTCGAAAGTCGAAAAATTCGGTATGTGACATATCGTTTGGTCGTGCGAGCGATCGAAAGAAAAAAAAAGGAAAAAGCGCGTGCGCGCGAGCCTGGGGAAGAAAGGGAAATGAGAATGAGAGGGTAAAAGTTTAAATTATTAAGTTAATTAAATTTGTAATTATATCGATTGTTAAATAATTCAAAACCTGCTTGTATGAGGTCCGTTTCGAGCGCGACAAGTTGCATTGCGTTCCTATCAGCGAGCATTATGCTATGGAGTTGGATTCGACGAATTCAGAACTAATACGAATTTTGGGTTAAATTGAATGATCGTTTAATTTTAATTCAAACCGGAGCGTTTTGGCGATTTCTAGCATTTTTGTAAGTAAACACACCTCTCTATCCTGCTTATTTTTTATATAATTGGGAATAATTTTATTTATGATGTTTGTTGCTTGTTTGGATGATATACTATATATATTAGTTGTTTTGGATATATTCCCGCCCATTGGAGCGGATGAGACCTATTACATTCTCGTATAAGAGCGGATGACCCTTTCTACATGAACCCTGCCTCGAAGCGGTTGATTTATATTTTTATGATTACATGTTGTTTATGATGCAGGAGGATAGGTTGGAGGGATCCAACAGGATTCCTCACCACTATTGATTTTACTTTGCATATATATTTTGATATATGATGTGTTGTATGCCATGTCATTGATTATGACATGATCTGACTTATTTAGTGCTATAGTAGCACTAGGCCTTATTTTTGATATTTTGAAATATTGAAATGTTGATTTTGATTTGAAAAGGATTTCGAAGTGATTTCGGAAGTATAAATATGTTTTAATGATTTTTAAGTTATTAAATGGATTGAATTTAATTTTAATAAATAAAAAGTTATGATTTTTGATGTTATAAAAATATAGCTTTGAGAAATACTTTGATTTGAGATTTTTGAATAAGTTTATAAAAAAGATTTATATAAGAAATATTTTATAATTAAAGAAATAGATTTATTACTGGAATTTATAAATATTTAGTAAATGGATTTGAAGTGGTTTAGTAAATGGATTTATAAATAAATTTGATTTTTAAAGAAATGGATTTATAAATGGATTTTGATAATAGAGTTAGCTTTTACAAAAGGTGATTTATAAATAGAATTTTTTAAATAAAGGAATTTTAATAATAGAAGTTTTATAAAATCGAAAGGAGATTTATAACAATAGTTTTGTAAATTTGGAAGTGACTTATGTCTAGGTAAATATGGATTTTTATTTAAAGGAGTTTTGAAAGAAATATTTTGATGAAGTTAAATGTTTCAGAAGAAATTTATCTTTGGAAAGTAATGGTTTTAAACGGAAATTTAATGGTTTTTTAAAATGTTTAAAAATGTTGTAAGTAATGCAAACATAGATTTCGACATTTATTGTTGTAATAGACGTTTTCAGAAAATAAGGAAGGCATGTACTATAACACTATTGTTATAGTAAATGATTTTCGAAAATTTATATAGTATATGGGATTATATATATATTAATTAATTGAATTCCCATACTAATGTTTTGGGTTGCCGTAATAATGTTTTACGCGACATTCATTTTGACCCAATAAATTATCTTTTAACCTTCCATAGTGAAATACAAAATCGGTTATAGAAATCTATTTGGCGTGTCTCCAAATGGTAGGTTTATTAAATATACTTATACCGTTGATATAAGTATATGGAAATATTTTCTAAATGTTGAAAATGAAGTGATTTGTGAATATGCTTATACTGTTGATATAAATATATGAAAATGTATTTCCAATATAGAAAGTTTTGAAATGGTTTTTGAGGATATATCTTTTTAAAGATAATTTAAAGCAAATATTTGGAAATTAATTTAATTAATAAGAAATTAATTAAATGGGCCTAGGGATTGCTTATAGTGCTAGATTTTATTGTTGCTTTGATAGTTAAATTACCGACTATCAAAATTTTGGCTTCTTTATCGATGTTGATCCGGAGAGACCATGGTCGGATTTCTCCGAGAACCACTTCGGACCAACGTATATGTGTTCGAATGTACAGGTTTGGAAGACATTGATATTTGGGATTTTCGTAATGAAGGATCACTTGTTGATCGTTTGGGGATAAACTCCCAATACACATATAGTAGTAGTGGTCTCTTCATTATGAAATATCCAATGCAAGGACTAATTGCTACTAATCCTAGGGGTAATTCCCAATAGGATGTGATAAGAGAGTGCCTTCGGTTTGTCCTATTCCTAGACAACTTGTATGTATGGATGTTTGACATTGCATTTTGAGATTTCATCCTCGATTTTTATAAACGTACATCTGTTTGGTGGTGAAGAAGACAACTTCTCATAGCTTAACACTCTTCTCTTAGACGTACGAGCTCAGAGGTTGTATGTTTGTGAAAGTCAATAGTGATTGAAGGAATGGCAATGTGGCATTCAAAGATGATGTGCTATGTGAAAGGTAATCGTGACCTTATGCCTCATACCCAGAAATGACCGAAACAGGGTATATGCAGCAGAGTTATATGGTTCGCAACCATTAGGATATGATCATCCTCTTTTAGATATATTTATTCCCACCATGATGTTTGGGTTTTAAATTATTGTAGATGTATGCTATGTGGGCCCTTAGATAGGTCATTAACGACCAAGATGATGACATATCTGGACTATCTAGTGGGAAAGGTAGGCCGGTCTTGTGTTGGTAGAGGTGCAGATGTTCTGTTGACCTCGGTACATTCCTCTAGAGATGTACTGCCGGAAGGTAGTCCCTTCACCTAGGCATTTGTATGGAAATCCATTCTCCACTACGTGCCTGCCATTTTATTTGTAGAGCGTAGTATGCTGGAATTTAATAATGGTAACAATTCGGCTATTTGAATTATTATTTATATACGAGACACTAGTATAATATAATAGAATTTGCCATGAAATGTTTTGGTTATCATAAGGTAAAAAACCGTCCGTGTTTATGTGTGGGCGTGGTCTTACGAGATACCTTTGTTTGATAAAAGATTATAACTTTAAAATAAATTCAGTTGAGATGTGTTTTCTCACGCTGGTTTACCAGACTGATCTGGGCGTTCTTGCCTTTCAATGCTTAGGTCGGACCGAGTATATTTACAAATGTAGATTTGGATGCTTTGCAGCTTCAGCAGACGAGCTGGAGGTCTTCTGGTCGTATTCTACATATATGTTTATTTTTCTGCTGCATTGTTGTTTAAATTATCAGCAATTGTAAGAACAGGTTATTATAGCTGTCCAGGCTGATAATTAGTGATTGATTGTTGTACTCTGATGGATGTGTGTATATATATATATATTATAGTTTCTGTTTGTAAAGATCATTGATATTATATTATATGTTGTTTCGCTGTGATTATGAGATTCTGTAATTGTTTTAGTTTCTTTCTCTCTTCTTCTTATTCTCTCTTTCTTTCTTTTTCATGATTATTTGTCTTTCCATTTGGTTTAGGCTGGACATGTGTGGTTTATTGTCAACTCTAGACGGGTTGGATTTACGGGTCTTCACATTTGGTATCAGAGTTTAGGATTTAGCGAAACACCTAGGCTTTGATGGGTACTCATTATAGATAAGGTTAATATTGCCCTAGATTGAGTTTGAGTGTATTATATATATGAGCACGTATCTGTTAGTGATCAAAAAAATGTTTTATATTGGGTTGTTTGATTTGTTAAGTTTGAATTTTGGGTTCTGGTCGATGCATCTGGCTAACGTTATCAATTGGGATTTCAAAACACTTAAACAAGGAAAACCGACACAGTATTGTTTTGAAGTGGGTAAATGAAATAATTTTACCTAAAGTATATTTTATATATAAAGGAATAATTTTTCAGAAATTATTATAGTATATATGGGTTGTTTGGTTGTTAGTGAATGGTAATATTTGATTATTATCATTTATCATTTGTTGTTTCTGTTTAATAAGAGTTGTTATTATTACAAATACAAACAAAGATAAACAAATAAGAAATGGTTTTATATAGCCAAAGCGAATTATACATAAGTATAATTTATAAAAAAAGGAATTTAAAAGAAATAAAAAAGCATTAAACTCACTTTAGCCACTGGGAAATAATTCTGGTGATGACTGCAGCATCATCATTATTATTTTCGAGTCCCTAAATCATAAATTTCTACCTTAATTATTTTCTATTGAAGTTTTGTTTTGATAAAACAAGTTTTGATTATAAAATTCCAAATATGATTTCATAAATAAAAAAAATATGTTTTTGAACTTATAAATTGAAAATAGTATAAATAAGAAATAAGTTTACAACTTATGAATTTGAACAAGAAAGTAAAACTAAATTTTAAAATGGTTGAACATTTTGGTTAAGCAAACAAAAGGAAATTTGAGTTTGAGATATGAAATAAAAGAATTAACTTGAGTAAAGTTATATAAATTGAGTTAGTGCAATGAATTTTGAAATGAAAATTTAACTCAAGATTAAAGTAAAGATTAATAAGTGAATATTAATAAATGAATGTAAGTGAAATCAATATGAATAATTGAATTTGATTAAAATTGAATTTGATTAAATGAATGTAAAAGGAATTGAATGTAAATAAAAGAATCAGGAATAAGAATTAGATATAATAAGAAACTAATTGGAATAAATACATAAGTTGTATGTATCTTATTTTATTCGCATAACTGTTTGATCCATATTCGAGTATACGAATTCGAGGTGATTTACACCGACCCAAGTTAGAATTTTTCACTCGATTTCTTGACGGTGAAACTTGGATATGGATTTTTGATTGATTCTAATATTCTCTATCGTAGTATATAACTATGCAAGGTGAATGATAGTTTTCTAATCAAGAAACCAGATCTGAATCTGCACTGAATGATACTAGTTCGAAAGTGAAATTGTGTGATCGAGTGAGCGATCAGGTATGATTTTGCATGCGGATGATATATATACATCGTACAGATTTAATAAATTGAATATTGACATTATAAAATGCAAATTGATATGATTATAAATTAATTAGATGAATATTAATTGTTTGATGGTTTCTCTTGTTGCATTTGCTACATTTGCATATAGTCATTGTATTAACATATGTTATATATTGATATTACTTTCTATATACATGTTCTCATTAGTTGTTGAGTGTTTAGTAAGTGCGGATGGCATATGCTTTGCATTTGGAGCTCGCTTTCGCATTATATTCATTGAATATGCTTGTTAGTATAATAAAAGGTACATATCTCGAATTATATATCGTACTTTTATATTTTTCCCCTACGGGATACCTCATCCTCGAAGATGAGATGTATATTTATGATATATACATATATATTGTGTGATTTACTACAATCGAACCGCTCAAAGGAGACGCTGGTGAAATTTTCCATAAATTTAAGGCGTTAGAAATTTTTTGAGAATTTTGGAAAACATTTTGATAATTAAAAATCTGATTTTGAGTTATAAGTTGGGTTTTAGAAAGTTTGATAATGATTTGAAGACTTAGAAAAAGTTTTAGTAAGAAGTTCAACTAATTATTTTTGAAAAGTTAATGGTTTTGTGGCATTTTTCTTACTTGGTAATTTCAGGGACGAAATTCTTTTAAGGAGGAGAGAATGTAACGACCTAGAAATTCAACCATTCAAATTTGGAATATTTAATTGATTTTAAATATTTAAAAGTTAATTTTATAAGTTAAAAAACTTATATTTCAAATATAATGATTTATTTGATAATTAAATTATTAGATTTAATATTTTAAATTGTCCAAATAATTGAATCTTGGATTTAAAATGAATGAAAATGATTTCGAAAGTCGATTTAAATTCTATCTGAATAAGAATGGAGTTAGTAAACTTTTAAATTTGAATTAAAAGTGAATAAATTGAAACTGAAAATTGCTTGTTTTAATTAACCTGTAAAAATAGTCTTTTTTAGCACTGTCTTGGATTTCGATGAAACCAGTTTCATTGAATCCGTAATAGTGAATTATAGTATGCTGTCGAATTTTGTGGCGATTGGACATATGGTCTGGTCGTGCAAGTTTGAAACGCTTTGAAATTTATTAAAGGAATTTTATTAAAATAACTCGATTTTGGAGTGCTATCTTCTGTATATGATGGAATTGGCTCCCGATGCATATTCCATTATGTTCGGAATAGGGGTACAATATATAGAATGCTAGGCGGCACGTTTCGTTTAGAATTCAGAATTTTCACGGATGAATAAAGCCACGAAAATTTTCTATAAATAGCCCCTAACCTTCTTCCATTCGCAAAACCTTACCCTAAAATGTTCTCAGCCACCATTAAAATAAATCCATCCAACGTCCATCATTTCATGGCAAGCTAGGAGTAAAATTAGCCGAAACGTCCAACATGAAAGTTGGAGAGCTCGACTCCACGAACAAATCTATACGGTCGGATCGTCATCATTCGTCACGTGGAGCCAAAGAGGGCCCGCGTTCATCTGCAGCCATATGGGTTTCACGGCCTCGAGATGCGCATGCATGTGGAGAGGGTCAAGAGACGAGGGCGGCGGCAGGTCGATGGCGGGGTGGCATGATGTGGGTGGTGGTGGTGCTGTTCGTGAGGCGCGAGCGAGCGATCAAAGAAAATTAAAAAGGAAAAAGCACATGCGCGCGAGCCTGGGGAAGAAAGGGAAATGAGAACAAGAGGGTAAAAGTTTAAATTATTAAGTTTATTAAGTTAATTAAATTTTTAGTTATATCGAATGTTAAATAATTCATAACTTATTCGTACGAGGTCCGTTTCGAGCACGATAAGTTGTGTTGTGTTTGTATCAGCGAGCATTATGCTATGGAATTGCATTGGACGAATTCGGAGCTAATAGGAATTTTGGGTTAAATTGAACGAACGTTCAATTTTAATTCAAACTGGAGCGCTTTGGCGATTTCTGGCACTTTTGTGAGTAAACTCACCTCTCTAGCCTGCTTATATTTTTTATATAAGTAGGAATAATTTATGTTGTTTGTTGCTTGTTTGGATGATATACTATATATATTAGTTGGTTTGGATATATTCCCACCTATTGGAGCGGATGAGTCCCTATTACGTTCCCGTGTAAGTGCGGATGACCCTTTGTACACGAATCCCGCCTCGAAGTGGTTGATTATATTTTTATGATTATATGCTATATGTGATGTAGGGAGACAGGTTGGATGGATCCAATAGGATTCCTCACCAATGTTGATTTTACTTTTCATATATATGTTGATATATGATGTGTCGGATGCCATGTTATTGATTATGACATGATTTGACTTATTTAGTGCTATGGTAGCACTGGGCCTTATTTTTGATATTTTGAAATATTAAAATGATGATTTTGATTTGAATAGGATTTCAAAGTGATTTTGAAAGTATAAATATGTTTTAATTATTTTTAAATTATTAAAAGGATTGAATTTAACTTTAATAAATAAAAAGTTATGATTTTTGATGTTATAAAAATATAGCTTTGAGAAATACTTTGATTTGAGAATTTTGAATAAGTTTATAAAAAATATTTATAGAAGTAATATTTTATAAACAACGAAATAGATTTATAATTGGAATTTATAAATATTTAGTAAATGGATTTGAAATTATTTAGTAAATGGAATTATAAATAAATTTGATTTTTAAAGAAATGTATTTAAAAATGGATTTTTATAATAGATTTTTTTTTGGAAAAGATGATTTATAAATAGAATTTAGTAAATAAAGGAATTTAAATAAATAGAAGTTTTATAAAATCGAGAGGAGATTTATAACAATAATTTTGTGAATTTGGAAGTGAATTATGTTGAGGTAAATATGGAATTTTATTTAAAGGAGTTTTGAAAGAAATATTTTGATGAAGTTAAATGTTTTAAAAGAAATTTAAATTTTAGGAAGTAATGGTTTTAAATGGAATTTAATGTTTTTGAAAAATGTTTTAAAACGTGGTAAGTAACGGAAACATGGATTTCAACATTTATTGTTGTAATAGACGTTTTTGGGAAATAAGGAAGGTATGGACTATAACTATTGTTATAGTAAATAATTTCTGAAAGGAAATATTTTATATGGTATATGGAATTATGTATGTATGTATGTATATATATTAATCGAATCCCTATACTAATGTTTGGATTGTCGTAACGATGTTTTATGCAACATTCATTTTGACCCAATAAATTATGTTTTGACCTTCCATAGTGAAATGCACGAATCAGTTATAGAAATCTATTTGGCATGTCTCCAAATGGTAGTGTTATTGAATATACTTATAACGTTGATATAAGTATATGGAAATATTTTCTAAGTGTTGAAAATGAAGTGATTTGGCGGAGAAGGCAACTTCTCTTAGCTTAACACCCTTCTTTGAGACATATGAGCTCAGAGGTTGTATGTTTGTGAAAGTCAATTGTGATTGAAGGAATGGCAATGTGGCATTCAAAGACAATGTGCTATGTAAAAGGTAATCTTGACCTTAGGCCTCACACCCTGAAATAACCGAAACATGGTAGATGCAGCAGGGCTATGTGGTTCGTAACCATTAGGATATGATCATCCCCTTCTAGATATATTTATTCCCACTATGATGTTCGAGTTTTAAATTACTGTGGTTGTATGCTATGAGGGCCCTCGAATATGTCGATAATTAATGAGGTGATGACATATTCGGTACTATCTAGTGAGGAAGGTAGGCCGGTCTTGTGTTGGTAGTGGTGCAGATGTTCTGTTACCTCGGTACATTCCTCTAGAGATGTACTACCGGAAGGTAATCCCTGCACGTGGTCATTTGTGTGGAAATCCATTCTCCACTACGTGCCTGTCGTTTTATTTGTAGAGCCTAGTATGCTGGAATTTAATATTTGTAACAATTTCGGCTATTAGAACTATTATTTGTGTACTAGACACTAGTATAATATAACAGAATTTGATTTGAAATGTTTTGGTTATCGTAAGGTAAAAACCCGTTCGTTTTTATATGTGGGCGTGGTCTTACGAGATACTTTTGTTTTGATAAAAGAAAGTTTTTATAACTTTAAATTAAATTCAGTTGAGATGTGTTTTCTCATGTTGGTTTATCAGACTAATCCGGGCGTTCTTGCACTATAATGCTCGGGTCGGACCGAGTATATTTACAGATGTAGATTTGGATGCTTTGGGGCTTCAGCAGACAAGCTGGAGGTCTTCTGGTCGTATTCTACGTATATGTTTATTTTTCCACTGCATTGTTGTTTAAATTATCAGCAACTACTAGGACAGGTTATTATTACTGTTCAGGCTGATGATTAGTGATTGGTTGTTGTACTCTGATGGATGCATATGTATTACATTTTCTGTTTTGTAAAGATTGTTGATATTATATTATATGTTGTTCCGCTGTGATTGTGAGATTCTATAATTGTTTTAGTTTCTTTCTCTCTTCTTCTTTTCTTCTCTTCTTCTTCTCTCTTTCTTTCTTTCTTTCTCATGATTATCTATCTTTCTATTCGGTTTGGGCTGGACATGTGTGGTTTATTGTCAGCTCTAAATGGGTCGGATTTGTGGGTCTTCACATTAACATAAAATATAAAAAACCAAATAATAAAATTGATAAATACAATTGTATTATTTTTATTGTATCATGTATTATATATAATGGTACATAGGTAAAATGAAGCCTATATGTAATGACCAAGAATTTCGAATACTTTATATTTAAGTATCTAAATTATTTAAATATTTAAATCTTGATTTAAGGTGATTAAATTGATTCAATAACTTTGTTAACCCCTTTTCTATTAATGACTAATGATGGTAAACTTGTTTTGAAAAATATTTACAAAAATAAATACTTCGAAGAAATATCGCTAATATGACTGAAAATCGTTTTATCGATAAACAACAGTTTTTCTCGAGAAATGTTGCTTGAACATTTTGTGCTTGTTTAATACATTAGTGTTTGATAATTGGAAACTAAAAAATTATAGTATTTAAGGCCAACTAAGAGTGAGTAGTGGTAGATTAGCAAAGTGATTAAGGAGAAGATATTTTGATAAATAGTGTAAAAAATATTTTCCTTAAGAAATGAGGTGTAAAGTAGCATGTAAGGGGAAAGATCCTTTGTGACCTTCCAAGAGGTTTGGAGGTGATAGTGACCTCTTTAATAATCTCTACAAATACACCCTTAGGAAAATATCAATCACTTTTTACAAGATTAAAAAAGCAGAATCAACTTAGTGTTAATCCTTTTCTATCTCTACTAATATTTCTCTAATCAAAGTAAATCAACTCCAAATCCTCTTAAACTTTAGCCATGGTCTTAGAACATCATAGGAAGTAAGAATATCAAGTTGAAGATGAAAGAATAGAAGCACAAGGGGGTGGTCTATGTTGGGCCGTGAGCTTTTAGTAAAGGAGGGAGGAGGAAAAGAGCATTTTGAAGCAAAAGGTGGAAGCTTGGTGATGGTAAAAAGTGGTTCTAATGTTCTAAGTAGCTTTTTCTTATGTTTTCTTGGTCACCATTTGATTGAATGTGTTGTGATATATTTGTTGTGTTTAAGTATAAAGTTTAATGAACCGATTATAGTTATAACTTTGGATCCCCTTGCTTTTGAAAGCAAATGATAGCTCTATACTGTATAATATCACTTTAGTTACCTTAAATAACATGTGCCATGTCCTTAAAACTGTGTATAAATGGTTTTTTTGGGTTGTATGTTGGAATTGGAACGGATATGGAATGGTCCATATAGTGATAGTCGCTATGAAAACACTATGAAGCCCCTTGTGTTTAAACCTATTCAAATTGTTTGTATGATAAAATATTGCGATATAATATATTTTTGTTGTTCTATACACGTATATAAGTGTATGCGACAACAAGGAATTTGTTTGAAAAGTTGTAGAACTTGCGAAACAAAGTTGTAGAACTTGTGAAACAAAGTTGTGAAATTTATAAGCAAAAAGGTCGCTAAGGATGTACTTTGAAAATGCCTTGTGTTCGGCGATTTTTGAAGTTAATTTGAGAGACATCCTTAGGTGTTTCTTTACTATTTTAATAAGTAAAATATGTGTATTTATTACTGAAAAATATCAATGTTGGAAAGCTATAGAACTAGTTGAACGAAGTGGCAAAATTTATAGTGGAAATGGCCGCTATATGAGCACTTTGAAAAAACCTTATTTTTGGGAATCTGAGTATAATTTTGGAAGATATTCTTAAAGGTTTATTTGCATGGTTTTTATGTAGTCTATGTATAATACTTAATGTGAAAAAATTGGAGCTTAATCCATTTATTTAAGTGGTGAAAACTGGCCACCAAGTTCATGCATTTTTCTACTATTCTCTGTCCAGTAGCATTTGCACACTTATAAACGTTGTCTTTGACCTATGATAGCAAATCTAGGCTCTTTTACAACATTGCTTGTATAGTGTTATTTATTAGCATTTTTCAAATTTATTATGGGTTTAAACGATAATTAGATTAATTATTTTTGTGGGATCTTTCTAGAAGTGTTTAATAACATTAATTAGAGTATTTTAATAAAGTGAAGGTCCTTAAAATGTGAAACATGCTTTTTTATGTTTCTGTCAAATTTCTAAATTAGTTATTTTTAAGTAATACTTTATATATCTATTTAAAACTTATTTATAAGTGTTTTTAACATGTTTATATAAATTTGGAAAAATTAAGTATTTTACACAAGAATAAATGTAGTTTTTACTATAACACTTAGTTATAATAAAAGGTTTTTAGAAGTTAATTAAAAGTATATTATCTTGTTAATAAGTATACTTAGGTCTTTAAAAAAAGGAATGTTTTAATGATAATGTTAAGTATATAAGTGTTTTGGGTTTATAGTAAATAATGTTTTAGCAACATTTGTTTTTAATTCTTAAATACAATTATTCTTTAAAAAGATTATTTAAAGTATGGAAGCTTTTTGGAAAAATGTTGGAAAAGTAAAAGGTTTAACTTATAAAAGAGATAAGGTAGTTATAGTAAAAATGTTTTAGCAACATTTTTTAACCTCTTTGATTATATTTTAAAGTGGAAAATCTTGTTAACTGATTTGTGAATATTCTTATACCTTGAGAAAAGAATACGAATACATCTTGAAGTATTGAAAAGAGTAGAAATAAATAGTGAAATGGTAGTATACATGTACATATCTTTTGTAAAGGTATTTTAAATATATATCCAAGTATTTACAAAGGAGTTTTAATTAATAAAAGAATTAATTAAATAAAAAGGGAATTAGAACTCATTTGTGTTACTCAATTATGCTTTGTGTGTTTACTTGTTTATGGAAAGTATTTAATCCTATACTAGCAAGTAGACTTATTCTATCTATGAGAGTTAAGAATGATTTTTGAGTAAGGTATAGAAGTAAAAAGTGCTCTAACCTACCGGCTTCGCTCTTCATCGAGGGATAGTATAAGTTGAGAAAGTCGGAAACGTGATAAATATATGAGACTTGGTTACTATATGCGATCATTTTCTATTTCATACTTGATAGTTGATTAGTCGACTATCAAATTTGACAAGATTAACATTGGAAATATATATATAAGCATCACGTATTGATATGATTTGAGATCTCCCATGGAGGATTCATTCATATGAATCATCTTTTCCTTTAAGAATGTATACATGCGAGATCCCCCAGGGAGGACTCATTTATATCGTTCTTTTACTCCTTAAAGAACTAGAATTGAGTCAACTGAAAATCCATCGACTACTTTTGCGTAGTCCAAGATCTGATTAATGCATTACTTATGGAAAAGCATTTCAAAACTAATTTATGGGTTCTATATTTTTGAAGATGTTATGAAGTGGAATGATTTAGAGTTGAACTGTTTATCATAAGGTTAAGTCCATGGGAGAGGTCATTGTTAGAATTCGTTGGACGACTTATGTTGCGATCCATGGAGAGATTCGTGAACTATTCGAGATGCTGAAATCCAAAGAGAGATTCGAGATTTGTTCGAGTGGCGAAGACTCGCATGAAAGATGCTTAATGTGACTTCACCATCGAAAATGATAGAAAATAAAATAGGCCTCATAGTTATGAGGTTTAGCTTACCCAAGAGGGAACATCAACTCCAAATATCTAGAGATGCTTCAGATTGAGGTGCATGGGAGTTGATGGTATTTGGTATTACATGTTCTGGCATGGACCGGCTCTGTTTTCCTAGTGGTATATTTTACCTGGAGATATACATGACTTCGAAAGGCAGATTCCAACCCGTTTCAAGAAATCTATCTTGGTTTACTCAGGGGGTCTCCATCGGAAATTCTTATGCGAACGTACCTTAGCGGTTTTAGTTGCACTTCTAATATTGTTGTGTTTTGAGATGCAAGAAGCATGACAATTTTATGATTTATATTCTACACCCTAGACATTGTTTATTATATCACCATATGTACTTATTAGATGATTTTGGTTCTTTCGAGGAGATAACTATTTCGGTGGTTCGGGTGGTCTCGGAAGTACTTTTATATCCTGATCACATATTTCTTGAGCTTCTCATACTAGACTTATGTCTGACTCATTGTTTCATCCTTTCCTTTATTCCTTGAGTGCTCTTTCAAGCGGTTGGGAAAGACATATTTTAGTTGGATATTCTTTGGAGCTCAAGGAGACGAGCTGGACGTTTTACCAATCGTAGTATTCTTATTTCCGTTGCACTACTATTATGTATATATCATGAATTGTAAGGATATGCTGTTAGAACTATTCAGGCAGATGATAACACTTAGGATTGTAACTCTGAAATGCTATGTATGTAAGAGTGCTAGCTTGTACTGACTTTTGTATTATATGTTATCATTCCGCTGTGAGATTTTGATGTTGTATCCATTCTTCCTTGTTCGTTTTCTTTTTTCTTTTCTTTTTTCTTTACTTTTACCCTAACAATTTGTCTTTTCAGTACTTGAGTGCTCGGCATAGGAATACCATAGATGTATTGGTGTCAACATTTAAGGGTTGAAAAGGCAAGTCGTTACACTATATGTATTTCAACATACTTTATTAAAAAGATAAAGAAAATTCTATATTACATCAAAATATCTTCCTATCACAATGTTCCAAGAAATTTCAATAAAACAAAAACATATATTTCACTTAGATAATTAATAAGGACTAATGAGTAAATTTGCACTTACATTTCAAAGTGGAAGTGAAATGAAAGAAGGTATATTCACTATCATTGGCATAAATTATAACCATCACTTATAACTAGGAGAAACAATTTAAAAAAAATTCTAGCCAATAACATGTAAAATATATAATATTTTGGACAATTTTTTGACTGTACAAGCAGCATAATAGAAAAAATGAACTTAAAATAACAGTCAATTTAATCGTCATAATCACGACACAAGAAGAAATAAGAATTTTGAAGAGCTTTATTTTGGTTAATTGCAATAAAATTAAACATCAAAATTAATCATTTCAAAATATTTCAAAATTAACATACATAAATCTAAACACTAAAACCATACCTTAAGTTCAATCAAAACACAAAATACTTTACTTAACAAAATAAAAGTTGTTAAAAAGTAAAACATTATAAGTACTAAACAACACTTCTTGTAATAAATCTTTAATACATAAAAAAATCAAAGCAATAATATGTTTAAACATAAAAACATAAATCAAATTTGATAAATTTGTTTAGGTAGTAACTGTACTATCAATTTCATTTCATCAATCAAATATAACTACTTTACACCATGTTGGAAAGAAATTACTCACATGACTGGTGCATCATAACATTTGTGAGCATTAGCATACTACGAAAATGAATGGTGAATAAGAACTAATGTGTTCATATTCAGTACTACTTTAGTAATAAATAAAAATTAAAAAAGTAAAATGTAGAAGATTAAAGGCATTTTGCAAAATAATTTTTCCTCGTTTGGCTACAAAATCATACATAAAAATACTTGGCTATAATATGGGACATAATTAATCCATGATACACAGTAGCGGATTTAATTTGCAAAACAACTAAGCTATAATTTAATCTACAAAATTTATCTACTTCTCTGTTTATAAATAATAATAAAAAACATTAGGTAATGCTAGGTTAAGATGTACTATTATGGCACCAATTCATAAATATTGTATCATTTATGGTTGTCAATAATTAAACGTTATACACAAACTAATTACCACATTATTTCAATATCTAAAATAAGAAGCTATTAAAACAGTCAAACATAAAACTTGAAAGATAAAAGTAAAAAATTAAACAAAAAATATAAAAAGAAAAAATAAATACTAAATATTAAAGTATATTGAAGTTACACTAACTCATACATAGTTCATGTACATATAAATAAATAGAGTCGCATTAATCAACTAAAACAACATAAACAAATGAATAATTCACCTAAAAAACTATACGTAAGATTTCAACCAAAACTAAACCTAGGACTATACTAAACCAAACACAGTTCACCTTAATATGGAAGAATATAATAATAGTTGTCATCAACTAAAACAAAATGAAAGTACAATAATTTTACATAAATAACTCCACTTAAGATTTCAAACCAACCAAAATATATATTTATACTAAATCTTAAAAACTTTTCATGCTTAAATGAAATAATAGCACCGAATACATCAATTAAAATAACATGCAAACACATAGATTACAACAACTAATCTTTACTAAGAATTTTAACTTAAAGTTCAAACAAGCCTTACAATATTCATGTTAAAGTGAAAGAATACAATGTAGTTTCTCAATTAAAACAATGATGAAACACTACAAAATCAACACTTAAACTACATAAATAAATCGTACAAAAATTTTGGCTATGGAAAATAATATACCATGGAACAATTTTATTTCATAAGTAATCAAACATTCCTGGCGAACTAATCAAAAAAATAACTACAAAATAAATCAAAAAAAATCTTGGGTTTTTACCTCAACCAAGCTTAAAGCAATGAATCGAACTTGAGATTTAGACAGAGGGAAAAAACAAAATTGAATCATCAGAAAACTATAAAATCTAAAAGAAATAATATTCGAGAGAAACTGGAAAAAAAGAATAAACATTAGAAGAAAAGAAAAGAATAAATGTTTTATAAATTATAATCAAATGTATAGTATAAACAGCTTCATGAACTGTTTATTTGATTATTATATTTTGTCATTCCGCCGCAAGATTCTGTATTTATTCTCTTTTTTTCTTATTTTTCTTAATTAACCCCATTGATTATCTATGTTCCGGATTTTTTGAGTTGGACATGTATGGACCATTGTAGATTTAAACCTTTCGAAATGCGGGTCATCACAAAAAAAATTTCCATCAACTTGTAGATAGTTTTAGCGATTTTATTGATAACTGCTTTCTTTACTTTCTTCACATCGATCCTTGGAATTGCTCGTCCAAAATCTAGAGAAACCATTTGACCACGAGTTGTTAGAGTAGTATAATAGGTATATGGTGTTTAGGAGGCAAAAAGTGGAGAGGAATGCCGACCTAAACAACTTGGCACCGAGTTGTATCCTTAGCCAAATTTCTACCCAAAATTTTCGACTTCAACTTTCCAGTCCTTCCTAGTGTGTTTCGAAGTCCGTGAATCCTTTCGTCCTTGTTTTGATCTTTTAAGTCCAGTCTTCAGTAATACATCTTTAGTGAACTCAATTTGGCAATCAATTTGGCAATTTATTTACCGTTTAGGAAAGAAACTGATACTTCTTTAGTGAAAAATGAATTATGAGATGGTCTAACATAAATGTGTGAAAATTTAACCAAAAGACAGAAGAAATGTAAATCAAGATTAAACAAATTGGAAAATAATATAATTTTTATTTAAAATAAACGATGGAATTCTAAGAAGCCATGTGGAATAAGAAGATAATAGAATTCGTGGAGCAAGGAGAGAAGAGAATACATGACTCATTTTGTAAAATTAAGACAGTTGTATATAAAGTGTGTATATTTCTAAAAGTATTTAGGTACTGTAAGGAATAAAATTAGGAAAACATGACATAAATTTTTTTCAATAATTCAAGGCTAATTTAAATTAATAATAAGAGATTAAAAGACAAGAAACTTCATCATCTTTAAACGTAGTCTAATATAATCCAGGTAAAATACAACAAAGACCGGTCAAAATCAACATGTCAAGAATGTAGTCTAGGGTATCATTTTTTAGATTTATTAAAAAGCCTTAAACAAAAATTTATTTTGGATGAGATATTGGTTTAGCGTAGTATATTAAGTTTACATTGATGATTTATTATAAAGTAATTTACTAGTAATACTTACCTTAATCTTTAAAGATAAAAAGAAGAGACATAGTGTAATCAATTTGGCAATTTGTTTGTCATTTAGGAGAGAAACTGATATGTCTTTTGTGAAAAATGAATTATGATATGGTCTAACATAATTGTGTGAAAATTTAACCTAAAGAAGAAGAAAAGTAAATCAAGATGAAATAAATTGGGAAATAATATTATTTATTTATTTAAAATAAACGATGGAATTCTAGGTAGCCATGTGGCATAACGAGATAATAGAATTCGTGGAGCAAGGAGAGAAGAGAATACACGACTCATCTTTAATAGTATAGTATAGATAACTATTTTGGACAAATAATAAGTCCCTTAGAAATCAAACTAAGAAAAGCTTTATCATTTGACTACATTAATGACATAACTAACGAGTTTAATAACATTGTGTTATTTTATGACATCATTTTGACTTATAACGTAGATGAACACGGATGAATGTTCGCTCATTTTGGTTGGTTACGATCAAAGAATGCTGAATCCAACCTAAAAATTTATATATAAAATTGTAAATCAAACCAAATAGATCAAAGCAAATTTTGGTCAGTTTGATTTTTTTTCTTTGATCGAACCAAAAATATATTTAATATTTCATGATTTTGGATATTTGAAGAAGCTAAGAGAATGTAAGGTTATGATTAAGGAGTGCATTTTCTCTATTTTTATACTTCTTTAACGTTGATTTATATATGATGTTTAAAAATTATTTGTATTCCTAAACTATTAAAAGAAACTATAAAACATTACCTAGTTTGATATTGCATTAGCAGTTTGATTGATTGGTTTAATCTATAACCAAACAACACAATCAAAGCTTTACAGTTATAGTAAGCCGATTAAAGTCAAGGACCACTAGCTCATGCCACAAGTGGTAAGACGTTCTAAACTGAAGTTCTGGAGGTCTTAGATTTGAACCCTCGAGATATCAAAATGAATGTTTTGCTTGAATAAAGTACAACTCTTATTCAACAAAAAGAAGTTAGTCGGTTAAAATTAATTGGTTTAGTTGATTATAACAGAATATTGCTCATTCTTATCTTTTAGTTGTTTAGCAGGTTTACATGTTACATTTCTTTAAAGTTCTTTAAAGCTAAATTTAGCAACGTAGAATAATAACTTCTTGATATTTTTTTTGAAGATAATGATATATATATATATATATATATATATATATATATTATTCCTCAGATATCTTATCATCGAAACATAGAAGTTGCAAAGAAGACTACATCTTCTTAGCTTTCAAAAGCTTTAGCTCTCTTGGTTGCAATTTTTTTTATAATGCCTCCAATTGTTGTAGAAACTATATCCACGATATCATCGTTATCCTCCCATAACTAAATAAACACATGCAATCATGAGAATCGATATGTGGCATTGCTGAGGGTAGTGGTCCATCAAAGAGCAATAAGCAATCTTCGAAGGTGGCGGTTGCGTCATCTTCATTAATCTTGCTTTCTTGCAAGCTTGTTTTATTGGATTGGATGCATCATGTAATGAGGCGAAGCAGTGAATTTAAAAAATCATATTACACAAGATCATTTATGCCATTGTGAATAAATTTTGAGCATTGATATCCTTTGTTGGAAATGGCTAATTCCAAAGCGTAAGAGGAGGCCAAGCTATGTGGGTTGCTCCCATTTTGATAATTTCACATCTCATCTAGATTAGATTCGGTAGCGCTATTAGATGTGAAATATTCGGATTCTCGGTAAGGTTTTGCGGGGTTCGACTTGGAGGTTTCCAAGAAGTGTTATGGAGTATATGAACTTCTCAGAAGTATATTGCTAGTGGTATACTTCAAGGGTGGTGCATCCTCCTAGTCATTTGTTGAAAATTTTCCTTTCCTTATTTAATTCGAACCATCAAACTTTTTTCTGTAATTGCAATAGGAAGAGTCAACCACTCTTCACGATGTTTAATTATAGAAATCGTCCATTCTATCAAGTTTGGATTGTTATCATGTTTTATCCATTCTGTCCAGTTTGGATTTTATTTAGACTATTTCCATTCTTTCAAGTCTGGATCTTTATACTATTTTTGCCCATCACCTATGTTTGGATTTTTTCCTATTGTTCTTTTCCATTCTTATGTTTGGTTGCTTTTTATGTAAGAGAAAACCCGTTCTGCATTAGCGGCGCGGTCTCATATATTATTGTTAAATGCACTTCCTTTTGTTTCAGAGTTTTACTCATACCAGACATATTGTGTGGCCGATTTGGTTATTTTCCTAAACTCTCGGGTACTCGATTATATTTAAGTAGTCCGAGAGTAGCAGATTTCTCTTTGGAGCTCTTTAAAGATGACGATCAAGCAGGTGGCTCCTTAGTTATCTAGTTATTCATTTCCATTGTATAATTATAAAGATGTATTTTGTACCAAAAAATGACAAGTCAGAATGTATAGCTACAAATCTGTTAGATGTAGTACTTTTGTTTAACTTTCATAGCTACATGTAAGAAGTAACCTTTTGTGTTATATCATTTTGTATTATATGTAACCATTCCGTTATAAGGATTTTTCTAATCTTTCTTGTTATATTCTTTATTTTTCCCTAAGACAACTTGTCTTTAAAATGCTTGGGCAACGACACACGAATGCCATAGATGTATTAAGTGTCGTTCTCATGGGTCGGAAAGGTGGATTGTCACAGATGGTATCAGAACTTAGGTTTAATGAACCCCTAAGCCTTGGTGGGGTAAAATCTCTAATAGGATTAATAATGTCCTAGGATAAGTTTGAGAGAGTGTGTGTGTGTATTGAGTGCCTATTTGTTAGTGTTATAAAAATGTTTTATATTGTGTTGTTTGATCCGTTGAGTGCTATATGAATTCTAGTCGATGCATCTGATCAGCGTTTTTGATAAGGATTCCTAAACACTTGAACAGTCCTACCGATACTGTATTGTTTTAAAAGGGTAAATGAAATAATTTTACCTAGGAATATATTTTAAATATAAAAAAATGATTTTCAAAAATTAATATAAGTTGTACCGATAAGTTGATTATTAGGAGATGATAATATTTTATTGTTATCATTTAGTATTTGCTTAGTTATGCTCGTCCAGTTTGAGCATTAAATATTTTTGAATAGTTCATAAGAAATTTTCCTTGTAAGAAATATATTGGGCAAGTAGGAATTAGGGAACCTTGAAACGAACCCATTGTGAATTAAGTTTAACAATTTGATTATAAGGTGTTCAGTGAAAGGGTTAAGTTAAAAGTCATCTTTTAATAGTGTTAAGCTGAAAGTAAACTTTTCTAAAATGTTGTTCAATATAATATGAATGGTAGGATAATACAATTAGAGGATAAATATATGAGAAAATTTAGTTATAATAAAGGAGAATTATTTAAATATGAGTTTAACTCACACCTAAATTTACTATATCATATATGTGATGCTATAAACTATTACTGATTTCTTGGATAATGTTAGATTTATTTTATTGATTGTTTAATTGAAATTAATCTGGATATTCCATTCAAACTATTTAAGTGTCGTTATAGCGATTTTCACTATACTGTCATTTATTGAATGTCATCCCCTAAACCCTTGTGTGTGTATCTGAACTTGAGCTTGTATTTTCACAAAAGTAGATGTTTAGAATTCATTAATCATTTTGATTAATGATATTTTAAATTAATTAATCATTTTAACTAATGGTTTTAAAATTAATTGATCTTTTTGATTAATGAGATTTGAATTTAATTAGATCAATTTAATTACTGATTTGAACTTTATTTAATCATTTTTAATTAGTGATTGGTTAAATTTAATTAATTTTTTTAAATAATGGTGTTTTGAAATTTAGTTAATCATATTAATTAATGATGTTTGAATTTAACTAAATCATTTTAGTCAATGATATTTGAAATGTAATTAATCATTTTAACTAATGTCAGTTTGAATCTATTTAATTATTTTGATTAATAGTATGTAAAATTTGTAAATCATTTTAGTTAATGGTAGTCAAGATTAATTATCCTAGTGATTATTTGGATTTAATAAATCATTTGATATACGATATTTTAAGTTAGTTAATTGATTTAATAAATGTGTTTAAAGTAAATTAATCGATTTGATGAAAGTGTTTTGGAAGTAGTTAACTATTTTACTAAAGATATTTGACTTGTTTATTAAAAGAAATTGTAAGTTTGATTAATTATCTTTTGCGATAGTTAATATTGTTTAAGATTTATGAAAAGAGATTATAAATGTGATTTATTATCTTTTAGGATAATTAATGTTATTTTTAATTTAATAAAAGAATTTAAATTTGATTTATTTTGCTTTGGAAAATTTATATGGTTTAAGGTTTTATAAAAAATATTATAAATCATCCCATTAACATTATTTGGAATTTATAAAATGCATCTAAATTGTTTTATTATCTTTGGGATAATAAATATTGTTTTAAATTAATAAATGATGGTTTTTAAATGAGAACTTTTAAATAGAATTATTTATAAATAAAGCTAAGTGTAAGTTGTTTTGGGATTTTAGTAAACAATGTTTAAAAGGACATTTGTTTTTAACCCTTGTTTTAATACAAGTAGTATTATAAATATGTCTTTCAAAATAACATTTTAAAGATTTTTTTGGAAAATTTAAATCCCGGAATTATTTAAAATGATTTCAAAAGATTTTTAGAAAAGTAATAGCGATATAATTTGGAAATATTTCTAAAGTATAAATATTTGGAAAAGAAATTTTAAGTGGAATGTTTTTTCTTTGAATAATTCGAAGGAAAACATTTCAGTAAATTTTGTGGTAATCTGAATAATCTTCTAAGTGATGATCAGATGTTGCTTAGGCGAACATTTTGGAGTACTTAGTAAATTATTCTCTTTATCATTGTGCGATCAAAATGAATTCAAATCCGAACGAACCCAAAGTGAGTTTTAGTAAACAAATTGTTTGAAGTTATTGCATAAAAGAAATATATGTAGTATGCTTTTAAAGATGAGATTTGAAATTTATAACTGGGTATTTAATCTTTAAGTTCCCTTAGTAGGGAATTTATTTAAAAAAATAAAAAGTATTTTTGTAAAAAATGGTTTTGGATAAATAAATTTTTATCATTAGATAAGATAAGGGATAAGTTAACACTGATTTAAATAGGTTAGATTGGATAGGAAACTTTTGATAACATTGTTTTATCAAAACCATAGATATTATTTAAGCATCTAAGCAGTGTAAACTAATTGGTGTTATTGGGTCAGTCCATAAACATAATTCATTATAACACCTTAAGGTAAAAAGGTATAAAGATTTTAATAGACATTGTTTTAGTAAAACCATAGCTTTTGTTTGAAATAAATAAGTTGTAAAACTATCTATTCTTTAGGATCAACCCATAAACATCGTGCATTTTAACACCCTAAGTTAAAGAGGTCGAAAGGTTGACTCAGTTTTAAAAGACCCAAATTTTGATGAGATCTCCACCTAAATTATGAAAAGCAAAATAATATATTTTGTATATACTCTTAGGATTTAGAAGGGTATTATACAAGTAAATAAAGTGGAATAAGTTATTATTTGATGTTTTATAAAGAAATGACTTTATAAGATATTTTTAAACTTAGGTGAAAATTTATGAAATAATTCATAAACAATTTGGATATTGAATAAAGTACTAAATGCAAATTTAAGTTATTTAGAAATATTGGTATAATTAAGAAACCAATAATTTTAGAAAGTGACTTTCAATTTTGTTTGAAGGAGCATAGGTAATCCTCTAAGCAATAACCAAAGGCTGATGAGCAAAATGGTACGCTTAGGAAAGTATTTATATTCTTAGGCAATCAAGAAAGTTTTAAACCTAAGTTAAGATTTGTTTGTTAGCCATTTGACATTTTAAGTAGTGTTAAGTGTTAGATTTTTCCTTTTGGATTATGATTGGTTTGATTGAATTGATTAATTGGGTGATCCTATATACCATAATTTATAGAGTTAAAATTTATAAACCAAGGTTTTTGAATTGTTATTGTTATGACCTAAATCCCAGTGATTTTAAAAAGTGATTTTTGGGAAAATTTGAGAAATAAATAGATTGTTTGCTTTAGTTGTTGTTTTAGGAGGAACTGGAATACCATTGAAAGCTCCATATTGTTTTCATTCTAGAGTTTAACATTTTTTACTAGGAGGACCCTACTAGGAGGACCCTCCTCCTTGACATTTTAATCTTGGTTTTTGATTTACTTCTCTTTTGAATAATTCGAAAATAAATTTTTGAATATAAAACTCGGGCATTTAGTCCTAAAATTTGGGAAATAGTTTCAAAAATGTTGGATGTATAGCATTTATTATAGAATATTCTCATTATTTTGTTGCATATATTTATTACATTTTTTGGGTTGCATTATGCTACAGATTGCATATGGTTATTATAGTGTTTATATTATATGTGTTTATAATAGAAATAGTATAACTAAGGAAAATATAACTAATCAGATTTACTGAAAACCAAGTAAGTAAATTGATTTTTCTTAGGTTGGTTATTACTTCTTCTACTCTGTAATAATTTCGAGGATGAAATTCTTTTAAGGGGAGAGTGTACGACCCGTAGATTAATCATTTTACATTTGAATATTTAAATATTTTTTAAATAATAAAATAATGGATTTTAATAACCAAATAAACATCTTTTAAATAGTAATTAATGATGTTAAAATTGTTTTCAAAATATGTTTACTAAAATAGTTAGTCCAAAAAAAACAGAAAATATGACCGAAAAGCGTTTATCGAAATTTTGACTTTTCGACACCGAAATGTTATTGGAAACGTTGTGCACCCTCGTGAAACAGTGTACATACATACTTTTATATGATAGAATTAGTATTAATAAAGAATACTTAAAATATTAACATATATTTATTCATACTTAAGTATGACGTGACAAATTATGATTAAATTAAAAGCTTACGTACACACACACACATTTGTATATATACAAAACCCATCCATACCTTAAGTACACACATGGCTTTGTTTGCATGATTTAGGGAGTAAATGGGAGAGGCAATGTGTGATATTGATGGAGAGGGAGTATGGTTGTTGTCATGTACATGACATGTACATATATTATATTACTAAAGGTTAGTTTGGCCTTTTTACAACTTCGCATGCCTATAAATACCAACTCCTCTTCACATATTTCTACTTTATATTCCTACTCTCTGTTTTCCTAACACATCTTCATTCACGTAGCCATGGCCACCATCTTCTTGTTCATAGCTTAAAATACTAGTTTTTATACTTTTAAACTTCTTCCATCCACTTAAAACTAGTTCCTTACTCTTCTAAATCACATAACCATTCAAACAAGTACCCATGCCCCTCAAATCAACCTAGGCAGAGCCCAAAACAGCCCGTAGACGAGCCCAACATTCACTCCAAGATCCATGAAATCGATCCATTTGTATGGTAGAGCCTAGATCTAGCTGCATGCAAGAGTTGGTGCAAGTTTGGTTAAGTTAGCAAGCTTTTTGTGAGTAAAACTCCACCCTTATAACCAAAGTTTTTAAACTATTTTAATGCTCATATTATTGAATTGTGAATGCTTGTTTTATATATTTGGTGATGTATTGGTTGTTTGTTTGATTCATGTTGCAAAAAGCTGTCACATTTGGAAGTTAATTTGTACATAGTAAGCTATATGAATAGTTAGTGGCTAAAGTTAATTATATTGTTAGCAAATGTTTGATATATGTTGTATTATTGTAAATCACCATGTATATATATTCATACCCATGCTATGTGATGTTTGGTAGTAATGTTAATGCCTTGAACTTGTTTTCCGAACTGCCCGTATAACGATAGTCGCTATATCGGCACTTTCAGAAAATCACCTTTTATCGAAACTATTTGGTTTCATCTTCGTGCTTGGATTAGTTTTACAAGTTAAGAAAGTTTTGAAATAATAATGATTCCAAATTTAATTAATTATTTTAATAATGATTTTTTAATTTAATTAATTAATTATTTAATTAATAAGGATTAATAAGTTAATTAATTAACTTATTAATGATGTGTTATAAATTTAACTAATTATTTAGTTAATGATGTTTTAAATTTAACTAATCATTTTATTTAGTGATGTTTAAGGTTAATTAATATTTTAATAATGATGGTTAAAGTTAATTAATTAATTTACTAATGATGTCTTTAAATTAATAAATTTTTTAATTAATGAATTTTTTAATTAATGATTTTTAGAAGTTAATAAATATGTTTAACTTTAATTAATCTTTCCTTTAATGATGTTTATAGTTAATAAAGCATTTTAAATAATGATATTTAATTTTATTAATTTAATTAATTGTATTTAAATTTATTAGTCAATTGAATTAATGATGTTTTAAAGGTGATTTACCCTTTTCAATTTAAGGCATTTGAAGTTAATTTATCAACTTAATCAATGAAGTTTCAAAGTGAATTCACCAAAGTAACAAGGATGTTTTGACTTTGTTATTCATTTTAAATAATGATAATTATTTATTAATTTTAATTTAATTAATTATAATTAATTTTTATTAATTAATTAAATTAATAGTGTGTGAAGGTGATTTAACTTTTTTTGAATTAAAGGCTATTGAAGTCAATCAATCAACTGAATTAATGAAATTTTAAAGTTGATTAATAAATGTAATAAGGATGTTTTAAGTTATTAGATCCTTTTTATAATGATGTTTAAATTTATGTTAAAAAAGTGTTTTAAGGATGATACTTGTAATGTGAAGCCAAGCACGAATTTGGTTTTTAAAAGAAAAAGTTTGATTCGTTTGTGGAAATGAATTAATTTCCGTAAAGCGATTAACTTATATGGAAATGATTTATCTGTATAACTAGCACTAAAATCGAAGAAGTAGACTTGTCGCTATTTCAAAAGTTAAGAATAATCGTGAGACATAACTTTGAGGTAACACAACCTTGACTTGTCCGGTATCATTGTTAACCAAGAAATAGTATAAGTTTGAATTCGATGAGTGGTGGTAAGTATACAAGATCTAATTTCCATATACGATCGTTTTATATCCTCAATTGTTGGTTTCTCAACTCTCGGTTACTTCAGCTTCTTTATTTTCATCATTCTAAGATGATTTATTGTTATGTTGAGCATTGATATCCTTTGTCGGAAATGACTAAAACCAAAGTGCGAGAGAAGGCCAAGCTATGTGGGTTGCTCCCATTAGGATACTTTCACATCTCATCTAGATTAGATTCGGTAGCGCCATTAGATGTGAAATATTCGGATCCTTGGTAAGGTTTGGCGGGGTCCGGCTTGGAGGTTTCCAAGAAGTTCACATAGTATATGAGCTTCTCAGAAGTATATTACTAGATGTATACTTCAAGAGTGGTGCACTTTCCTAGTCATTTGTTGGAAATTGTCCTTTCCTTATTTGATTCGAACCTTCGAATTGTTTTTCTGTCATCACAACGGGAAGAGTTGACCACTCTTCATGATGTTTAATTATAGGTTTCGTCCATTCTAACAAGTTTGGACGGTTATCTTATTTTATCCATTTTGTCTAGTTTGGATTTTATTTAGATTATTTCCATTCTTTCAAGTCTGGATCTTTATACTATTTTTGCCCATCATCTATGTTTGGATTCGTTTCCTATTATTCTTTTTCATTCTTATGTTTGGTATATGTAGGAAAAACCCGTTCCGCATTAGTGGCGTGGTCCCACATATTATTGTTAAATACACTTCCTTTTATTTTAGAGTTTTACTCATACCAGACATTATTTGACCCGAGTTGTTTATTTCCCTAAACTCTCGGGTACTCAATTATATTATAGTAGTCGAGAGTAGCAAGTTTCTCTTTAGAGCTCTTTGAATATGATGATCGAGCAAGCTGCTCCATGGTTATCTAGTTATTCCTTTTCGCTGGATGGTTATGAAGATGTATTTTGTATCTAAAAATGATAAGTCAGAATGCATAGCTGCAAATCTGTTAGATATAATAATTTTGTTTAACTATGATAGCTCTATGTAAGGAGTAACCTTTTGTACTATATCATTTTGTATTATATGTAATCATTCTGTTGTGAGGTTTTTTCTATTATGCCTTGTTTTGTTCTTTATTTTTCCCCAAGGCAACTTGTCTTTCGGACGCTTGGGCAATGACATACGAATACCATGGATGTATTAAGTGTCGTTCTCAGGGGTCAGAAATATGAATAGTCATAAAGCACAACGCTCAGTTGCCATGCAATTGGGCAAAGTGCTCAGTGTATAATGCATCTAGATAGTGTGCCAAGTTGCAACTATCGGCTCTCAATTGATGCGAGAAAAACATTAGCTAAAGATGTTGTAACAACCCAAGTTTTTGTAAATTTTAATTATCGACAAAATGACGATTTAACCTAGTTGACAATTGATATTGAGTTCTAAATCGTATTTAAAATTCTTTAATAAAATTTTTAATCGTTGTTTGGGATTTTAAATCAAATTTGAAATTCGTTTTAGTTGTAAAATTCTTTAATAAATGTTTGGGTAAATGTTGAAGGGCTTTAGCTTATCATCTCGGCCCACATTTATTTGAAATGCTGTGATAATATCAGAGAAACCCGATCCCCTTTATTTCTCATTCGTCCTGATTTGAAACCCTAGAAAAATCGAACGAAGAATAAAAAATGGTGGCGGCATTTGCTTCGTCTCATCCATTCCTCTTCGAGCAAATCAGGGTTCGCGCACTACGACGATCTGAAGGGGGAAAGAGGAGGGCTTCAGCTGCTCAACCGAGTACAAGCGCTGGCTTCGCTCGATTGCAAGTGTGCTCAGATTCGAATCCATTTCGTGCTCTTCGACATAGGTGAGTAATCCTATTTACTCACATCTAATTCGCTCGTAATCTAGTGCTTTTGCAATTCGAGTATGATTCGATATGGTATATCTTGTCTATTGTTTTCATTCGATGTTGGCAATCGATGTTGTTATGGGAAATCCTATTGTGCTTTGTCGTTCGACTTTGTGTGTTGTTGATGTCTTACGACTTGTTCACACATTGTTTTCTGTCATTTTTGGAATCGAAAATTTCTGTTGACTTTGATATGCTTCCCTGACTTCGGTCACTATGATTTTGTGGGTTTACAAATTTCTTGATTTACAATTGCTTTGTGGCTTCGGCCATTCCTGTTGTTTTCGTGGTCATCCCTGTTCGAATGTTGAATTCATTTTTTTATCTTGGCCTCTGGAAGTTGATTCATTATGCCAGATTGGTTGAGATGTTCATGTCCACTTGATTTCGTTTTTATTATTGTTTAACTCGGTTTTGATTTTGAACCTGCAGTCGAGTTATACTTGTTTTGCAAACGAGACTTATGAACATATTCTGAGATTCGAAGTTTAATTAGGTTTCGGCAGCTTATTTTGATGTGTTGTTAAATTGGACTCACGTGTTTTCGGCACCATTACTTCTATCACATTTGTTTTGGGGTTGATGTTTCTCTGATTTTGTCAAAAATTGGTATGATTTGATTATGTCTTGTTCTTCACAGTGGCTTCTTGTGACATTGTCACTCCTGCACATTTTTGAAGCATGCGTGATTTATAAAATGTTTTATTTTGTTATATATGCCACCTTGAGAACAGGCGGGTCGTTTGGCATCTGCTCGTAGTTATCCCTGGTCATTCTTGGTTCCAGGTCTTCGTTCAGGTGTATCATTGTGTAGTATGGTATCACCTGTGACTTGAATCCCTTGCTATGTCATTTTGAGTTGTATTTTTACATATGGTTACTTACAGATGTGCATTCTGGTATTCGTTTAAATTGCTTCATTGATATCATTTTTGGTTCACTGGTCAAGTTCATTGTTGTAGTCTTCAAGCATTGTTGTGTTATTTTCTTGGTGCATCACCATACATAATTACTTGGTGACTTCGTTCATCATTGTGTATTGACTGCAGCTCCATGACTTCGACTTGGTCTTTGATTCACAGTTTTGTTGTCTACTGTGTTCATATACATTGATGTTTTGTTGGACTATAGCTCTATGCTTGCACTGTCACTTCTGTCTTGTTTCATGTATATTGGATACTGCAGTTTCTTCACTTGGTCCCTGCATATATCACTACATGGTGATTATGCTATTCTAACTTATGTGCATGTGTCTTTAGCTTGGGTTCATTTGAGGTTGTTATTCCACTTTATTCATTACAGTTTCATTTGCATGTATTTGTGTCCCTTGTTCATGTTGCTGTTGGTCTTCACTGCACTTGAATGTGTAGTCTTGTTCAATGGCCGAGTTCAATTGAGCCTTGTTGCAGTTCGTGTCTGCACTCTTCTATTTATAGTTGTTGGGTTGTTGGTTCCACTTCTGGTTTCACTGAATTGGGTGGCACCAGTCTTCGTTCATGTATTTGTCTTTGAGCATTTCACTGTACTTTGAAGTGTTTCTCTAGTTCACAAATTTGCAGTCTTGTTTGTTTGTGGCATTGGGTTGAATCTTGTGGTTGGTGTTATCTGCACTTGTATCTCTTGTGTACTTTGTGACCTTGTTGATACTGACACATGCTTTGGGTACCTTACTTGTTGTCTTACATGATGCTCCTTTTTGACTTGACGATGACCCTATCTTCGGCAAGTGAGTTGAACTGGCATTTTGCCTAGTCTTTGATTATGATGCTAGTACTGTCCAGTTTACAGTACTATATATATATATGTTGCAATTGGTACATTTATGTTTTGAGGCTGTTTGCACGCAGTTGAAACTTAGTCATTTGTGTTGTTATCACACTTGAGTTGAACCCGATTTCGGGGTTTGACCTTGTGATCATTTATGACTTTCACTGAGCTTTTGTGTATCACCTGCGATAGTGGCGAGGCAGTATACGCGTGCGTGTACTGCAGCCCTATCAGATTTGATAGTTTTAAATTGATGTTTCGATTCGTTGAATTGTTTCGTTGGTTAATTTCAATGTTTTGGAGTTGAATTATGATTTGATTGATCGTTTTGAGATTGCCGATTTGTTGATTTACACGGTTTGGTGTTACACCTGCCGTTATCCAATTCTCGAATCGAGAGTTGGATATACGTGATTTTTGTGACTGTCATCTATTTGAGATTATTATTGCTTCTATGCACTAATAACTGAGTTTGAATTAGACTGACCCGTGTATTATTTTCTTTTGAATTTAATACTCGGGTCAGACCCGAGTTATTTCAGGTAGTAGATTTCCTTCTTTGAGTTGATGTTCGGGATTTGAAGACTTTTCACATCTTCTGAAGTTGTCAGTGTCATTTTGTAGTAGTCATGTCATTGTATAGCACGATATGTATTCATGTATATTAGTCGATAATGTACTTGTATATATAACTTCTAGAGTCGACAGTTGTAGTTGTATCATATGTATCGTGTCAACTATATTGTAACTGACATCGGTTATATATATATATATATATGAGATTTTTGTTAATCTGTGTTCCGCATTTATATTATCTGTGTTATTGTTATATCTAATGTCCTAAACTATTATGAACTATCGTAGTTTGTTTTATACTGATAATTGGATATGTCGAGGGGAGTAAATAAATAATAGATGAAAAATAAAAAGTATATACCACTCCTATCGAGATAACCAATATTAGTGTAAGGCCAATTACGGATGGTCGCTCCTATCCAGCCTTATTCTTCGTAATAATAGACAGTATTTCTTTTAATACTCTTTGTTATTATGAGCGTAGAGGTGGGGCGTCACAGATGTAGAGCATCATATCCTTGAATCCTCATATATAGGATAAATTTGAATAAGGATTGGTAGGGATATAATTATTTTTCAAAAATCAAAAGTAAATCTCGTAAAAAACTATTAATCAATGTGTTTATCTTCTCATCCCTTATTTTGACAAAGGAGCAGCACTACCATCAAATATTGAAATCCGTTTATTTGTATTGTAGATGATTTTTTAGGCAAATATAAGTATATAAATGATTAAATGTAACAAACTTAATGAAAATTAGGCAAATGATAAGGTAGAGATTGTTACGGGTCAAAGACATAGGATATGCAAGCTATGAAATATAGAACACCAGATAGTTAATCAAATCGATCGTTGGACAGGTTTGTTTAATGTAACTTGGACAAAATAAAATACTGTGCTGCCCAAATTGTTCACTGTCTTTGCTTCCTTCGAATCCATGATTCTCAAAAAAAAAAGTTCCGTCCCCTTTCTTCCCGCACAAATATCTTCAATTTTCTCCCCGACAGCTGTTCAAATTACAGTTTATTGAAATCGGCTGTCATTCTTCTTTGAACTTACTCTCCTATCTTTCGCTGAAAGTGAAGTTTTTAATCTTCAAACCCTAGGTTTGATCATAGATACTAAGTCACTGACTCTCAAATCAAAATGAGATCCTATACTAATGTCCCTTCAAGCACCAAACTCCATGACCCCACTGAAAACAACCAACAGTAATAAGTGTTAATCCAATGCGTCGCCTGCTATTGATAATCACGATTTCTAGTTTGGTGCCTCATCTACTGCCAACCGCCATGATTGGCCTCACCACCGCTGACTCATTATTAGATTTGTCATTACCATCATAAAATCAATTAAAAATTGAACTTTAGGGATCTATTTTTCTTTTTTTGAATAAGGTTTGGCATGTGATAAAGCTTTTGTATGCAAGTTTTCTTTAAAGACAAATGCTTTCTTCCACTCTTAATGCTTCGGTATACCCCCGTCTTATGATCACTACGCCATAGATTGCATACCGCAACACCCAAGAAGTGATGCAGGAAGTGCCAAAAAATGTTGCTGTAGGCTAAAAAAGGGCAAAGGCAACACTTTCTCGGTGAAGCATTTTTCCGCGTTGCCCTAGAGTCAAAGGCAACATCTTTGCGGCCCTAGGGCAACATCGGTTATGTTGTTGCCACAGATACCAAATTTAGTAAAAAGTGGGCCCCACAATCTGGGCCCCAACATATATATATATATTCATTTAAATGTATTTGTTAATGTACTATTTTATTTTTCACATAATTAATAAATATTTGCTGAATAAAATAAATAACACAGAATTTAAATTCAGACGGATATTTTATTCAAAACAAATATTTTATTACAATTTTGAATAGTACAAATTTGAGCTCTCACTATATATATATACAATTTCAATAACAATACAATCTTGATTACATCACAATTTTTCATTTACAAATGTCCTCGCTACATTTCACTCACACTCGTATTTATCTTCAACTCTATATCCAGATTGAATCCAGCATCTGAGCAATCTGCAAAAATATACACTGACGTAGTAAAATTGGAAATAAAATATTTTTGCAGTATAAAATAAAATGTAATTTTAAAAATATTATTTGCCTTAGTTATTTGGGTTGTTCGTCATCATTTAATTCTGAATTCATCAAACACGAACAGCTTGTGACATGCACAGTGTATCACTGTACATGCCACAAGGCCGTGCACACCAATATACACTTGATACAATTACAGGGACAGGTGAGCACAGGTCAAACCTGTAACGATTTCGAATTTTGCCCGCTCGAAAATCGACATCCATACTTTACATTGTACTCGAATGTCGTAGATTCGACCGTTCAAATCCGAGTCGCCGGAGCTTATAACACAGTTAAGTAAACAACACAGCGGAAGAAATGAATAATACATTGATATACAGCTTTGATACAATATCTGATACAACAGAATGATAAAATGAATATCAATATACATCAGAGATATGATACAACAAATAGCAGCGGAAAAGAAAACGATAACATCAGCAGCGAATAATCTTCATCTTCAAAGCACCAATCCAGAAATAGCTCGAACTCCCAATAACGATGCACAAAGATACGCAAATGCGATCCATATCCAAAGACTGAACTAGCTCCAGAAAATCTACTAATCCTGACTATCTGAAAAACCCAACTCTAGACTGCTCGTGTAGAAAATTTTTGAGCATCCAGAGTTTAGGAAAGGAACAATAAACTCCGGATCAGTCATGGGACTGGTGTGAGCAACAAAAACAGTTTATCTTTAAAACAAATAGCAGAGAATTTTAAAGTCAATTCGCAATGCTTTTGGAAAAATGAAACTACCATAAGACCTCCCGCCACACATACACAATGCAAACGCAGAATTGGAGGAGATTTCTTCTTATGATAGTCAAAGATGCTTACTACGCAAAATCAAATCATTTTGATATTATTATTAGTGCATAGTGTAGAAAACATTTCGAAAGTAGAATATAAATCTTAGCCAGCTTAGGTACCATTATAGTATGCCTACTATAGCTACCATATTAGATGGCAGGTTCTACAACTAAAACCGTACAAGGTTCGTATTTGGAAGAATGGATTTCCAACAAATGGTCAGGCAAAGGAACTTCCTATTCCATGATAGAAACGCCTCTGGCGGGATGCTCCGAGAACCAAACCGTTCTCTGCCAAACAAGGCCGGCTACCCCCCTTCCCGGGGAATATACAAAACCTGAGATATGCCACCCCCGGTCCTTTGGGACCTTTAACCGAGGCGCCTCGAAACCAACATCATACATAATAAATAAGTGTATCCACATGAGTAAGTATCTGGGCTCCATACCATGATACTACCCTTTTCCAGAAGGAATGGTCATACCCTAGGGGAGCTACCCCTGAAACCTTGCCGCAACATTCCTGTTTCGACCATTACCGGGTTGTGAGGCTCGACGAAGTCTCATCCACAAAGCTACGCTTTGTCACAAAGCCATGCTTTGGGTCAACAGATGATCAACCTATGATCACAAAGATAAATGATCAAACAAATGATCATATCACAAATGATCAAACACTGATCATCACACAGCAACACTCAGCATGCCACATTACCAAATTAGGATATATCGCTGATAAATTTCAACTACATAACCTCTGAGCTCGTACGTCTCAGAGAAGAGTGTTAAGCTAAGAGAATAAATTCTCCGCCACCAACAGAAATGTATTTGAAAGAAATCGGCTTTATATCTCAAAGTGTAATGTCAGACATGTAACCATACAAGTCTGTTCCGGGTTCGAACAAAACCGAAGGCACTTCTTACGAAGCCCTTGCAATTCCGGGTATTCACAATCCCGATCGAATTTCCCATCACTTAGGGGATCTCTATACCAGGAGCTACCCAGTGCAGAGACAATCGACGAGTTATCCTCTCGTTCTCGTGAATATCCGGTCTTCATCACCGATCTTAAAATGCTATCCATATACGACGTATCACTTATTCAGAATGGGTTATATGACACAATTGTCTTTTCCCGGCTAACCCGAATAGTGAGCGTAATATTCAAAAACAAATGGATAATGGAATTTCAATTAAGTCACAATTTAAACCCAAACTTTCTTTTCAAATGGTTTATCAAATTACCATTTTAATCTTTTTAAACAAAAAGATTCAATTCACAAAGTTCACTTAATTTTCACAAAGATTCATTCATAGATTTCCCAAATCAATTTCCGTTTCAATTGGATTAACTCGTTAAATCTTTAAAACAAAGATTCAACTTATATATTTCAAAACAATTTCATTTCGAATGGTTTAAACAAATCATCACTTTAAATCTGTTAAAAATAAACAGATTCAATTCATAGCTTTCAAAAAGAATTCATTCATAACTTGGAAAAACCATTTTTCAATTCAATCTTGAAATTCCTTTAATTAAACTGGAATTTCATTTCTTATTTGAAAGCTTTTATCATTTGAAAACAAACAGTTTTCATTTTGGAAATTTGATTTATTCATACGAGTTAAAATCCTTGGTTTAAATTCAAATTCCCAAAATTATTCTTTTAAAATGGTTTAAATTCATATAAACACATTTATATCATCTTTAATCCCTAGTTTCCAAAATCATAGATTTAATTTCAAACTTGAATCCAAATTTAAATCTAATTATTTAAATTTTCAAAACTCGGTTAAGTTATTCAAAATAACTTTTATCTTTGAAATTCCATTTCAAAAGCTTTTCATTTAAACCCAAACTTCCAATTTCAAAATCAATTGAAATCAAAATTTCAATTTCAAAAACATCGAATTTAAATTATTTGTGACTTAACCGATTTTCACGTGAAATCCATATTTGTGTGTGTATGGTGTAGTCCAAGGGTTTTACACACAATAGTGCAACATCATACAATCATCACAGATCAGAATACAGAAATAAAATTTGATAAGCGATATAAGAACAACGCTTATCGTTCATTCACGGATCACAGATATATATCATGGATAAGTAAATTACAGATCACAACATAAATAAGGATGTACCACAAAGCATCATATATCAGGGATATCAAACAATTCACATTCAATAGAATCCAAACATTCATAAGTAAGGTCAACTGATAAATTTAAATCGGATTAATTACTTATGAATAATTTATAATCCTGGTTAATTAATCATTCATTTCAAACCATTTTGATTAATTTTTCTTAATTAGTTGATCACCTAATTAATTACCCTTAAATTAATTATCCTTTAAATTAATCACTTTAATTAATTAACCGCAATAATTAAATACCCTTTGATTAATTATTCTTTAATTACATGATAAATCAACTTAAATCCTAAATTAATTAGCCATTAATTACTTAATTAAGTAAATTCTAATTACAATTAAATTAATCTCTAATCATTAATTCATCAATCATAATCATTAGTTAGTTAAATAAATTTAATTATCTTAATTAATTTCATTTAGTAATTATCCTTTTGACTACTTTAATTAATTGATTAACTTTTAATTACTTTCCTTAAGCAATTAACCTTTAAAACCCTTTTATTTTATTTCATTTTTCCAATTTCTGAATGAAATTATTTAGTTTTAAAATAAACTTTAAAAAGTTATATATAATTTAAAACACTTTAAATTTAATAGTTTAAAAATAATTTTATATAAAAAAAACTTGTTTAACCAATTTTAAACTTGGATAAAACTTTATTATTTACAAAAGAACTGATTTTAGCTAAATTGTTTTAAAAGTTAAAAACTGTATTTACTTCATTATTTTTTCCAGACCCGAGCCAAAACTGGAAAAACCCCGAGCCAACCACAAAAATTCTCGGGTCCATCCCCGAGTAAAACTTCTGGCCTCACCACAACTTCAGCTGCTTCGAGTCAAACATGCGAAACACTCGAGAAAATCCCGAGCAACCCTTTCTTCCTCGATTCACTATAACTTCCAGACACGCGAGTGATACTCGTGTACGTGCACAACCAAACGCCCCCTTTCCGATCGTCATCACCGTTGCCAACAAGTCATCGACGACCATCCAAACCCAACTGACCACCTAGATCATCAAAACTCACCATCGATCAAAATCGAGCTAGTCGATCACCTGCTTCCCAGACCCGGTCACCTACAACCACCACGTCCCATCGCCTCAGGCCATCAGTTTTGTCGAAACTTCGGCCAGAGATCCGTCTACCACTCGAGCTTCGATCCCAATAGGTCCGGTCACGCTCGATCGCTCCACGGCAACGCAAAACTCACGAACCCATTGACTAACAAAACTGACTGGAAACCCTACTTCGCCAAAATCCCATCACCTCAGCTAATAGAAAATATTTCTAGCATTTTTCCCGATTTCATCCTCTTACCCACTACCTTCGACCAGAATATTGGCTTCGATCACCCCGCCGATCAACGGCAAACCACCAAAACACCCAATTCGAACAACTCAAGAGTTCACAAGAATTAACAGTCTAAAATTTTCGAAATGCATATCAAAATTTGTGATTTTCAATCACGAATCCACTCCTGTAATTCAAATTAGAATTTAAGATAGTTGATTTTTAACAAAAAATTGAGTTCCACTGTTAGTTCCCTTTTTAAAATTATCTGTTGTATTTAAAATCATGGGAATATTTTTGTGATCTTCATTATATATTTTCAAACAATTTTCATTTACATATTCAAGGCTAATATGAATTTAGTTTAGAGATCTGGATTTTTGAAACAAAAACCATAACAGACTGAACATCAGGAAACCAGATATCAACTTGTACAAACGTACTCATAGTCATATATATGCAAATCTAAATAAGTTTCGAACTGAATGAATGCAATACAATCCAATATCATCATATCAGATTAACTTTTTATTTTCTTTATTTTTTTGAAGATTACTCACTTGATTTCAGAAGAAAGAAAAGAACAGAGCTTCTTTGTTGAACCAGGTTTTGAATTTGCGTGCTGAACTTTAGATCTCTGGTCTGTAGTTGATTGTATTGTTGTTAATGTTGAAGCTTGTTTTCTTTGAGTTGAAAAATGTTTCTTATTTTTATTTTATTTTCTCTGGTAAATTAGGTTGAGGATGAATTGGGATACAAAGAGGATGGTGTACATATATAAAGATGTTTACAGGTGATAGTATTTGTACAGCACAGTGATTATTATTTTATACAATAGGATCAGAGATTATACTCTTTATCTATCTTCGGCCAGAGACTTTGTAAGCACAGAAATGATATCTAAATATTTTAAACTGACTTTAGTTATGCTAGAGATGCAACATTAAATGTCATTGTACAAATCTATACTTATTTAATTTGCCTATACCTGATTTTGTATCTCCTTGTCTCGGCTGATAATTTGTTTGTGCTAGCATTAAATGCATGAGTACCTTATATTTTTCAACCTTACCTATTTTGCAAGCTACACTTACATGATGGGATGGCTGAAGATACTTAATATGTTTGTTTATGTTCTTGCCTACTAAACTTTACAGGCTGCATACCTATCTTTTTTTTTATTTGCTTTTTACTTGCCTGCACGTCTATTCCAGGCTACATACTTTATGTATTTTGTTTCTTTAGTCTTGTTTATTTGGATACTTGAGTAAAATTTGCTGTCTTCACTTTTGTTTGCTTTGTTCTATATGCTACAGCCTTATCCCTTGATATACATGCATATATACTTTGGTTTTGTTTCACTTTCCCCCTAAACTCTATAGTCTACATGAAATATTTATTTACCTTACTATTGTTTAAGTGTACACATATATAAAGTTATTATGGTTATTGTTATAAATTTTAAATTTAAGTATTTAATTCTATTTCTAACACAATTGCATATTCTAATTCCTCTTTTATTTTAAAGCTTAAACTATCAAATATTCAATTTACTTATTATTATTTTAAATACTTATGTTACTTATTATTTTTCATTTGTTTGCTTTGTACATTGCTTTACAATATTTATTAAATTTAAATGATTTATACAAAATTTATTTGGATTCGGGGAAACCCGAATCACTTTACAATAAATTTTACAATTTTTATTTAAAAATTTATCTAATTATAAATTTACATTAAATTAAAATCTAGGGTCGTTACAAAACCCAAAAGCCGGGTTCAACTCAAGTGCAATAAAAATAATGTCACGATACGAGCACAAGGTCAAACCCGAGTTTTGAAACTGGATTCAACTCAAGTACAATTTCAAAAATCAACCTGAAATGATCAAGAACCAACAAAACAACTCAACACTCAAGCAAATACACAAACCAACAAAGGCAAGGCAATGCATTTCAATGATCAGTTCAGGTCAGTATATATGAATATGAGATCAAAGAATAGAAGGAACAACAAAAGCAATAGGTACAACAGTGCACAAGATACAAGTAAAGTGGTACACAAGGTCAAACCCAAGTTTTTTTGCTGGATTCAACTCAGGTGCAAATCAAAATGTACAAAATGAAATGATCAAGTTCAATATCAAAGCAAACCCAAATGTATATGAACACAAGCTCAGATTCAAGTGAAAACAAAAGTTGCAAACACAGTTCAAAAATACAAATAAATACTGACACATATAACTATATGCAAACTACCTCAACTCAAGCAAATGCATATCAGACGATGTCAACAAGACTCGGCATGTACATGAAGGCAGTTCACAAGTCAAAGACCAGAGAGATCTGGCAACCAACCAGATGAACCAGACCAACAGAGGTGATATCATATACATGAGGATTCAAATGCACATATGTACAACATAAAGTATGAATGACCAGAATAACAATCATATCAAGCTGCATGTAAACAGTTCAACATGACTCAAATATCAGTGGTGAACCATGAAGATAAACAAAACTGATATACAGTGAATCAAGGTACCAGACTCAGGTCAGCATATAAGCATATGGAATCAATTAAAATACCACAGCATATCAAGCATACTAGTCCAATGCAGACAAGTGAACAAGACCTCAATGCACAGACTCGAGTAAAACAGTGAAACAACAATGGTGCAACAACATATATATATATTCATGTATCTACACAGTTCGAACATTTTTACAAAGATAGAGTTTTTACAAAGATCAGACAAGTTACACGAAGTACAACAAGCATATAGCATCATCAATGAAGACAAACCCCAGTGCAGCATATATACATGTTGACCAGAGCTTAAAGCAACCTCAACTACTCAGTAAGAGTGCCGAAGATACAGGATTCAAAATTAATAACGAATTCAAATCAAGGCCGTAGTCAACAGAAAAATGAACGAAATCGAACGGTTAAAAAAACACACCGTGGTGGCCACGAAATCAACCAAAGCCGTGATTATCAAGAAATCACAGATATACGAATTTGACAAAGTCAGAAATCTTCATTAACATTCATACGAAAATCAATGGCCGAGATAAATCAATTGACAAATTCAAACAAATGTATACGAACAAAAATATAGGAATTCGAATCCTATAAAACCATAACATCATCGGCCGTAAAAGATCATTCGAGTTCGAGCTAAACAGAGAACAATAATCATTCAACTCGAATCATCGAATTGAGTTCAAGCAAGAAAAAACAGTAAAGCAAAAGTGCTAATTACATACCGTATTCTCAGTTGAACTCAAATCGAAGGAGTTGTAATCAAAGCAAGGAGACGATCGATTGCCAAAGCGAATCAGAAGATCAATCGTAATCAATCAACAATCAATCGGGTTCTTCGATAGCCAAAGCCCTAAATTCACAAAGGCCGAAGCCATAGCAAATCTCACAGGAGCAAAGACAAGACCGAAGCCCTAGCCAATCTCACAGGAAAGAAGATAAGGCCGAAGCCCTAGCAAAACTCACTGGAGCGAACCAAAGGCAAAGCCCTAATTTCAGAGCGAAAAAGGAACGAGATTGAGCCGCCATTTTAGCCCTAATTGAAATCGCAGAGTGTTTGAGTGTTTGAGAGGTTGAGCGGCGGAGTAAGTATTTTGTTAAGTGTTTGAGTGAAACCCTTCAATATTTTGTTAACTTTTGCCGCTTTGTTTTTGCTTCCCGCGTTAAAAATTATTTCAACCTGCTTTTTTTTCAGCCCGCACTCATTTTTTATAATATTTTTATAAGTCTATAGCTACTACAACATAGTGTTGATATCTATGCTAACATCCTGAAGCTAATGTTGTAATAGACATGTTTGTACCAAAAATGGGCACAACACTCTTCGGAAGTTTTTGAAGAGATAAAAGTGAAGAATGAAAATTAAAACTGTGGATTATCTAACAAAAACTCCAAATAACAGAAAGTAAGTTGCAAAGACAAGCGATTTAGAGTGGTTCGGCGTTTTGCCTACGTCCACTGTGAAATTTGATGATTTTATTGCTCGATTACTTGAAGATTACAGTAGTTAATAATGTAACACAACTGAATTCAAATGCTAAGTGTCAATCTAAAGCAGCGGCGGTGTTCTGGAGTAAATCTGGCAGAATCTGGGCGCTCTTCAGTACTTAGAATTATCCGACCCCTTTTCTGAATGACCAGGGGCTCTATTTATAGGTGTAGGAGGCTGATATTTCGCCTAAAATGAGGGGAGACCAGTTCTGGTACGTCAAGGGGCCCACATGGCCGAAATCTGGAGATCCGGGCCCACTTTGGGATCGATTCGACCCTTGGTTCGAATCGATCAAGAAAGCATCCAATCGAGCTGAAATTTGGCGTGAACATTCTTCATCATGCGCTTAAGCTTCTGTGAAAATTTCATGGGATTTGGACTTGTAGAACTCGAGTTATGATCGATTCAAGTTGGTGTTTTTTGTATTCTGGAGTCGTTCGAATCGATATGCTCGAATCGATTCGTTCGAATCGATCCTCTTGCTCGTGAAGATGGTGACGTGGTGTGCTTTCTTCGCATCGGTCCGCTTTGCATTCCGCATTGACTGGGTCGAATCCACGACTTGGATTCGAAGATGGTGGAGTCGAGGGCAAGCTATGTCTCCTGGATTCGAAGTGAAGCTATGTCTTCTGGATTCGAAGATCCCTCTCTTGATGGATTCGAATTGTAGAAAGCTCCAATCGATTCGAACTTAAGGTATCGTTCGAATCGATTCGAAGTACAGCTAACTACTTGGTCTGGCTGGATTCGAACGAGAGCCCCTATGCTGATGGAGTCGAAGCAAGGGAGAGCTGATGGAGTCGAGGCAATGGAAAGCTGATGGAGTCGAGGCAATGGAAGTTCGATGGATTCGAACTGGTCCCTGGCCAATCGATTCGAACTAAGGGTGGCCTACTCCATCTTTTGTCGATGATATCTTGAGCATACGAACTCGGATTGACTTGAAACTTGGATCGTTGGTTCCCACGGCTTCGCTTGACGTGCCTTATCAATTGTAGCCCGATCCGAACTTGAACAAATTTCATCGATATCCGTAGCGATCCTTACGCGTAACCGACTTCCGAGACGATCTGTCACCGGTATCTAGCCAAGTCCTTGGTGTCACGGCCTTGCCAAAAGGCGGGATAACATTTGCCCCCCCAAAGTACGTCTTGTGTAAACATGACGTGCTTTGAAAAGCTACAGTCCCTTGTTGAACAATGATCACATGCTTTGTCGAAAAATTGTCTTCTTCGCTGTCGTAATCAATCGTTGTATGATCATGATTGACTGTTAGGCTTTTGAGTCATGACGAGATGAACATTTGACTCCTGTTGATGATAAAGACCAAAACATTAGTCAAAAATTACGCGCATACGTGTATTTTCTTGACCTTGGTTAACGTTGCGTGATCGCAAGTTGTTGTCCGTTCGGTTCGCTATCGAAATCTGCATCGGTCCTCTCCTGGACCGATTTGAGATTTGAGTTAAAACACTGCTTTTATGATTGTCTATGATCATCCTCTCGTACTGATCCTCTCCTGAATCGGTACAAGAGTGGACAAGCAATTTTTCATATGGGAACGATTCGCCCACTTGACCGGCGGTATTTAATGGATGCGAAGCAATGTTTCTGGATCCGCCTCGAGTTGATGGTTTCGAAGTGGACACTTCGAATCGATGGGGCGTAGTGACCCAGGTTCATCTTCTGTCGACAGCTTCGAATCGATGGTTCTTTGAATCAACACTGTGTGGATTCGATGCTTGGATGGATTTGCAATTGAGGGATTCGAACTTGACTGTTCGAATCGATGGAGTCGAACGTTCCCCCTGGCTCCTCTGACGCCGTGCTTCGAGTCGATGCTGCGGATTCGAAGGAAAAGTCTCGAAGTTGTCTGGTGTAGATATTTGAGTCCGAGTCGACGAGGTCACCTGGTCAGCTTCGAATCGATTTAGACTTGTAGTGATCGATTCGAAGATACTGCTTCGAATCGATGAGCTAGACCCGTTATTCCCGGTTGCGCTTGACCGGGAGACGAATGGTCTCGTTTCCCCTATATATACCGGGGTCCTGTTCACTTTTAACTTTTTACTTTTTACTGTTACGAGAGCTCCTTCTTCGAATCGATTTCTCCTAGGCCAGGACAAACGTGCTTTCCTCAAAACGATCGATCCCTTCCACGCTTTCACTCGAAATCAAAACAGGTATTCAATGGATCGATTCGAGATGAGAAAAATAAACTATTCTCGCCTTAGAAAAACTCTAAGGAGTGACAAGATCTGAATGAAGTGGGTCGACTCGATGGAGTCGAGGAGTGATGTTTTTTGGGTTCCAGCGATTAGAGTGTCGTTTCCTGTTGCTTTGCATTGATCTAGGAACAAACGATCTTCGAATCGATTCCATGTGCAAGGTTCCGAATCGATGACTTGAAGGGAAAGGGCATCGATTCGATCGATTCGAAGTAACGCTATCCAGATCGATTCGAAGGAACTGAATATTGATCGATTCGAAGTAACGCTATCCAGATCGATTCGAAGGAACTGAATATTGATCGATTCGAAGTAACTTGGAGCTCACGGATTCAAAGGGCTCCTCCATCATAAGGTTACATCGAGTCGAACCATATGGATTCGAAGCGCCTGGAATCAAACTTCATCGATTCGACCCTCATCGATTCGTGTCGATGGATTCGAACGCCTTCATCCCATGAGACCATTGTTCTTACGATTTGCTCCATCATCCGAACTACGACCAACTTCGGGTTGTACTCCGACGAACATAATGAACTTTAGCATACTTGACTTCGACGAGCTTCCGCCTTGCATAATCGAACTTGACCAACAGACTTGAACCTGAATTTCCTTTGAAGCTCGTCGATGGAACTATGACTTAACCAATAATACAACTGGTTTATACTTGAAGTTGGTCCGTAGCGTTTGGACGGTGCGGAAATGACGGTCAGTGATGATGGTCATTTTCTTTCTCAAATTCCCAAGTTATGTTGTTCGGATATCTTGCTTCATTCTGTTAAATTTGCTTAAGTAATGCACAGCACTTGCACTACACGACATGCTCACACACTCTACACTGGGGAATGCACGGGCCGTTCACGAACTTAACGTTGCTTTCTGATGAGTTAGCTAATTATGGAATCTTCGAGCTCCCAACAACAAGAGGTACAGAGCTCGACTCCTCCGGTGCTTGAGATTCCTGATATCCCTGCCGATATAATCGATCCAGCTCCAGATGAATTGCCGGAGGCGATATTTATTGAGGACCCTGTTGACTCGGTTCAGTCCAACATTTCTGAATCCTTATTGGGACGGATATGCCTAAAGCATAACATATCTCTTGGTGACGTACTATTGCCCAGCACCACCGATAGACCGCACAATCCGCCTGAAGGATATACAACATTCTACCGTCATGCTTGTGCGGCTGGAACTCTTCCTCCCTTCAATCAATATATCAGAAGGATGCTATCATATTTAGGGATCGCTCCTTCACAACTTCATCCCAACGGGCACGCGTTGCTGAATAGTGTCTTTGTAATATTTATGGACTGTCTTTTTCGCCCGCCGAGGCCCTCCGAGATCAGACACATATTTAACTTCAAGAGCAGGGGTGATAGCCCGTCATTTACATTTTTGGAGGCAGTTAGAAATTGCCAAGTTGTAGTTGGAGCTTGGACGCGACTGAGCTATTTCAAGAACGAATGGTTCTACGTTCGATGCCCTCCGGGTTTCGCTAGGCGATGGTTGTCTAGACGTAAGCGCCTTAACCTGTTTCTTTGACCAATAGCTCTTCGGTGTTAAAATTGACATTTCATTCCTTTTACAGCTATTATCTCTAGGCCCGATGGAGGGCGTTTCAAGGGTACCGTCCGGAGTCTTCAAGAAGTCCCAAGCGAGCTGAGGCATATTGACTCGGTGCTGAACGACTATAACTTAAGAGTTCTGGGTTTGATCAACATTAATCAAAGCATAGTTGTTGAGGGATTTTCAAAGTCCGTATCCAAGAAGGAAAATAAGAAGAAACCCAAGAAGAGAAAAGCGAAGAAGTCACTCAGAATCAGAATAATCGAGGCGAGTGACGAAGAAAGAACCCATACAGATTCAGAGCCAATGGCCGACCTTTCGGGAAACTTGGAGGAATCGGGAGAAAAACGGAAAGGCAAGGCCGCCGTTTCCAAAAAACTTAAGTCAAAGGGGGAAAAATCTGTAGATGTGTTTCTTCCCGCTTCCGGAGTTATGATTTCTGAGGCCGCCCCTTCTCATTCGAGAGATTCTCTCAAAGGGCTTGACGATATTCCTATCCCAGATTATATATCAATCTCTCATAATCCTAGGTTGGAGGAATTACAAGATGTCCTAAATATGAACGAGCCCTTTCCTTTAAGTGCGGTCAACACTTCCGGTCGGTTTGGGGGTTTACACATTTACACACACTTCCACGGCACTTCATGACTTCTGCATAGTAAACATTGCTTTATGGGATTTTAATCCGTAATTCTTTCTTATCGCAGGTGAGATGTCAGGACGTGGCTCCACTCTAGATAGGCTTCGGAATGTGCGTCAATCTTCTCCATTTTATGATTCCCGTAGGAGAGAGACAGATAGGGATCATGGTCGAGGCTACTCGAGTCAAGAACGTTATGATAGAGACAGAGATTACTCGCGTAACCGTTCTGGCTATGATTACTCTGACAGAGACCGGGGATACCAGCACCGACCCCGATCTCGTTCTCCTCCGCCTCCCAGGGCTCCAGTAGACCTCCCAGGACCATCTCATCAGCAACAGTTGCCTTCTCAATCTTCTCGGCCTGACGCTCAACGGCCAAGAGTGGAACCAACGGCAGCCGCTATAATTGAACAAGCTCCGGCTGAGTTGACAAGCGAGGGAGCTGCTAAACTCGCCCAAATGAAAAACGACTACCCGGAAATTTGCATGGATGGCTATATCTTCCCTCCTAACTTCAAAAGAATCCCTCCAGAAGCTGAGACCACTGCTCATAATTACATCCACGACTTCTATGCTCAGTACAAGGAGTGGTATAAGGCAGCCGTGAAGGCTTCTAGAGTAGCTTTCGACAGGGCGAAAGTCATTGCTGAACGTGATGTTGACATTGCGAAGCAGAAACGCATCATTCAAGTTCTTCAATCCGAAGTGGAAACGTCCCGAAAGTCAGAGCTTGAAACACTTAAGAAACACGAGGGTGTCGTGGCCAAACTAGCGAGGATGCAGCAAGAACATTGCGCCATAGTGGAAGAGATGGGCCATCGCAATACCACCGTTGCAGCTGAGCGAGACTTAGCCGTTAAAGAGCTGAACGAGCTCAAGGCCAAATTCGCTGAAATGGTGAAGGAGAAGGACGATGCGAACGCTACTGCTCAAGAGGCTTGCGACCAAGCAGTATCCCTCAGGGCCGAACTTGCTGCGGCGGCGGTCAAGGCTAAGTCTGTGGAAACAGAGATTCAGGAAAAGATCTTGGAGGAGAGGTCTAGGCTAGATGCTGAGTTTGACGATCTCTTAGTCACGTATAACGCTAATGTGCTAGAACACAGAAATTTAGCGTGGCTGGGAGATGACTCCATGATCTTGTACAATGCCTGGACCCGGCTGGTAAATGAGAAGAGAGCAGCGCATCCAGATGGAGCACTTGACGACTTTGAACTGGAGATGCGTCTGCTTACCGAGGATGAGAGGAAGACTCTTCATGAAGTGGTAATCTCTATGGCGAAAGAAAAGCTCGGCGTCCAATCTCTAGAGGCAGGCGAAGGCTCGGGGGTCGTGCATCACGGGACAGGTGTCGGAACTGCAATTCCAACATTGCCCGAAACCACTGGTGCGGTAGATCCCCAATCTGTTCCTGCCTATAATCCTGACCAGCCATTATTATCTTCTGCCGAGGATTCTGCCCACGTTTCGGTTCAGACCAAGGAAGGTATTTGAACGTTTCTCGTAGTTCAGTTGTGAAGAACCTTATGCAACACACTTGGCTAACAATCTCCGTTTTGTCGTATTTCAGTGACCGAGGTTATTGTTTCTGCGCCCCTCGCTTTATCGGTTCCTCATCAAACACAAGGGGTTGTTTTTTCTGAAGCCATCACGACTTCTACTTTGATTGGCGAGGAGGGAGATGCAAATATGTTTTCTTTCAGCGCTCAAATGATTGAGGAGCTTCTCAATGAACCCATCGATCCCTCTGCCAACCCGTCCGATGTTGTGAATGAGGCTGCTCCGGCCGCTAGTTTATCTATGCCAGCTATTGGCACATCCGATGCGGCCCAAGCATCTCGTGAGGACGACGTTTTAGCTGAGATTGCTGCCGAGATGGCAGCAGGGAATGTTGGTTCTAGTCCGCCCGGGCCTGCCCCGTTAATGGTGATTTCGCCGGGTGGTACTGTATTGATCGAGACCGCTCCTGTCCCTCCTCCTGCTACTACTCCTATGCCTTCAGCTCGTCCTCCTAGAAGAACTTCCGTTGCCTCCAGCTCTGAGGAAGATGTCGACATTATATCGCTGCCGGAGGGCAAGCCTGAAAAGAGCAAGCGATTGAGGAAGAAATCGGGCAGCGGATCAGGTGGAGCTACTCCGAAGAAGAAGATAAGGAAGAAGAAAGAATGAACTTCTTTCTCTAAATCTCTGTTGCGTAGGGTAGCATTTTGTTGATTTTTCTATAGCCGTGTATAGATGTGGATTCGGCTCCCACTAGCAGAATTTTTCATAAACACTTTGTAATCAGATTCTTTTTGTTGATAATGGAAATGAAAATCTATTCCCTTTCTGTCTTCAACTTGTTATGTGTTATGGTTCTGCCCCCTGTATTGGGGAGAAGTGTGGAGTTGACGTATGTTTATACCCCGTCTCGCGCTCCGGAGTTCGGGGTAGGATGAATGTTTATACTCCGTCTCGCACTCTGGGAGTACGGAGTTAGATGAATGTTTATACTCCGTCTCGCACTCTGGGAGTACGGAGTTAGAAGAATGTTTATACTCCGTCTCGCACTCTGGGAGTATGGAGTTAGAAGAATGTTTATACTCCGCCTCGCGCTCTGGGAGCACGGAGTTGGAAGAATGTTTATACTCCGCCTCGCACTCTGGGAGCACGGAGTTGGAAGAATGTTTATACTCCGCCTCGCTCTCTGGGAGCACGGAGTTAGAAGAATGTTTATACTCCGCCTCGCGCTCTGGGAGCACGGAGTTAGAAGAATGTTTATACTCCGCCTCGCGCTCTGGGAGCACGGAGTTAAGTAAAAAGCTTGTACCCAGCTCGCGCTCTCGGAGTACTCTGGGTTTTAGGGAAAATGTTTATACTCCGCCTCGCACTCTGGGAGTACGGAGTTGAATGAGAGTTTATACTCCGCCTCGCACTCTGGGAGCACGGAGTTTAGTAAAATGCTTATACTCCGCCTCGCACTCTGGGAGTACGGAGTTGAATGAAGGGTTGTCGTGTATCAACCCATTTCGTGGCCTGATGTGATGGCTTGCCCCCGAGCTCGGGTTTCATTTAGCGAGTGGTTGACTGCTTCACAGCCACTCCCTACTTGAATAAATTCCACTGTGTGATGGAACTTAGCTCTTCGTGCATCGTGATGTTGTACATTGTATTTAATGAATCACAGCTCTGGCTCGAAGAGATGGCATTTTATTGCTGAAATAAGAAAATATGGCAAATCAGTTGCCTTATTACAAATTCTAATTTCGAAATGCAAAAGTAAATTGCTGAATAAAAAACATAATGAAATAAATAAAGCCTGTCATATGTAATAGCGGCGGAGACTCTCGCTGTTCCAGGCTCTCGGTAAAACTAGACCGTCCACGGTTGATAGCTTGAATGTGCCATCTCCAAGTCGTTGCGCAATCACGTACGGTCCTTCCCAATTTGGTTTCATGTGTGAAGGAACCGGGTATATTCTCTTGAGGACCAGGTCACCGAGATCAAAGGTTCGGGGGCGAACTTTGGTGTTATATAATCGGGCGACCCGACTTCGGTAAGCGGCCGCTCTTAAATCAGCTTCTTCTCGTTTCTCGTCCAACAGATCCAAAGACTCAGCGAGTAATATAGCGTTTGTTTTTGGATCGTAATAAGTTACGCGGTGAGAAAATACTTCTATCTCAACTGGAATGACGGCCTCCGAGCCATAGGATAAGGAAAATGGGGTGTGTCCAGTCGCTGTCTTGTGAGTTATTCGATAAGCCCATAATGCCATAGGAAGTTCATCGACCCATTTGCCCCCAGCCTTTTCCAGTCGTTTCTTTAAGATGGATTTTATAACTTTGTTAACAGCTTCGACCTGACCGTTTGCTTGTGGATGCGCGACTGCAGAGAACTTTTTATGAATATGAAATCGTTGGCAGAAATTCTTGAACTCCGAACTTTCGAATTGGGTCCCATTATCGGTGATGATGGTATGTGGGAGTCCAAATCGGCAAATGATATTGCGGACCACAAAGTTTATCACTTTCTTTGACGTAATCGTTGCAAGAGCTTCAGCCTCGGCCCATTTTGTGAAGTAGTCAACTGCGACGATGGCATACTTCGCACCACCTTTCGCCAGAGGTAAAGCGCCTATGATATCGATACCCCACATAGCGAACGGCCAGGGACTGACCATTTGAGTTAACTCGGTAGGCGGGGCTCTTGGAATTCGAGCGTATTTTTGGCACTTGTCGCACTTTCTGGCGTAATTGGCAGCATCTCGATTTACTGTCGGCCAGTAATATCCATACCGGAGTATCTTCTTAGCAAGCGCTTGTCCACCGGTGTGATCGCCGCATTCTCCCTCGTGTACATCATGTAACACTCGTTTGACTTCGTCGTGAACGATACACCGGAGGAGTAGAACAGAATAACCTTTTCTATACATGATCCCGTCCTGAATGATGAACCGCGAAGCTTTTCGTAGAATTTGCCTTTTCTCATTTCGGTGCTCAGGCAATATCCCATTCTCAATATAATTTTGATACGGAGTCATCCATGATTCTCTGCTGGGAAAGGTCTCCAACACATCATTCGTTTTGATTTGATCGATGCTTGGGAAAGGCAACGTTTCGACCGGGACGAGTCCCATTTGCTGTGCTTCACCTGTGCTGGCCAACTTTGCCAATGAATCGGCCTTTTGATTGCGATCTCGTGGTATGTAGTAAATAGCATAATAATCAAACTGATCCAGCGCTTCCTGAACTCGGGCTAGATAAGCAGCTAACCTTCGATCTCTCGCTTGATATTCTCCTCGTACCTGACACACAACCAACTGTGAATCACAATAAACTTCTATAGCGATAATTTTCAGATCTCTGGCAAGTTTTAACCCAGCCAACAGGGCTTCATACTCGGCTTCATTGTTGGTTGCGTGAAAATCAAACTTCAAAGCATAGCATATGGATCGACCTTCGGGGGTTTCTAGTACGACTCCAGCGCCCGAACATCGATCGTTTGATGCACCATCTGTATAAAGTTTCCAGACATATTCAGGAGACTCGCTGGTTTCAGGTAATTCGTCAGGAACAGTAAATTCAGCTATGAAGTCAGCTAGGACTTGCCCTTGAATGGCTCTCCGCGGAGCATAAGTAATGTCAAATTGGCTCAGTTCAATATTCCACTTGAGTAACCTTCCAGACGTCTCAGGCCGCGTGAGGACCTGTCGTAACGGCTGATCGGTATACACAGTAAGCGGATGTGCTTGGAAATAAGGACGAAGCTTTCTCGAGGCAATGACCAAGCAGTAAGCCAGTTTCTCCAACCTGGGGTAATTTCTTTCAGCTCCGGTCAATCGTTTACTGACATAATAGACCGGTTTCTGCACTCGATCTTCTTCCCGGACCAAAGCAGCACTGATCGCATGCTCCGATACCGCCAGATAAAGGTATAATTGTTCGTGATCAATTGGTTTCGACAAAATTGGTGGCGTAGAGAGATGCTGAACCAGCGATCGGAATGCGCCTTCACATTCCGTGGTCCATTCAAAGTTTCGTTTCCCTTTCCGGATTAGATCAAAGAAAGGAATACATTTATCAGTGGATTTCGAGATGAACCTGCTTAGCGCTGCTACCTTCCCGTTGAGACTCTGGACTTGCTTGATGGTCTTCGGGGTTTGCAAACTCCTTATTGCCCAGATCTTTTCGGGGTTTGCCTCTATCCCACGAGCGTTAACGATGAACCCTAGAAACTTTCCGGATGCGACGCCGAAGTGGCATTTTAGCGGGTTAAGCTTCATTCCATATTCACGCAAGATGCGGAACATTGAATTTAAATCCTTGACGTGATCTGTGGAAAATCGGGACTTAACTAACATATCATCCACATAGACCTCCATGGTCTTCCCGATCTGATCAGCGAACATTCGATTAACCAAGCGTTGGTAAGTTGCTCCGGCATTCTTTAAACCAAAGGGCATGACTCTGTAACAGTAGAGTCCCAGATCGGTTACGAAACTAGTATGTTCTTGATCGGGTAGATGCATGGGTATCTGATTATAACCGGAATAAGCATCCATAAAGGATAACAATTCGTGACCTGCAGTTGAGTCAACGAGTTGGTCAATTCGGGGAAGTGGAAAACTATCTTTTGGACAGGCTTTGTTTAAATCAGAGTAGTCGACACAAGTTCTCCATTTACCGTTTGGTTTCCGAACCATTACCGGATTTGACACCCACTCTGGGTATAGAGCATCTCGGATGAAACCATTTGAATGCAATTTGTCAATTTCTTCTTTAAGGGCGGCAGATCTCTCTGGATCCATACCACGCCTCTTTTGCTTGACCGGAACATGTCGCGGATCAATATTCAAAGAGTGACTTGCAATGTTCGGTGAGATTCCGCACATGTCGGAGTGCGTCCAGGCAAAGACATCAAGATTTGCCTGAAGAAATTCAACCAATTCCTGTTGTATCTGTTTTCCCAGTTGAGATCCAACTTTTAGTATTTTCGAGTCGTCATCCTCACTGACCGGGACGTCCACAGTCAGTTCGGCTGGAGACGCTTGATTCTCTTCTACTTCATCTTTATCTTCGCTATCTCTAGGGTCAAGATCTCTAAGGAATTGGTAGTGGTGCCTGGGCCGGGGCCCAGGCGTTAGCTGTCAATTATCAGTAAAACGGACGCAGAGAGATTCCTCTACGCCCTTTCCTTTCTTCTTCTTCTGTGCTTCTCGCAATTCAGCAACATAACAGGCTCTTCCTGCTGCCTGATCTCCTTGAACGATTCCTATACCATGATCGGTTGGGAATTTTAAAGTCAAACACCACGGGGCAATGGCTGCCCTGAATTCAGCAAGGGCTGGTCGACCCAGGAATGCGTTGTACGGTGAAGCAATGTCAAGAACAACGAATTGCAGCAGTCGGACTCTCCTGCGCTCTCCGATCCCCAGTTCTACTGGTAGTTCCACTATTCCAGTAGGTATTGTTGCACTGCCATTGAAGCCATGAACCCGGGATTGGCAGGGTTTTAGGTCTTTTGCTTCCATCTTCATTAAATCGTAAGCTCGCTTGAATAGAATGTTTACAGAACTCCCACTGTCAACCAGGATCCTCTTCATCCAAGCAGGACCAACCTGGGCGGATATGACCAGTGGATCAATCGTTGGAGCTTCGATTTTGTCAGCATCTCTGCTTCTGAATATGATATCGTCAGACATCGTTTTTTGTTGCTTAGCCGGGGTTCCATCCTCACAATTACTGCAGCATTCGAAGCTCGCATGCCTGATAGAGCTAGCATACGACTCCATTTCCCTCCAGCTCCTGTCTGCCGGATGAGGACCACCACTTATGGTATTGATAACTAGCCTCCCGCCTGTACGAGCGGGTTCCTCTTGTCTTTCCTGATCTTGCGCACGGTTTGGATTCGATGGGCCCGCACCACCAGACTGCGGTGCCCGCACGAATTGATCTAACTTCCTCTCTCTAATCAACTTCTCTATGAGATCTTGCAAATGGCGACAGTCATTAGTATTGTGGCCATAGCTCTCATGAAACCTACAAAACTTTCCCGTCTGAATCTGCCTTTCTGATGACCGCTTCGGAGCGGGTTTCTTATACTGTTCTGTGTTGCAAGTTTGCAGGTACACATTTTCCAGTGATGTGTTTAACGGTGTATAACTTTCAAACATCGGAGCCCTACGCTGTGGGCCTGGATTCGGGTCTCTCTTCTTATTCTGACCATTGCCACCTCTTGGCTGAGTTTGTTTGTTCTGTATGTTTAACTGGACTTTTCCGGAATTGTCACCGGACTGTTTAACTGCGACATTGCTTTGTATTCCCTCACTTCTGGGTTTTGCATCGTCCTGCTTCCTAGACTGTTTCGCGTCCTCTTGCCGTAAGAATTGAGCGGCTTTGGAGTAGAAACGGTCCAACGATGCGGGGGGTTTTCCGGCTAACCAGTTTCCAAATTCAGAATCGGGATCAATTCCCTTTGTCAATGCCATTAAAATTGAGTTGTCGTTGGGACTACTAATTTCCACGCATGCCGCATGGAATCTCTCCAAGTAACGCCTTAATGTTTCCCCACGAGCCTGGGTAACATTGGACAGGGTGTTAACATCTTTGGGTCTGGCAACATGCATACGGAATTGTTCAACAAACTTCTTAGCTAATTGGTCAAATGAAGAGATAGATCTTGGAGGTAGTCTTGTAAACCACATTGTCGCAATTCCTCCCAGTGAAATGGGGAAGCTGCGGCATTTTACTGCATCGTCGGCCCTTGCGGCGCTCATTGACCATTCGTATTTCAGTATGTGCTGATTGGGATCAGAACTTCCTTCGTACATAGGGAGAGTTGGCATTCTGAATCGCCGAGGAGGTTCAGCGTATAGTATCTCGTCCGTGAAAGGAGTATGGCTTCGAGAAATTCCCCAATCGTCATTGGTAAGTCCTTGGCTTTCACGGATCATCTGACGTATCATAGTCGAGATGTCTGGCATTGCTACATTTTGAGCATGCTGAGCTAAGGTGTGGTCGGGTTCCACAATGCGAGTTTGGACCGGGCGCTGTCGACGGTCCAAGTTTCGCCTCCTTGGCTCAGCGTCTTCCGGGACGTATGGTTCAGAATTACGTCCTTGCTGTTGATTACCCGAATCTGGAAGATATCGGGTATCGACCCTTGTTTCTGCCGTGGCAGCTGTGACATGATTGTCCGTAGTATATTGTGGAGTGCGGCCACCTCGTGCTGATGGCCCAGCCTGGAAACTGGTTGATGGTCCTACCCTCAATTGCCCGACAGTCAGGGCGGGCTGATATCCCGTAGTCTGAGCATAATCTCCGTCTAATCGGGGACGGGTAGATCTACGATGATAGTCAGATGAGGCAGAACTTTCAGTGGGTGAGCGTGAAACATCATCCCTTCTGGACCTCCTACGGCCCTGGCGGTTCAGTTGATTTGTTAATTCAATATTGGCTCGCAACTGTTCGGCTAACTGTTGCCGACTCTGAGTCAACTCTTGGAGTAACACCTGAAATTCCTGTCTAGTGACTGCCCCAGACGGATCCGAGTGGGCAGTGTTGTCTTGGTTGGGTGGCTGCTGTTGAGTAGGATTTTGTCCATCCCTACCTTCTTGTCCTGGAGCTGCAGAAGTGGTTCTCGTGCTAACCATTTTGAATGATGAATCCTTTTCCTAGATTTTATGCAAATCTGAGTAGAATGGAAGGACTGTGAATCGAAGATCTGGATCTTCCTCTTGGATTTGTGCAATTCGGTATCGATGGTAGATCCAAGGAGCAGGAGAAAAAAGCTGGTTTTTTCTCAGTGAAAGCACCAAAGTGTTTGTACCAAAAATGGGCACAACACTCTTCGGAAGTTTTTGAAGAGATAAAAGTGAAGAATGAAAATTAAAACTGTGGATTATCTAACAAAAACTCCAAATAACAGAAAGTAAGTTGCAAAGACAAGCGATTTAGAGTGGTTCGGCGTTTTGCCTACGTCCACTATGAAATTTGATGATTTTATTGCTCGATTACTTGAAGATTACAGTAGTTAATAATGTAACACAACTGAATTCAAATGCTAAGTGTCAATCTAAAGCAGCGGCGGTGTTCTGGAGTAAATCTGGCAGAATCTGGGCGCTCTTCAGTACTTAGAATTATCCGACCCCTTTTCTGAATGACCAGGGGCTCTATTTATAGGTGTAGGAGGCTGATATTTCGCCTAAAATGAGGGGAGACCAGTTCTGGTACGTCAGGGGGCCCACATGGCCGAAATCTGGAGATCCGGGCCCACTTTGGGATCGATTCGACCCTTGGTTCGAATCGATCAAGAAAGCATCCAATCGAGCTGAAATTTGGCGTGAACATTCTTCATCATGCGCTTAAGCTTCTGTGAAAATTTCATGGGATTTGGACTTGTAGAACTCGAGTTATGATCGATTCAAGTTGGTGTTTTTTGTATTCTGGAGTCGTTCGAATCGATATGCTCGAATCGATTCGTTCGAATCGATCCTCTTGCTCGTGAAGATGGTGACGTGGTGTGCTTTCTTCGCATCGGTCCGCTTTGCATTCCGCATTGACTGGGTCGAATCCACGACTTGGATTCGAAGATGGTGGAGTCGAGGGCAAGCTATGTCTCCTGGATTCGAAGTGAAGCTATGTCTTCTGGATTCGAAGATCCCTCTCTTGATGGATTCGAATTGTAGAAAGCTCCAATCGATTCGAACTTAAGGTATCGTTCGAATCGATTCGAAGTACAGCTAACTACTTGGTCTGGCTGGATTCGAACGAGAGCCCCTATGCTGATGGAGTCGAAGCAAGGGAGAGCTGATGGAGTCGAGGCAATGGAAAGCTGATGGAGTCGAGGCAATGGAAGTTCGATGGATTCGAACTGGTCCCTGGCCAATCGATTCGAACTAAGGGTGTCCTACTCCATCTTTTGTCGACGATATCTTGAGCATACGAACTCGGATTGACTTGAAACTTGGATCGTTGGTTCCCACGGCTTCGCTTGACGTGCCTTATCAATTGTAGCCCGATCCGGACTTGAACAAATTTCATCGATATCCGTAGCGATCCTTACGCGTAACCGACTTCCGAGACGATCTGTCACCGGTATCTAGCCAAGTCCTTGGTGTCACGGCCTTGCCAAAAGGCGGGATAACAAGACAAAAATCAGCATAGCTATCGTTACATTGTAGCTAGCAACATCTTAGATTTTCGTTGCAATAGGCCATCGATGGCGTAGTGGATAAAGTAATAAAGGCTTAACTGATTTAGAATCCTTCAAAATTTAGCTAATGTTTTTATTTTTATTTTTGGTGTTTGTGCTATAACTATTTCATTATTTTTTGTTTCTTTTTTTAGCTATAAATGCAGAACTTAATCATCATCATGAAGAAAGGTTTAATTTAAATTTTGATCAGTTTTATTAAAATGTGACTATTTTTTTGGACAACGCAAAATTCAGTATGTGCTCATGTCAGTGGCAATTTGAGTGAAGCTTCAAAGTCAGTAGATTGTTAAATTTGAATGATTCAAATATTTGTTAAAGAGGAAAGAAATTGATTAATTGATTCACTCAAATCAATTAATTTGGTTGGTATATGGAAGGATATTTTGAAGGAAACTAATTAATTAGTCAACCAATTAATTAGTCAACCAATTAATTAGTCAAAGAATTTGTTATATGAAGAAAGAAAAGATTGCTGATGGAGATTGATTCAAACAAGGAAAATTATGGAAACCAAGATTACCATTATCCATTTACATAGAAATCAAATCATGGATATTTAGAAAGGTTTCAAACATAATCTGTAAATTAATTTTCTTAATCTCTAAGTAACTCCTTCATTAAGTCTATTTAAATGAAGGAAGTTCATCTTCATATGTGCAAGTGCAAGTGAGTGTATGAGAGCATCCACCATTATTCTTCCCTCTCTTTTGTACTCTTTTCTTTAGTGAAATAAAAGAAGTTGTTAGGTCTCCGTGGACGTAGGATATTCATATCTGAACCACGTTAAATCTTCCGTGTCTCTTATTTCTGCTATTATTTCTATGAGACTGCATAATTGATTTTTTAAGTTCCATTGGTATCTAAATAGGCAATACTAGATCCTGATCAAATAATTCGCTTCCGCTCAAATTAAAACAAATTTCACTACAGTTTGGTATAAGAGTTAGTGTTATTATTCCTGTTTGGATATTAATGGCTATTTCTAGTAAGTCTGTTGGTAGATCAGGTGCCAATTATGGAGTAACACATTTTGGCAGAAAGGGAGATTTTGGTACTTGGAAGATGAAGATGGAGGCTGTGTTATAGAAGGAGAAGTCTTATAAGGTTGTTTCTGCGCCTGAGAAATTGAAAGGTATTGACGCAGCTGATTTGGAAGAGATGGAAGATGAAGCTCTCACAACAATTAAGTTGAGTCTTTCAGATGAAGTTCTTAGAGAATTCTCTCAGAAGAAGACGGCGAAGGAACTATGGGATGCATTATCAGATGCATATCAAGACAAGTCTCTCACTAATCAGATTATTCTTCAGCAACAACTCTATTCGTTCAAGATGAAGCCTGGAGCTGATCTCATGGAGCATGTAGATGCTTTGACGACTTTGATTATGAACTTGAAGGCAGCGGAAGTTGATATTACCGATGAGGCTCAAGTTGTGATCCTCTTATGTTCCTTGCCTAAGGAGTATACTGCTTTTGTTAATTCCATGATTTATGGCCGTAGCAAAATTAGTCTGTCTGATGTAAAGGCTGGTCTTCATAATGAAGTATTAAGAGGTAGATTGGCAAGCACTAGCTTGGATAGTGATATCGAAGGCTGATCTGTTCAGAGAGGTAGAGGCCAAAGCAGGTCGAAGAAAGGTGGAGGACGGAATTCTTCACGGTCTCAATCTAGGGGGCCAAAGAATTCGACTTGTCATTATTGTAAGAAACCAGGGCACTTCATAGCACAATGTCCCAAGCTTGAAGGCAGAAGAAAAGATCCAAAGCAAGCTTCAGCTTCTACAGCAGAGAAATCAGATACAAAAAGTGACACCGATGTATTTACAGCTTCTGGCTCTTCTGGGAAGAGCAACTTATGGCTGATTGATTCTGGCGCATCCTATCATATGACACCTGACAGGAACTGCTTTTCCACTTACCGTGAAATTGATGGAGGAGAAGTTCTGATGGGTAATGATGCTTCTTGCCGTATGGTTGGTGTTGGTAGCGTTATGATTAGGATGTTTGATGGTGTTATACGTACGATCATCGATGTTAGACATGTACCTGATTTGAGGAGGAGCTTGATTTCTGTTGGGGCATTGAGTAGACTTGGCTTGAAGATTGTAGTGGAAGGAGAGAAAATGAAGATATTGAAGGGTTCCATGATTATTATGAGAGGTGTGAGGGTAGGAAATCTTTATCTATTAAAGGGCACTACTGTAATTGGTGAATCTGCTTCTGTTACATCTGTTGATTCAGATTCTTCCAGATTATGGCACTTACGGATGGGTTACATCGGTGGGCGCAGCATGGATGAGTTGAGAAAATGAGGATTGATTGATGGAGTTCATCATTCAAAACTTGGTTTTTGTGAAGAGTGTGTTCTTGGAAAGCAGATGAAGATTTCTTTTGGTATAGGAGAGCGTAAAGCAAAAGCTGTCTTGGAGTATGTTCATACAAATGTCTGGGGTCCCTCCCATTGTCAGTCTTTAGGTGGAGCCAGGTATTTCGTTTCATTTATAGATGATTTCTCCCGTAAAGTATGGGTATATTTTCTTCAGTCAAAGAGTGAAACCTTTGCCAAGTTTTGAAAGTGGAAATCTATGGTTGAGAAGCAGCGAGGGAAGAAATTGAAAGTTCTCCGTTCAGATAATGGCGGTGAATTTGTGTCATAGGAATTCATCGATTATTGTGAGTCTGAAGGCATTAAGAGGCATTACACTACACCAGGAGACCCCCGGTCTAATGGAGTTGCAGAAAGAATGAATCAGAAATTAGTGGAGAGAACAAGATGCCTCAGACCGATTGCTAAATTGAAGAAGGGATTTTGGGCTGAAGCTTTATCTATGGCGGCTTTCCTCATCAACCGCACACCTTCTACCGCCATAGATATGAAAATCCCTGAAGAAGTATGGAAAGGAGAGCCTGTTAGCTATTTATTTCTCAGAGTGTTTGGTTGCCCAGCTTATGTGCATGAGAGTAAAGGGAAGCTGGAACCTAGAGCTCGCAAGTGTATCTTTCTAGGTTATAGGAGAGGAGTGAAGGGATATAGGTTGTGGTGTCCTATTAGAAAGAAGATCGTTATGAGCAGGCATGTGACTTTTGATGAGAAGGCTATGTTGAAGGTGGAGCCTTCCTCATCGGATGACAATGAGAGGACATGTGAAGAATACCAAACACAAAGCAAGTCATCTGTTGATTCTTTCCATAGACGTTCAGATGGTGTTTCCGATGACACCGTGGTTGATGAGGATAATATCGATGTTGGTACAGAGAATCAAACTCAAGGTGGAGCTCATTCAGAACCTAGGTCTATTAGACAAAGAAGAAAGCCTAAGTGGCTTGATGAGTTTGTTGAATTGAGCATCGAAGACATTAACTTCGATGATATGGCAACATATGCTTTGAATGTTGTCCATGATGAGCCCTGTGATTATAGAGAAGCTATCGCATCAGTTAATAGTTCCAGTTGGTTAGTTGCTATGAAGGAGGAGATTGAATCATTGCAGAGAAATCATACTTGGGATTTGGGGCCTCTTCCCACCGACAAGAGAGCTATTGGATGCAAGTGGATCTATAGAGTGAAAGACGGTGAAAATGGTAATCTCAGATATAAGGCAAGGTTAGTCGCAAAGGGGTATGATCAGAAGAAGGGGGTAGAGAATCATGATATCTTTTCTCCAGTGGTTAGGCATACTTCTATTCGTATTCTTTTGGCATTAGTTGCTCATTATGATATGGAATTAGAGCAACTAGATGTCAAAACTGCATTCTTGCACGGTGATTTGGATGAGGAGATTTATTTAAAGCAGCCGGAAGGGTTCATTGATAATAGCAGACCAGACTATGTTTGCAAACTCAACAAATCTCTATATGGACTAAAGCAGTCTCCTAGACCATGGTATAAGTGGTTTGATAAGTTTATGATTTCACAGGGATACTCCAGAAATTTCAAAGACCAGTGTGTTTATTTCAGAAGATGTGATGGTGATATGATTTATTTGTTGTTATATGTTGATGATATGCTGATTGCATCTCGGAGTATGGTTAGAATTAAGGAGTTGAAAGCGGAGCTCACTAGAGATTTTGACATGAAGGATTTGGGAAAGGCACAAAGAATATTGGGTATGGAGATAAGCAGGGATAGGAAGTGGAGAGAGTTAAGGCTCACTCAAGAGCAGTATATCGAGAAGGTCCTCCCTCGATTTGGAATGGAGAAAGCCAAACCGATTGGCACTCCATTAGGCTCTCATTTTAAGTTGTCAAAAGACTTATCTCCCTCGTCGGAAGAAGACAAGAGGTATATGGCTAATATACCTTATTCTAGTGCTGTTGGTAGTCTTATGTATGTGATGGTGTGCACAAGACCAGATTTGGCCCATGCAGTGGGTGTTGTGAGTCGATATATGTCTAACCCAGGCAAAGAGCATTGGCAAGCTGTGAAGTGGATTCTTAGATATCTTCGAGGCACTTCTTCGGTGGGCTTTTTATATGGTGGAGTGGATGGTGACATCTTTCTTAGAGGATACCGTGATTCTGATTATATTGGGGATATAGATGCTAGGAAGTCAGTGTCGGGCTATGTTTTTACACTTGGCATATGCTCGATTTCATGGAGATCAAAGCTGCAATCTATCGTAGCTTTATCGACTACCGAAGCAGAGTTGATATCGATTGTGGAAGCAACAAAGGAAGAATTATACTTACTTCAGTTGTTGGATGATCTTTCAATGGTGCAGCGGACATTAGAGATATTTTCAAACAGTCAGAGTGCGATTCATCTTGTAGAGAATCAAGCTTATAGTTCACGGATGAAGCACATTGATGTTAGAGGTTTCTTTCTTATGCTTGAGGAAGAACGAAGCAAGATCAAATTGTTGAAGGTGAGTACTTTGGATAATCCTTCAGATATGATGACAAAGTCACTTCCAAAGGACAAATTTGAGCATTGCTCAAACTTGATCGGTTTGATTCCTGTTACTTGAGTGCCATGGGGTGCTAGACCCAACAACTTCTATGTTGATTGCTTGATGATAAGGTGATGAAGAGAGATTGTTATATTTGAATCAAGGTGGAGTGTTAAATTTGGATGATTCTAATATTTGTTAAAGAGGAAAGAAATTGATTAATTGATTCACTCAAATCAATTAATTTGGTTGGTATATGGAAGGATATTTTGAAGGAAACTAATTAATTAGTCAACCAATTAATTAGTCAAAGAATTTGTTATATGAAGAAAGAAAAGATTGCTGATGGAGATTGATTCAAACAAGGAAAATTATGGAAACCATGATTACCATTATCCATTTACATAGAAATCAAATCATGGATATTGGAAAAGGTTTCAAACATAATCTGTAAATTAATTTTCTTAATCTCTAAGTAACTCCTTCATTAAGTCTATTTAAATGAAGGAAGTTCATCTTCATATGTGCAAGTGAGTGTATGAGAGCATCCACCATTATTCTTCCCTCTCTTTTGTACTCTTTTCTTTAATGAAATAAAAGAAGTTGTTGGGTCTCCGTGGACGTAGGATATTCATATCTGAACCACGTTAAATCTTCCGTGTCTCTTATTTCTGCTATTATTTCTATGAGACTGCATAATTGATTTTTTAAGTTCCATTGGTATCTAAATAGGAAATACTAGATCTTGATCAAATAATTCGCTTCCGCTCAAATTAAAACAAATTTCACTACATAGATTTACTTTTTTGTGATAATTAACAAAGTTTTAATGGTAATTTATGACTTTTTTGTCGCCTCTTAAACAATTCCATAGTGCATCAATTCAACAAATATGAGTTTGTTAATGCCTAAATTGGTGCTTTTGATTGATGCTTGAAATTCAGAAATTATTTCAAACAATATGAATTATTAAAGCTAGAATTAATTAGTTGAATCATTTGTCAATATACATATAATCCCAAATCTTGATATTCAATGAACCCATTTACTTCGTATTTAAGTCCTATTCGTGTTGAATTTCATTTCTTTTGGTTTTTATTTTACTTCAAGTATTTGCTAAATTAATATTGACTACTTGTTCAATATGTTACAACTATCAGGTGGGCAATGGAAGTGTTTAATCTGTTGTGTTATTTTATAAATTCTGCTCGAGTATTACAAAATGGTAATGTGATTCTAATATAACAGTGGAATTCCTAAAATTGAAATAACTACTTAATTAACAATATTTATCTACTTAATTAAGAAAGATAGTTTTTTTCCATTGTGTCAATGCTTTTAATGATTCGGTCTGATTAATGAGATGATTCAGTTTGTACTAATGAGGTGATTCCATTGTTTCAAATAAAAAATTTTACCAATAAAAGTAATTACAATTTATGAAATTACACACGTATAATTATCTTCTCATGCAGGAAGGATGGCTTATGGCTAATTCATCCATGACCCTTTCTATGCCTTATTCAACAATAGTTTTATTTTTTGATTTGAATACAGTAAATAGTTGCAGCATAATAGTTATCCTTGATCTTTATCTTGAATACGTTTGTATACTTGGTTTATTCTTATATCAAAAGTTTAAATCACAATTTAAATTTTTGTCCACTAATTTTTTTCTCGTTATTCTTTTACTAGAATGGGTTGTATTATGAAATTGAAGGCAATGTGATGTTGAAGATTATTGTTTAGTTTATGTTCAAATTTGGGGAATTTCGATTACAGTATGGCTTCTTATCGATGTTGACAAATGTAAACTCAACTAAAAAATAATATTTTGTACTGTCAAATTGTAAAACTACAAAACTAGAATGTCTTTGGTTTGTAGTGTACCTATAACCAAGGGCGGACCCAGCCCTGAGCTCAACTGGGCTGCAGCTCAGGGTAAAAAAAATCAAAATCTTACCCTAGCCCAGCCCAAAATGGAGCAACTAAAGCCTACCTCATCCTTTAAACTTAAGACTGCGTACGTGTTTCTTCTCCTCTCAGTTTCCAGAGACATTTTTTCATGCACGTTGATTAAAATTACTGCAGTAATTTTTCAAGTTGTGGGGTGAATTTTCAATCTAGGTGGTTTTTCATTTTCTTTCAAATTACTAGATAGGAGATTAGTTCTTTGAATGAAAAAACTCTCAATTTTGGGCTTCTCATGTTTCAAATCTCAAATTGGGTTGCAGTTTGCATTACTACAGTCTGCATATATGTTCTTTAGGAATTAGGTTGTAGGTTGATTGATTTTTATTCAATTGTTATTTGCTAGTTTAGCTCTTTATTCATTGACAGTATTGCAGTTTGCAACCATGGATTTTTGTTTGAAAATGATAGTTAAAGCAGTTAAAACAATTGATTTTTGTCAAATTATGTTTTTTAAAGCAGTTTCCGCCTTGCTAGAAATAAGTTTGAATATGAATATTTTTCAAAAAAAAATTAATTACCTTATTATTTAGATTCATTTCTCTTTAAATAAAAATATTACATTAGTCAATTAATTTGATTGTTATTTTGTTGAACTTTAGAATTTGAAAAAAGTAAGCTTTGAAGTCAGCTGATGCAGCCCAGAGACGTGAAGTCATAAGTCGTGTACGACTTAACTTGTTGTTGAGTCGAGTACGACCTATCAAGGAGGCTAACGGTCTAAAACTATGTGAAGAGTCAGGGGAAGTTGAAGCCTTAGATTGTGGACGACCTAACGGGTTCCAGAATAGAGAGCTAAAGCAAAGGCATAGGTCGCTGGAACGACCTAACAAGGTGCAACGAGCTAACGAGTTGAAGGAAAAAGTGCTATGACCTAAAAAGAAACGACCTATGTTAGGTCGCAGTAAAAAGAAACGACCTATGATAGGTCGCAGGAAAAAGGAACGACCTATGCTAGGTCGCAGGAAAATGGAACGACCTAAGTTAGGTCGCGAGAAGATGAGGAGAGATAGGTCGCTCGCTATAAGTCGCGAGGCCTTAAGTCGCGAGGACTTAGGTCATGAAGACTTAGGTCGTGAAGCCTTAGGTCGTGAAGACTTAAGTCGTGATGTTTTTTGAAGCCGCTTCTTTTAGGTCGCTGAAGCTTGAAGCCGTTGATTCCTATGCCGCTTTACTCTATGCCGTTGATTATTTTAAGTCGCGGAGAATGTTAAGTCGCTGCTGTTAAGTCGTAGGTCGCAGGTTATAGGTCGAAAACGACCTAAGTGATGTTAATAAGTGTTGTGTGTAAAAGTTGTATTGTTTTCTTTGTGTTGAGTCGTTGCCGCTTTGTAGGTCGCATCTTTTAAGTCGACTGTTTCTTAGGTCGTGATGGTTAGGTCGGAAACGACTTAAGAGTTGAAATTTTTGAGTCGTGTTGAGTTGTAGCCTATAAATAGGCATGTGTGGTCATTTGTAATGGTTGTTGATTTTTGAATAAAATTCTTGTTTGTTAGCTTTGTGCTTTCAATTAAATCGGTAGTTGAGTGTAATCTCCTATCTCCACCTTCGACATTCGAGTGCGCTCGAATCTTCGATCGTTGAAGCCAATTCGCGGAATCAAGTGCGCTTGATCAACGCTCGAAGAATTGTAGATCTCTCTTCACGGTATCGTGCGCGATCAACGTGTCAGAGATAGCTAGAATTCAGTATCTTCGGATCAACGAATTTGGGCCTTTCAGTATTTCTCAATCCACCGATTGCTACGTTCATCGATCTATCTTGTTTCTGTATTATCCGCTGCGTCAGTTTGGTATCAGAGCTAGAACACAAGGAGTTTGCGTATATTTTTGAAGTTGTGCGAGATTTACATCATTTGGAGAAGTGGGTTCTCGAGATTTTGAAGAGATTTGTTTGTATTGGTGATTTTTGAAGATTTCAACAAGTGGGTAGTTTTGATTTGAAGATTTTTAGATCGAAGTGAAGTTTTGTTGGAATTTGTTGAAGAGCAATCATGCCTCCGAGAAGAGCTAACCGTTATCGCAACATTGATGCTTTGTATGGGAGAGAAGAGGCCGATGAGATGGAACAAAGAATTAACGAAAATTTTAATGAGAAGCTTAATGAAGGGATTGGTCGATTAGAGAGAATGATGTTGGAGATGAGTCAAAATCAGAGAAGGGTATCACCTGAATCGAGCCATGGGAGAAGTAGAGTTTCACCACATTCAAATCGAGAGAGAAGTGTTGATAGTGATCATAGAAGCGTGGATCGAGATTGTGATAGAAATGTGAATGATCGAGAACAGAGGAATGTAGATAGAAGGGATGTTGGTGGTAGACGTGATGGTAGTAGAGATGTGGGTGGTCAGGATCGACATCGATTTACATCGGATTGTGAAGAAGAGTATGATGGTGGTAGTGTTCATGGATGAAGACGTGGACAAGGAAGAAATCAGTCGGAGTACGATCACAAGTGGGAATCTGGTATGAAGACTGAAATTCTAGAATTCAAAGGTGGTATGCAAGCTGAGGAGTTTTTGGATTGGTTGTCTAATGTGGAAGAGATTTTTGACTTTAAGGAAGTTTCCGAACTTTGTAGAGTGAAGTTGGTTGCTACAAGGCTGAGGGGTAGAGCTTTGGCATGGTGGTAGCAAACCAAACTTACACGTGAACGAATGGGGAAGTCAAAGGTTGAATCTTGGGAGAAGATGAAGAAATTGATGAAAGCAACGTTCTTACCTTACAACTATCAATCTCTGATGTATCAACGTTTGCAAAACTTGAGACAGGGGACGAAATCTGTGAATGACTATGCTGACGAATTTTATCAACTGATTGCAAGGAACGATATCATGGAGACAGAGGAACAATTAACAGCTCGATTTGTTGGAGGATTGCGAATGCAGATTCAAGATATGGTTAACATGTTTGATCCCAGATCTGTAGCGGAAGCACACCAGAAAGCGTTGGCTTGGGAGAAACAGGGAAGACGAGGAGGTGGTGTGTTTACAAGTTCCAACAATCCAATGAAGGGTGTTAGTGGAAGCTCTAATGTTTCTAAACCTATCAGCAAACCAGCGGTGAAGGAGGCTGAGAAGGCGAAGGTTAACAATGGTTTCAAATGTTAGTCAAGAGATGGGTCATAAAAGCAATGAGTGTCCAAAGCCAAAGAAGAGAACCATGATTGCAGAAATTGAGGATGAGGATGTTGATGGAGATTATTCTAGTCCAGTTGAGGAGGATGAACAGGATGTTGCGTCAGGAGATGAAGGTTGTAATCTAATGCTAAGAAGATCATGCTTGACACCGAAGCAAGAAGAAGCTAGTTGGTTGAGGAGTAATATCTTTCAGTCGACATGTACTATACTGGGAAAGGTGTGTAAATTTGTGATTGATGCGGGAAGCTGTGGCAATATCATTTTAACCGAGGCTGTAACAAAATTGAAGTTGAAGACAGAGAAGCATCCGAATCCATACAAGTTAGCATGGTTGAGAAAAAGAGGAGAGGTGAAAGTGGATAGACGAGTTCGTGTTCCATTCTCTATTGGGAAGAAATACAAAGACGAGATCTGGTGTGATATAGTAGAGATGGATGTTTGTCATTTACTTTTGGGAAGACCATGGCAGTATGATCGAGCAGTACAGCATGACGGTCGGACCAATAGTTATAGTTTTATGTTTGAAGGTACGAAGATTATCTTAGTTCCAAAGAAGAGACATCAAGGAGAGAGTAAGTCAGAAGAGATTGAAGAACTGAAAACTTTGTTATCTTTGAAAGAGTTTGTTAAAGAAGTTGAAGAGGAGCCTGAAGTGTTCTTGTTGATTGGGCGAGAGAGTCAAGAAGTGGTTGAAGTTCCAAAGGAAATAGAGCCAGTTTTGAAAGAATTTGAGGATGTATTTCCAGATGAGTTACCAAAGGAGTTACCGCCACTAAGAGACATTCAACATCAAATTGATCTTGTTCCGGGAGCAATGTTACCGCATAGACCACATTATCGAATGAGTCCAAAGGAACATGAAGAATTGAGGAGGCAAGTGGAAGAATTGCTTGAGCAGGGGCGTGTGTAGGAAAGCTTGAGTCCGTGTGCTGTGCCAGCTTTGTTAGTACCGAAGAAGGACGGGACGTGGAGAATGTGCACTAACAGTCGAGCATTGAATAAAATTACTGTGAGGTATAGATTTCCAATGCCGAGGTTGGATGGCTTGCTAGATCAAATAAGTGGAGCTACTATTTTTTCGAAGATTGATTTGAAGAGCGGATATCATCAAATTCATATCAGGCCAGATGATGAGTGGAAGATAGCTTTTAAAACCAGAGAGGGTCTATACGAATGGTTGGTTATGCCATTTGGCTTATCAAATGCACCAAGTACTTTCATGAGGGTGATGAATCAGATTTTTAGACCATTCATTGGGAAGTTTGTGGTGGTGTATTTCGATGATATTCTGATATATAGTGGAAGTCCGGAGGAACATTTGAATCATCTGAGAGAAGTGCTAATGGTACTGCGACAAGAACAATTTTATGCTGCAACGAAGAAATGCGTGTTCATGACGCATAGTGTTTTATTTCTGGGGTATATTGTATCGGATGGAGGGATACAGGTGGATCGGAGTAAAGTAGAGGCGATTAGAGATTGGCCACAGCCCAAGACGATAACAGAGGTTCGGAGTTTTCATGGGTTGGCTTCATTTTATAGAAGATTTATTCCACACTTCAGCAGCATGATGGCACCAGTGACTGATTGTATGAAAGGGAAACAGTTTGCATGACGGAGGAAGCCAGATTCGCTTTGGATAGGATCAAAGAACTTTTGACGACAACACCAATTCTAGTGTTACCAGATTTTCAGTTAGTGTTTGAACTACATACTGATGCATCCAAGGTTGGGATTGGAGGAGTGTTGAGTCAGAAGGGACATCCGATTGCATATTTCAGTGAGAAGTTATCAGGAACGAAGATGAGATATAGTACATATGATGTGGAATTTTATACTGTTGTGCAAGCTATTAAACACGGGAGACACTATCTATTTCAGAAAGAGTTTGTTCTTTACACTGACCATGAAGCGTTAAAGCATTTACAAGGACAAGACAAGATTTCAGCAAGATATGCATCGTGGATTGCGTACCTGCAACAGTTTACTTTTGTTGTTAAACACAAGTCAGGAGTGACGAATCATGTGGCTGATGCTTTGAGTAGAAGAAACCATTTGTTGACTACAATGAAAGTTGAAGTGACCGGGTTTGATGTGTTACCAGAGTTATTTGTTGATGATCCTTACTTTGCAAAGTTTGTTGATAAAGTCAAGGAGGGAGAGAAAGATGAGTTTATGATGATAGATGGTTTTCTGTTCAAAGGAAATCGATTGTGCATACCTGATTGTAGTTTGAGAATGAAGATTGTGAAGGAGCTACATGAAGAAGGCCACGTGGGAAGAGACCGTACATTACAGTTGATTTCTCAATCTTATTTTTGGCCGTCGATGAAGCGGGAAGTTGGAAGGTTTGTGGAGCGATGTCATATCTGTCAGGTTTCGAAAGGAACTGCGACCAATGCTAGATTATATATGCCATTACCTGTACCAACTAAACCATGGGTAGATGTGAGTATGGACTTTGTGTTGGGATTGCCGAGAACGCAACGTGGTAATGATTCTATATATGTTGTGGTTGACCGATTTTCGAAAATGGCACATTTTATTGCTTGTAAGAAGACGGCGGATGCTGTTCATGTTGCTCAGTTGTTTTTCAAAGAAATATATCGACTTCATGGATTGCCAGAATCTATTGTGTCGGATAGGGATACTCGTTTTCTGAGTCATTTTTGGCTAAGTTTGTGGAAGATGGTGGGAACGAAGTTGAACTTTAGCAGCGCTTATCATCCGCAAACGGATGGACAGACCGAGGTCGTGAACAGATCGCTGGGGAATTTGTTGCGATGTCTAGTGAAAGATAATCTAAAGAGTTGGGACATGAAGTTATGCCAGGCAGAGTTTGCACATAATCATGCAGTGAATCGTAGTACTAGATTCAGTCCATTCTAGATTGTATATTCTAGTTTGCCAAAAGGGCCGTTGGATTTAACGGTAATACCACACTCGAAGGGGACAGTTAAGAAAGCTGTAGATTTTGTTGATGGATTGACTGAATGTCATAAAATCATTCCGGAACGATTGGAGAAGGCGAATGAGAAGTATAAACGCTCTGCAGATCTGAAGCGAAGAAATGTTGAGTTTAATGAAGGAGATATGGTATATGCTGTGTTAACAAAAGATCGTTTTCCAATGGGCGCTTATAACAAGTTGAAAGCCAGGAAAATTGGTCCTGTCGAAGTCATGAAACGGATTAATGAAAATGCTTATAAGTTGAAGTTGCCGGAGGATGTATATACATCTGATGTGTTTAATGTTAAACATTTGGTACCTTATTATGGGGATGAACAAGCTGATGTGGAAGAATTTACAAATCCGAGGATGAATTTTTCTCAACCTGGGGAGGATGATGCAGCCCAGAGACGTGAAGTCATAAGTCGTGTACGACTTAACTTGTTGTTGAGTCGAGTACGACCTATCAAGGAGGCTAACGGTCTAAAACTATGTGAAGAGTCAGGGGAAGTTGAAGCCTTAGATTGTGGACGACCTAACGGGTTCCAGAATAGAGAGCTAAAGCAAAGGCATAGGTCGCTGGAACGACCTAACAAGGTGTAACGAGCTAACGAGTTGAAGGAAAAAGTGCTACGACCTAAAAAGAAACGACCTATGTTAGGTCGTAGTAAAAAGAAACGACCTATGTTAGGTCGCAGGAAAAAGGAACGACCTATGCTAGGTCGCAGGAAAATGGAACGACCTAAGTTAGGTCGCGAGAAGATGAGGAGAGATAGGTCGCTCGCTATAAGTCGCGAGGCCTTAAGTCGCGAGGACTTAGGTCGTGAAGACTTAGGTCGTGAAGCCTTAGGTCGTGAAGACTTAAGTCGTGATGTTTTCTGAAGCCGTTTCTTTTAGGTCGCTGAAGCTTAAAGCCGTTGATTCCTATGCCGCTTTACTCTATGCCGTTGATTATTTTAAGTCGCGGAGAATGTTAAGTCGCTGCTGTTAAGTCGTAGGTCGCAGGTTATAGGTCGAAAACGACCTAAGTGATGTAAATAAGTGCTGTGTGTAAAAGTTGTATTGTTTTCTTTGTGTTGAGTCGCTGCCGCTTTGTAGGTCGCATCTTTTAAGTCGACTGTTTCTTAGGTCGTGATGGTTAGGTCGAAAACGACTTAAGAGTTGTAATTTTTGAGTCGTGTTGAGTTGTAGTCTATAAATAGGCATGTGTGGTCATTTGTAATAGTTGTTGATTTTTGAATAAAATTCTTGTTTGTTAGCTTTGTGGTTTCAATTAAATCGGTAGTTGAGTGTAATCTCCTATCTCCACCTTCGACATTCGAGTGTGCTCGAATCTTCGATCGTTGAAGCCAATTCACGGAATCAAGTGCGCTTGATCAAGGCTCGAAGAATTGTAGATCTCTCTTCACGGTATCGTGCGCGATCAACGTGTCAGAGATAGCTAGAATTCGGTATCTTCGGATCAACGAATTTGGGCCTTTCAGTATTTCTCAATCCACTGATTGCTACGTTCATCGATCTATCTTGTTTCTGTATTATCCGCTGCGTCATCAGCTCACCCTTGCTTTAATTCCTAGATCCGCTCTTGCCTGTAACTATAGAAATCTATTTGATTAATTCATTATTAAGTCGTAGTTTTTAATTCCTTACACCTAGAATCACCCTCAAGTAATTTTCTATAGTGGAACTTTTTTTCTTAGCTTTTTAATGTTATTTCCCTTGTTTCCTTTTATAGCCTTAACTAGTAGTAGTATGGTAAAGCATGCATTGCTCGTCTAGCCTTGTTTACAAGGCTTAAAATTCTTGATTGCCCTGTCATATGCAGACTTTGGTAAGATTGAAGCTTGCATGTCAAAGTAGTTTTCTATGTAAAAAAGAGATGCTTTTATTGCTCTGGCTCTTGAGCCACAGCAAAAGTAACCAGATCACAAAGTTGCTTCACATATAAGTGTGTTGTTACCATTATTAATATTTTTTAAAACATTAGTTAGTTTTGCATCACTTTGTTCACCTGTTAGTAATGGTCATAGTCTTGAGTTGATGTATAATATTGATTGGTATGTGTTGTTGATTGTGTAGATGACCTGTAAAATTTGGATGGCAACTCATTTGACGTTTGATGATTAAAAAGTGTGTTATAACCATGATTTTGTTGTCTCTTAACCCTTTGTATGGATATCTTTTTAAGTTCTTTAGCTAACTATGTCCAACTATTGTTTTGCTGAAAAATCAGTTGTACAAGGATAATATAACTTTGCATGTCATATTGCAAAGGATGGAATCTCAATACTGGCTCCATCCATAAATTCTGAATGTCACGTGTTTGGGATCTCAGGGAACGCTTCCAAGTTTACAAGGTTATGGTTAATGCCTAAGGGACACGTATAACTTTCAACACAAATCGTCTATTATTCTATAATATATATTTTCTTTATTATTATTATTTTATGATCAAATAATGCAAATACTTTTTTTTCACCTTATTAATATCACACGTTTAATTAAAATTAATAGGTAGATACAAAAGTTATTTTTGTCCAAAATAATATAATCAAACGGTCGGTTATTCCATCGTTGTGCGGTTGTACTAGTATATCTACTTACCCTCATGCTATAGATCACTAATCTAAAAATGGTCCAAAAGACGTTATAAACATAACAAAATATAGTTGCCTATTAATCTGGACTTCTTAAAACTTGCTTCAAGCAACCTATTTGGAATCTATGCAACATAAATAACCATCATGGCCAATAACAACATATTTTAAAGCACAAACTAAGTATATATATTAACATAAACTAAAAAAATGATCAACAATGTGAATATTGAGTTAATCTGGTAATGTTGCTGACTAAGTCATTGAGGCTTAGCATTTTATTATGCTTGTTATTTCTTTTCAAATAAGCACCGTGGTTTCTAGGGTAATAAGCTTTGAATTATTCCAACTCCTGTTAACCACATTGGTAGGTTATGTAAAACGTGGATGTTGTTTTTTATCTTTCTGTTTTGTAATAGGCTGTATAAAAGCCTTATTTGTTTCATTGAATAAAGATGCTTTATAGTGCTCCCAGATTTAGAGATTAAACTTATAACAATTAGTACCAGAGCCTTATTACAAGGCCTGATCTAAAGTGAAGAAATAGCAGATTTCTTAGCAAAGGAGAAAGAGCCAGACAAAGGTTGAGTGAGAAAGAATGGCTTTGTTGTCAAAGGGAAGTTTTGTGCAGCCAGCAATTCCAGGATTTGATGGCTACTATATCATTGGGCCATGTTGATGGAGAACTTCTTGCGTTCAACAGAATTTGGTCATTGGTCGAGAATCGAGTCACAGTAGAAGAGGAGGGAGCTGTGTTGATAGAGGTACAACGCAAGACAATCGAGCAAGAGAAGATGAAAGATCTCAAAATGAAGTACTACCTCTTCCAAGCCATTGATCGTTCAATCATGGAAACCATACTCAATAAAGACACTGCCAAGCACATTTTTGGATTCCATGAAGCAAAAATATCAAGGTTCAACTGAGGTTAAGCGAGCACAACTTCAAGCGCTTCGAAGAGAATTTGAGGTCCAGCGAATGAAGGAAAGTTAGTTGTACTGTCATTTCATATGCACTCTGTCTTTCTTTGTTAACAATTGTATTTGCTGTGTTGTATTCTACTTTTCTCCTTCACTTTGCATTTCATTGAGGATATCACTATAAATACCCATGTACTCTGGTTCTGTGAATAATGAGATTGAATTTCATTTCGTCCCTCTTCCATTTATTTTGTCATGGTATCAGAGCTTCCCAAGCCAAACGGCATCTACACGTAAAACCTGACATCACTTTCTCTTCCACTTTCTCGAATCAAATTCTCAGATCTGACTCAGATCTATACTTCAAGTTAATCGATCTACACTCCAGTCATCAGATCAAGTTTTTTCTATGGCGAATGAAGGTTCTCCTCAACCAGGATCAGATTCGGCAACCTCTCAAAATACCATCACAGATCAAAACTCCAGAACTCTAGAAGAATCTCTGAAACTAATCATCAAACCACAAACTCAATTGGTAACGGTGACTCTAGATGAAAGAAATTACTTGCTGTGGAAGTTTCAAGTTGAAATGGCTATCAAAGGATATGGACTACAAAGATTTATTGATTCAACAATGCAAGCCCCCTCACCACTCATTACTGGTAAAGATGTACAGATCTGCTCCAATACAGAATTCGTGATACATCAGAGACAAGATAGCCTACTGTGCTCATGGTTGCTATCCTCTATCAGCACCAATCTTCTTTCTCAGGTAATTGGTTGCAAAACTTCTTTAGATGTCTGGAATGTTATTCATCATAACTTTCACTCACAAACTGCTGCCAGAGTCATGAGTTATAAAAGACAATTGCAGTCTATTAAAAAAGGCAACCTAAGTATTAGAGAATATCTGAACAAGATCAAGAATATATGTGACATGCTAGAGTCATCAGGTCATAAAGTAGATGAAACTGAACACGTACTAACAATTCTCAATGGACTAGATGATAACTTTGAAGCAATAGTAGCAGTAATAACATCAAGAGAAACTACACCTTCAGTGCAGTATGTTACATCTATATTACTAGCGCATGAAGGCAGACTGGAACAGAAACAAGCATCTACACAAGAATTTTCTATCAATTATACAGCAACATCATCAGGAAATAGAGACAGTTACAGATCAGAACAGAATGTGAACAATGGAAGAAATAACCAAGCAGGAAGAGGAGTGCAATCACATGGACGAGGTGGAATGTATGGTAGAGGAAGAGGAAGAGGTAGAAACAATAATAATCGACCTAAATGCCAAATTTGTGAGAAAATAGGGCATACTACCCTTAGATGCTATTTCAGGTTTGATTCAAACTACACGAGCAATCAGCAGAATTCACCTAATCAGAATATCACAAAGACCTATCCATATAGCATAAATCTCAGCCAGGGACAGCATGAGAACCAGACTGCAAACGCTGAAACACAAGTGACACTAGCTAAGGATGCAGACATTCAAGATGAAGCCTGGTTTCCAGACTCAGGAGCTACACATCACGTTACTAGCAATCTTCAGAACTTGAATCTAGGCGGATCTGCTTATAAAGGTAATAATTCAATTCATATGGGAAACGGCACACCACTCAATATTACACACATAGGACATGCCAACTTTGAATCAGCTAGAAGAAACAAGACACTACTGCTTAAAAATCTCTTGAGAGTACCTCAAATAAAAAAGAATCTAATCAGTGTGTCACAATTTGCATATGATAATCAGGTGTACTTTGAATTTCATCATGACATATGTCTAGTCAAAGATAACCAAAGTGGAGATATATTATTGCAGGGAAAGCTGCATGATGGGCTGTATCGATTCAATCTTAAGACTGATGAAGGTATTAATGGTAGAGTAGTGTGTTGTAATAATGTAACTAATAAAGTTGAAGATGAATATGTGATTTGGCACAGGAAACTTGGCCATCCAAATGCAAGTGTAATGAAACTTGTTTTGAATAAAGAGAATCTATTGCATTTAATTTCTGTAACACCACAGTTGTGCACTCAATGTCAATTAGGGAAAAGCCATAAATTACCATTTAAATCATCTCAAACTGAATATACTGAGCCACTACAACTGGTTGAATGTGATATATGGGGCCCTGCACCAGAAAATTCAAATTATGGATATAAGTACTACATTACTTTTGTAGATGCACACACGAGATACACCTGGATTTATTTTTTGAAGCTAAAATCTGAAACAAGTGAAGTAGTAAAGCAATTTGTCATACAATCAGAAAGACAATTTGAGAAGAAGCTGAAACTGTTTCAAACTGATGGTGGCATGGAGTTTAAACCTCTCAAAGATTTTTTCAACTCCAGAGGAATAATTCATAGATTAACCTGCCCACATACTTCACAGCAGAATGGAATTGTTGAGAGGAAGCATAGACACATCGTGGAGATGGGTTTGACACTTCTTGCTCAAGGGAAATTGCCACTGAAATTCTGGCCTGAAGCATTCTCTACAGCAGTTTACTTGATTAATATGTTGCGCACCAAGATTCTGAAAGACAAAAGTCCATGTGAAACTCTATATGGTGTCAAACCAGATTATGCTAGATTAAAAGTATTTGGGTGCTTGTGCTTTCCATTACTAAGGCCATACAATCGACATAAACTTGACTTTAGATCTTCTGAATGCACTTTTATTGGATATGGAGTGAACCAGAAAGGGTACAAATGCTTAACTAATGAAGGAAAAATTATAGTGTCCAGACATGTACTATTTAATGAGAGGGTATTTCCATTTACAAACAAAGAAATAAAGAACACTGACAGGATTCTGAACTCACAAAGAACAGTGCCACCTATACCCTTATTTACAGATGAAGAAAGTAGATTGTCCTTCTCAGTAAAAGATGGAAACAATACATTAAATGAATATCAACAGAATTCAACAGCCAACAGTAGAAGTGAGAGCAGTAGTTCAGTTCACAGCTACACTGAAGCCATCAACGAAGAATTGAGTGATGGACATGATTCACCATCACCAAGAAATACAACCAGTCAAACCCCAGAACAGTCTCCATGCACTACACATATAACATCACCAGCAAACACACAAGAGCAGCACCAAGGACATCATATGGTGACAAGAGCTAAAGCAGGGATATTCAAGCCAAAGATATACACAATCCAAAGTGTCATAGAAGAACCAACAAGCTATGAGCAAGCTGTGAAACACAGAGAATGGAGAAAGGCTATGGAAGAGGAATACAGAGCTTTAATGAACAATAATACCTGGAGCTTAGCCGTTTTACCTAGAAATAAAACTGCCATAGGGAGCAAGTGGACTTACAAATTGAAGTATAATGCAGATGGCACAATAGCAAAGTATAAAGCACGACTCGTAGCTAAAGGATACACTCAAGAACCAGGATTCGACTTCAAGGAAACCTTTTCACCTGTAATAAAACCAACTACCATTAGAGTAATGCTTACCATTGCATTGTATAACAACTGGTCGGTGAAACAATTGGATGTACACAATGCTTTTCTAAACGGAGACTTGGAAGAGGAAGTGTACATGGTGCAACCTTTGGGGTTTGAGGACAATAGCAAGCAGCAAATGGTGTGCAAACTTCACAAGGCTTTATATGGTTTAAAGCAGGCGCCAAGAGTTTGGTTTGAGAAACTGAAAGGCACTTTAATGAAGTTAGGTTTCAATCCTCTTCGATCTGACAATTCCCTGTTTATCAAAAGGACCAGCACGTATACACTGTATGTATTAGTTTATGTGGATGATTTTATCATAACTGGAAGTTGTAATGCTGAAATCAACAAGTTGATTACCTACTTGAATGATCAATTCAAGCTAAAGGACCTGGGACAATTAAATTTCTTCTTGGGAATAAAAGTGAGAAGACCAGAGAGAGGAACCCTACATCTCAGTCAAACCAGTTATATTAGATCTGTTCTTAAAAGAGCAGGCATGGAAAATGCTAAGCCATCACCTACACCCATGACTAGCAGCCTCCAACTATCTAAAACCACTGGTGATCCAATGGACAACCCACGGCTCTACAGAAGTATCGTAGGAGCCTTGCAATACATTACAATCACAAGACCTGAGATAGCCTTCAGCGTGAACAAGGTCTGCCAGTTTATGCAGTCTCCATCAGTTGTTCATTGGAAGGCAGTTAAGAGAATACTTCGATATCTTGCTGGAACCTTAAACTATGGGTTAAAACTTCTTGTCAGCAACGATCTGAAAATAAGTGCATTTGCTGATGCAGATTGGGGTGCTGATAGGGATGATAGAAAGTCAGTCAGTGGTCATTGTGTGTATCTTGGAAGAAACATAGTGTCTTGGTGTTCGAAGAAGCAATCCACTGTCTCTAGATCGAGTACCGAAGGTGAATATCGAAGTGTAGCAGGGATTGTGGCAGAGATTATGTGGCTTAAGTCACTACTGAGTGAAATACTATGTACGAATGTTGATGCAGCAACTGTATGGTGTGATAATGCAGGTGCTGTTATGCTTGCAGCAAATCCCATCTTACATTCAAGAACCAAGCACATTGAACTTGACCTTTATTTTGTAAGAGAACAAGTTGCAAAAGGAGATATTTGTGTAAATCACATTCCTGCACTATATCAACGGGCTGATATACTTACCAAAGCATTGTCTCAGACTAACTTTGTAAGATTGAGAAAAGAATTAAATGTCGAAGAAGAAACCAGGAAAGAAGTAAAGTTGGAAAGAAACCAGATGAGAGGAGGAGTTCAAATTGAGGGAAGGAGTTAGTTGTACTGTCATTTCATATGCACTCTGTCTTTCTTTGTTAACAATTGTATTTGCTGTGTTGTATTCTACTTTTCTCCTTCACTTTGCATTTCATTGAGGATATCACTATAAATACCCATGTACTCTGGTTCTGTGAATAATGAGATTGAATTTCATTTCGTCCCTCTTCCATTTATTTTGTCAAGGAAGGTGAAAAGGATGATGAATATTTTTCCAGAGTTCTTACAATTGCAAACAAAATGAAAATTCAAGGAGAGGATATAAAGTAGGTGGTGATCGTTGAGAAAATACTAAGGTCCATGACCATAAAGTTTGACTATGTGGTATGGTCTGTTGAAGAATCCAACGATTTGGATTCCCTGACTGTAGATGAATTGTAGAGCAGTTTATTAGTGCATGAACCAAGAATGAATGCGCATGAAAATGAAAAACAAGCTCTCAAGGTCAATCATGAAGACAAGTTTGGATCTAGGGGCAGAGGTAACTTCGAGGAAGAGGAAGAGGTAGGAGCAGGCCACAGTTTAACAATACAGTGATAGAATGCTACAATTGCCACAAGCTAGGACATTTCCAATATGAGTGTCCTAATTGGAAAAGCAATGCCAACTATGCCGAGCTCAATAAAGAACAAGAGATGTTATTGATGTCCTACGTTAAACTTGGTAATTCCAAGAGAGATCAAGTGTGGTTCCTCGACTCCGGCTGCAACAATCACATGAGTGGTGCCAAGCAATGGTTTCTTAGTCTAGACGAAACCTTCAGACAAGTGGTGAAACTTGGGAGCAACACCAAGATGGCTGTAATGGGAAAAGGGAGCATTAGACTGCATATCAATGGAGCAACTCAAGTAATTTCCAAGGTATTTTTTATTCCAGAACTCAAGAATAATTTGCTTAGTATCGGTCAATTACAAGAGAAGAAGTTGGCCATCCTAATCGGCATGGCATTTGCAAAATTTATCATCCTGTAAAAGGGTTGATTATGGAGAATAAGATGTCTACCAATAGAATGTTTGTATTGGTTGCCTTTATACAAATTCAAGCTCCAGGATAAGCATGTTAAAATTGCATCCGAGAACACATCTCAGTTATGGTACCGAAGATTTGGACACCTAAATTATAAAGATCTAAGAACTTTATCCTCTAAGAAGATGTAGAAGGACTGCCACTTTTCAAAGCCTCCTCCAAGTTATGCTCAGATTGCATAATAGGCAAGCAACATAAAGTTTCAATTCCTAAAACGAGTTCGTGAGAGACTTTTAGAAACTACAACTCATGCATGCTGACATTTGTGGTCCGATTTCTACAGAATCCAATAGCCACAAAAGGTATTTAATCCCTTTATCGATGATTTTAGTCGAAAATTATAGGCCTATTTTTTGCATGCCAAGTCAGAAGCATTTATCACATTTAAGAATTTTAAGAGTTTGGTAGGAAAACAAACAAGGAACTTCATTTGTTGTCTTCGTACTGATCGAGGTGGTGATTCACCTTACTTGAGTTTAATAATTTTTGCAACTCCAATGGGATTGATGGACAGCTCACTGCAGCCTACACCCCTCACTCAAACAGGGTTGTAGAGAAAAAACCGAACTATTATGAACATGGTATGATGTGTGCTGACTGATAAGCAAGTTCCAAAGGTATTCTGCTCAGAAGTAGTTAATTGGGCTGTGCACATTCTTAAGCGGCGTCCCACATCGGCAGTAAAGGATAAAACACCTGAAGAAGCTTGGTCTGGTCTTAAACCTTCTGTAGATGATTCAAAGTGTTTGGCTGCATTGGATATGTTCACATACTAGACATCAAAAGCCAGAAACTCAATGAAAAGAGCTTCAAGTGTGTGTTCTTGGGCCTGAGCAAAGAATCCAAGGCATACAAAATGTTTGATCTAGTGTAGCAAAAAGTCATCATAAGTAGGGACGTTAACTTTGGAGAAGAGGAGAAGTGGAATTGGGGAAAGATAATTGAAGAAACTCATTGTGACATCCTTGAGTGGGGAGATGATGATGTAGAAGCAGAATGTGATGAAGAAGGAGACGATGAGGAGGAGGAACATGTTGGAGACAGAGTTACCTCTGATTCAACTTCCTCATTATCAGTTGAAGGCAATTTTGATCAAGGGAGGATAAGAAGAGAACCAGCTTAGATGAGAGATTATGTGAGAGGAGAAGGCTTGTCCGAGGAGGAAGAAATGCAACATCTTATTATGTTAAGAATCAACTGATCCAGTGACATTTGAGGAGGCAGTCAAGAGTTCTACGTAGAGAAAAGCAATGGATTTGCAAATCCAAGCTATTAAAAAAAGGAATTTGGGAGTTGACTGATTTGCCAAAAGAAGCTAAGAAGATTGGTGTAAAGTGGATATTCAAGACTAAACTGAACAGGAGAGGAGAAGTAGACAAGCCGGAATGGACTACAAAGAGGTATTTGGTCATGTTGCTCATTGGGATACTATCAGAATTATTCTTGCTCTTGCAGCTAATAGAGAATGGAACGTGTATCAACTTGATGTGAATAGTGCATTTTTGCATGGGGAGATTAGTGAAGAAGTGTTTGTCGAACAACCTCGAGGTTATGAAAATATTATTGTATAACGAATAAAGATAACCTTTGTAATAGTTAGAAACAAAACTGCATTATTGTAAACTTTTTAAAAAATTTATAACAAATTTAATTTTGATATTTTGATAATAAACTAAATTTATTTTAAATAATAGAAAAGATAAATTATTATATTAACTAGCCGTCAAAAACCATCGAAATATACCCGTCGACGGCCGTCGAAAACCATTGGTAAGTCGCGCATACAATAGCTTCCAGAGCCCATTTCTTCCCCATTCCACAATCCTTATACAAAAACTAAAAACCCTAAGCCCCAAATTCTTTCAAATTCGTCCCTACTTGTCATAAGCCGCTGCAATCCGTCAATTTCTTCATCAAATTGCAATCTCCAATCACCTATGCTTTTGATTCATCAAAAATCAAGTATTTTCTTGCCCTAAACTAATTGATTTGAATTATGATAAAATTAATATTAATTTGTGCGTATATTTGTTGATAATAGCTCATTGATTGTTATAATTGTGTATATTGGTTGACTAAGAAATGTTAATTAGGGTTATTAGTGTTTAAATTCGATAATTAATGTATAATTAGGGCTAATTTAGGTTGATTAGTGTATGCGTGTCTTAGTTTAATATAATTTAGTGTTAATTAGTGTATGTGTTATCTAAAATGTTAAGAAAAACAATTTATTTACATAATCCCTTTGTTAGTGTATGCATCCTTAATAATATATAAATTTTGTTTACGTGTATGTGGTAATACATATAAACAAATTAGTGTACAAATTTAAATTTTTGTTATGTGTAATAAAATGAAAATTGTGTTAGCTAAAATATGTTTTAAAAAAAGTGTTTATTGGTTTTTAATCGTTAAGAAATTTAAATAATGAATTAGTGCTAATGCTAATATAAAAAAATTAGTGTATAATATACTTTATTTTTTAAATCCATTAGAGAGTTTTTGGCCCTGTTTGATAAGTGTTGTTTATGATCGTTATATAGATATTCGTTTTATTACAAAACAGACATTTATATTCATTTGATACAATATTTATCAAATTTGTCCCTGTATTGGACAAGTTACAAACACAATAAAAATAATTATATTTTGTAAATCATTTCATCTTGAACGGTTCATAAAATTTTGACAGCACTTCCTTTTTATTCCCTGTGTACACACATTTATGTACGATCCAGGGAATAAAGGGGATGTGTTGCCGAAATTTATTGAATCGTTTAAAATAAAATGATTTATGAAATATAATTATTATTGTGTTTGTAATGGGAAGTTGGATGAACGACGATCAAAGTATAAAATGATGAAGTAAAAATATAATATTATATTCATAATTTGTTAAAATTGAAAATATATAAGATTTTATAAAAAAGTTAAAAGAATCAAATATTATATACTTAATAAAACATTAAAATATAAAAAAATAGTATATAACGATAACATATTATATAATTAATAAAACATTAAAATGTACAAATGTATTGAAAAATAAAATATCAATCCATAAAATGATCAATAATTTCTTGAATTTCTATCATATTTTTTGAAATAGGAAAAAATGATTAAATATTTTGTTGATCGAAGGAGCTGGATGTATCAAAAAAGACAAATAAAAGGCTCAATAAGGGAACATTTTTATAATGGTTTATATAAGAGAAATTGCAGTAATGAAATGATGAGAATTTTATTATATCTGAAAATGATTCTTACATACGAAGGAGATAGTTTACGTATGCTATTTATAACAGTCTCGGTACTATTTATTCACAAATAAACATATGGGCTTTTGGGCATATATGCATACCCGGACCTGTATCTCAATATAAAGGAAATAACAATACTTCCGCTGCTATTCATTTCTTCATTCGATAATACTTTCCCTCAATTCTTAGCTAGGTTTTCTTCCGAGCCCCAAAATTGCGATTTTTTTGCCGATCTTCAGTTCCAGTCTGATCCAACTATAATTATGAAAAAAGATTGCTTTTTCCTCTTCAATTCTTGTCTTCACCAGCTCTTGATTCTCTAATACTTTTCTTTAATTCAAAAATTAGGGTTTTTGAAATTAGAATGTTTATGACAGAAAGATTTTTCCTTTATTGAAGGAACATGGCCAACCCGCAGCCGAAGAAATGGATGAATTTCAAAAATTTTACTATTTTGGATCTTTAATGAGGCTATGAAATCTAAATGTATATTATATCCAATCTAATAAAACACTAAATAAAGTCTTATTTTATTTAAAGTTGATTAAAAGGAAGTTTAAAATTAATTTAGTTTAAATGTATAGTGCATCAAATACACTCAACAATTGTTTATAAGAGTGAATTTAGGGAAGGAAACCATTCATTTCTTTTCCTAAAAAGAGGTAATTAATTGAGAGTATAATAAACATTATATGAAGAGAGAAACCTTCCATTTTCTCTCTCTTTCTCTAATTAAATTAATTGGATCATTGAATGATATTAATTGGTAATTTGTTCATGGCATAAAATGTAACTATTATCCAAATGTACTTTACTGTAAATTATGTAAGTGCAACAAATCTGATAATGTATAGAGATGTTATTTTCTACATACGTGTCTTTATTGTCCATGGTATTATTTAAAATACATAAAGATACATATATTTACATTTATATACAATATACATATACATATACATATACATATACATATACATATACATATACATATACATATAAATGAGATAAAATTAAGTGTCATTTTTATAACTCCAAAATGTCAGCAATTTTGAACCTAGTTTCAAAAGTGAAAGTTTTTAAGATTAAAAACTATAATTTTACATAAATGTCCATCTATAAATTGAATTCAAATTATATATATGTATGTATGTATGTATACACATGCACATAAATTTGTGTGTATATATATACACATACAAAAATCATTGTAAATAACGTTTTAAACTTAATACATCTTTATGTTAAAATTTATAATTTAATATAAGTTCCAATATAAAGTAACAACTAAAACCTAACTTTAATTTTAAAAGGAAATCCAAGGGTTTATGGTATTTTGCAATAAAGTCCATTTATGTTTATAAAAAACTTTTATTTATAACTTTAAACAGAAGTATGCAACAACCAAAAGATTAAATTTGAAATATTGAACACAAAACATACATGCAAACATAAATAAATTACATATGTTTACTATTTGAATTAGTAATAGAAATATTTTATTAATTAAGACTTAGATTTTAATCAAAATGTGTCTTTTTTTTAAATAACAAACTTGAAACAACAACAAAATAGATAGGACAAATTGGACACATATGTATATGTCGCAATGGTTTAAGATCTAGACAATTAAGCAATATGAAAAATAATTAAATATGGGATCATATAATGTAGATCTAATAATGACAACAAGAATTGGCAAAAAATCAAAATATATCTTAAAAAATATTCAAATTAAAATAACATGGTGAACATATCTTATATATAAAGCAAATACTTGTATATATATATAAAGCAAATACTTGGTCAAACTGGTTAAAGTGAAGCTTTTTTGGCATTTTCTAAAATAACCCTACCTTCAATACCACGTGAAAAACTTAGGGAGGAAACTTTTGTCATTTATCTTTTTTACCTGAAAACAGTTCCCTCTTTGCCACGATCTGTTTATTATCATTTCTCTTCTTCACTTTCCTCAATTATCCCTCTTCTCGCTCGCCTCAACAATGGCGGTTGTCTCATTCCCATTTACACATCAACCATTTTAATACGCACGACCACTTCTCAATTAAACGCATTTTTTAATCCTAAATTCAGAATTGAATCCTACTTTAAATTCTTTTCTGTATTTTGATAAGAGTATGTGTCAGATCTGCAATAAGCGTATGTCTTGGAAGAGGTGGAGGATGTCAATCACATCTTGATGTTTCTTGGTGGACTTCTAAGTTTGGGGTAGTTTCTAGACATTGCTATTCATTTCACATCTAATTTTTTAGTTATTAATTTTATCCTTACATTTTGTCTCATTTTATTAATAATCGAGTATTGTGTTTTAATGAAAATCTTATCATTCTTATAGTGTAGAACCGAAAGTAACATTTAACTTTTTGTTAAAGAGAAATAGGAAGCTTGAAAATTACGTTCACAAAGAAGAAGAAAACCTTCCTATGTAAAGTTCTAACCGTGTACTTATCAACATACTAACACTATTTTTAGATAAGACATTAGATGAATGTAAATTTGGTTATACTGAAAAGTTGATCATTGTTCTATTATGTTTTCAATCCACGTACCTATCAATGTTTCTCTACTGAAATTCTATGCCAATACCCTTTTAGAGATGTATTTGAGGCAAATTTAATCAATGTTTAGGCTATTACTTGATAAATCTTTCTTTATTGTTTTGAAATGTATTCTTTATTGTAGATAAAAAATACCGCTTGAAGTTATTTTGGTTTCTACTATGTGTAACTTGTTTGTTATGCTGTATGTGTATGCTTTGGATTACTTATCTAAAATGTAAGTACTATGCTATTACAAATTTGTATCAAATGGAATGATTATGGGTGGATCCATTTAGTTATTTTCTATTAAAATTAATTCAGTGATAGATGATTCATTGATGAGTACGACATCTTTGATGTTCCCACTAGAAAGCCAAATTTTTGTTGAGCATATCAACATTAAAACGATGGAAAAAATGTGATTGGAAGAGGAACAATAAAGTAATAGAAAGATTGCTGATCACGAATAAATAGGTTAGTTTTTTTAACGTTTCTTCTAACAATTCTATATAGAATCATGCTTTCTATTTAGCATATCTTCCAAAATTTTCATCTAGAAAAACTGACAAATTCATTTTTGTCAAGTTTCGTGATAAGCAAAAGAGCTAAGATGAATGAGTTATTCTATCAGTTACCATCTTGAGACTAACATTTCCTTTCTTAAAGCAATGTTTAAATAAATCTGATAAAAACCTTATATTGAAAATCATATTTATTTTCTATTAATAAAATTCGTAAAGAACATTACTTACAAAGGCAACATTTTATTACTATGAAAAACTTTGATTTTGCAATCATGATTGAGTATAATTTTACATATCAAGTATTTATTCTTGGGTTGCCTGTTTTATATTTGGACAGTAATATATAGTCATTTTATTATATGTATTGGATCAACTATGAATATCTATGAATACCCAGGTTTGAGTGTGTGTATGTGTTTTAGGTAAGGAGCAATTCAGTTGGAATTAAGGAAAGTCTATCAGTTGACTTTCTTTAATTGAAAAATAGCAAAACGGCTCGCATCTACCTTTTTGATATTTAGATATTATTCTTTATGCTCTTTATTGAGCACCCGAGTTAACAATATTACTTTAATGGAATCAAATTTTATCGAGGAATTGCCACTTAACAGATTGAACATGGTTGGAATATTTTGATCCACTAAAGATTTGATTTCTTCCAGTGTTAAATCATCTTATGTTTATGGTTTAAGATGAATAGCTTATCCATGATTTAAGATGAATCCACATTATTGCATAAATTATTCAGTCTTAAGGTTTTACAATTTGGATAGTATCGACTAGACTTTGTTCATGACTAATATTGCTACACGATACGAAACCGATGGTATTTTTTATTTTTGTTTGTTTTGGTCAAACAGGAATGTGAGATTAAAATTTTGATGTTATTGTTTATTGCTGAATATATTACCCTTATGACATTTAAGCAATCGTATCTCAGTGCTATTGGATTTGTTGCTAGAAATTGGTTGTAATTACGTTGAGTGCAGGGTTGTAATAAAAATAGAATAACCATTGATTTAGCTATAAAATAAAATAACTTTGAATCTAAGTATATGGTAAAGAGGTATGAATGCAAACACATGTCATACGATCATGTTATTTTTTCTACAGGAGGATATATTTTGACTTTTTATATATTAAATTGTTTGTTTATGTTTGTTCACATGAAGATGAGAGTGGATGATTTTTTCTTAATGGCCACTATGGTGACATGCCCATATCATAACACTAATCATAAGGTCACACATAACCCTTTTTTCAATAAAATGATATACGGCTTATCTGAAACAATTAACCTCTATGAGCACGGCGAAGAACTATTGTTGCCTCTAATAATTATATTACTATATTATTGCCATCAATTTTGAATCTAGCTACTAAGTTTGTTCCTCTTCATTTATTTGCAGTTACTAAAATAATGGATTATGTGAGGTGGATTATGTGGTAAATATTTAAGACAAAACATTTTTAAATTGACCAAACTGAAATTAATGGCATCACTGTTTGGTACATTATTTGGTAACTATCAACGTGTATCATAATCTTACATTTTTCACAGACTCATATTAGGTGGATAACATCATCCTCTAGGAGTTGAACATATATGTGAAGAACTGTTTTGGCAATATTTATATAAATGTATTGCATATGTCATAGGTTATTTGGTTAATAAGAAAACTCACGAGTCCAAATTTACTAGACAAAAGTTGGAACAAAAATCATGGTCGTAGCCTTGCTTTTGTGATGGAATTCTTCCTGAGTTATTTAAGTAACTCAGCGAATGAGTACTTTGATATATCTGTATGTTCCATAACATGGATGAAATGAAACATAGTTATGCATTGCTACATCAGTACATGAAATCATAGTGGAATTTACGTGTCATTGATGATATCTAATCTAAGCCTAAAGACTGCAAAAGCATGAATTGTTTCCATAGGTTTGCTTCCATTTGTTCTCACTGTGACTTAGTCGACCAATGATTTTTTATAGCATAACTATTAGTATTACATATAATATATTAATGATTTTTCACAACGTAGCTACAACCATAAAAATTTCATACACATTATGGACGTGATATCCATAACATAAATTTCATTGTTATAGATTTTTGTGGTTTTGTTTCAGAGAAAAGAGATAAGTGTCAAGAGAGAGAAGAGGAAGGCACGTAATGGAGATGATTTGCTGTGGTTAGTGACTACTTCATGATTTGATGTGTATATCAAAATATTGAACCTTTATCTACAAAAGCAACGGGGGTTATATTTGTTTGCAATTTTGTAGATACATACAACTTTCTAAAAGATTTCCTTTCTTTTATACCTGGAATTTTTTATTATGGTACACTATGGAGATGAAGGTATTGCTTTTGTATCATATGGAAAATGTGTGCTATCTAAATAGAATTTAATATGCTGACAATTTGAAGAAATTAATGCAATAAACACATTAATAAAAACAAGAACTATGTCACCTTATGTTGTTGGGTTTTGTTTTCTGAAGTTTACCAATGATTCAGATACAAGTAAAAATATAACAACAGTGTGCTAAGTGTTTAGTCTTTTTAAGTAGTACAATGAGAATAAAAATATAGGCTAAAGGCTAAAGGATAAAGGTAAGGCTATGAAAAGTATATGATCCAAGATCATGCAGATCCAAGATTCCATGTTCCAACAAGTAATACATTATTAATTAGTGCATGTGTGCATTCTTAGAATTCAAAGTATGAAGTGTTGTTTCAACTAACTAATATCATTATTTTAGGATGAACAAATTTCAAGTGACTCTTAGTCAATTATTAAAATATTCCAACTTTATTACTAGAATAGAATTGTAGTTAAAATAAAAATTCCTTATAGAACGTTTATATCTCCACCGTCAACATATTACCGATGCCGGTCTTAAGCCCGAGACAAGGAGAAGAGAAAAAAATTACTACAAATGTACTTAGTTCTCATAGATTACTTTCAAGCTACTGCTGTTGATGATAACCTAGAAAGAGGCATGGAGAAAAATTATTACATCAATTTAAGTCCTACCAAATTTTATGACAATATTACGGTAAACGATAATTCAAAATCTATACACTAGCATCAAGTAGTTTTATACTTCAACAAGTATGAAGCGTTCGTGAGGAATGGAGTATCATGGAAGGTGTAATTTTTACAGCTAAAAAAATTCCTTATATGCTAGCATGCTAATTTATACTTTTTAAAATAGAGAGGATGCAAGTTTGTTAAGTTCCAAACTATCGAAAATGCTAATTTTAATATTGATTACACTTCTCTATTGATGTAATGGTTGATTACTCTCTTTTCGTTTAATTATTTCCTAAAATAACTTATTCTCATTCATGTTTTCATAAAAGGTTAATTTGTGCATGTATGCACATAGAAAATACAACATTTTGTACACATCAAGTCATTTCATAAGATTTTTTAATCTTATAAACTATATTTTATAACACCAATCCCTCTTGCGCACGTGCATCGCACGTGCCAAAGTACTCGTGTAATTAATTAAGTGGAACAAAAGGGATCTAATCTATTTGACCAAATAAACAAATACACAATGAGATGAAATAAGAGATGGATCTAAGTTACATAAACAGGTTGAATGATGAATATATAAAATTAGAATTATCACTTTGAGATGTTGCGAAGAGAATGCACCTTAAATGATGAATCAAATGCTCTTAGATTCTATGAATCAATCCCCGAATTTTGCAAGAATTAAGAGATTAGAACCACCTTTTTTTATTAATTTTATTTGATATTTTATTTTGGAAATTTATAGGTTAGGAAGCCATGAAAATTTGAAATTCTCTGATAGAACAGCAAGAGGGAAAATTATGATAGGAAATAAAAATCAATCGTATAAGAAAATAAAGGGAGATGCGTTTTAAAGGAATGATAGAAACCTTTTCTATTCCTTCCTTAAAAGTTTCCCCTATTAATTCCTTTTTACATGTCAATCAGATCATCTCTCTTCTACATGCATGGCTAGCCATAGATGGTGCCACATGGACCCTCAAAAATTTTCAAAATCTCATTAGCATTAATCCCATTTAAATCCAATTCAAATGTGCACGCGTTTATAACTTTTATATACGCACACCATTAAATGCTAATATTATTCAAATAAATTAAAATAAAATTTTAATAATTAATATTTCACAAATATTAATTAATTTAATTTATTTAAACTCCCTTTTAGTATTTATCATGTTAAAATCACACTCTAAAGATATCATATATCAATATGCACGTTTATAACCTATATATACGCACTTTTCTAAATGCTAAGGGCATTCAAACAAATTACAAAAAATTAGTAATTAATTTTTCGTAAATATTAATTAATTTACAACAATTATAAATTAATTAAATCATGTGGTTCGTTTAGAGCATTCATCATTTCGGTTGTGTGACTCAAATGTGTAAATTCAGTCAGCGATTAATATTGAACAATTCAAATATTAACGTTCACACGTCAATTAGCAGGTGGCGTGACATTTGGCTGAATTTATCGATTACACATCTTTTGGTTAAATCCAATTTTACTTATTATAAGCGGTACCTAATAGTGACAATTATTTATACCAATTTTCTTCGTCAAAACTATATCACTTTGGATTTATGGAATTTGGTAATGGTTAAAATTCCAATACCATCCACATTCAACTTTATAGTTCAAACGTAAAGTCGTTGGTTCAATAATAACAATTATTATTAATCGAAATGCTCTGGCCAGAGACTTTGACTTTAAGTTGACTTGAGTTAACCATGATACTAACCTCATATAACGGATGAGTCGAATCCTCTCTTGAATTTTGCTTCACTTGCAATACTTCCACTCGATCCAACTATAGTCACTCGATGGAACGCCATGCCATGATTTGACTATAATCAAAGCGGAGCTTTCATATTGAAGATCCACAGTATTCTAAAGTTGAGAGAACTGTGTAAATTAGTCACATCGTAATTTTCTGTTTGACCTTAGTTATATTAACCAACAGAAAACTATCGAGTGAGTCATTCCATAGTTATCCAATAACTATCAGTACGTAACCCCTAGGCGCCCCAGTAGTCATGAGTAATACACTACCCAACATTTGAAGGGCGTTACATACTCGTCTCAATGGATACATCGATATCTAGTCTCGATACATCTTGACTAGAAACATTTAAAATAATATATTTGTTTTATTGTGATAAATTACTCACGGTTACAACACTTTGTAACTACTATCACAAAATATGTCATTTAAGGATTTTCTATTAAATATATTTTTAATTAAATTAATTAATTAATATAACGATATTATATCAAGTATATAATAGAAATAAACACCTTTACTGTGAACAAGATTGGTCAATGAGTTAGATATATGTAACAAATTACATAATTGCCCCTAGGGCATACCCTTAACTCTATCAATCTCCCACTTGCACTTGGAGTCAATTATGGAATCTTATTCCAACTTCTCCAATCAGATTTCTCAAAAACAATTGGGTCAGTCCCTTTGTGAATGGGTATGCTATTATGTTTTAATTATCTACTCTATCAATCAATTCTCTTCGACGGTGATAAACTGTTTTATCATGTGGAACAATTCGAATTATGTCTCTAGACATCTAGTGAGATATAAGTTCTGTTACAAACTATATCGTGACATTATTACCATATAACAATGTTATGAGATTCTCAACATTTGAAATCGTCTCGGTTATAAATTTGTGCATTTATATTTTTATATACATTGTCTTTATTGTGGAGCTATTCTAGGCGATGTACTTAGCCTTTTTCATTGAATTAGCCATGGTCTTTCATTCGAACATTTCCGACTTAAAGATTCTTAACTTGAATTTATTATTGACATACTACACTCAATATGACTTATGAAGTTTGAGTTCAAACACTCCTTCATAAGGAGTTTTTGTTTCTGTAATCAATTCTCTAGTATTTCATAAATACACGAGAAAACTTCAAAAAACCATTTAATGATATCAATTTGGATTTGATATTTGCTTCATATATCAAATACATAAAAAAATCATGATATCATAGATAACATAACATGTATGATAATTCCTTTTGCCAATACAAAGGAATCAATCTTACATGTTTCGTATTAAACATTTTAATAAGGTATCATTGCATGTCATTTGGGACATTCCTGACATCTTTTATACTTACTATAAAAGACATCATTTATTAATCCAATGTTGATTATTAAAACAACTAAAGCTAATTTTAACACAAGCACATCGTTAAAATCAACGTGTTGTTTACTTATAGTTTAGAAATAACAATGTACCTTTCAACGTTCTTTCTTATGAACACACGCTTCCTATGCACTTTGATTGAAAATCAAACTATTTGATATTTCTATCAAAATACTTATTCAATCTTGATGCTTATAAAATGATACTTTCGTATCATTTCTTGGATCATATCCAAAGACTCACAAACCCAATATCGCTCCCACCGACTTTGAAACATTTTTGGTTAATATGTGTAAATAGATTACTCTAAATCGTTATTTAGAATTTTTGTTTCAATAAATATGTACCAAAACACTAGGACTTATCAAGCAATAATTTTGTGAGTAAATCTGATTTGACTTGAACATGTTTAATATTGAATCTATTACGCTAATTTCAACAATTGAAATTTGCGATATTATTCTTACAACATTGCTCATTTAATTCCAACTGCATTAGTCTTACTCATAAAGACACAGTCGTGGTCAATGGGTTATATCCCTTCAGTTACGACCACCAAAATCTATATTTTGATAACGTATTTGGAATTCTTTCGGATTTGCGCAACATACCATATAGAGTCAACACTCTCAATGTTTTAATTAAACAATCTAGGATTATATATTTTCGACATTAATAAAAAACTCATAGTTTCTCTTCGATGTGCGACAATACTTATTAGACATTCTAATGCTATGTGTTTGTTTACGTTAGTTAATTTCATTCATCTCATATAATCAGTTCTATCTATGGATCGTGTCACATACCGAAATTTTTGACTTTCGAAAATTCGACATCGATACTCACTTTATCGACTGCCGAGCAATCGAGTGCCGGAAACTCCAATAGTGAGGGTTTTAAGAAAAAAAGGAAAAGTAGAAGAAGAAGAAGATAGAAGAAAAAGAGAAGAAAAGAGAAAAACAACAACAGAACAGCATCAGAAACAGAACAATATCAGAATCTCCCATATCGCAGCGGAACAATATATAATAAATAATCACTAGTCTTTTAAAACAAAGAACTATATCATTTAATACATACATCAATCATCAGAGTCAATATACAACAATGGACAGTTATATAAACTTGTCCTCATACAGAATACACAGCGGAATAAATACTATCAGATACAATTACTACGTCTCGTCATCCAGCTTATCTCCAAGCTCCAGAATATCCTGATAATATAACTCTAGGCTGCCCGTGTGGAAATTGGTGGGCACCCAGAGTTTAGAAGGGAACAATAAACTCCGAGTCAGTCATGGTGACTGGTGTGAGATCGTAAAACAGTTACTCTTTAAAATAAACAACAGGATAATTTTAAAGTCAATTCGAAATGCTTTTGGAAAATGAAACTACCATAAGACCTCCCACCACACACACAATGCAAACGCAGAATTGGAGGAGATTTCTTCTTATGATAGTCAAAGATGCTTACTACGCAAAATCAAATCATTTTGGATATTATTATTAGTGCATAGTGTAGAAATCATTTCGAAAGTATAATATTAATCTTAGCCAACATACGACCAGTATCGTATGCCTACTATAGCTACCATCTAAACAGTGGTGACCACCGTACGTAAATGGCAGGTTCTACAACTAATACCGTACAAAGTTCGTATTGGAGTTTGGATTTCCAACAAATGGCCAGGCTAAGGAACTTCCTATCCACGATGGGTACGTCCCTGGAATAGACGACCCGAGAACCTAACCGGATCTCTGCCAACACAAGGCCGGGTTACCTCTGCAAAAATAGGTAACTACTGACACGCGTATGCCATCCCCCGATCGTCACCGATCTTCCCGAGGATCCCCGATTTCCAACAAACCACATAGATAATAATAATGCAGTAACCACAGAGGTTAAGTATCTGGGCTCCATACCATGATACCACCTTTATCCAGAAGGAATGACATACACTAAGGGGCGCTACTCCCTAGAACCTTGCTGCATCCTTCCTGTTTCGACCATTTCCGGGGTGTGAGGCTCGACGAAGTCTCGTCCACAAAGCTACGCTTTCTCAAAAAGCCCTGCTTCGGGTCAAACAAAAATGATCAACCTATGATCACAAAGATATAAGATCAAACAAATGATCATATCGCAAATGATCAAACACTGATCATTTCACAGCAACACTCAGTATGCCACGTTACCAAATTGGGATATATCGCTGATGAATTTCAACTACATAACCTCTGAGCTCGTACGTCTCAGAGAAGGGTGTTAAGCTAAGAGAATAAATTCTCCGCCACCAGCAGAAATGTATTTGAAAGAAATCAGCTTTATATCTCAAATTGTAACGTCAGACACACAATCCATACAAGTCTGTTCCGGGATCGAACAGAACCGAAGGCACTTCTCACGAAGCCCTTGCATTTCCGGATAAATTTCTAATCACGTCCGGACTTCCCGTCACTAAGGGTGATAAAACCTCTAAATCGAAGATCAGTCGATGTAGAGTAACTCGACGGTAATCCTTCCGTTTTCAAAAATATCCGGTCTTCAACACCGGTCTTCGAATGCAATTCATAACGACGTATCACATATTCGGAATGGGTTATACGACCCCATGGTCCTTTCCCGGCTAACCCGAATAGTGAGCGCTTATTCAAAAATAAGTGTGGCATTCAAATTCATCCAATTCACAACAAATACCTATCTAAAGGTAATTATTGATAGTCGGTTATTTAACTATCAATAAAGATGCGCAACATCATCAGATTCCAAATAATTTTCCAAATTATTTCATCTTCAAAAATATCTTTACTAGATATAAAATTTCCACACTTAACCATTTGAAAACAATTTCAAATCAAATTTCCACACTTCAAAAATAAATCAATATTTATTTTTAAACAACTTCGCTTTCTTTTATAAATTCCGTATTGAATTTATACTTTCGAATATCTACTGATATTCGATTTTCAAATCGTTTTCAATATTCAATTTCAATTTATCTTTAAGAAGATAAATTCTCAAAACATTTCATTTCATTTTGGAAAACATTTCCATACTTATTTAAAAATAAGTCAGCAATTCACAATCCATTTATTTTCAACACTTGGAAAGTATTCGATATACTTAAATCAAATTAAGTATATATATATTTCATTCTTTTAAGGAAATCATTTACTTTGACGACATTTGTTTGAGTCAAAACGAATGTTACGTAAAACATCGTTACGACGACTCAAAACCACTAGTATAGGGATTTGAAAATTAAGATAGATATTTATAAATCCCAATACTACATAAAAACATTTCCTTTCGGAAACCATTTACTATAACAACAGTGTTATAGTCCACCATTTCCTTAAATTTCTCGAAAACGTCTATTTCAACAATAAATGTTGAAATCTATGCTTTCGATTCATAACACATTTTAAAACATCGTTAAAAACAATCAACTTCATTTATAATGTCGCTTTCCCAAACAATATCCATTTTACTTAACAATATATTCACCGTCCAAAATCGTGAATATACTTCACTAATCACATTTCACTATTTAATTCATCAAATTCAATTTATTTCGAATTTATAAATCAACGCTTATAAATTCCATTTCTGTTTTATAACAACTTCGGTTTATAAATCTCCTTTTATTAAGTTCTATAATACACTTATTTAAAATAAGTGATTTCAGATTTATAAAACAACGTTTATAAATTCAACCTTATATTTCACAATAACTTTGATTTATAAATCCCCTTTATTAACAAGTTCGATCAATACTCCCATTAAAGGCAAAAATCCAGTTTTATAAGTTAATTTCTTATAAATCCTCCATTCTACAATTTCATTCATTTTAACTTCACCATTTATAAATCTATAAATTTCATTCTTTTTAACTTTACAATTTATACATCTATAAATTTCATATCGATTTTCCAAATTCGTTTCAATTTGCCAGTTAAATTTCTAATTGGACTTCCCACTTATTTCTTTTTAAATAAATTCCTTTTAAAGAAAATAAATTCCTTTATTTTTTTCCAAACTATTTAGAAATCCAATTTTTAATTAAATTCTTCAATTTAAAAATCACTATTATACGAAATTCATTTATTTAACATTTTCACTTGATTCTGGAATTTATTAAATACGATTATAAAAATTTACTTTTTATACTTTAAAATTCCTTTCTTCAAAATTTCTTCAATTTCAAAAATTGATTCACTTAGAAATTTTTCTACTCGAATTTCAAAAATTCAATTTCGTTTATCTTTGGAATCCAATGATGTCAAAACATCCATTCAGCTAAATTTTAGCTTTCAACAATTTCCAGTCATCAATATGATCAACATAATCATTCACAGATTATCACATCACAGTAGAAATAAATTCAATCAATGTGAGGGGTCCAGTTGGATCCCTCCAACCTGTTTCCCTGCATCCAAAGACGTTAGCACAATACCAATTCCGCTCCAGTACGGAATTATCGCGGTATATGGGTTTTATAAAAATCCGCTTACTAACGGCGCAATAGGGTCTCATCCGCTATACGAGGCGGGAAATCAATCAATCCAATATATACATATGCCAATATGTATATATCGCTATATATATAGATATATCCTAAAATATCTAATATCAACAATCCAAACAGTCAATCATCAATCAATAACTGTAAAAATTCCACATTCAATTTGAGTGAGAAGATCTCACCTTAGCTTTTTATTTGCAATCCCATTTTCCATTTCATCCTGATTTCACGGGTTTTGACCTTGCATAATCAGTTATATGATTTTATTAATATTCGAATATAAATCGAACAAATCAATTTCTAACATTCAATTATACAATGATTTTAATTTTTGATTTACTAACATTTTGATTTTAACCTAACTTCCTTATAAATATTTCCTTTCTGTAGTTATCAAAACAGAAATTTACTTTACTGTAAATATTCCTTTTAACATATGTATATTTATATTTTCTTATTCTTTTCCAGTTTGCAACTGGAATAATTTAAATCAATTTTAATCAGTCAACGATTTTATTTCAAACTAATATTTTTAATTTTCACTGCATATATATATTTTTTTTTCCAAAAGATTAAACAAAAATAAGTCCAGTGATTACCTCACTGCCAGACGAGATCGCGACCACCACAATTCGTCGAAGTCGCCGCGAGACCATCGCTACCACGTTGACCCAAAGCCCTAGCTGCTCCACGCGATTCTGCCTTCATCGTGCTCGCGAATTCGCCTCCTGCCGCCATCGCGACCTTGTTCGCGACGTCGCCTTCCACTTCGAGATGCTCGAGATTGCCATCGCAGCTCCCTTAACTCGCACGCCAGCCCACACCTTATTCCAATCGCCAGTAACCCCTGCAAACTTCTCCAGTCCCCATGAATCGAGAACGAGCACAACTCAAAGTCGCGATGCCTTCATCCCATCGCGAATGCCATCGCCCGCCTCGACACTGAGAAACCCCTTTTTCTCGTCGCCTATCGCCCAGATGCTCGCGCACGCGAGCGCGATGCCCTCCCTTGGTCGCGATTTCGAACGTGATTTTTTTTTTCTTTTTTTTTTCTCACTGTTCGTTCGTGAATACTGAAGAGGGAGGTATTGTTTTGATTTGGGGGTGGCCATTGTTTTGATTTCGTTCGAACGAGGGAATTGATTTTAAACGAAAAGAAGTGGGCGACCATTTTTATTTTTCTCTGAACGACGAAGGACACTCGCGTGATAAAAACGAAAACGAGGGGAGACAAGAGGAGACAAGACGCGATGTTTTCCAGAGTATAGGGTGGCTGATGTGAATTAATATAAATTTATATTTAAATAAAATCGATAAATTATCGACTAGGCGTTTATATCCCGTACGTTCACACAACGACTCCGAAAAATACGAAATTGGAAATCCGACAATAATTCAATATTTCGGACCCAATGGAACTTGTTTCGTCGAATTCCGAGACTGCGCCTCGGACGGCTATTTTTAAATTCGATTTAAACGATTCAATTCAATACTGCACAGAACAGTTTCAAATTCAATCCTGACAGTTCGATTAGCTTCGGTATTATCAATACGAATTTTAAAAGCTTTCGAAATAATTTTCTTCAACTTAAAATTGAAGATATAAATTTTTATTCACCTTACAATAGATTAAATTTTATAATTTAATCACCAAATTCAACGTTATATCGGGGATTCAAATTAAATCATCGTTCAAATATTTAAAATAAATTAAATATTCTCAATTTAATTTGTTCGAAATTCTGGGTCGTTACAGACTTCCCCCCTTAAAAGAATTTCGTCCTCGAAATTACAAGTTGGGAAAAAATGGTCCTTAACTCGTCTACTATTTTTCAACATCTAACAGTTTTATCAATTCATCAAAACAAATCTTTCTACTAAAGATTCGTTATTAATTTTACTAACTTTCCAACTTCAATTATAAGTTTCAAACAACATCGTTTAACTTCTCAATTCAAATTCGAGTTTAAATTCAAATTTTATACTTTCAAAATTTCTCAAAAATTTTCTAACGCTCTAAATTTTCGAAAAATTTCGCCAGCGTCTCCTTTGCGCGGCTAATACGGTACGACTACAAAACGTCCCTACGGACTCTCAGATTTCAAAAAGAAAAAGAAAAAGCCAAGCGGCTAGACCAGAAATCATCAAAAACTCATATTATAATTCAAATACTTACCTTTAGTCGAGCAATTCCAATTTATCTTTGAGATCAAATCCAATTCCTTTTTACCTGTATAACCTACTAGCCATAATATCTAGTTACAACATTCAAACATTTTGCAAATTTGATTACAAAATTTCAATATAAACTGCTTATACCATCTCTAATTCACTATTGAAGTTACACATATTCATTTATTCAATTTTACATTTCAAATTCATTTGAATCCAATTCACAATTCCAATCTAATTTGGATTCGGTTTATCTCCTGAATATTGAATTTTATCAGCTCTCATTCATAACTGATTATTTTTAGATTAGTTTCAGTTACTAATTCATTTCAATTCTAATTCATTTATTCACATTCGTTTTCAACATTCAGTTCTAATCTTATTCACGTACAATTGTGAATTCTATTCATTGAAAATTTATTTATTCTTACTTGAATTCATCTTTAAATTCGAACCATCCCTTTTATTTAGTTCACAATTCAAGGTTTAATTTCACTAATTTAACTTTCAATTTCGTTTTCATTAAATCACAATTGATTCATTTGTACTTACATTTATTTAACTTCATCTTTAAGTTAAATTTATTCTACCAAAATTCAACCGTATAAGTTATCAATTTCATAATATTTCGTAAATATTTTAATATAGCATTCCAGAGTCTTTTTAACTTTCCAAAAAATCATTTTGAAAACAATTCAAATCATCCTTTGAATTTCCAAAACAAAACCCAAATTTTCCAAACAACTTCCATTTAAAACAATTTGGCAGCAATTTCTCTTTTGGAAACCCGAAAATGAACATCAGTGATGCTGCAGTCATTACCGAAGTTATTTTCCAACGACCGAAAAGAGTTTAGAGCTTTCATCTCTCTAAAATACTTTTCAAACCTTTGAAATTCATTTTCAAATCAACAGATTTAAACTTTTCAAATCTCCAAAATTCTCAAATTCTTTTCAAAACATTTCCAAAAACTTCTCTGGCCTTTCGTTTTGAATTACAATTCACATTTATAATTTATATTCTTAAATTTCATTCGTATGTGAATTTATTTCTTAACTTTGGAGTTACAATTTCAATTTCTTACTTAATTCCAATGGGAATAATTTAATATTATTACTTCTAGCAACCATGCAACCATATACTATAATATTTCATAGAAAATCGTTTCTTTTCTATACAAAAATAGCTTTGGGTAAAATTATTTCATTTACCCTATTTAAAACAATACTGTGCCGAATTGTTCTATTCGAGTGTTTAGAGATCCCTATCAATGATCGTTAATTACTCGTATTGACCAGAATCCATATACCACTCAACAAATCAATCATCACAATATAAAACAAATTTTTTTTTATATTCAATAACAAATACGCGCTCATATCTATTATTACACTCAACTCATTCTAGAGTACTACTGACTCTATCTCTAATGAGTAACACCCAACAGAGCAGGGTTGTCGCTTAACCATATGCTCTGATACCACTTTGTCACATACCGAAATTTTCGACTTTCGAAAATTCGACATCGATACTCACTTTATCGACTGCTGAGCAATCGAGTGCCGGAAACTCCAATAGTGAGGGTTTTAAGAAAAAAAGGAAAAGTAGAAGAAGAAGATAGAAGAAAAAGAGAAGAAAAGAGAAGAACAACAACAGAACAGCATCAGAAACAGAACAATATCAGAATCCCCCATATCGCAGCGGAACAATATATAATAAATAATCACTAGTCTTTTAAAACAAAGAACTATATCATTTAATACATACATCAATCATCAGAGTCAATATACAACAATGGACAGTTATATAAACTTGTCCTCATACAGAATACACAGCGGAATAAATACTATCAGATACAATTACTACGTCTCGTCATCCAGCTTATCTCCAAGCTCCAGAATATCCTGATAATATAACTCTAGGCTGCCCGTGTGGAAATTGGTGGGCACCCAGAGTTTAGAAGGGAACAATAAACTCCGAGTCAGTCATGGTGACTGGTGTGAGATCGTAAAACAGTTACTCTTTAAAATAAACAACAGGATAATTTTAAAGTCAATTCGAAATGCTTTTGGAAAATGAAACTACCATAAGACCTCCCACCACACACACAATGCAAACGCAGAATTGGAGGAGATTTCTTCTTATGATAGTCAAAGATGCTTACTACGCAAAATCAAATCATTTTGGATATTATTATTAGTGCATAGTGTAGAAATCATTTCGAAAGTATAATATTAATCTTAGCCAACATACGACCAGTATCGTATGCCTACTATAGCTACCATCTAAACAGTGGTGACCACCGTACGTAAATGGCAGGTTCTACAACTAATACCGTACAAAGTTCGTATTGGAGTTTGGATTTCCAACAAATGGCCAGGCTAAGGAACTTCCTATCCACGATGGGTACGTCCCTGGAATAGACGACCCGAGAACCTAACCGGATCTCTGCCAACACAAGGCCGGGTTACCTCTGCAAAAATAGGTAACTACTGACACGCGTATGCCATCCCCCGATCGTCACCGATCTTCCCGAGGATCCCCGATTTCCAACAAACCACATAGATAATAATAATGCAGTAACCACAGAGGTTAAGTATCTGGGCTCCATACCATGATACCACCTTTATCCAGAAGGAATGACATACACTAAGGGGCGCTACTCCCTAGAACCTTGCTGCATCCTTCCTGTTTCGACCATTTCCGGAGTGTGAGGCTCGACGAAGTCTCGTCCACAAAGCTACGCTTTCTCAAAAAGCCCTGCTTCGGGTCAAACAAAAATGATCAACCTATGATCACAAAGATATAAGATCAAACAAATGATCATATCGCAAATGATCAAACACTGATCATTTCACAGCAACACTCAGTATGCCACGTTACCAAATTGGGATATATCGCTGATGAATTTCAACTACATAACCTCTGAGCTCGTACGTCTCAGAGAAGGGTGTTAAGCTAAGAGAATAAATTCTCCGCCACCAGCAGAAATGTATTTGAAAGAAATCAGCTTTATATCTCAAATTGTAACGTCAGACACACAATCCATACAAGTCTGTTCCGGGATCGAACAGAACCGAAGGCACTTCTCACGAAGCCTTTGCATTTTCGGATAAATTTCTAATCACGTCCGGACTTCCCGTCACTAAGGGTGATAAAACCTCTAAATCGAAGATCAGTCGATGTAGAGTAACTCGACGGTAATCCTTCCGTTTTCAAAAATATCCGGTCTTCAACACCGGTCTTCGAATGCAATTCATAACGACGTATCACATATTCGGAATGGGTTATACGACCCCATGGTCCTTTCCCGGCTAACCCGAATAGTGAGCGCTTATTCAAAAATAAGTGTGGCATTCAAATTCATCCAATTCACAACAAATACCTATCTAAAGGTAATTATTGATAGTCGGTTATTTAACTATCAATAAAGATGCGCAACATCATCAGATTCCAAATAATTTTCCAAATTATTTCATCTTCAAAAATATCTTTACTAGATATAAAATTTCCACACTTAACCATTTGAAAACAATTTCAAATCAAATTTCCACACTTCAAAAATAAATCAATATTTATTTTTAAACAACTTCGCTTTCTTTTATAAATTCCGTATTGAATTTATACTTTCGAATATCTACTGATATTCGATTTTCAAATCGTTTTCAATATTCAATTTCAATTTATCTTTAAGAAGATAAATTCTCAAAACATTTCATTTCATTTTGGAAAACATTTCCATACTTATTTAAAAATAAGTCAGCAATTCACAATCCATTTATTTTCAACACTTGGAAAGTATTCGATATACTTAAATCAAATTAAGTATATATATATTTCATTCTTTTAAGGAAATCATTTACTTTGACGACATTTGTTTGAGTCAAAACGAATGTTACGTAAAACATCGTTACGACGACTCAAAACCACTAGTATAGGGATTTGAAAATTAAGATAGATATTTATAAATCCCAATACTACATAAAAACATTTCCTTTCGGAAACCATTTACTATAACAACAGTGTTATAGTCCACCATTTCCTTAAATTTCTCGAAAACGTCTATTTCAACAATAAATGTTGAAATCTATGCTTTCGATTCATAACACATTTTAAAACATCGTTAAAAACAATCAACTTCATTTATAATGTCGCTTTCCCAAACAATATCCATTTTACTTAACAATATATTCACCGTCCAAAATCGTGAATATACTTCACTAATCACATTTCACTATTTAATTCATCAAATTCAATTTATTTCGAATTTATAAATCAACGCTTATAAATTCCATTTCTGTTTTATAACAACTTCGGTTTATAAATCTCCTTTTATTAAGTTCTATAATACACTTATTTAAAATAAGTGATTTCAGATTTATAAAACAACGTTTATAAATTCAACCTTATATTTCACAATAACTTTGATTTATAAATCCCCTTTATTAACAAGTTCGATCAATACTCCCATTAAAGGCAAAAATCCAGTTTTATAAGTTAATTTCTTATAAATCCTCCATTCTACAATTTCATTCATTTTAACTTCACCATTTATAAATCTATAAATTTCATTCTTTTTAACTTTACAATTTATACATCTATAAATTTCATATCGATTTTCCAAATTCGTTTCAATTTGCCAGTTAAATTTCTAATTGGACTTCCCACTTATTTCTTTTTAAATAAATTCCTTTATTTTTTTCCAAACTATTTAGAAATCCAATTTTTAATTAAATTCTTCAATTTAAAAATCACTATTATACGAAATTCATTTATTTAACATTTTCACTTGATTCTGGAATTTATTAAATACGATTATAAAAATTTACTTTTTATACTTTAAAATTCCTTTCTTCAAAATTTCTTCAATTTCAAAAATTGATTCACTTAGAAATTTTTCTACTCGAATTTCAAAAATTCAATTTCGTTTATCTTTGGAATCCAATGATGTCAAAACATCCATTCAGCTAAATTTTAGCTTTCAACAATTTCCAGTCATCAATATGATCAACATAATCATTCACAGATTATCACATCACAGTAGAAATAAATTCAATCAATGTGAGGGGTCCAGTTGGATCCCTCCAACCTGTTTCCCTGCATCCAAAGACGTTAGCACAATACCAATTCCGCTCCAGTACGGAATTATCGCGGTATATGGGTTTTATAAAAATCCGCTTACTAACGGCGCAATAGGGTCTCATCCGCTATACGAGGCGGGAAATCAATCAATCCAATATATACATATGCCAATATGTATATATCGCTATATATATAGATATATCCTAAAATATCTAATATCAACAATCCAAACAGTCAATCATCAATCAATAACTGTAAAAATTCCACATTCAATTTGAGTGAGAAGATCTCACCTTAGCTTTTTATTTGCAATCCCATTTTCCATTTCATCCTGATTTCACGGGTTTTGACCTTGCATAATCAGTTATATGATTTTATTAATATTCGAATATAAATCGAACAAATCAATTTCTAACATTCAATTATACAATGATTTTAATTTTTGATTTGCTAACATTTTGATTTTAACCTAACTTCCTTATAAATATTTCCTTTCTGTAGTTATCAAAACAGAAATTTACTTTACTGTAAATATTCCTTTTAACATATGTATATTTATATTTTCTTATTCTTTTCCAGTTTGCAACTGGAATAATTTAAATCAATTTTAATCAGTCAACGATTTTATTTCAAACTAATATTTTTAATTTTCACTGCATATATATTTTTTTTTTCCAAAAGATTAAACAAAAATAAGTCCAGTGATTACCTCACTGCCAGACGAGATCGCGACCACCACAATTCGTCGAAGTCGCCGCGAGACCATCGCTACCACGTTGACCCAAAGCCCTAGCTGCTCCACGCGATTCTGCCTTCATCGTGCTCGCGAATTCGCCTCCTGCCGCCATCGCGACCTTGTTCGCGACGTCGCCTTCCACTTCGAGATGCTCGAGATTGCCATCGCAGCTCCCTTAACTCGCACGCCAGCCCACACCTTATTCCAATCGCCAGTAACCCCTGCAAACTTCTCCAGTCCTCGTGAATCGAGAACGAGCACAACTCAAAGTCGCGATGCCTTCATCCCATCGCGAACGCCATCGCCCGCCTCGACACTGAGAAACCCCTTTTTCTCGTCGCCTATCGCCCAGATGCTCGCGCACGCGAGCGCGATGCCCTCCCTTGGTCGCGATTTCGAACGTGATTTTTTTTTCTCACTGCTCGTTCGTGAATACTGAAGAGGGAGGTATTGTTTTGATTTGGGGGTGGCCATTGTTTTGATTTCGTTCGAACGAGGGAATTGATTTTAAACGAAAAGAAGTGGGCGACCATTTTTATTTTTCTCTGAACGACGAAGGACACTCGCGTGATAAAAACGAAAACGAGGGGAGACAAGAGGAGACAAGACGCGATGTTTTCCAGAGTATAGGGTGGCTGATGTGAATTAATATAAATTTATATTTAAATAAAATCGATAAATTATCGACTAGGCGTTTATATCCCGTACGTTCACACAACGACTCCGAAAAATACGAAATTGGAAATCCGACAATAATTCAATATTTCGGACCCAATGGAACTTGTTTCGTCGAATTCCGAGACTGCGCCTTGGACGGCTATTTTTAAATTCGATTTAAACGATTCAATTCAATATTGCACAGAACAGTTTCAAATTCAATCCTGACAGTTCGATTAGCTTCGGTATTATCAATACGAATTTTAAAAGCTTTCGAAATAATTTTCTTCAACTTAAAATTGAAGATATAAATTTTTATTCACCTTACAATAGATTAAATTTTATAATTTAATCACCAAATTCAACGTTATATCGGGGATTCAAATTAAATCATCGTTCAAATATTTAAAATAAATTAAATATTCTCAATTTAATTTGTTCGAAATTCTGGGTCGTTACAGATCGTATTGAATTTCATTTTACTACCAATAATTCCTCAAAGAAATTTCTTCACAATGAAATTGGTTTATCTTGAAAAAACAATTGTTTCTCAGTGCAATAGAATAGGTATTCATAAACATTTTATGAATTTATTTATAAAACTGATTTGGTTTTAGTTTACAAAAATAATGTTCGAAACATAAATATGTCATCCAATGACAGTCTTTTCAAAATCCTTGTAGGGAGATTCATGCAAGATCCCTAATGAATAATTATTACGTGCAATCTTTCGACTCACACAACCTACCAACTCCTTGCCTAGGACATGTTAGAGTTTCTTATAAACCCTTATCTTGTAAAATTTTGTAAACTGTTATTCAGATGAAATAATATTAACCTTGTGTACTAATCTTAATTACATTACCTTATAGAAAGAAACTAACTCAACTTCACTCACAATAAATCGTGCATTGTCCAACAAAGTTCGATTAGTCCATATCGATGCATCATTATGTATCACATGGAGGAGTAATTTTGAGATTGAATCTTTATTCAGTTTAGGTATGTTTGGAACATTTTCCAGTATACTCACTCATTCGATCAAATCATTTCTATCGCATGTTATTTTATTTACTTCTATTATATATTCTATAAGTTTACCATAGACATACTACACGTTTAACAAAAACACATGTCCATGTCGACGATAACTTATCGATGAATATGACAAAGTATGTGAAACCGTTTTGGTATTCATAGAATTACAATTGCATACATCTGTATGTATTAATCCGAAGAGTTCATCAACTCTTATGATACTCTCATTAAATGGGTGCATAGCCCTTTATTGTTTGAGATATAATTAATAGGTGTCATATGATTCAAAATCATACAATAAAATTATTTTTCAAAACTACGGCTTAGTCTATAATTCCAAAAAAACTGTAAATAATATTATATACTTTTGTATTTTCCAATGCGTCACTTTTGTTATAATTTTTTTTACCACATTATGGTTTTATTTCACAAAGAATATTTATAATATTCATATTGAAATATAGCTATGTCTATTTTTTTCAATCGATACTGAAAAATAATCATTATTATTTCATAAATAATGTATGGTAAGTTTTACGGAAACAATTTTCATACTATGATGCAATTAATAAGTGCTATATAGCATGTTCCCACTATTTCCATCATTACTATAATAGCACACTAAATTCGGAGGTCCATAATTCACTTAATACAATTTGTTTATTTCATGCACTGCAACTATTTACAGTGGAGAAATCGTTGGTCAAAAATCTTGAGCTCAAAGAAATAAATCTTATAGAAAACAATTTTCTATATGAAAATACATTTTGGAATAGAAATCATATTTCTTATTCCAATATTAAGTACCAATTATTATTACAATTCTCGTTTCCACTATTTCTTTATGAAGCAGAAGTGACTATTCATTCTCTTTATCCCAACTGTACCTTAAATTACATCTATTCTTACACATTCGTTTTCCTTTCACATGGTCAGACTGTTCAAAAGAAAACCATACTACAATATCATAACAAACTCTTTACAAAAGCGCATTCGATTATCCTTAACATTTAAGGACATCAAATATGTTGCACTTTATGTAAATCGATCAAAATGACATTTCAGTGATCGAGTTCTTATATCTATCTTATAATTTTTGGTCTTGTGTTACATTAACACAATATTATCCCTTTTGTAATCAATCAGATTGAATACTCGATCTCGCACTAAGGTTTATTTGGTTTTTCGGATGAACTAATTTCATTGAAATATTATACATTACAAACATTGACCATTCACCATATAACATTTATCTGCAATTGTATATAGATCAAATATCCATAGTCTTGTATTGCTTTTAGAGTTCGAAACTCATAGAATACAATACATGGTCTTGACCGAATAAATACATAAGTGACCAAACCACGAATGTATTCAGTAGTTGTAAATCAGGCACTTGCATGGGTATTGAAATGTTAACATACAATAGGAATTTAATAGTAGGCATTAAACTTCCATTTGTCAACTTTCAATTCAGTTCGTTTGTATATGTTAATTGATAAACAGTTTATCAATCATATTAAATGCACAAATTTATCATTGAAGATAATTATAACATTATTTAGCATATGTTCTTACAATATTAGAAAGGTTAAATGTTACCATTTCATTTTTCTAATAAGGCTCCCACTAGTCTTTTATGTTTCTCCAAACCCTAAGATGAAACATTGAAGTCTTTCGACTTCACTAGTGGGTGTTAGGACCCGTTTGTCTTGTATTTTGACATTAAGTTTGCTCAACAAATCATCGTCCCACAAACGATGGATAACTCCTTATCAATTGTATCACATACAACTCCTAACCCATGTTTCTTTGTCCTAATCTCATTTCAACCTTGAGTTTTCTCACCAAATCGAAAGAGATTATTCACCCATACCTATCATATCGCGATGACTACGTACAGTATATGTACCTTGAGTCTGCTCAACAAATATATATAGTTATCCTAACTCGTCTATTCAATATATTAATAATACTACATATAACATCCCTAGATTGAGTTTGCTCAACAACTAAGGAGTATGCAAGTAATTTATTAATATATATATGGTAAAGGACAACATTATATTGAAGATTCATAACCTTCAATATATTATATTGAGTGATACCAACTTATGGACTAATATATTTCTTGTGAAACACCCTCATGATTCAAGTGTCAGACACATCATAAATCACGGTATATGTACATTTATGTATGTATTTATTCCTTAAGTCTATTTGGGTTTCTTTAATGTTCCACCTTTAGTTTATACACTCATATTATATAAGTTTCATTATTATATAGCTTTTATATTTTAATTAACTTATACAATAATCTTATGTATAACATTTTATTAATTAAATCTTATTTAATTAATTTTAATTAATTAACTCATAAATTAATTTTAAATTAGTATTTCAATACAACTTTTATATTGGACATATCTATTATAACCTTTATAGTGTATACTATAACCTTTATAGCATAGCACATATATCTTATATATGCATATTTTTTATTTAATTAATTAAACTTTAATTAAACAATTTTAATTAAATTATATCAATTTCAAAATTTATCTTACATACATGCATATTTATGTTATCTTAACATTTTAAAATAACATAACATATATCAACATATATAGTACATGCATATAAGTATTGACTAATTAACTCATTTAATTAATTTATTTTATTAATCTTATTAATAAATTTTTAAATTTCGAAATTAATATTTAAATAATGTCAAACATTTTGAAGTTTTCATTACCTTTTCAAACATTTTGAAAATTTATGTTCTATTATAATCTTTTATAATAAACATGTTTTTATTTTAAATTTAACTTTTAAATTTAAAATCATATCTTAATTTTCAGAACTATTTTGAAAATTAGCCCAAAGCCCAACTTAAATTGGGCCTTTTCTATTAGGGGCAACCATTGGGCTCACATCATCTTTCAGGCCAGGCAGGTAACCATGCAGGACATGGTACTTGATTACCCAATTCCAATCCTAGACATCACCTTTCTAGACACCGTACTAAGTGCACAAACTTAATTAGTTAGCCCTAACATGACTAATTTAGACCGCATAGGCTATTGGGCTCTGATACCATTGAAGGAACTTGGCCAGCCCGCAGCGGAAGAAATAGGCGAATCTCAAAAAATTTACTATTTTGGATCTTTAATGAGCATATGAAGTCAAAATGTATATTACATCCAATCTAATAAAACACTAAATAAAGTATAATTTTATTTAAAGTTAGTTAAAAGGAAGTTTAAAATTAATTTAGTTTAAATGTATAGTGCATCAAATACACTCAATAATTGTTTATAAGAGTTAATTTAGGGAAGAAAACCATTCATTTCTTTCCCTAAAAAGAGGTAATTAATTGAGAGTATAATAAACATTACATGAAGAGAGAAACCTTCCATTTTCTCCCTCTCTCTCTAATTAAATTGATTGGATCATTAAATGATATTAATTGGCAATTTATTCATGGCATAAAATGTAACTATTGTCCAAATGTACTTTACTGTAAATTATGTAAGTGCAACAAATTTGATAATGTATAGAGATGATATTTTCTACACATATGTCTTTATTGTCCATAGTATTATTTAAAATACATATACATACATATATTTACATTTATATACAATATACATATAAATAAGATAAAATTAAGTATCACTTTTATAACTCCAAAAGGTCAGCAATTTTGAACCTAGTTTCAAAACTGAAAGTTTTTAAGATAAAAAATTATAATTTTACATAAAAGTCAATCATATAAATTGAATTCAAATTATATATATATATATGTATGTATGTATGTATGTATGTATACACACGCACATAAACTTGTGTATGTGTATATATACACACATACAAAAATCATTATAAATAATGTTTTAAACTTAATACATTTTTAAGTTAAAATTTATAATTTAGTATATGTTCCAATATAAAGTAACAACTAAAGCCTAACTTTAATTTTAAAAGAAAATCCAAGGGTTTATGATATTTTGCAATAAAGTCCATTTTTGTTTATAAAGAAAACTTTTTTTACAACTTAAACAAAAGTATGCAAAAACCAAAAGATTGAATTTGAAATATTGAACATAAAACATACATGCAAACATAAATAAATTACATATGTTTTCTATCTGAATTAATAATAGAAATATTTCATTAATTAAGACTTAGATTTTGATCAAAAGGTGTCTTTTTATAAATAAAAAACTTGAACCAACAAAAAAATAGATAGGACGAATCAGACACATAAGTATATGTTACAAAGGTTTCAGATCTAGACAATTAAGCAATACGAAAAATAATTAAATATGGGATCATATAATGTAGATCTAATAATGACAACAAGAATTGGCAAACAATCAAAATATATCTTTAAACAGATTCAAATTAAACTAACATGGTGAACATATGTGATTAATTAAGATGGAACAAAAGGGATCTAATCTATTTGACCAAATAAACAAATACACAAATAAGATGAAATAGGAGATGAATATAAATTAAATAATAAAGTTGAATGATGAATATATATATAAAATTAGAATTATCACCTTTGAGATGTTTCCAAGAGAATGCACCTTGAATGATGAATCAAAGGCTCTTAGACATGAATCGATCTCCGAAGTTTCCAAGAATTATGAGATTAGAATCACCTTTTGTTATTAATTTTATTTGATATTTTATTTTGGAAATTTAGAGGTTCATGAAAATTCAAAATTCTCTTATAGAAGAGCAAGAGGGATGATTATGACAGGAAATAAAAATCAACCGTATAAGAAAATAAAGGGAGATGTGTTTTAAAGGAATGATAGAAACCTTTCCTATTCCTTCCTTAAAACTTTTCCGTATTAATTCCTTTTTGAATGTTAACTAGTGTGAACCCGTGCTTCGCATACGGACTGCACTCAACATCTTATCATCATAACCTGTTTACATGGTTTATACGGTATATTGATTAAGAAATATTGATCTTTTTTATCCTTTTTCAAAAATATTGCATTTTGTCTAAAACTTGTGTTTAAATGTTTGAAAACAATAATGTAGATAGTACTGGTGCTTGATAAACAATTGCAAAATATGGAGCAAAAACGAAGTCAAAGAAATTTTTTTCACACAATACACATATAAATTATAAACACATACAGGACACTCAAGCAGGAACACAAATGCAAATACAACAACATATAGAGAAGGTTATCCGCTATTGGGTCACCATTGTACAATATCAGACTCAGACAGTGAATGTTGTGCCATTACAGTTTTGGCATTATGATCGCCAATGTATCACAAAAAAAAATTCATTTAAGTTATCTTTCTGCAAAATGAAACCAACTGTCTTTTATATTAGACTTAGATGTGCATTATAGATCATGGGATTGTGCATGGATAGTTGGATCCATCTTAAACTGTATAATTAAATACAGTGCATCCCAATCAAACAGCAACCGCGACTGATTTCAAAGAGTGTTAGTAATACTTTCCATGTTGAAGGGCCAAACTAATAAGTAAACAATGACATCTGAATAGATAGAGAAATAATTTTCTATGTTATAAAGGTATCCCAAGATGGCAGTCGAACAAAGAGAGTTTGATCATTGAGCTGCATATTTTATGTCTGAAGTGTTGGAACTAATAACCATTATTCAAGAATAATCTGCATACAATAGAGTAAGCATCTGACATACACAGGAGAACTTTTGAATGAAATCTGGTATGTAGGAATAAAAATAGTACAGATGTTAAAGCAAAACTACTAAAAAAATAAAATATAGTAGTAGGTTGTAGTATAAAACAAAGTTATGTGTACAGAACGCTGGGAAATAATATGCTGTCAGTCAAAGTATAGAGAAACAGAACTATGGATAAAAAATTTAAAATAAAATTATATTATTACGGTACATGAAAGGATAACAGTAAAAGAAAATTCAATATAATAAGAAGCATATCATTGTATTTAATGCTTTTGAGTCTTCTGCTTCCATTTCTAATTCCATCAAACATTGTTGCTGTATTTTGGTGATGTTGTATTTCACCAGACTTGACTACAAATTGTGAGTGAAAGTAGAATCGGAGGCTGCAAATTTTCAAAACAATGAATTACATAGATTAGTTAAAAGAAAAAGTCAAATTGTTAAACTTCAATCGGTAATAAAATTTTGTTGATGTTAAACTTGATGAAAAACTCTAAAAATACATGTTTAACCTGAGACGTGCAATTGAAACACAGTTATTTGTGCTGCAGTTACTAAAAAGGAAAACCCTGAAATTATTTCAGTTTAAACACCAAATATAGATAGTTTAAAAGTGAGATCATATGCAACATAAACTGCAGTAGTTTAAAATTTTATACCAAAAAACGGAAATTTTTGCAAAAAGATGCTTCATCATTTTATCCAGATGGAGCTTGTTTCATGTGCAAACTTATTGCATGATCTTGCAAACAAAAGATATATGAAGTAACTCATTGTTATTTACTGCTAGGAATGCATCACAAACATACTCATGAAGCAGATATATGGAGGATATACTGGTAATAACATAGGTAGGGTAACTGTTAAATTTTTATAACCTTTTAAATGCCAAAAATAACTGACGCCTTAGAATAGTAGAAGTTGTTTCAACCTAATAAACATAAGGTTTGCAATATCGATGTACGTAGAAAACTGAAATATTAAATACTTTCACTTGACATATTATCTTTTTAGTGGCATAACCAACATTCCAGTTTTTTTCTAACTTAAAATGAAATAAACAACGATTATGCATGTCAAATAAATAACCCAATTAAAAGATAAATTCAGCTCCAGTGGATAAAAGCCAAAAGACACATTTAAAAGCGTGTATACAATTAAGTTAAGAAATGTAGACAAATAGAGTGAATAATAAAAAGGTAAACAACATGTAGACCCAAAACCGAAGATTTTTACCTCAAAAGGTATGAAATTTTACAGTAGGAAAGGGACTTCATTACTCAATCTTCCAATCAAATTTCAGCGTCGATTGTAGGCATGATCCATATAAACGTAATTCCTACATCATAAAATGATACTGTGCTTAGTGTTAGCAGACAATTGAGAATAGCGAAGTAGAATTAAAGTTGGTCCTGAAGACAAAATATGCAAATAAAGGAGTAGAAAACCATGCCACTCTTGCTTGAAAATTGTTTGCCTACACCATAGCTGTATGGGAATTCTCCTAGAATACATGGGGTAAAAGTTACATAAAGCTGCAATACCAACGGCCAAGACATGCTCTATACATACCTAAAAGAACTCCATAAATGGATATCTATGAAAATATAGATCTAATATTAGAAATCTTAAATCAGTATAAGTATACCGATGCAACTACTACGGTATAGAAAAATTAGTATATGGAGAATTAATACATACGTGCAATCATTTTAAATACAATATTGACTTGACATAACCTATATACTCAGGGCCACCCATTCTTGAAGTTGGATTTTTTTTTCTTGCAAAAAGATGTGTATGGCTTGTCCTCTAGTCATCCACGGTAGGTCTCACAAAGAAGGGTCGCATATTCTTATAAATGCTTAAATTTCAATTATTGCATCTAAAGGGAAGGTTCAGATTGTCACACTTCCTGAAGTGAGATAATGTTACCTTATGTAAATAGTTTGTTTACAGAACATAAAAATATTGGCTAAAACATGTTTTATTTGACTTAACATTTTCTTGACCAAAAAAGGAAGGTAGTAATCAAATCGAAATAATCAAATGTTAAACTCTTACTTTGGATAATGCAATGTCAAATGAAGAAAATATGTATGGCTGGATATAACATATATGTATGACTTTGGTATCGGACGTCCAATTCACAATCGTATAGGTTGGATTTATTTACACTATTTTCCCCTCGATATGCATATAAAAATGTATGTGTAAATCAAACCTTAGATATATTGGTTATATATCCAATAATACGAACCGCAAATTAATTGCTAACCATTATAAACAGCTAGTCCAAAAGGTGGTACCATCAATAAACTCAACGATTTTCATAAATTAGAACTGGTACTAAAAGTTGGCAGTATCAGTATCAATTAATGCCTCACAAAATCCGCCTACAACACTAAAATTCGCCCAATTGCAGTGCTATATATAAAAAAATAAAAGCACAATCTGACATAAATAACATTATACCTATTTTAAACAACTGAGTACTCATCTTTATGGAGAAAAGCATTCTCCCAAGGTAAATATTATAGAGCTCCAAATTAATCAAACCCAGGAAACACTGTTCCAGTACCAACATCTCTCCATTCATTGGAACTACAGATCTAAGCTATAATTATTATTAATCAATATAAGGCTTAAAAGGATTACACATTTTACTTAACTTGAGCAGATCCAAATTTAATTGATCATTTCTTAACTTTTATAACAAAAAACGCATACTTAAGTTTAAATAATAGATTTATCATTTTCTTCCTAAATTCGTATATGCATTATATATCATTTATGCAAGAGGCATGTGTATTGTATAAATGCGGTTGGAATAAGTTTATGATAGGAAAAGGTAAAAAGTACTTACATGAGAATAAGAATTGGCACGGTCGAAGACAACCTGTCGACGCTTTCATGTAGAGAACTGTTCTGATGGTCGGAGAAGGCGAATACCTGCCGATGTTGGGGGAGGAAAAGTGAAAGAGATGGCTCCGTGAAAACAGTTGTCAGCCGATTGGCAGAAGATTCAAATTTGAAGGGGTTGGTGACCCCGGTAAGAGGAGAGGTCAACTCCATGGGTAAAAGTCTAAAATTAGGGGAGGGAGTTAGGGGGGTGAATACCTAGGGTTTGGATGTGAATTGATGTGAAGGGGAGGAAGGATATAGCTGTGTATGAAAAGAAGAATTAAAGGTGCGACGTTTGAGTTTAAAATAGAAGTAAGGGCTTCTTAACTCGGAGACTTTTCAGTTGCCAAATTTCAAGGAAGTCTGTGTGAGCTTGAAATTGAACTCATTAATAATAATATAGTATAGATTAGATCCTCTCTCTTCTACATGCACGGCTAGCCATAGATGGTGCCACATGGACCCTCAAAAATTTCCAAAATCTCATTAGCATTAATCTCATTTAAATCCAATTCAAATGTGCGCGCGTTTATAACTTTTATATACGCACACCATTAAGTGCTAATGTAATTCAAATAAATTAAAGTAAAATTTTTATAATTAACATTTCACAAATACTAATTAATCTAATTTATTTAAAGCACCCATTTTAGTATTTATCATGTTTAAATCAAATTTAAACACTCCAAAGATATCATATATCAATATGCGCGTTTATAACTCATATGTATACGCACTTTACTAAATGCTAAGGGCATTCAAACAAATTAAATAAAAATGTAGTAATTATTATTTCATAAATATTAATCAATTTAATTAATTTACAAAAATTATAAATTAATTAAATCATGTGGTTCATTTAGAGCATTCATCATTTCGGTTGTGCGACTCAAAGGTGTAAATTCAGTCAGCGATTAATATTGAACAATTCAAATATTAACGTTCACACGTCAATTAGCAGGTGGTGTGACATTTGGCTGAATTTATCGCTTACAAATCTTTTGGTTAAATCCACTTTTACTTATTATAAGAGGTGCATAATAGTGACAATTATTTACACCAATTCTCTTCGTCAAAACTATATCACTTTGGATTTATGGAATTTGGTAATGGTTAAAATTCCAATACCATCCACATTCAACTTTATAGTTCAAACATAAAGTCTTTGATTCAATAATAACAATTATTATTAACCGAAATGCTCTGGCCAAAGACTTTGACTTTAAGTTGACTTGAGTTGACCATGATACTAACCCTATATAACCGAGGAGACGAATCCTCTCTTGAATAGTGTTTCACTTCTAATACTTTCACTCGACCCAACTATAGTCACTCGATGGAATGCCATGCCATAATTTGACTATATCAAAGTGAAGCTTTCATATTGAAGATCCACAGCATTCTCAAGTCGAGAGAACTGTGTAAATTAGTCACATTGATATTTTCTGCTTGACCTTAGTTATATTAACCAACAAAAAACTATCGAGTGAGTTGTTCCATAGTTATCCAATAAATATCAGTACCTAACCCCTAGGTGCCCCAGCAGTCATGAGTAATACAATGCCCAACATTTGTAGAGCGTTACATACTCTAGTCTCAACGAATACATCGATATCCAGTCTCGATGCATCTTGACTAGGAACATTTAAAATGGTATATTTGTTTTTTTATGATAAATTACTCACGGTTACTACACTTTATAACTACTATCACAAAATATTCCATTTATGGATTGTTTATTAAATATACTTTTAATTAAATTAATTAATTAATATAACCATGTTATATCAAGTATATACTAGAAAGAAATACCTTTATTGTAAATAAGATTGGTCAACGAGTTAGATATATGTAACAAATTACATAATTGCCACTAGGGCATACCCCTAACTCTATCATTTACTTCGAAGATGTCTCTGTGCTTTGAAATCTTCTTGAATGAAGTGTTTTCACTTGATTGAAGCTAGGATTTTGTCAGTTATCTGACTCGTTGCAGATCTTCTCAACTCCTAGCTCTAGCTTTATACGTGTGAAATTCTTTTGCAGATAGCGACTTGGTAAGAATATCAGCCCTTTGGTAAGTAGCTGGTAAGTGATTTACAGTTATCTTTCCTTTTAATACTTGCTCACTAACAAAGTAAAGTCTAGTTCCATATGTTTAGTTCTAAAGTGTAGAATTGGATTGGTAGTTAATGATACAGTATTGAGATTGTCATACCATATAATAGCCTTGCTGTTAGTGTTCATCTTTAACTCACCGAGTAATGATTTTGTCCACATTATTTCGGTTGTTGCACTTGCTACACTCCTGAATTCTGCTTCAGTACTTGATCTTGATATAATTGATTATTTTTTTGAGCACCATAATATTGGGTTTTGGCCTAAGTATATGCGGTATCCTGTTGTTGATCTTCGATCATCTGGATCTGTTGCATAGTCAGAATCTACAAAATCATATAAATTAAGGTTAGTGCATGATTTTAAAATTAAGCCATGACTTATTGTTCCCTTTAAATATCTTAGAATCATCTTTACTGCCTTCCAATGTTCATCAAGAGGATTCTGCATGAACCGACTGACTTTGTTCACATTGTAAGTAATTTCAGGTCGAATTATTGTCACATACTACAGTGCCTATAGTACTTCTGTATTGTTTTGCATTTGATATTGGTTCTCCTTTGTTTTATGATAAGCGTAGGTTACTTATCATAGGAGTTGGTAACCCGTTTGCTTGATCAATTTTTTATTTGATGAGAATTTCTGAAATATACTTCTTCTGGCTCAAGAAATTTTTTGAGCTAGATGTTCTTTTAACTTCAATAACAAGGAAAAAGCTCAAGTCTCCAAGATCTTTAATTGAAAATTCCTTGTTTAGTTGATGAATGAGACTGACTATTTCTTCATTGTTGTTTCCAGTGACAATAAAATCATCCACATACAATAGAATGTACATTACTGTAGTACCACTGAATTTTGTAAATAAGGAGTTATCAGACTTAGTAGGATTATAGCCAAGTCTAATCAATGTAGCTTTCAACTTTTCAAATTAGATCCTTGGTGCTTGTTTGATACCATAAATTGCTTTGTTTAGCTTGCACACAAGTTCTGTATTTCCAACTTTCTTGAATCCCGGTGGTCGTTCCATATATACTTCCACTTGTAGAACTCCATTTAAAAATGCATTGTTCATATCTAGTTGCTTTATACTCTAATTTTTGTGTAATGAAATTGTAAGAATGGTTCTAACTGATGATGGTTTTATCACTGGTGAAAAAGTTTCATTGAAATCAAATCCTTGCTGAAGTGAGAATCCTTTGGCAAATAATCTTGCTTTATATTTTGCTATAACTCCATCAGTATTCCTTTTCAGTCTATATGTCCATTTGCATCCAATGATATTTTTGTTCTTAGGAAGAGGAACAAGATCCCATGTTTTGTTCCTTATGAGAGCATCATATTCTTCATTCATTGCTGCTATCCATTTTCACTTTGCATAGCTTGTAGATAAGTAGATGGTTCCTCTGTCTCAATATCAGTAATGCACACTTTTGGTTTAAATATTCCACTTTTTGATCTAGTAATCATATGATGACCTATCTTGTGCTGACTAGATGAATTATCTTCTGTTTCAGGTTGAGTATTGGATGATTGTACAACATCATGTATTTGATTGAAGTCTGATTGATGACTTGAATGCTACTGAGACAAATGATTTGGACTTCTGAATGATTCAGTAACACTATGACCTAGTCCACATTTGGACACTGTGTGCTATGGTTGTGGATGATTCTGGAAGTCTTCATTTTTCTCTTGGCCAATAATATCATGACTTAGAGGTATTGATGGTATGGAGAATCTTGAATTGTAAATTTTCTGTACTTAATTCTCTAAATGGGTATACATGCTCATTAAAAATAACATGTCTGGATATGAATACTCTTCCTTTGCTATCTACACACTTGTATCCTATTATTTGCATATCCAAGAAAAGTGAAGGAAGCTGATCTAAAATCAAGTCTGTGAGTGTTGTATTACCTTAAGCAAGGAAAACACAAGCAGCCAAACACCTTTAATCTATGATAATCTGGTAACTTGTTGAACATCACTTCAGTTGGGCTTTTGCCTTGCAACACTTTAGTGGGTAGCTTGTTGATCAAGTATACTGCTGTAGCAAAGACATCTGGTCAAAATTTCAAAGGTAAAGAAGCTTATGCAAGCAGTGTAAGTCATGTTTTCACTATATGCCTATGTTTTCTTTCAATTAATCCATTATGCTCTGAAGTGTAGGGTCAAGTGGTTCTTTGAATTATCCCTCTTTTCTAAAAGTATTCTTTAAATGGTTTGAATTCCGCACCTCCATCTGTTTGCATAATTTTAACTTGACAGTTTGTTTGTTTCTCTACCTGAGCTATAAACTGTATCACTGCATTAAATGCTTCAAATTTTGTTTTTAGAAAATAAATCTAAACAAATATAGAATATGCATCAATAAATGATATATAATATTTAAAACCATAATCAATGTCAATAAGAGATAGTCCCCATAAATCACTAGCCACAAGTTCAAGAGGTTTTGTATACTCAGTTTCAGAATTTTGAAAAGTGAGTTTATAACTTTTGCCTATTTGGCAATATGTGCAAATATAGGGAACATATATATTATCAAAAACAATATTATTACTGATTAGAATTTTCTTTACAACATCAATACTAGGATGACCAAGTTTACAATATCAGACATCAATGATACTCTTACTCATTTTATTTTGAGTAGATTCAGAGAAATTGCAACACTTTTCTGTATTGTCACAGTTTTTAGAATCAACAAAGACAAATTTGTATAGCCCCTTGAATGCTTTACCCAGCAAGAGAACCTTTTTAGTTGGTATATCTCTAACTAAGCAATAAGTGGGATAAAATTCAAATACACATTATTATCACTTAGAAATTGTGATACACTTATCAAGTTTTTCTTTATTCGAGGAGCTCTTAATAGATTATTAAGATAAAGTTGTCTTTCACCTTGTATAAGTACATCACCAGTATATGTTATTTCAGTAGACACACCATTACCTATGTGTATACACTGTTTACCTCTGTATTCTTTATTTCCAAGATTCAAATTGCTGAAATTGTTAGTGACATGATTAGTGGCTCCAGAGTCAGGATACCAGATTTCATCATGAATATCATCAATCTTAGCAATATTATTAGTATTTGAGTGATTTCCTCTTGCACTTTCTGACTGATTTCTCTGTTCATGTTATATGCTGGTTAGTTTGAACTTGGATTAAAACCTCTTTGGTTGCTGGTATTGCCTTGCTGTGCAGGTACATAGTTTGCACCAAATTTGAAATAGCCTCTATTTGCCGAATGACCATATTTCTCACATATTTGACATCTAAGTCTATTGCTGTTATTGTTCCATCTACCACCCCTACCTCTGTATTTGTAAGTCTGACCTCCTCTTTGATTGCTGGTAGTGTCATTTCTGCCTTCATAGGATCTTTCTTGATTTTTTCTTTTGTTATTTGCAATGTAGTTTACTGATAAGTCAGAAACCACTGTCTTCTTTTGTTCAATTCTTTCTTCATGTGCAAGAAGGATGGAATGAACATATTGTATAGATGGAGTTGTGACTTTTGATGCAATAACTGCCACTACCGCCTCATACTCATCATCAAGTCCACCCAATATTGAAAGAACATGTTCTATATTAGTGACAGTGTGCCCAACTACATTAAGTTGATCATATAAAGTCTTGACTTTGGTTAGATACTCTCTCATTGGCATGGTTTCCTTCTTTACATTTTGCAGTTGCTTTTTATAGTACATTATTGCTGCTCACTATGCACTGAACGCTTTCTCAATAGTTGTCCAAATCTCATGTGCAGTTTTACAGCCTATCAATTGTGGTAGTAAATTTGCACTTATGGAAGATAATAACATAGAACTCAGCAAACTATCTTGCCTTTGATAGATCGCATATTCTCTATTGTTGGCAGTATTTTATGCATTGTCTGTAGTATATCTTGTTGGTATTGGCTTTGTTCCAAGAATGTACTCCTCCAATCCATAAGCTCTGACAGCAGTTTCAATTTGAAATTTCCAGAGTAGGAAATTTGATTCATCTAATTATGTTGCTATTAGCTGACTTTGAGGACTGATCAAGATTGTGGATAAAATTTCAATTGTAGGTTGCTGTAGAGTTTGGATTTATGGATCATGTAGGATTTGGATTTGCGGATGAGAAAGAGTTATTATCAATATCACCTTCTGCCATGATAATACCCTATGAACAGAGATTCAAAGTGATGAAATATGCTAATTCTTGAATAAAGATAAGCAAAGAACTAAAAAGTCAAATGAAATTTAGGTATGGAAAATGAGATATCTTGATGAGAAATAAAAAAGTTTTCTGAAAGCAGCCAGAAAAAAATGATTTCTAGGCAATGATTGATGAAGAAAACAATGTAGGTTTCAATGATTCGATAAAATTCTGAAAGCAACCAAGAAACCGAGTGATGAACACTTCTGACAGTTTTCTTGGCAAGGCTTTGTGATGAATTTAGTGAGATTTTCAAAAAACTGAATGCAAGAAAAAAAATTCAAGATCAAAAGAAGAGTAATTCATATGATGAGATTTCTTCTCTGATGATCTTTAATGGTTGCAGCCTTCTCCAAATGATGATTCTGAATCTGATGGAGAATTGGCTCGGCAATCAATGTCTTTACACGGTTTCTGGCTCTGATACCATATAAGAGAAATTGCAGAAATGAAATGATGAGAATTTTATTATATCTGAAAATGATTCTTACATACGAAGGAGATAGTTTAAATATGCTATTTATAACAGTCTCGGTACTGTTTATTCACAAATAAACATATGGGATTTTGGGCTTATATGCATACCTGTACCCGCATCTCAATATAAAAGAAATAACAATGTTGCCACTGCCATTCATTTCTTCATTCGATAATAGTGTACACGTATTTATTTAATTTGTTGTAGGTAATAATGAAAACGATGAAGAAATTCGTTGTCCGTGTAGTAACTCCAAACATTTGAAGCATTTAAAATTGAATATGGTTAAACTCTATTTGTGTCAAAACGGTTTCCTGATGGAGTGTTTTATGTGGGATTTTCATGAAGAACTTGTTGCACATAATCCTGTAGTGTCATAGAAGGAAATGAGTTATGACAATATTACGAAGAATTTCATAGAAGATATGGTTGATGATGCAGTACGATCAATGTTCCTACAATTGAAGTTGATGACAACGATGTAAATGTCGAAGAAGAGTTAAATATTGGAGCAATTTTTTTTTATAACTTATTGGATGCAGGTAAGAAACCCCTTTGGGATGGCTGTAAAAGCGGCACCCAATTATTGGTAATTGTAGAATACATTGCTATGAAATCTAAATTCAACTTCACATAAGCCGAATTTTCAGATGTTGTATGTACAAGCTGCAAAACAACATATGTCACCCAATAATTTAACGTGCGAATATCATTATCAAGTGAAAAAACTTATGTCTGATTTTGTTTTTCCATACCAAAAGATAAATACATATTTAAATGGTTGCATGTTATTTTAGAAAGTGGACATCAATCTTAGGAAGTGTAGAATATGTAATGAGGAAAGATACAAACCAAGAAAAAAGAAGGAAAAGAAAGTTCCATACAATAGAATGTATTACTTACCCATCACTCCTAGACTTCATAGGTTATATGCATCTTCTGTAACCGCTCCTCATATAAGATGGCATGCTGTGAGAATACAAGAAGAAGCTAGCCTAACACACCCAGCCAATGGAGAAACATGGAAATATTTTAACAAGACCTATCCCGCTTTTGCAGCAGAGGACCGTAATGTTAGACTTGGCTTGTGTACGGATGGATTTTCACAATTCTCTCAATCTGGTTCTAAATATTCATCTTGGCCTATTATCGTTACACCATACAATTCATCTTCGTGGATGTATGAAAACACCATATATGTTTCTCACTATTGTCGTTTTTGGCCTTGATGATCTGACACAAGAAATCAATGTTTATTTACAACCATTGATTAAAGAGTTGAAAACACCGTGGCATGAACAAGTTGAAACATACGATATTTCAAGAAAAAAATATTTTTGTATGTTCGCTTCTTTATTATGACTATTAGCGATTCTGCATATGCAATGCTTTTAGGTTGGAGTACGGTCTGTCATCCAGCTTGTCCTTATTGCATGAAAGAAACACGAGCCGTTGGAAAGCCCATCCCTCAACGGCTTTGTTGCCGATGGTTATTTCTGATAGTCATCGACGATTTTGAGCCATCGAAAATGCTGTAGTTTCTTGTAGCGTCGTTATGTAATTAAACAATTTTTTAAATAGTAAAAATATTATGAAAAACAAATTTTGCTAAACGGGGTTCTAAAACCCCTTTTTAACCTTAAATGGGTTTCAAAAACTTGTTTTACACTTTTTTGCTATAAAAATATAATCAGGAGAAAATAGAAGAAAAAAGTCTAAATTGACATCTGGATGAGTTGGAGTAGTTTTGTTTGTTTTTTTATCCTCCAACTTAAAATCTAGTAAAAACCACTTATCCTCAAATCTCTGTGTTCTTATGTGCTTACTTCATCATAGCCCTGCAATTAATAATTAAATAAATTAATCAATATAGTAGATAAGTAAATGATGGTTGTGATGAATTGGGGACATAGGACTTTCAAGAAATGGGGACAAAAGATTTGCTTTTCTTAAAATCTACGTCCGCTATACATGCCTCCATCAAGAACCTCCTAAAAAGAAGAACAATGAATAGGAAACCTTTTGCTACAATAACATACACCATATACAAGCAATTACACACGGTAATAATAAGCTTAGTGACAACAATCAAAATCCATATTTTGTGTACTATAGCCACACATACTTAAGTAAACCCATCTCAGATATCAATACATGGAACTAGTAGAAAAGCTTTTGATCCATACAGTCATGTAGGTACTACTTCAAAAAAAGCTCGGAAAATAAATCAGTGCCTTCTGAATTCTCTGCAAGTATATGCAACATTTTCGGAATGGGTGGCACGCTAACTTCCATAACACCCTCCAACATTTGAACCACCTGATTCATCGAGGGTCTATCGTCTTCTTCTTCTTGTATGCACCAACATGCAATTTTACAAACCCTAATAACTTCCTCTCCCGAAATCTCTCCTCCTTCTAGTTTCTCATCTACCAAACTCATCACATCCCCTTCCTTCATTTTTCTCGCCACTAGTGAAGTAAAATAGCTTATCTTCTGTTCTTGCAGTTTTATTAAATTCCTCTTACCTGAAATTATCTCAAAAAGCAACATTCCATAGCTGTACACATCCGCCTTTGCTGTTATTGCCACTCCAGATATCCATTCCGGAGCAAGATAACCTATTGTCCCTCTCAACGTAGTTAATACCCTACTAAAATCTCTTCCTATTAATTTTGCCATTCCAAAATCCGCTACTTTCGGCACAAACGAAGCATCAAGAAGTATGTTTTCAGGCTTTATATCACAATGCACAATGCAGTCTTTGCATTTGTCGTGAAGATAAGTCAATCCTCGTGCCGTTCCTAGCGCTATCCGGTACCTTGTTTTCCAATCTAAACTATTATCTTTGTTAAACAGTTTGCTATCCAAAGAACCATTTGGCATGTACTCGTATACCAACAATTTGTGCAGACCTTGGGAGCAAAATCCCCGAAGTCGAACCAAATTCACATGTTGTATTGTTCCTATTGTGCTCACCTCCGTTCTGAATTGCTTTTCTCCTTGTCTAACTCCTTCTAGTTGCTTCACGGCTATCATCTCACTAAACGATGAGTTGGACAGCACTCCTTTGAAAACCGATCCGAAACCTCCTCCTCCTAGTTTTTCTGAGAAATTCTTAGTCGCCCGTTGCAGTTCTTTGTATGAAAATGCAATCAAACCACCTTCTACAACGTTTGTCTTACGTAAAGTTCTTTTCCCCCAACAACACATCGACCATGCAACAACGAGCAATACTAAGAAACCGAAAACACCGCCTACTACAGAAATGATCATAACTGTTTCGCTATTATGTATAATAGGAAGTTCAGAGGCGGCAAGACGAACAAAGAGAACGCCTCGGTTAGGACCATTGTACCTATCTTGAAGATTAAGCAAAGGGCCATGCCAAACAAAGCAACTGCCAGAGTTATAAGTGTAAGCAGTACACGAACAGTTATTCAAGCAATTAGACTCACAATCAGAATCTGAAGCACTTCCAGCTTGCACACTTTGAGGATTAGCAGGCATTCTAGTGTTGGGCATCGTAAAGAACCGATCTTTTTCACCCTTTCCACTGCTTTCACACTCCAGTTTTGTATTTCTAACACAACCTCCTGTCCAGTCTCTCAAAGCCCAATCTGATCGAGAATTTTCGCTAAACCCCCTGACACAATTACAAAATGGCAAACCAACCTCGTTGCAGACACCAAACGGACCACATAGAGCATAAACGTCGCATTGTCTTTCGGGTTGAGTCCAGTATGGGCTCCAACTGCTGTTGGTCACCCAATTAACCCGCTTGACCTGGCCAGAGAAGTCCATTACGTACCTAGACAAGAGTGGGAAGTTGCTATTGATCGTGAACGTGTAGTAATTTTCTCTGTCGTTGGAAACATAAACAAATTGGCCATGAGGATGTACGGTCATTTCAGGGACCTTACTGAAAATTCGACCATCCCAGGCGCCGCTGGCCCAATATTTTACAGAGTTGTTCCAAAGCAAAAAGTATTCACTCGAACCGTTGCGATCGCCTTCATCGCTGAAAATTCCAGGGGCAGGATCGTCTTCATTTTTCCAGGAAGTTAACCTTTGCAACTCTTTGGTTACTTTGTTTAGTCCGATCTTCGCGCCCGGTAATAACGTGTGAGTTGGATGGTCGAAGCTTTGCCATAGAGTTATATTTGGATTTGATGCGTCCCTTAGTACAAGATTACCAGTATCAAGAAGAATGGCTACCACTTTTTGAGTGTTGTGAGTGATGTTAGTGGACCAAATAAGAGGGTTTGTTTGGTTGGAAAGCACTAAATTGCCATTTTCAGAGATTGCAAAGTTTGTTTTGGAAATATTAGTTAAGGGAGTTTCTCTGTTGGCAAGCCAAACTGAAGTTTGTTGAGATACGATATTAAGATTGTACCATATTCCGAGATAGTGGTATGGAGATTTGCCTGGTTTGAAAAACCCTAGTTCAAATTTACCACCTTTGGAAGTGAGCTTTTCTGATCCAGTAATGGACTGAGTAAGGGTGATTCTATCATCTAATGCGTAGGAGATGTTGAAAAAGAGGAAGAGGAGAAAACTTTTCAGTGGACTCGTACCTGAAAACGCCATGAATATAAATTGAGAAGGATGAAGGTCTAGAGGTAAAAGTGAGACTAGGTTAAGACTTTTCTGCCATTTAATATTTGATGTAGGGATTTAAACGATCAGCTCATACATTTATAAGCTGGCAAGAAAATAGATTATAAATTTTGAGTTGAAATTAAGCCTGCATCAACCATATAAACAGACAACTTTGACTGAATATGGTGGGAGTCTGGTGAAGAGACCATATCAACAGATAACTTTGACTGAATATGGTGGAATACAGTGAAGAGGCCATGCTAAACACATAAAACAGTTGAAAAGTATGAAGGCAGATGGTTAATATTTCTAAGTTTTCACCATGCATGTTAAACACTATACGTAAACACTTGAAAAGGATGAATGTGTACACTATGATACCATAAAATGTTTAAGAAATATTTTAAAAGGAAATGCACACTTTATATAAGAGATATTTTTTAATATTTTCCACTTCAATATATAAACCAGTAATTCTACTGGATTACAAGTAGGTTACATAATTGGTGATATAGTATACCTCAGTCATTAAATTACCACCTAATTTCAATTTTTTCTGAAAACACAATGAGATCCAACGATTAAGATCTAACATAGGTTGTTCTTATTTTATTTTGGAAACAAATATTACAGTTTAAAGAAAAAAAAGTTTAATGCTCGATCTGGACGTAGTTAACTGACTTTCTTCCATACATATCACTTTTTCTTTTAATGTAGGTCCTAATAACCTGTGTACTGGAATGAATTTCCAAGTCTGCTCGGTAGACTTAACAACGAGTTGTTAATTAATAATTATTCAGACAGACAGTGATATGATTCAGACCTAATTCTTTATGAGGACGGCGACAAGTCTACTTCTCGAATTGTTGGACTTAACAACGAGTTCACCTTTTCATAACTCTCAAAAAATCATGTGTAAAACTGAAGTAGTTTTTAAGGAAATGTTGGACCTATTGAATTTTCAAGAAATATAGAAGTGTTAACGTCTTGTCACAGTTTATTATTGCAGGAATATTTATTTAGCTTTTAGAAGTTTGCTTTATTTTTGTCGCCATTTTGAAAAATTCGGTTTGCAAGCAACTGACCTCTGCATTTACAATCCCGACCATCCACTTAAATATATATAGCTTTTGTAAAATATTTGTTCTAGGCAGTGTTTCAATGACTCGATCCTACCTCGTTCCGACCTCGAATAATTCTAAACCTTGGATCATTACGGTTCGAAACTCAATCAGATCTTAATCATACATGAACCATGTCGGACCTTCAAACCAGCGGTCCAACCATCAATTTTACCTGGTTGAACCCCTACTTTCTCATCGTGTAACTCTTAATTTTATCTTTTGTATTGCTTTGAAAAAAATAAAAAAATAATATTTCAAAAATCATAATTGTTTCAAAATCTAAACCACAAACTTCACCATTTCGTTCTTCACTACTGCAAAATTCTCTAATTCCATTGCAAGATTCATAAAGTTTGCTGTCATTAAACTTCTATTATCGTGTACTACTCTATTATGTACACATCTATACTTGTGTTGGTGCAGTTGTGTATTACAACAACATACAACTTCGGTTGCGGACCTTTAAGATCATCTACAGCTCGTGTATATAACATTATTATTTCAATATTTTTACATACAGCTTGTAATTAAATGTGTAAAATTTTCGGGAAAAAAACCACAGTTTTGACGATTCGACCGATTGAATTATCAAAACCTTAAACCTTGGATCGTCGCGGTTCGATTTATGGTTCGGTAATGAAAAATATGGTTTTAGGTTTGAAAATACACGACCATCTCTTGCCAAAAATTGATTTTCATAAAAATCTCTATTTTTAGTTCCAACCACACTACAAGGAAAATCGGCAATTGCGTCGGCAGAAAACCGACGCCGGCCGATTCTAGTCGACGCAAGTCGATTCTAAAAGCCGACGTAAAATAAGACGTCACCACCAAGCATTCGAGTCGGGTTTTGCGTCGGCTTCGTCGCCACTTTAGTGTCGGGAAGTGATAGCTATATCCACGTGACATTTTTTTCAAAATTCTGTTGGGCGTAACTTGCCGACGCAAGCCTGTAACCAAACAGCCGATTCTAGCCGACGCAAGCCTGTAACCAAATGGCCGACGCAGGCCGATTCCAACCGACGCAAGCCTGTGTTCTGCTGTTTGTAAACAGCTGCTGTTTGCGCCCTCAAACCACAATATAAACAATTTCCGTTGAACTATAACAACATTCAATCTTCCAACACAAGTATAACACCAACCTCTCATCAATCAAACATAGCATTCATAATTTTCCATCAAACAACAACTATATATCCAAAAAACTCATCAATCAAACACAACGTTCACTAATATACATCATACTCAACAATACATATAAGTACTATCAAACAAATCATACATCATTGTCCTGCTCATCATCATACATCAAACAACAATAAGTTCAACACAAAACGACGCCAAAACAATAAGCACAACCTTACCTACTCATCATCTCCAGACGCATCCTCTCCAAGCATTCTTCCATGCTTTACCAGGTATGCCGCGATATGCGCATCGAGCTGCTGTGCAAAAGCATTGCTCTTCCGCCAGTCATTGATCTCCGCAATCTGTTGACGCAACAAAGTTATCTCCTCCTCTGCCTGGGATCTCCTGTAAGCCCTCTGGGACGATATCGCCTGTGAAATAGTTAATAGCTAGTTATAATTTATGCTTTATATCATATTAAATGTATATATAATTAGTTAATGAAGCAGTTTACCTCCATATTTCCATAACTATATCGCATATTTCGCGTAGACGGATCTATAATGCCGTCCCAAATATGGTTTGACTCCTCAACGGTCAACTCCTCACGTCCGGTGGTTTGCGCCATACGTGTCCGCTCCGCCTCATATGACTCCTGCGATTATAAATAAAAGTTTGACACGAAAAAAATTTAATTTACGATTTTTTAGCTGCGAAATAAAGTATTATCAAACACTATCATTACGGATAAGCATGTTTACCATTACAGATTGAGATTTGACGTCTATCCATCTATACGAAACATTACCTTCCTCGTCTGTCTCCTCCACAGCATGTGTGGCAGTAAACAACTCAGTCATCGTAGGCTCGCGATTGTACTTCTTAGACTAAAAATATACATACGAATAAACAATTTTACGAATATGATTAAATAATGTTACAGATATTTATAAACACAATTTATAAATTTACCAATTCGTTTTTATGTTGCTGAAAAGATTTCGAGCCACCACGATGTACAGCAGTATTCTTATTCCTGTTTTCGCGATTCCGCACTGATATTTCCTATACATTTAAACACAAGGTTAACTATATTAATGCAACTAATATACGAAATCTTAAAAATTTTAAATTACAATTCGAAAGTGGATAGCTTACTTTGAATTCAGGAGTATCCCAGAGCCGAAGAAACTCACTATATACTTCAGCGCTCATCCAACTTGGCTTTTTTCCCACACTCTTTGCTTTAGTTATCGTGTTTCTATAATTTTTTCTCATTCTTTGATTCCAATGATTTCTAAACACATCCAGATCCTGGGGCTCAACACGTACGGCGGCCTGCATATTGAAATTAACTTGAATTATAAACATTCTATTGACATTCAAATTAAATAAAAATTTATACTTAATTACCATCAAATCTGCCCATATTACGTTCTTTACAGGCGTTGGGATGTCATCCCACCGTGGCCAACAGCCGGACATCCTACTCATAAATGCCTGTCTCGACGTTTGTAAAATGAAATCTGAAGGCTCCACCTCAAAGCCCCTGTATAAATTTTGATGTACATATTTAATATATTTTAAATAACATACTTGAAATATATTTGATACTTACCCTGTCATCTTCGGAACTAACTCAGCAACGGGGCGTAAATCCGGCGCACTGCCACTGGCACCTGCGTCGGGAGAAGGAGAAGGCTCGGACCTACTGCCGTGTCTCCTGTAAGACATATCTGCCACAAACATATCATATCATATCATATATCGTATATCATATCAGAACATATCATATCATATCATCGCATAAAACATTCCACTTGATTCAGACTTTAAATATTACATATGTCATAAAAATACATTATACAACATGCAATTCAAATATTTACATATGTCCTATTCATACTCTAAATATTACATATGTCATAAAAATACATTATACAACATGCAATTGAAATATTTAAAATTATCAGTCTTCGTCGTTCTCTGATTCAGACTCGGTCTCGAACTCTATATCGTTTTCTTCAACACTTTCAAATGCATCTACCAAAACATTTGATTCATCATTCAACAACCCTACATCAATGTCATCGGTTATTATTACTTCAGTATTTGGCTCAAGATCCGCTTGATACGCTGTTTCGTCTGGAATATTATTTCCATCAAATGTAAATTTTGCCTTTGTTTTAAAAACAGCCGACCAATCCGCTTTATCTCTTTTCAAGGATGGATACGGAGCAAAATAAACCTGTAATGCTTGCTTGACCAATACGAAAGGATCATACTTATAGTAATGTGAGGTATGTTCTATTTCAATAAGTTTATAATCTTTGTGCACGTTGATTCCAGTACCCGGAACATTGCTAAACCAATTGCATTTGAATAAAAAAAACTTTTTCTGCAGGTTGTATGTAATATGTCAACTCTAAAACCTATGTTAAGACACCGTAAAAATCTTTTATATGCTCATCTGGATCGTCACTACCTTTGACAAATACACCGCTATTATATGTCAATTTTTCGACACCGTAATCTTTGGTGTTGAATTTAAATCCATTGACGAAGAATATTGGATACGTCTTGACATTTCTTTTTGGTCCGATTGCAAGATGTCGTAATCCTTCGTCAATGACACAGTTTATTGGATCATAAACATAATTTGAAAACCATTTAGCAAATTCTTTACTGAGATCGCCAGATGGATGCAGTGATTCGTATATACTGCAAATATGTAATATGTTTTAATATAATTAATATGTAAGTATAATTGAATTATATATGAATTTATTATTACCTGACAAATGGTGCAACTTCTGGACAATTTAGAAGAACATTTGTGTGTGCTACATGGTGATCTCTATCGTCTAACCATATTTCCACACATTTTCCAGCATGTCGGCCATGTTGTCTAAAAATAGATAACATTGCTTGAGAAGATTCATGTTCAACGACTTCTTCATTACGAGGAACACTTACAAACGATAAGTTCACATGATCACTAAAATAATGAGAGAAAAAGAATGAAGCTTCTTCTTCAAGATATGATTTGCAAATCGAACCTTCAACTCGTGCTTTTTGCCTAATTTTTTTCTTCAAATGATTCAAGTACCTATTACAAATTTATTTTAAATTTAGGTATATAAAACTGAATTTTAAACTAACATAAATATTGCCGATATTCAATATTACCTCTCAAATGGATACATCCAACCATATTGAACAAGACCTCTAAGAAGTGCTTCGGATGGAAGATGAACAGGTAGATGCTCCATTACATTAAAGAAACCTGACGAAAATATTTTTTCTAGCTTGCAGAGCAGTATAGGAATTTCTACTTCAAGTCTACGTATACGGTCGACTTTTAACGTCGTCGAACAAAGTTGTTTATTAAACAAACTTAATTCTGTTATAACGCTCCATACTTTTACGGGCAACAGTTCTTTGAGAATCACGGGTAATAGATATTCTATCATGATATGGCAATCGTGACTTTTCATCCCACTCAATTTATTGTTTTAAAAGTCAACACATCTACGAAGATTATAAGAAATCCCATCAGAACATCTTAGTGCTTCCACCCACTTTAGCACGAGTTTTACTTGCTTACTATCTAGCTCATAGCATACTTTGAGTTTTTTTATTGTCATTGGGTTTCATATGAAGTTCGGGACGTTTACAAAAGTTTGCTATATCAAGTCTTGAATTCAAATCGTCCTTTGTTTTCCCCTTTACATTCATAACTGTATTAAACACGTTGTCAAACACGTTTTTTTCGTTGTGCATCACGTCAATATTATATCGGAGTAGGAGATCTTTCCAGTAGGATAACTCCCAAAATATACTTTGTTTGCACCAATTATGAATGTCTGATTTACCTGGAATTTCAGTATGCACTCCAGTTTCATGTATCTTCGGATACTCCTTTACAATTTCATATATTTCTTCGCTTGACCAAATCTTCGATGGTTGCATACTCTCTTCTCTGTTAGCTATAAAGCTTTTTCTATCTCTTCTAAAAGTATGATTGAGATGGAGAAAACACCGATGACAATCAAACCAAGAAATTTTCTTTCCATACCGTAGCGAAAACGCCCATGTTTCTTCCATGCAATAAGGACAAGCTAGACGACCAGCCATACTCCAACCTAAAAGCATCCCGTATGCAGGAAAATCACTAATAGTCCACAACAAAGAAGTGAACATACGAAAATTCCTTTTTCTCGAAACGTCGTACGTTTCAACTCCTTCATTCCATAGCGTTTTCAACTCTTCGATCAATCGTTGTAAATAAACATCGATTCCTTGTGTTGGATCATCAGGCCCAGGGACGACAGTAGTGAGAAACATTTTATCATCAACTAAATTTGACATTTTACAACGTAATTTAACTTTCGTTTAACTATTTTAATTTTTAATTTGCCGATTATGTGAACTAAAATAAGTTGTTCACACATATAATTAGTAAAAATAGATTTTTTTTATACTAAATCAACTAATACATTTTATCATCAACTAATGTACACCATTAACATCAACCCATATGCAATAATCAACAATTACAAATTGATAATCAACTCTTTTCCCTAATTTCCCTAATTTCAAGCCGACAATATCAAAATTATATTTCCAAACCAATCTAAAACAATAATATCATCGAATAATACCAACCAATCATCAATTTATAATCTACCATCAACTAATTTCAAAATTTAGGGTTTAAATCATACCTCAAATAAACTGAAATCGGGAAGAAAGGAGATACCGAAGAGCTTTGGAGAGCGTCGGGGGCTAGATGTTGACTTGAGACGGCGGTGACGGCAGGCGGCGGTGGCGGGTGACGAGGATGAGGGTTTTGATTTGGAGGGAAGAATGATGAAAACTAATGAAAACTGATCGCGGGTTTTCCTTCTGTAATGCGATATTGCGTCGGCTAGAATCGGCCGCATTTTTTAGCCGATTCTAGCCGACGCAAAGCCTGGACACTAACCAAGCCGATTCTAGTAGTGCCAACACTACCAAATTTTAATCTATTAGAGGCATTATAAAAAGGGCAAAAAAAAATTTCCGCCTCTCTTAAAAAGTAATTAGAGGCAAAATAATTTAATGCCTTCAATAACACTATTAAAGACGCATAAAAAAGCATCGTTACTTTTCCCAATTGAAACACAAATACATCTGCCCTAAAATCTCGCAAAATGATATTATTTCAAAAAAAATCCCGCTAGAATTAGGAAGATGTGTGTAGAAAATTGCGCTGGAGCGAAAATCAAGTTCATGGGCAGTAGTATTCCTTCTTCCCCGCCAGATTTCCATACATCGTCTTCAACCTGCAAGATTTGTGTTGCCGAAACCCTTCTCAAAACCCTAGATAGCATATCTACATATATTTTTGTTTATTTTGTACTACTATTCGCATTTGGAAATTATTCCGAATTGATTTCTAATGATTAAATATATTGTTACATTATCTGGTATAGGGCCAAGTTATTTACTGCTTGGATTCCATAGCTTTATTTAATTTTTCATAGGATTAAACCATCACCTTGCCATTGTTAAACTGATACTTAATTTTGTAATGGTTAAAATGATTTTTGATATTCTAGTTTATATAGATGAAAGTGAAGTATAAATTATATGTTTTATAGTCTATAGCAATGTATGCATACATAACAGGTTTTTTTTAAGTTCTGTAAATCTGTATTAACCATAATATCTTCTCTACTTCTATTTTTATGTTGAATAATTTGTATTTAAAAACACATTTATCTTAGTTGGTTGGATATGTATTACACACACTAGTTTAGGGCCTTGCCTTTTGGCGGTTGAGGCATGAATGGTTTGATTTAATTCATAAATTGATAAATAATAATTTTCATGGTAACATTAGTCCATTAAATAAAGGCAGCCTCTATAGTGTTAAACAAATTTAAATGGTCTTGAGGTTCTATGTTTTGCCATTTATTTTTTGGCATGATACTATTAAACAAAGAAGATTAGGTTTTTATTTAAGCGGATCTCGTTCTTTGGGATTTATATAAATCTACTATGTGCGCAGGTTTTTGTACTCCTACCATGAGCGTTTATACTTACAGTGGCAGTGACGGTTGAAGGTATAAAAGATATATTTTTATTACTTTCCTACTAGTGACTTCTTTGTTAGTGAGGTAAATAAGGTAAATAGGTATGTAATTTTTATACATTAGCCAACATATAGACAATATGTGTGTAGGTATATATGTTTGACCGGACTGATGATATATAATGTGCAAACATATATACTTATGCGTGTATATAAGCTATATATAGTTCATTTTATTTCTACATACTGCATCTTATCCACATATCTAGATAATTATTAACCTTCTGTTATGTATGTTGTCCCATCTTTACCAACTTTAAGAAAACAAAACTTGTTTATGTCTATATCAATGCAAAAAAAACATATTTGTAAATGTTGTTGAAATGCATATATACACACATACGTACGTACGTACATATTCACGCATGCACACACTCTTATGTTTTGTGAATACTATATAGAATTTCAAAGCTAGGTTGTTAGTTAATGTTATAACCATGCCGGAAGCAATAAAAAACCAATTGGGGCTGAAGTCGATGCTATGATTTGGGCAATAACTCATTAATTATCAACTTTCCACTTTGATCTTTTTATAGATGATACCATTTACCCTACTTTTCTACGTCATCCTAAATATTTTGTTACTCATAAACTATAATACAGACCATATATTAAATTCTAGTTTTAAATAATTATTGTAAAGAAGAGTATTATAACAAGGGTTTCAATAATGGTTTGGCATTTCGACCAAAGCACAGGGATTCTAGTCGTTGCGTTTTGGTTTTAGTGTGAGCTGAAAACAAAACTAAATTGAAACTATGATCAATAAATAATGATATTGAACTTAAACTTTTAAAGGGAAAAAACTCAAAAAAATCACAGAATTTATAAATAAGACAAGGCTTACAACGTCATACCACTAGCCATTTGAGTTAGTGGTCCTTGACTCAAAACTTGAATTTTAACTCAGAAAGCCTATAAAAAGCAAAATTTATAAATAGTTTAACCATAAAATTTCAGAATGGAAGTAATGAATAAACATTTCTAATGTTATACATATTTATGATTAACCAATATTCTTTGTTAATACTACGTCTTAAATAGTATATCTGATAGTTTTTAAAAGAAAAGGATCATTTTTTTGTTATTTAGGATCGATGATTGATATCAAAAATCTTAAAATCCTATGATTTGAATCCACCTTCAAAATTATTCTCTTTAATTATGACCAGGTTCTCAAAATGCTATTCAAATCAAAATTAAATATTTAAACTCATTTTTTCAACTGATGCTGAAATAAATAACATCAAGATTACACTATTGATAGGCTACACAAAGCTATATTATACTATTTGGTGTGAATCCATAGAATCTATGATTTACGATTTAGATTCAATTTTTATTAAAAGTTCAAAGTTTACAACTAACATTTTGAATCCCATTTTGAAGGAATTGGGAGTGCTTTGAACACAATAAAAATGCAAGGGGAAAAATACATATTATCCATTAGAACTCAAACATACATAGAACCACAAGTAGATTTAACAACATGGTATAACATACGTTGAATTATGGTTTCCATTTTACAACATAACATCAAAATATATTTTTCAACGAATTCGAGAACGCAAATTCATTATTAATGAGTTCTTGCAATGATATAGGGAAAAAATTCAAACAAAGAAATACCATAAGTTATACTCAAAAAACTAGTTTAGGAGAACAAAAATGTTAATCAAAATCTTTTACAGAGATTAAGATAACCAAGCCTAATTTGTAAACTTTATGGAATTGTGCAAAGATTGCTAATCCATTTCAGAATGATATTAATGATAACATAATTTTTGAGCCCTACAACTTTGACTTGATTCAACTACTGATATAAAGCTCATGTTGGAAACTAATTTCGAATTCGCCACTAATTGTAACAATGACAAATAACTATGAAAATTTGTAACGACCTGGTATTTCGAACCATTCGCATCCGCACATGTCGGACTTGAATTTCTCAAAATATCAGATTGTTAATTTATATTTGGCAAAACTCAGCATATACAGTAAATAAATCAATCACAGACACAGAGTATTACAAAAATAAGCAGCGGAATAGATAAATAGTAGTTCATGAAGCTACTATACAAACATCAGAGTTTGAAATAAAATACAACATAATATCTCAAATACAATATAGTCTTGAATACAAACAAATGACAAGTCTGAACAAAACAACTGGATAGCTGAAAGCTGAATAGATATAGATGGATCCTCAAGCAAAGCTCCAAAGCTCCAAAGGTGAGTCTCAAATGCTGTAACAGTCAGTCTGAACCTGAGCGTAAAGCAAAACACAAAACACTCGAGTCAGGATTAACATTCTTATATTTATAAATTCAACTCAAGTGAGATGTCAACTGAAATATAAGTAACTTAAAGGATGTTTGGGATTTCCATCCTATAAGGATCCATTGAACTATCTACTATGTAGTACAATACGCTATTATAATATGTCTATAGTAAAGTAAACTATTAGAATAGCGTTAATACGTTACCCATATCCCCCTTAACGCATTTTATATAATGTCGTAGTCTATATAGATATTGTAAACTCCACCCGCAGGTAGGCTATCATGGAGCACTCCATAGGTACGACATAAAACAAACTCGTAGAAGGCACGATAGGGCATGTGACAAGGCACTCGAGGCAATGCCAGGGTAGATATACCGTGTGTGGATCCGGACTGGTGGTAACGCATAGCAGCTACTACCGCCCACCTCGTGACATACTCCCAAATCAAAGGTGCACCCAATCAAATCACAAAAGCAATAGAATGGTATTGAAGGAATGTGCCTGATCGGAGGAATGACCTCACTTGGCCCGGCGTGGCTCCTGTTTTAGCCGCATCAAACTGACTCACGGGAGTCAGGGCTACGTAAATACCATATAGAATCGTTACCAAACCATCCTGCTTCATTCTGGAATCTCCACCGCGTACATAGTTGTTAAAGTGGTTTTCGGTATTGGCAGAGAGTATTACAATATCCGATCTCGGTCTCTTTAACAACCAAACGCTTATTTCACACCGTGGTCATTTCATTTCAAATAGTTCATACTTCATATAAAAATATCATATTTTTTCAAACCATATTAATTCGATATCATTATTTACTTTAAATAATGTTCATTTCCAGAATCGTAACACTTCAAAAATTATAACACTTTCGAAATCATAACACTTTGAAATCATAACCCTTTCGAAATCATAACACTTTTGACTTAAACAGTTTAGATATTGAAAATAGTATATATAATAAATATTTATAAATTAAAATAGTTTATATATTAAATACCTTATATAATAAAATGGTTTCCTCCAATTTCGCAAGTCAATTCAAATCATCTTAAATTCCAACGTTTCAATTTAAATCAATTCCCGTTTAACCATTTCAATTTGAAGGTCAAAGATTCAATTCAAATTCTAAATAGACTATTTCAATTTTTATCGATTTCAAATCCAGGTTTTGAACTATCATTTCAATTCCAATAAGATTCAAGTTTAAATATTCAACATTTACAATATAAATTTCATTTATATTTCAAAATTTAACTTTAAATTTATCCAAATTGGAAAGTATTCACATAATCATTTTTATAACAATTATTTAAAATCCCAATTTATAAATTTAAATCAATATTAAATATTCAATCTCAATTTTATTTAAAAATTTAGAATATTCATTAAATCACCTTTTTATCGAATCAAGTTATAAATCAAAATTTTCAAAATCTCAAAATCAATAAGTTTAAATAAATTCTTATTTAAATTCAATTATTAACCGATTTAAATTCCAAGTCAACATTAATTTGTCTTCCCAACCTTTATTATTAAAGTTATAAAATCTATTTAAAATATTAATATAAATTTAAGTAAATACATAAACATATTATATACTCGTTTAAATTAAATTTTTATTAAATTAAATCTTATTATTAAATGTATATTTTATATTAAATATTATTTTTATTTATTTTAAAATAGTAAAATTATAAGTAAAATCTTAAAAATTATATTTTCAAAACTAACTTATAAATTTAAAATTTCCAAAACATATAAATTATAAAAATAAAAAAAATAACATTTATATATTATATTTTAAAAATAAATATTTAATCAAAACTATATATTTCCTTTCACAACTTTGGAAATCAATTTCAAAATATAGACCAATGGTGTCCATATATAATTCTCTACCCTACAGTCAAGTGATACAGATATTTATCATTTCAATTCGCAATTTAAATATCTACGGGTATATATCATTTCAACCCACAATCCTAAATTTAAAATTAATGAAAATCGCTTGAGTTTATCATTTCAACCCATAATGATTTTCCATTATTCTACAAGATCGTTCGGGTATGTATCATTTCAACCCATAGGGAATTTTAAATTAACAGGGAACTTGCAGAGTGAGAACAAATATAATAATAATATAACATATCAACAACGGGCATATATCATCAGTAACAAATTAAATAAAATATACACAACAGGATATGGTGTCATATATCATAGGTGAACAATTTGCAGATGATAGCATATCATATTTAACAATTAAATAACTAGCAATTCAAATTTTAACACCATATTTCAATTGTCATTTCAAGTGAAATCAAATTTACTAAATATAAGAACGTTAATCGTGAGTGATTGCTCACCTTTCGAGGCTAGAGAAGATAGGACAAGCACATAGATAAGTGATAAATCAAGACAACTAACTACTGCGATCAAATCTGGACAGCGGTGAGATCAAAAACAAGGCACGATGGAGCTGGATTTGATGAAGATCAATTATGAAAGTGAACTTATATAAATAGGCTATATGTATATATATTGAAAACTAACACTTCTCAAAATTTCGTAAAAGTATAATTTGGCAGAATATCTATATATGTTTCAAAAATCTTTTCCAAATTATTAATATAAATTTTAAATAAATACACATACTATATAAAGGTTATTTCAGAAGTCTATTTTTAAGATATTAATATAAATCCAAACAAATATTTGTAAATATATAATATATGTATTTTCCTTTTACTATTGACCATATTGACAGCAGTCTTTCAAAACACACAAAAAGTTCAAAAACAATATACGTATGCAACTTGACAGCCATTCTGCAATTAAATCTGGAAACACATATATATATATATAAACATACATGTATACACTTTCGTTGTTAATATATATATATATATATATATATATATATATATATATATATTCACGTGGCCGAGGTAGGGAATACATGCACACAACTAAACTTGCATAGATTTAATATTGTTAAACGTGTATGCTGTAAACTCATATACTGTTAAACGTATAAAATATATACCTATAAAACAGACTAATATATATAACTTACATAAGCTAATATATATATATATATATATATAAACTTAAAATAAACATGCACGGTTGCAGCATGCTTCGAATATATATGTGAAAACTACTTATATATCATATATACATATCTATACATTAAACGCATATAAAATATATAACTTATAAATATAACTTATACAGTCGAAACAACCTTATATATATTTATTTATTTATATATATACAGCAAAATCAATATTTAACAAACATTTACCTATGAGAGTTTTATATGTATATATATATATAGATATATATATATATACACACACACGCCTACATCTCTGTATAGCCGCTAGCTAGGTGAGTTGAAGGCCAGAGGAGGCATGAGCGTTCATGGGTCTGGATGTACAGTGGCCGAGGGGAGAGAATGAGGGGGGCGGAGCAGGAGGCCAGCTGAGGTTGAAATTTTGCTGTCACGTGGCGGATGTCACAACCTGGAGATGTGGGCGGGCAGGCGAGTGGATGGACGGAGGAAGGTAGTGGGTCGTATGGAGCTCGGCAAGGTCAGAGCAGGTGGCGTTTGGTGGTGGAGAGACATGATGGGTCGGTCGAGACTTGGTGGCGTGGAGGAGACGCACGAGGCGGATGATGGTCGATCGGTTTATGGGCATTGGTAGACAGGCTGAATGGTTTCGGTGATGGGCGAGTGTTGTTCAATGGCGGGGTTTCGGCAACTGAAGGGGACGGTGGTGGATTCTAGGTGTGACGACCTGTAAATTTTGGATATTTGAAATTGGAATATTTAATTGATTTTAAATATTCAACGGTGAATTTTTGACTTGAATTTCAAATATCACTATTTATTAAATATTTAATTATTAAATTGAATAATTTGAAGTTGGGTAAAATGTTGAATTTGGAGTTTTAAGCCTGTTAAAAATAATTTGAAGGCTTGGAAAATTTACATTGATAATACGAAAGATAGTAAAAATGCTAAAATTGAATTTGGAAGTGTTTTGTTAAGTTTTGAAATTATCTTGTTCAAATCAATATTTAAAAATAGCCTTCCGAGGCACTGTCTCGGAATTCGATGAAACCAGTTCCATTGGATCTGTAATATTGTATTATTATCGGATTTCAAATTTTGGAGCGTTTGGAGTGGTCGTGCGATCGTACGATAGATAAACGCGCTGAAATCTATATCGAAAATTTAATATAATAACTGGATTCAAAAAGCTATCTTCTCCATACGATCGAGTTAGGACTCGAAACCTTTTCCATTATGTTCGAAATAGGAGTTTAACATTATAAACGCCTAGCGGCACGTCTCGATAGGAGGTCGAGAGTTTGAGTTGCAAATTTAGAGTCAATTTGAATTTAAATTTAAAATATATATGTTTATAATGGTCAACTTCAGCTGTAATTGTTTCACATCAGCGCTTTTCCATTTCCCTTCAAAACACTGTAACTTCTCTTCTTCAACACGCCAACATCCCACTTATCTTCTCCATTCTTCTTTTGATAAGCACGTAGCAAATTTTTATAAAATAAAATTTAAAGGAGAAATAATGGCTCCTTCCGTTAAAACTTCGACTTCATTTCCCCTTCCCAGACAAAACTCGAATCAAAAATCAAAACTGCGATCGTCTCTCTTCCTTTCAAAATCAAACTCAATCAATTTTCCGCTTGTAAAAAAAAAATATAATACGAATGAAGAAACAAAACAATGGCCAATCTCTTTGGAACCGCATCTCCCTTCTTCCTTTGAGCAGTTTTTTTCAAATCGAAAATAAAAAGAGGGATAAATCGAAACTCATCCACGAATTCAAAAAGCAAGTTCAGTTCGACTTCGCCTTTGGGTTCGATCGAAGGTCGAAATCTCGATCGCGGTCGATTTTGGGGGAAGTCTCGAGGCGTACGAGCGTGAAGGGAACGGTGATGAGACAATGATGATATCGAGCATCGGAGGGTTTGGCGTGTATCTTGAAGGGGCATGACTGGAAGGTGGACTCGAAGGCACGCGAAGCTCGATCGATTTGAGGGGATGTGTCGCGGCAGTTGTTCGAGAGGTTCATCTGAATCGCGGTGGCATTCGCAAAGAGGCAGTAGGTATTGGCCTTTGATTTAATATATGTATTGCGTAGTAGGTTAGAAATAGTAAAAGGTGAAATTTGAAAGTTAACTGAATGCTAAATTTTTTCTTTTAAAACAGAATGAAATTTTTGCAGTAAAGTGTATATAATTTATTTCAATTTAATGTGTATATGAAGGTGAACAGAGAAAAAAAATATTTATAAATCAGACCTTGAAAAATATAGGAATTTTTAAGTGTAAAGTTATGTAAAATCAGTTTTTATCTGTAATTTATTTTTAAGTATATGTGTATGTGTGTTTTCAAAATGGAAATTAAAATAAAATATCCATACTTATATACAATTTAATCTACTAGTTTATTTAAAAAATAAAAAAAAAATGTTTTGGTGATTAAATTATTCAATTAACTCATTTAGTTATTTTAGTTACTAAAGATTATTTATAAAGAAAATTAGTTTAAATCAAATTATTAGTTTGAAACCAAATTTTTAGTTAAATTAAATAAACAAATGGTAATTTATATTTCAATTAATTCAGATATTAATAAAACCTATAATGTTACTCAAGGTCAAAAATCGAGAAACCAAGGCAACATTGAAGTGGATTGCAAATAAAAGCAAAGGTGAGTTAATCTCACTCATCTGGGTTTTATTTAAATTTAAATAGTTAAATTTAAATAATTGGTTGAATGATTGAATTGATTGGATGTGGTATATTATATAGTAGTATATAGTATATATTGGAGTGATTGATTTCCCGCATTATATAGCGGATGAGACCCTATGCGCCGCATAATAGCGGATGATATTATTTAAACCCATATACCACGATATTCCACCACGAAGTGGAATTGGTATTGTGCTAACATCTGTGGATGCAGGGAAAACAGGTTGGAGGGATCCAACTGGATTCTTCAAAATATTTAGATTTGTTTAAATATTCTGTGAATGATTATTTGATATCCTGTGATGGATTTTATTGATAATTGGAATATCGGATGTTATGGTTTGATTGAATACATTCGGTATACTGAGTTATCAAATATATAGAATTGGATTTTTGAAAAAGAAAATATAATAGAGAATTTAAATAAATTAAAGAATGAATTGGGAAAGGATAGGTGGTTTTTAAATTCTAGTAAAGAAATCCCGAGTATGGAAAGGAAAGTTTGAATAAAGGGGGAAATAATGAATCTTAAACTTAAGTGATATTATTTAAAAGAATAAAGAATTTATTTTAATTCAAGGTTTAAAATTTAACTAAAAGGAAAAAGAAGGAATTTGGGAAATCTGGAATTTGTATTTTCAATTTAAAGATTTTAAATCATAATAAAGAAATATAATCTAAAAGTTAATGGATTTTGAAATTAATGAAGTAAGTAAGGAAATTTATTTCAAAGTGAGGTAAATTGGAAATCAATTGTAAATTGATTTAAGTGTTTGGATTTGGAATTTAAAAGAGAAGTGAGATTTTGGAATTTATAAACTGGGTTTATAAAATGAAGAAAAATATCAGTGGATATTTGGAAATATAAATTCAAGGTGGGAATTTATTAAAGGAATGGGTAAATGTGATTAAAAATAAATAGTGATTTATTTTTAAAGATGTGAAAGAGAAGTATATTTCCCTGGATAGCCAAGTAAGTTTTCAAAGCAAATTCTTAAGTATAAGTTAAAGTTTCAAAGTTGTTTTAAAAGTATGTTTTGGAAAAATCTATTATTTTTAAATTTTTAAATTTAAAGTAAGGATTTTTTTCAAATTTATTTGAGTAGTAAATATATAAAGGTGACTTGGTATTATGTTTTAAAAGGATAAAAATTTAGTTTTATATTTTATAAAGTAGTTTATTTTAAATATTCTTAAAATGTATATTTTATAAAATATAGTATTAAAGTAGTTTTAAATCTAAATGTTTAAAAGTATATTCTATAATTAAGTGTTAAATGATTTTAAAGTCTAAGTGTTTGTACTTGGTGATTTCAGTGGAAACAGAAAATATTTGGGAAATTTATTCTGTGAGAGATAGATGGTTTGAAACTGTTTTCAGAAGAGTTGAAAAGTGGAAATATATCTGGCAAAGATATTTGTGAGGTAAATAAATAATTTGGAAGAAATTATTTATTGGTTGATGGTTGTTGTGAATGTTAATTGATAATTAAAGAACGGACTATCAATATTGGCCAATGCGGGGATCCTTTCGAAGAGACCGGGATCGAGATTAATTTCTCGAAAACCACTTCGATCCGGTTTGTATGTTTCATGGGGAAACGAGTTTGAATCAAAGATGGTACAGAGAAGGGCAAGGGCTAGTCGCTACTAATCCTGAGGGTGATTCCAAAATGGATGTAGTAGGAGTAGTGCCTTCGGTTCCGTTCGAACCCGGAACGGACTTGTATGGATGAATGCTTTCGGAACATCGTCAGGTGGATGATGGGCATTCTAAGGGATATGTTCTATATAGGTAACGCTTAGCCTCAAGCCTCATCAACTGGGAATGACTGAAAATTAGGGGTTATGCAGCAAGGCTATGTGGGTAGCGCCCATTAGGGTGAGATCATCCCTGTCTAGATGTCCCTTTTTATTTCAGCTGTGTGGCGGTTGGTCGCGCCAACCGTGGGGTGATCTTACTCGGAATTAGCCTTAGGTAGTTCAGGTCTTGTGTTGTAGGGGATCGGGCATGGTCCTCGGTACGCTGATTTAGACCAGGTACTGTGTCAGGTGGTACCCCAGTGCCTAGTTGTGATGCCCCACCTTTATACCCACGCTAGCCAAGAACACTACGGTGTAGTGCTGTCAACTAGCACGAAGAATAAGGCTGTTGAGGAGCGACCATCCATGTAACTTCTTTGTGCGAGCACCGATATGTCAAATAGAATAGCATGTACTTCATTTAAGGAGGAAATCCGACATACCGATACAGACCCAAAGCTATCACATAGTGGCGATATATAATCTTCGGAAACAAACATAGAAATAAACATAACATAAATCAGTCACAGACATCCATATCACAAAGGCGGAAAAAGATATGAATATATATAACACAAGAAAGTGTACATCAGAGTAGTGGTCAGAAAGATCCACGATAATACAAAAGAATAGCAACACGTGCTATACAAAAGAATAAGTACACTACATAGAGTCTATATCTCAAATGTGTACATCCAAAAACTACTAATCTAAGTAGTTAGCCAAAAGTCAGAATAATCCTGAAGAGAAGTCAAGAAAAAGCACCTGTAACATCTCGGTCTGACCCGAGTATTATTTATAAGAAAATAATAAACGGATCAGTCTAGCTATAAATATCAGATGATAAGGTATAGAATGAATAACATGACATGAACATGTAATAACAGTAAAGGGCATACTACTATAAGTATGTAAATGATAATAAACAAGAGATTAATCAATATCACAAGAATCTTCTCAAAGATAAAATAGGGCATCATACCCTAAACTTGTATTCATAACAAGTCAATAACACATGAATTCACCAATGCACAAAAACTGATATCATATCAATGAAAATCATAAAAATTTGTGAAGCACAAATTCCAGAAATCAACACACGAAATCCAGAAAAACACATAAAAAGGGGGAGGCCTAACACATGAACGGGAGCATGAAAACTCACCAACGAGTATAACACATGAACGAGAAGCTATCTCATGGAAGCTATCCATTAACTTTTAACACATGAACGACCCGAAGACCATGGGGTGCTACCCCATATATGTGATGGTGAAACATCACAAAAGCGGGGTCTAGTCTCCCTCGCAGACAAAGAGACATCGCTCAATCGCTAGTCTAAATCACAAAAATGATCGTCATGATCATAAAGAAGTGTTAATTACACTAAGCCAGTAAATATATGAGTTTAGCTTCATGTCCCATAACCACTAGCTTAACTTAAATATTTACGAACAAACTGTAGATCTTCACTAGGAAATTGTCACAAAAGGGTTCAATCGAACAAGTCCAAGAGCTAACCGTCAAAGTGAACACGAGCGTTTCATACCACTCGTTTTACTAAGTCGTTTAATTCAATTTCTCATCCGAGTGAAGTAAAGGCTTGTATATACTAGTAGATTGGAAAACGGTTTGAGAAAAAGAGCTTTGTAATAAAAATAGAGTTGAAATCATTTTGATGAAAGAGCTTTGATATTTACTACTATATTGAAACCTCTATGTCTTTAAGGTGACAAGTCACAAAATGATTGTTGAAACAAATCGAATCACGTAAATTCACATTCGAAGACGTGAGAAAAGTCCAAAGAAATCAATTCCAAAACCATCAAAGTGGAAGTGGGAAGTGCGGCCAGGCTTGCAGAGCGACCTAACCAAATGTAGGTCGAACGACCTACAAATAAAAAGGCGAGCTACCTAACTGGTAGAGTGGTCCAGCGACCTAACAGGTTGCGACCTAAAAAGGTATCAAGGTCGAGCGACTTAAGGGTGTAAGGCCGAGCGACCTAACGTCCCAAGCAAAGTCAAGCGACCTAAAGCATAATAAGGTCTAACGACCTAACGACACAGTGATGAGCGACCTAACGAGGTCAATGTTGAGCGACCTAACGGAGGAAGCGACCTAACATTGAAAAGGGTGTATGGATCATACTTATATGGAGATAACAACAATAGTGCGGAATTATAGCAATAGCAAAGTAAAAACTTGCACACCAGGATTTTTATACTGGTTCGAACTCCCCGTTCTACGTCCAGTCCCAGACTCCTTCTGGAATTTCACTAATCAAAAAACCCTCACTTCACCCGGAGGAATAGGTTAACAACACACCCGAACAGCCGAACGGGGACCTGAGCAACAGAACAGGATTTCGTGCCTCAACAGCAGAAGAGGACTTCTCAGTGCCTGAACAGCCGAACAGGACTTCAATAATATAACAAAAGTTTCTGACTTCTTGTGTTCTAGCAATAACATGAATGAGTCAATAAAGTACAGACTTCCTATAATCTTCTCCTTGTAGAAATGTATATTTATAATCTTGAAGAATTATGGAAGAATAAGTGTGATTTGAATATGGAATTGTTTTCACACAAGAGTTAGAATCAGAGAGAACAAGAAAGATATAAAACAAGAGATTAAGATTAATTAAATTGTGATTCTAACATGTATTTATAAAGAGTCAAAGGTTGCAATTATTCGCGAAAAGTTTCTATGAAGAGATATAGTCATATCTCTTAATTAAGAGTTGTATCCCTTCGCGAATGAAAGTAACCCTTCAGAAAAATATAGCCGTTATAGAAAAACAGCCGTCTGAAAATAATTTTTAGCCAGCTGAAATTCATCAAATTACGACCAGAAAAGAAATAGGCAACTTTTGCCTCAAAACAGCCGGCTGTTAATAAACAGACAGCCGTCTGTTTATTGTGGTATACAAAATTTTTGACTTCAGAAACAGCCGTCTGTTTCTGGTCATTTTTGTATATCTTGCCTATATGAGTTATAAATATATTCATATCATATCAAGGAGAGATTTCAACATACGTATAAACTCTAGACGCATACAAAACCATACAAATACTCTTCTTCAAGAATCTTGAATCTTCATATAATTCCTGCAATAAATGGTTTGTGTATAGAAGAATATAAAAATATATAGTTGTTGACGTCAAAATATAGTATATATGGAATATCATATAGAATGAGATTCCAACATTCTCTCCCTTTTTGACGATGACAACTATATACAATAATCTCTATATATTTACTCCCCCTGAATAGAAACTCCCCCTGCAAAAAAGAGTTAGTGCTTATATATACGAATATTTTCTCCCCCTTTGGCATCGCCAAAAAGACATGTATAAATCGATAATAACCAACATATGCATAGATATTACCGTAGATATATTACATGCCATAGAGTATCATAACTACCATCACAAGACAAATAGACCAAGAGTAGCAAAAAAATATTACAAACCACATAGTTTAACGATAAATCCATAATATAGTAAGATAGGGTAGGATAAAAACTAAAAGAGGGAACCATAACTCGTTATAGGAAATTATTCCTAATTCGCATCGTAGTTTAATAAAAGAATTTTCAAGAAGCGGTTTTGTAGAAATATCAGCTAACTGATTTTTAGAGGAAACAAAATCTAAATTAATTAATCCTTTTTCAATATTATCACGAAGAAAGTGATGACGAATGTCAATATGCTTTGTTCGTGAATGGTTGACAGGATTTTTGGATAGATTAATAGCACTTGAGTTATCACAATAAATAGTTGAATTAGATAAATTAATATCGAAATCTCTAAGTGTTTGTTGCATATAGATTACTTGAGCACAAGCCAGAGCAGCAGAAATATATTCTGCTTCACACGTAGAGAGTGAAACGCAATTTTGTTTCTTACTAAACCAAGATACTAGTGATTTTCCAATGAAGTGGCACGTACCACTAGTACTTTTTCTATCCGTTCGTGATCCACCAAAATCAGCATCACTATATGATACTAATTCAAACGGACATTCTTTCAGATAGAATAAACCGAAATCTTTGGTGTTAGTGAGATATCGTAATATTCGTTTAACTGCTCTTAAGTGTGATTCCTTTGGATTGGACTGGAATCTAGCACACAAGCAAACACTCATCATTATGTCGGGACGACTTGCAGTTAAATATAGTAATGATCCAATCATACTTCGATATAATTTCTGGTCTACACTTTTGCCATTTTCATCTTTATCAAGATGGGTTGTTGTACTCATAGGAGTTGGTTTGGCAGAAGTATTTTCCATTCCGAAGCGTTTGATTAGATTATTACAATATTTTTCTTAATTAATAAATATACCATTCGGTAATTGCTTAATCTGTAGACCAAGAAAGTATGATAATTCTCCCATATGGGACATTTCAAATTCCTTAGTCATAATATCCGAGAAATCCTGACATAATTTTTCGTTGGTGGAACCAAATATGATATCATCAACGTAGATTTGAACTATTAAAATATCTCTTTTTGAATTTTTAATGAATAATGTTTGATCAACCTTTCCAGTTTGAAATCCCGACGAGATTAGATAGCTCTTAAGACGTTCATACCAAGCACGTGGTGCTTGTTTTAAACCATATAGAGCCTTCTTAAGTCTATATACATGATTGGGATATTTTTCATGAGCAAACAGGGGAGGTTGTTCAACATACACATTTTCTTTAATATATCCGTTCAGAAAGGCACTTTTAACGTCCATCTGATAAAGTTTGAAATTATGAAAACACGCATAGGCCAGTAATATTCGAATTGCTTCTAGTCTTGCTACAGGAGCGAATGTCTCTTCATAGTCGATACCTTCTTCCTGATTGTATCCTTGAGCCACCAATCTTGCTTTATTTCTAGTGATATTTCCTTGTTCGTCCGCCTTGATTTTGTAAACCCATTTTGTTCCAATAACAGTTTGATTACTTGGTCTAGGAACTAATTCCCAAACTTCATTGCGTTCAAACTGATTTAGTTCTTCTTGCATTGCAATGTTCCAGTATTCGTCGGTAGAAGCTTCCTTTGGGTTCTTTGGCTCGATAGTAGATATGAATGCTACGTGGCCCATTTGATTTAATTGATTCCTAGTTCGAACGTTTGAATTAATTTCTCCAATAATGTTTTGAACAGGATGATCCCGTAAAATATGTGGTGGAGATTTTAATTCATTTTGAATATTATTGTTCTCACTAGGATTATCAATTTCGTTTTCATTTATTTCAAAATTTTCAGATTCTGTATTTATGATGTTATCATCATCATCATTATTTATACTTGTTATTTGTTGAAAATTTTCATCAAACGATACATGTAGAGTTTCCTCAACAGTATTTGTTCTTTTATTAAACACTCGATAGGCCTTGCTTCGATCCGAATATCCTAGGAAGAAACCTTCGTCAGATTTCGCATCAAATTTGCCAAGCTGATCTTTAGTGTTTAATATAAAACATTTTGAACCAAAAACTTTGAAATAGGATATGTTTTGTTTTCTGCCATTAAAGAGTTCATACGGAGTATTCTTAGTGAGAGGTCGAATGGAAACCCTGTTTAAAACATAACAGGCAGTTGCTACGGCTTCTGCCCAGAAATGTTTTGGAAGTGTGATTCCATTTAACAAAGTTCTTGCACATTCCTGTAAAGTTCTATTCTTTCGTTCTACAACTCCATTTTGTTGTGGAGTTCTAGGAAATGAGAAATTATGAGAAATTCCTTTCTTTTTACAGAATTGTTCAAAAGCTTCGTTTTCGAACTCTCCTCCATGATCACTCCGAATATTCTTAATTTTTAATCCCTTCAAGTTTTGGATTCTCTTGACGAAAATTTTAAAGTGATCAAAAGTATCACTTTTATTTTTCATAAAAATTGTCCAAGTATATCTAGAAAAATCATCGACAATTACAAACACATATTTGTTATGATTTATGGATTGCACTTGTGTTGGTCCAAATAGATCCATATGAAGTAACTCAAGTGGTTGTAATGTCGAAATGACCTTTTTAGATTTAAATGATGATTTTGTTAACTTACCTAATTGACAAGCATCACAAATATGATCTACTTTAAAGTTCATTTTTGGTAACCCCTTTACTAAGTTATTTTTAGATAACTTATTAATGGATTTGAAGTTAATATGACAGAATCGTTTGTGCCATAGCCAAGGATCATTTTCATTAGCTATTAAGCATATATCTGAATTATGATTGACTTTCATATTCAGAACATATATATTTCTGTCTCTATTACCTTCAAATATGAGATTTCCACTGTGATCTAAAATGCTACACCTATCTTCGGAAAAAGAGATTTTGAATCCTTTGTCACACAATTGGCTAATACTTAACAAATTGTGCTTCAGGTTTTTAACAAGTAAAACATTAGAGATGAGAGGAGTATTAGAGTTACCGAAGTTGCTCACATCGCCTTTGCCGATGATATAACCTTTGGAATTATCTCCAAATGTGACTGAGCCTTCATTTGTGTAGGTAATATTTGTCAGCATACTTTTGTCTCCAGTCATATGTTTAGAGCAACCACTGTCTAGAATCCACTTTCCTCTCTTTTTAAGTGGGACCTGCAAAAAATAGAATTAAGAACATTGGTACCCACCTTTTTATAGGGTCCTAAGAGTTAGGTCTTAGGAAACCAAACCCATTCGGGTCCGGTGTTCCCTTTGTAAATATAATTCTGACTTTTATGAACAGTTTCCAAAAAGGATTTTATATATTTATTCCTAATCAAACTATTGTTTGTTTTAGGAACCCATATTTTTATGGTTTTAGACGTCTGTATCCTTTTTGGTTTATCTATAGAAGCTTTCAACTCTTGATTCCTTTTAGATTGAGCCAATGTGGATTTTGATTTAACAAACTGTCTCCAATTATTTTGAGGAGCTATTTGTTTCTTAATATATCCTAGTCCCTTTTTACTGGTAGAAGGCTGAGAGTTTTCAATTATCTTAGATAAATTTTCTCTCCCCTCATTAAAATTAGAGATATTTTTAGAAATATCTTCTAATTTAGCCTTTAATCCAGTATTTTCCAACTCAATCAGTTTGACTTTAGATTTTAGCTCATGATTTTCAGAAGACAAAGCATCGTTCTTTTCTTTTTGAGTTTCAATTTCTTGACTCAAGAAAGTTAATTGAGAATCATTATTAGAAGATGAAAGTTGGATTTTCTCTAATTCCTCTTCTAATATTTTCTTCTCGTCTTTAAGCATATCTCTTTCGAATTCTGCTTTGTTCTTTTGTTCAACAGCTTCTTTATACTTTTTCTTGAGATTTTTCATAGTACTAACTAATTCAGTATTAATTTCAACCATATCATCGAAGGTAAAATTTGGTACCTCATTTTCAGTAGCCATGAAGCATACATTGGCTTGTTCATTTTCGCTTTCACTGCTACTATCAGAAGATGAAGAGTATGAATCATCCCAAGTGACAGAGAATGCTTTCTTCTTGATCTTGTCCTTCTTAAACTTGTTGTATTTCGATTTCTTCTGGTCTGGACAATCTTTTTGCATGTGTCCTTTCTTGTGACAGTTGAAGCATTCTAGAACTGATGAAGATGGTTTATTAAAGTTCCTTTTTCCATTGTTTCTATTTCCCTTTTTGTATTTGAGAAACTTTTTGAAATTTTTAGCAATAAATGCTAAATCTTCATCATCTGATTCTGATTCATCTTTTTCAGCATGGAAGGCTATATTCTTCCTGTCTTGAGTTTGAACTCGTTTTGCCTGCAGATTGACTTCATATGACATTAGATTTCCTATTAATTCTTCTGGCTTCATTTCTGAAATATCGTTAGCTTCTTCAATCGCCAAAACTTTTCTTTCCCATTCGTCAGTTAGAGAGTTTAGGATTTTTGAGACAACATCTGCATCTGAATATGTTACACCAAGTCCGATCAAGGCATGATGGATATCTTGAAATCTAGAGTACATATCATTTATGGACTCGTCTTGCTTCATTCTGAAATTTTGGAACTGATTTTTGAGCATAGATATCTTGCTTTGCTTGACTTTGCTTGTTCCTTCATGAGTTGTTTTTAGTGTTTGCCATATTTGATATGCAGTGGTGCATATGCTAACACGATTGAACTCATTTCTATCTAGAGCACAAAACAACATGTTCATAGCCTTGGCATTTAGGGTAGCTTCTGCTTTTTGGGCTGTCGACCAATTAGTATATTCAGTGGTTGGTGCAGTGTATTCGGCTTGTGTGATATTCCAAGCATCAAAACCATTAGCCTGCATATAAATACGCATTCGTGTCGCCCAAAAGTTATAATTTAATCCATTGAAGAATGGAGGTCGTCCAGTGGCTTGTCCTTCTACAATGCCAGAGTTAGTGACAGTGACAGGATTTGGAATAGCGTTGTTATCCGTGTTGGCCATATAGGCAGATTATCAAATAACTGTGTAACGGTTATTAGATTCCTGCTCCGATACCAAATGAAAAGGGTGTATGGATCGTACTTATATGGAGATAACAACAATAGTGCGGAATTATAGCAATAGCAAAGTAAAAACTTGCACACCAGGATTTTTATACTGGTTCGAACTTCCCGTTCTACGTCCAGTCCCAGACTCCTTCTGGAATTTCACTAATCAAAAAACCCTCACTTCACCCGGAGGAATAGGTTAACAACACACCCGAACAGCCGAACGGGGACCTGAGCAACAGAACAGGATTTCGTGCCTCAACAGCAGAAGAGGACTTCTCAGTGCCTGAACAGCCGAACAGGACTTCAATAATACAACAAAAGTTTCTGACTTCTTGTGTTCTAGCAATAACACGAATGAGTCAATAAAGTACAGACTTCCTATAATCTTCTCCTTGTAGAAATGTATATTTATAATCTTGAAGAATTATGGAAGAATAAGTGTGATTTGAATATGGAATTGTTTTCACACAAGAGTTAGAATCAGAGAGAACAAGAAAGATATAAAACAAGAGATTAAGATTAATTAAATTGTGATTCTAACATGTATTTATAAAGAGTCAAAGGTTGCAATTATTCGCGAAAAGTTTCTATGAAGAGATATAGTCATATCTCTTAATTAAGAGTTGTATCCCTTCGCGAATGAAAGTAACCCTTCAGAAAAATATAGCCGTTATAGAAAAACAGCCATCTGAAAATAATTTTTAGCCAGCTGAAATTCATCAAATTACGACCAGAAAGGAAATAGGCAATTTTTGCCTCAAAACAGCCGGCTGTTAATAAACAGACAGCCGTCTGTTTATTGTGGTATACAAAATTTTTGACTTCAGAAACAGCCGTCTGTTTGTGTCCAAACAACCGTCTGTTTCTGGTCATTTTTGTATATCTTGCCTATATGAGTTATAAATATATTCATATCATATCAAGGAGAGATTTCAACATATGTATAAACTCTAGACGCATACAAAACCATACAAATACTCTTCTTCAAGAATCTTGAATCTTCATATAATTCCTGCAATAAATGGTTTGTGTATAGAAGAATATAAAAATATATAGTTGTTGACGTCAAAATATAGTATATATGGAATATCATATAGAATGAGATTCCAACATTCTCTCCCTTTTTGACGATGACAACTATATACAATAATCTTTATATATTTACTCCCCCTGAATAGAAACTCCCCCTGCAAAAAAGAGTTAGTGCTTATATATACGAATATTTTCTCCCCCTTTGGCATCGCCAAAAAGACATGTATAAATCGATAATAACCAACATATGCATAGATATTACCGTAGATATATTACATGCCATAGAGTATCATAACTACCATCACAAGACAAATAGACCAAGAGTAGCAAAAAAATATTACAAACCACATAGTTTAATGATAAATCCATAATATAGTAAGATAGGGTAGGATAAAAACTAAAAGAGGGAACCATAACTTGTTATAGGAAATTATTCCTAATTCGCATCGTAGTTTAATAAAAGAATTTTCAAGAAGCGGTTTTGTAAAAATATCAGCTAACTGATTTTTAGAGGAAACAAAATCTAAATTAATTAATCCTTTTTCAATATTATCACGAAGAAAGTGATGACGAATGTCAATATGCTTTGTTCGTGAATGGTTGACAGGATTTTTGGATAGATTAATAGCACTTGAGTTATCACAATAAATAGTTGAATTAGATAAATTAATATCGAAATCTCTAAGTGTTTGTTGCATATAGATTACTTGAGCACAAGCCAGAGCAGCAGAAATATATTCTGCTTCACACGTAGAGAGTGAAACGCAATTTTGTTTCTTACTAAACCAAGATACTAGTGATTTTCCAATGAAGTGGCACGTACCACTAGTACTTTTTCTATCCGTTCGTGATCCACCAAAATCAGCATCACTATATGATACTAATTCAAACGGACATTCTTTCGGATAGAATAAACCGAAATCTTTGGTGTTAGTGAGATATCGTAATATTCGTTTAACTGCTCTTAAGTGTGATTCCTTTGGATTGGACTGGAATCTAGCACACAAGCAAACACTCATCATTATGTCGGGACGACTTGCAGTTAAATATAGTAATGATCCAATCATACTTCGATATAATTTCTGGTCTACACTTTTGCCATTTTCATCTTTATCAAGATGGGTTGTTGTACTCATAGGAGTTGGTTTGGCAGAAGTATTTTCCATTCCGAAGCGTTTGATTAGATTATTACAATATTTTTCTTAATTAATAAATATACCATTCGGTAATTGCTTAATCTGTAGACCAAGAAAGTATGATAATTCTCCCATATGGGACATTTCAAATTCCTTAGTCATAATATCCGAGAAATCCTGACATAATTTTTCGTTGGTGGAACCAAATATGATATCATCAACGTAGATTTGAACTATTAAAATATCTCTTTTTGAATTTTTAATGAATAATGTTTGATCAACCTTTCCAGTTTGAAATCCCGACGAGATTAGATAGCTCTTAAGACGTTCATACCAAGCACGTGGTGCTTGTTTTAAACCATATAGAGCCTTCTTAAGTCTATATACATGATTGGGATATTTTTCATGAGCAAACAGGGGAGGTTGTTCAACATACACATTTTCTTTAATATATCCGTTCAGAAAGGCACTTTTAACGTCCATCTGATAAAGTTTGAAATTATGAAAACACGCATAGGCCAGTAATATTCGAATTGCTTCTAGTCTTGCTACAGGAGCGAATGTCTCTTCATAGTCGATACCTTCTTCCTGATTGTATCCTTGAGCCACCAATCTTGCTTTATTTCTAGTGATATTTCCTTGTTCGTCCGCCTTGATTTTGTAAACCCATTTTGTTCCAATAACAGTTTGATTACTTGGTCTAGGAACTAATTCCCAAACTTCATTGCGTTCAAACTGATTTAGTTCTTCTTGCATTGCAATGTTCCAGTATTCGTCGGTAGAAGCTTCCTTTGGGTTCTTTGGCTCGATAGTAGATATGAATGCTACGTGGCCCATTTGATTTAATTGATTCCTAGTTCGAACGTTTGAATTAATTTCTCCAATAATGTTTTGAACAGGATGATCCCGTAAAATATGTGGTGGAGATTTTAATTCATTTTGAATATTATTGTTCTCACTAGGATTATCAATTTCGTTTTCATTTATTTCAAAATTTTCAGATTCTGTATTTATGATGTTATCATCATCATCATTATTTATACTTGTTATTTGTTGAAAATTTTCATCAAACGATACATGTAGAGTTTCCTCAACAGTATTTGTTCTTTTATTAAACACTCGATAGGCCTTGCTTCGATCCGAATATCCTAGGAAGAAACCTTCGTCAGATTTCGCATCAAATTTGCCAAGCTGATCTTTAGTGTTTAATATAAAACATTTTGAACCAAAAACTTTGAAATAGGGTATGTTTTGTTTTCTGCCATTAAAGAGTTCATACGGAGTATTCTTAGTGAGAGGTCGAATGGAAACCCTGTTTAAAACATAACAGGCAGTTGCTACGGCTTCTGCCCAGAAATGTTTTGGAAGTGTGATTCCATTTAACAAAGTTCTTGCACATTCCTGTAAAGTTCTATTCTTTCGTTCTACAACTCCATTTTGTTGTGGAGTTCTAGGAAATGAGAAATTATGAGAAATTCCTTTCTTTTTACAGAATTGTTCAAAAGCTTCGTTTTCGAACTCTCCTCCATGATCACTCCGAATATTCTTAATTTTTAATCCCTTCAAGTTTTGGATTCTCTTGACGAAAATTTTAAAGTGATCAAAAGTATCACTTTTATTTTTCATAAAAATTGTCCAAGTATATCTAGAAAAATCATCGACAATTACAAACACATATTTGTTATGATTTATGGATTGCACTTGTGTTGGTCCAAATAGATCCATATGAAGTAACTCAAGTGGTTGTAATGTCGAAATGACCTTTTTAGATTTAAATGATGATTTTGTTAACTTACCTAATTGACAAGCATCACAAATATGATCTACTTTAAAGTTCATTTTTGGTAACCCCTTTACTAAGTTATTTTTAGATAACTTATTAATGGATTTGAAGTTAATATGACAGAATCGTTTGTGCCATAGCCAAGGATCATTTTCATTAGCTATTAAGCATATATCTGAATTATGATTGACTTTCATATTCAGAACATATATATTTCTGTCTCTATTACCTTCAAATATGAGATTTCCACTGTGATCTAAAATGCTACACCTATCTTCGGAAAAAGAGATTTTGAATCCTTTGTCACACAATTGGCTAATACTTAACAAATTGTGCTTCAGGTTTTTAACAAGTAAAACATTAGAGATGAGAGGAGTATTAGAGTTACCGAAGTTGCTCACATCGCCTTTGCCGATGATATAACCTTTGGAATTATCTCCAAATGTGACTGAGCCTTCATTTGTGTAGGTAATATTTGTCAGCATACTTTTGTCTCCAGTCATATGTTTAGAGCAACCACTGTCTAGAATCCACTTTCCTCTCTTTTTAAGTGGGACCTGCAAAAAATAGAATTAAGAACATTGGTACCCACCTTTTTATAGGGTCCTAAGAGTTAGGTCTTAGGAAACCAAACCCATTCGGGTCCGGTGTTCCCTTTGTAAATATAATTCTGACTTTTATGAACAGTTTCCAAAAAGGATTTTATATATTTATTCCTAATCAAACTATTGTTTGTTTTAGGAACCCATATTTTTATGGTTTTAGACGTCTGTATCCTTTTTGGTTTATCTATAGAAGCTTTCAACTCTTGATTCCTTTTAGATTGAGCCAATGTGGATTTTGATTTAACAAACTGTCTCCAATTATTTTGAGGAGCTATTTGTTTCTTAATATATCCTAGTCCCTTTTTACTGGTAGAAGGCTGAGAGTTTTCAATTATCTTAGATAAATTTTCTCTCCCCTCATTAAAATTAGAGATATTTTTAGAAATATCTTCTAATTTAGCCTTTAATCCAGTATTTTCCAACTCAATCAGTTTGACTTTAGATTTTAGCTCATGATTTTCAGAAGACAAAGCATCGTTCTTTTCTTTTTGAGTTTCAATTTCTTGACTCAAGAAAGTTAATTGAGAATCATTATTAGAAGATGAAAGTTGGATTTTCTCTAATTCCTCTTCTAATATTTTCTTCTCGTCTTTAAGCATATCTCTTTCGAATTCTGCTTTGTTCTTTTGTTCAACAGCTTCTTTATACTTTTTCTTGAGATTTTTCATAGTACTAACTAATTCAGTATTAATTTCAACCATATCATCGAAGGTAAAATTTGGTACCTCATTTTCAGTAGCCATGAAGCATACATTGGCTTGTTCATTTTCGCTTTCACTGCTACTATCAGAAGATGAAGAGTATGAATCATCCCAAGTGACAGAGAATGCTTTCTTCTTGATCTTGTCCTTCTTAAACTTGTTGTATTTCGATTTCTTCTGGTCTGGACAATCTTTTTGCATGTGTCCTTTCTTGTGACAGTTGAAGCATTCTAGAACTGATGAAGATGGTTTATTAAAGTTCCTTTTTCCATTGTTTCTATTTCCCTTTTTGTATTTGAGAAACTTTTTGAAATTTTTAGCAATAAATGCTAAATCTTCATCATCTGATTCTGATTCATCTTTTTCAGCATGGAAGGCTATATTCTTCCTGTCTTGAGTTTGAACTCGTTTTGCCTGCAGATTGACTTCATATGACATTAGATTTCCTATTAATTCTTCTGGCTTCATTTCTGAAATATCGTTAGCTTCTTCAATCGCCAAAACTTTTCTTTCCCATTCGTCAGTTAGAGAGTTTAGGATTTTTGAGACAACATCTGCATCTGAATATGTTACACCAAGTCCGATCAAGGCATGATGGATATCTTGAAATCTAGAGTACATATCATTTATGGACTCGTCTTGCTTCATTCTGAAATTTTGGAACTGATTTTTGAGCATAGATATCTTGCTTTGCTTGACTTTGCTTGTTCCTTCATGAGTTGTTTTTAGTGTTTGCCATATTTGATATGCAGTGGTGCATATGCTAACACGATTGAACTCATTTCTATCTAGAGCACAAAACAACATGTTCATAGCCTTGGCATTTAGGGTAGCTTCTGCTTTTTGGGCTGTCGACCAATTAGTATATTCAGTGGTTGGTGCAGTGTATTCGGCTTGTGTGATATTCCAAGCATCAAAACCATTAGCCTGCATATAAATACGCATTCGTGTCTCCCAAAAGTTATAATTTAATCCATTGAAGAATGGAGGTCGTCCAGTGGCTTGTCCTTCTACAATGCCAGAGTTAGTGACAGTGACAGGATTTGGAATAGCGTTGTTATCCGTGTTGGCCATATAGGCAGATTATCAAATAACTGTGTAACGGTTATTAGATTCCTGCTCCGATACCAAATGAAAAGGGTGTATGGATCGTACTTATATGGAAATAACAACAATAGTGCGGAATTATAGCAATAGCAAAGTAAAAACTTGCACACCAGGATTTTTATACTAGTTCGAACTTCCCGTTCTACGTCCAGTCCCAGACTCCTTCTGGAATTTCACTAATCAAAAAACCATCACTTCACCCGGAGGAATAGGTTAACAACACACCCGAACAGCCGAACGGGGACCTGAGCAACATAACAGGATTTCGTGCCTCAACAGCAGAAGAGGACTTCTCAGTGCCTGAACAGCCGAACAGGACTTCAATAATACAACAAAAGTTTCTGACTTCTTGTGTTCTAGCAATAACACGAATGAGTCAATAAAGTACAGACTTCCTATAATCTTCTCCTTGTAGAAATGTATATTTATAATCTTGAAGAATTATGGAAGAATAAGTGTGATTTGAATATGGAATTGTTTTCACACAAGAGTTAGAATCAGAGAGAATAAGAAAGATATAAAACAAGAGATTAAGATTAATTAAATTGTGATTCTAACATGTATTTATAAAGAGTCAAAGGTTGCAATTATTCGCGAAAAGTTTCTATGAAGAGATATAGTCATATCTCTTAATTAAGAGTTGTATCCCTTCGCGAATGAAAGTAACCCTTTAGAAAAATATAGCCGTTATAGAAAAACAGCCGTTTGAAAATAATTTTTAGCCAGCTGAAATTCATCAAATTACGACCAGAAAGGAAATAAGCAATTTTTGCCTCAAAACAGCCGGTTGTTAATAAACAGACAGCCGTCTGTTTATTGTGGTATACAAAATTTTTGACTTCAGAAACAGCCGTCTGTTTGTGTCCAAACAGCCGTCTGTTTCTGGTCATTTTTGTATATCTTGCCTATATGAGTTATAAATATATTCATATCATATCAAGGAGAGATTTCAACATATGTATAAACTCTAGACGCATACAAAACCATACAAATACTCTTCTTCAAGAATCTTGAATCTTCATATAATTCCTGCAATAAATGGTTTGTGTATAGAAGAATATAAAAATATATAGTTGTTGACGTCAAAATATAGTATATATGGAATATCATATAGAATGAGATTCCAACAAACATAAGCAAGGTCATGCGACCTAAATGGGTTCGCGACATAAAGGGGTTCGCGACCTAACGGGGTTCGCGACCTAAAAGGGGTTTGCGACCTAACGGGGTTCGGGGTCAAGCGACCTAATAGTTTGCGACTTAAGTGGGGTTCGCGACCTAAAAAGGCGAACGAGCTAAGAGGTCCAGCGACCTAAGGGGATACGCGACCTAACTGTAAAAAGGGTCGAACGACTTAATGTCTTCATCAAGACTGAGCGACCTAATGGTACGCGACCCAAAGGCACGCGACCTAAACACTCGCGACCTATATGAGACATGGGCCAATCGACCTAGCGAGGTAAAGGAAGCAGGGCGACCTACGACCTAAGTGTGGAGCGACCTACGACCTAAGTGCCGAGTGACCTAAGGCAAGGCCGACCTAAAAGCGAACGAGCTAAATGCACAGGGGCGTCTTCTCCGAGCCAGAACGACCTAAGCCCAGTAATTTTGCCAAAAACGCCACAAATCGGAGTTTTTCACCAATTCAATCCAAATCGAATGCAAATATACATGCTAAAGTGATGGGGAATCATTTCCAACAGTTCAATGACAGTTATAGGCAAGATGTGAGATTAAAAATCTCACCTTTCCACTAAAATTTATGAAGATGAAGCTTGAATGCAAGGAGAAGCAATCCAAAGCTTGAATCCAATATCTTCTACTTTAATTTGGAGTTGAATGTTGGATTTGAAATTGAATTTGAGCTTGGAGTTTTAATTTCCTCTTCCCTCCTCCATTTTTGATGAAGCTTGAATGTTTAGTGAAGAGATGAAGTTATGAAGAGGAGGGGTTGGGCTGAGCTTAATGAAGGTGCAGTCCAAACCAAAGTCAAAGGCGGGAAAAGTGACAAAAATTCCACTTACTCCAAACATATCGAAGTTTATACTTAAAAGATTGAAAACGACGTTTTGAACTCAATGGAAGTGGTCTCGAGTCCTAATTTGACCGTATGCAAAAAGTAGCTTTTCGGACCAAAATCTGATTAACGATAAAATATTTAAATATAAAATCGATAAATATGCGGGTTGTTACAGAATCCCCTCCTTAAAGAAATTGCGTCCTCGCAATATATAAGATGGAAATAAAAAGTAACAACCATAAAAGCATATTAACATAAAAGAGATTTGAAATAAGAAGTTTACCTCAAAGAGCATGAGAAAGTAAGTCTGGATGTGTTCGCTCGATGAATTCTCTAGTTTCCCAAGAGCAATCCTTAGGATTTGAGGACCATTGAACTTTAACAAGCGGAACATCTTTATTTCGAAGTCGTTTGACCTCCGAAGCAATAATTCGAATAGGATTCTGCTCATAAGTTAAATTAGGTGAAACTTCAATCTCTTCCAACACCGGGCTCGAGAATAGAATCGGAATCCCGAAGGCACTTCCGTAATTGAGAAACGTGAAACACGTCATGCATGGCAGAAAACTGAGCCGGTAATGAAAGGCGATAAGCTATGGAACCAATACGTTCAGTGATAAGAAATGGCCCAAGGTATCGAGGCGCTAACTTTCCCGATCGACTGAAGCGTACAACACCCTTCATAGGTGAAACACGAATAAATACGAGATCTCCAACAGAAAATTCTAATTTTCTTCTTCGGTTATCGGCATAGGATTTTTGTCTATTCTGGGCTTCTTTCATCCTATGACGAATAAGTTCAATCTTTTATGTGGAATCCCGAATAAAATCTGGACCTAAGACCAGCTTCTCACCGGCCTCAAGCCAACAAGAAGGAGATCGGCATGGCCTACCATAGAGTGCCTCGAAAGGAGCCATACCAATACTAGATTGGAAGCTGTTATTATAGGAAAACTCAACAAGTGAAATATGATCTTCCCAACTTCCACCGAAATCAAGCACACAAGAACGAAGAAGATCTTCAAGAGTTTGATTCACACGCTCATTTTGTCCATCAGACTGGGGTGATAAGCGGTGCTAAAATTAAGCTTCGTTCCCAAAGCTTTTTGAAGACTCTTCCAGAATCCACTAGTAAACAATGGATCTCGATCACTAACAATGGAAGAAGGAACTCCATGCAGTTTAACAATTTCTTTGATAAAAAGTTTGGCCAGAAGAGGAACGGTTCGGTTCGACCGAACAGGAATAAAATGGGCAGATTTTGTAAGTCTGTCAACGATCACCCATAAACTATTATGACCCGAACGAGAACGGGGAAGGCCATCAATAAAATCCATGGAAATTTGATCCAACTTCCAAACTGGAATTTCCAATGGTTGCAATAACCCACCAGGCCTTTGATGTTCAGCCTTAACAAGTTGGCAAGTCATGCAACACTTAACAAAGTTAGCGATATCAGATTTCATTCCCTCCCAGTAATAAAGTCACTTCATATCTGCGTACATTTTACTACTACCGGGATGAATAGAATACTTGGAACGATGAGAATCTTCTAGAATATCTCTACGAAGATCACTAATATTTGGTACGATCAGTCTACCAAATTTCCGAATGCCGCCACGAAAATCAATATCGAAGTCTTTCAAACTTTCAATATCGGTTTTATCCTTAAGATTTTGGCCAAGTGAAGCCAATTCAGGATTTAGCTGTTGAGCTTCAAGAATGCGGTCCAAAAGAGAAGGACGAGCCTCAAGGCTACATAGGACAAAATATGAACATAAATCGAAGACACGGTCTCGAATATCACAAGTGGATAAAACCTCGAGATCCCTCCATTCGGATATCATCATAGAAACGGCCGCTTGTTGCTTGCGGCTAAGTGCATCGGCAACTCGATTTCCCTTTCTAGGAGTATAAAGGATATCAAGATCATAAGAGGCAAGGAACTCGAGCCAACACTGTTGACGCAAATTAAGTTCCTTTTGAGAGAATAAATATTTCAAAGACTTATGATCAGTATAAAGTATGAATTTCTCTCCCAAAAGATAGTGTCGCCAAATTCGAAGGGCGAAAACAATAGCCGCGAGTTCTAAATCATGTGTGGCATATCTAGTCTCAGCCGGCTTCAATTGCCTAGAAGCATAAGCAATAACACGTTCTTTCTGCATAAGAACGGCACCCAAACCAACGCGACTAGCATCGGTATAAACGACGAAGTCTTGATTCCCTTCGGGAATAACAAGAATAGGAGCATCAGAAAGGAGTTCTTTTAATTTTTGAAAAGAAATTTCACATTTGTCCGACCAAATGTATTTAACACCTTTCTTTGTTAAGCCAGTAAGAGGCACGGCAATTTTAGAAAAGTCTTTTATAAAATGACGGTAATAACCTGCCAATCCGAGAAAGCTACGGATTTCAGTCACGCTCTCCGGTCTCTTCCAATTTTGAATCGCTTCAATCTTTGAAGGATCCACTGATATCCCAGATTCGGAAATAATATGACCGAGAAACTTCACATTAGATTGCCAAAAGTGGCATTTGGAAAATTTTTCTTTTAATTGATTGCTCCTAAGAGTTTCCAATACAATTCGAAGATGCTTTTCATGTTCCTCCTCGGTTTTAGAATACACAAGAATATCATCGATAAAGATGAGAACAAACCGATCGAGGAAATCTTTGAAAACTCGATTCATAAGATCAACGAAATAAGCTGGAGCATTCGTCAAACCAAATGGCATAACTAGCCACTCATAAGATCCATATCGAGTACGGAAAGAAGTCAAAGGAATACTATCCTCTGCAATACGAAGCTGATGAAAACCGGTAGCCAAGTCCAATTGTGAATAGACTCTAGCACCACTAAGCTGGTCGAATAGATCATCAATCCGAGGCAAAGGATATTTATTCTTAATAGTAAGATCATTAAGCTTGTGGTAGTCGACGCAAAGCCTAAGTGTACCATCAGACTTATTTACGAAAATAGCTGAAGCTCCCCAAGGCGAGGAACTAGAGCGAATAAGTTGCTTTGTCTCCAACTCGGATAGTTGTTTGCGCATCTCTTCATTCTCCTTATTGGACATGCGATAAGGAGGACGGGTAATAGGTTGAGCTCTAGGTATAAGATTAATTTTGAACTCAATTGCTCGCTTAGGTGGTAATCCTAAAACGGGCTCAAAGATGTCGGAAAATTCATGAACGACGCGAATAAGAGAAATGACATCTTCCTCATCATCATTATCATCATCGCGAGGATTTAAAGAATATAAAGATGCAACCAAAGCCGAATCCGAATCTTTAAGAACAATAGAAATCTGCTTAACAGATAGTGGATGTCGAAGACAAATAGTCAGCTCAGGACATAGGATATGAGATTCATAACGATTAAGCCAATCCATACCCAAAATCATTCCAAAGCCTAAGTAACTCATGACATGCAAATTAGCTAGGAAAGAAAAATCACACAAAATAATCTCGACATCTTTACAAAGCAGACTAAGAGTTGCAGATCCACCAACTGGATTCGCAATTCTTAAAGAAGTCATTAAAGCAACGACACTTAAAGAAAAATTATCGACAAGTTCCTTTGATATAAAAGAATGGGATGCACCCGTATCAAAGAGAACTCTAATAGGTTGATCATGAAATATAATAATGCCATCAAGGACAGAATGAGACATACCTTGTCCGCGAGATGTGTTGCCAGGGGCTTGAGAAACGTTTAACTTTCCCTCCTTGTCTTGAAGCTTAGGGCATAGATGCATAAAATGATCTGGACTTTTACAGTAGCGACAAGAGCGGGGCTTTGAACACTTGTTCGAAAAATGGCCCTTAGCACCACAGTTGAAGCATTTCTTATCACTAGGGGAAAATGCCTTTGCAGCAGGAGTTACTTGCTTACCCTTTTTGTTGGGATAAGGACCTTTGAATTTATTAGGCCTTTTCTTATTGTTGAAGTTTGGTTTGGCAGCCACCACTTCAACATCACTGTCCTTATCAGCCTCTTCAAGACGAAGAGCAATATCAATGAGTTGGTCGAAAGAAACTTCTAATTTTAGAAGTAATGGCTTCTTGAGATTCTTGTTTAAGCCATAGACGAACCTCTGGTTCTTCTTCAATGGGGTATTGATGTATTCAACCCCATATTTAGATAGTGACTCGAAGGATGCGACATAATCTGTCACAGAGGATTCACCTTGAACAAGATCTATAAAACGTCGAGCCAAAGTCACTTTCTCTGCTTCTGGTACGAATTTTAATTCGAAGCGTTCTCGGAATTGCTCCCAGGTGAGATCTGCTTCATTAATTTCAGAAACAAGAAGTTCGTACCAATCCAATGCTCTCTCTTGGAGCATACTGGAAGCCACCTGAACACGGTGAAGATCGACAAGATTCATGCGAGAAAAGATTCGATCGCATGTTCTTAACCAAGCCTGGACCTCGATAATAGTTTCGGAACCTTTGAATGGTTTCCCGCCCAAGTTGGTATAATCGTTGCACAAACGTGCAAATCCAGACTTAGGGTGAGTTGGTTCCGGATTGGGACCAGCTGCCTGAGCATTCTTTACTAAATCAAGAAGCTGTTGAGCGGTCATAAAAACTCCATCCTAGAGAGTGACAGTAGATGGTCCAGCTCTGGGACGACCTGGTCTAGACATTCTCTTCCTTAAAGAAGAGAAAAGAAGAAAAGTTATTCTCCAAACAAATATCAACCAAGTCTTGATAGATAAAACAAGGATTCATAAGAGGAAATAGGATAAATCGATACGAAGACCCGAATTAAATCCTTAGGCACGATTCCTAAGTTGGACTTAGGACGATGATCCTTGTTACATTGTTCCGAAGTTTGGCTCTGATACCAAGCTGTGACGCCCCACCTTTATACCCACGCTAGCCAAGAACACTACGGTGTAGTGCTGTCAACTAGCACAGAGAATAAGGCTATTGAGGAGCGACCATCCATGTAACTTCTTTGTGCGATCACCGATATGTCACATAGAATAGCATGTACTTCATTTAAGGAGGAAATCTGACATACCGATACAGACCCAAAGCTATCACATAGTGGCTATATATAATCTTCGGAAACAAACATAGAAATAAACATAACATAAATCAGTCACAGACATCCATATCACAAAGGCGGAAAAAGATATGAATATATAACACAAGAAAGTGTACATCAGAGTAGTGGTCAGAAAGATCCACGATAATACAAAAGAATAGCAACACGTGCTATACAAAAGAATAAGTACACTACATAGAGTCTATATCTCAAATGTGTACATCCAAAAACTACTAATCTAAGTAGTTAGCCAAAAGTCAGAATAATCTTGAAGAGAAGTCAAGTAGAAGCACCTGTAACATCTCGATCTGACCCGAGTATTATTTATAAGAAAATAATAAACGGATCAGTCTAGCTATAAATATCAAATGATAAGGTATAGAATGAATAACATGACATGAACATGTAATAACAGTAAAGGGCATACTACTATAAGTATGTAAATGATAATCAACAAGAGATTAATCAATATCACAAGAATCTTCTCAAAGATAAAATAGGGCATCATAACCTAAACTTGTACTCATAACAAGTCAATAACACATGAATTCACCAATGCACAAAAACTGATATCATATCATTGAAAATCATAAAAATTGGTGAAGCACAAATTCCAGAAATCAACACACGAAATCCAGAAAAACACATAAAAAGGGGGAGGCCTAACACATGAACGGGAGCATGAAAACTCACCAACGCGTATAACACATGAACGAGAAGCTATCTCATGGAAGCTATCCATTAAATTTTAACACATGAACGGCCCGAAGACCATGAGGTGCTACCCCATATATGTGATGGTGAAATATCACAAAAGCGGGGTCTAGTCTCCCTCGTAGACAAAGAGACATCGCTCAATCGCTAGTCTAAATCACAAAAATGATCATCATGATCATAAGGAAGTGTCAATTACACTAAGCCAATAAATATATGAGTTTAGCTTCATGTCCCATAACCACTAGCTTAACTTAAATATTTACGAACAAACTGTAGATCTTCACTAGGAAATTGTCACAAAAGGGTTCAATCGAACAAGTCCAAGAGCTAACCGTCAAAGTGAACGCGAGCATTTCATACCACTCGTTTTACTAAGTCGTTTAATTCGATTTCTCATCCGAGTGAAGTAAAGGCTTGTATATACTAGTAGATTGGAAAATGGTCTGAGAAAAAGAGCTTTGTAATAAAAATAGAGTTGAAATCGTTTTGATGAAAGGGCTTTGATATTTACTACTATATTGAAACCTCTATGTCTTTAAGGTGACAAGTCACAAAATGATTGTTGAAACAAATCGAATCGCGTAAATTCACATTCGAAGACATGAGAAAAGTCCAAAGAAATCAATTCCAAAACCATCAAAGTGGAAGTGGGAAGTGCGACCAGGCTTGCAGAGTGAACTAACCAAATGCAGGTCGAACGACCTACGAATAAAAAGGCGAGCTACCTAACTGGTAGAGTGGTCCAGCGACCTAACAGGTTGCGACCTAAAAGGGTATCAAGGTCGAGCGACTTAAGGGTGTAAGGCCGAGCGACCTAACGTCCCAAGCAAAGTCAAGCGACCTAAAGCATAATAAGGTCTAACGACCTAACGACACAGTGATGAGCAACCTAACGAGGTTAATGTTGAGCGACCTAACGGAGGAAGCGACCTAACATAAGCAAGGTCATGCGACCTAAAGGGGTTCGCGACCTAAAGGGGTTCGCGACCTAACGGGGTTCGCGACCTAAAAGGGGTTCGCGACCTAACGGGGTTCGGGGTCAAGCGACCTAATAGTTTGCGACTTAAGTGGGGTTCGGGACCTAAAAAGGCGAACGAGCTAAGAGGTCTAGCGACCTAAGGGGATACGCGACCTAACTGTAAAAAGGGTCGAACGACTTAATGTCTTCATCAAGACTGAGCGACCTAATGGTACGCGACCCAAAGGCACGCGACCTAAACACTCGCGACCTATATGAGACATGGGCCAATCGACCTAGCGAGGTAAAGGAAGCAGGGCGACCTACGACCTAAGTGCCGAGCGACCTAAGGCAAGGCCGACCTAAAAGTGAACGAGCTAAATGCACAGGGGCGTCTTCTCCGAGCCAGAACGACCTAAGCCCAGTAATTTTGCCAAAAACGCTACAAATTGGAGTTTTTCACCAATTCAATCCAAATCGAATGCAAATATACATGCTAAAGTGATGGGGAATCATTCCCAACAGTTCAATGACAGTTATAGGCAAGATGTGAGATTAAAAATCTCACCTTTCCACTAAAATTTATGAAGATGAAGCTTGAATGCCAGGAGAAGCAATCCAAAGCTTGAATCCAATATCTTCTACTTGAATTTGGAGTTGAATGTTGGATTTGAAATTGAATTTGAGCTTGGAGTTTTAATTTCCTCTTCCCTCCTCCATTTTTGATGAAGCTTGAATGTTTAGTGAAGAGATGAAGTTATGAAGAGGAGGGGTTGGGCTGAGCTTAATGAAGGTGCAGTCCAAACCAAAGTCAAAGGCGGGAAAAGTGACGAAAATTCCACTTACTCCAAACATATCGAAGTTTATACTTAAAAGATTGCAAACGACGTTTTGAACTCAATGGAAGTGGTCTCAAGTCCTAATTTGACCGTATGAAAAAAGTAGCTTTTCGGACCAAAATCCGATTAACGATAAAATATTTAAATAAAATATTTAAATATAAAATCGATAAATATGCGGGTTGTTACACTAGTCATTCATTGGAAATCCATTCTCCCTACGTGCCTGTACGGTTTTGATTGTGCCCAACTATTGCTGAAACGTGAGATGAGCGCATTTCAGCTTGATTCTATTTTACTTTCTATAGACACTATTATAATATCAGGCGGTTTTGATAAAAAGTGTTTTGGCTATCGTAAGGTAAAAACCCGACATGTTTATTTGTGGCATGGTCTTATGAGATGCTTTTGATTTCAAAGGGTTTGGAAAACTTTAATAATCCAATTGAGTGTGTTTTCTCACGCTGGTTTTCCAGACTGACTCGGGTGTTATTTTATTATAATGCTCGGGTCAGACCGAGTATTACAGATACAGGATAGAATGCTGTGGAGCTCAGGAGACGAGCTGGATGGCGACACGTACTTCCGTACTTGTTTATGTATTCTGTTGTGTTGATTGCTGTATATTCAGTTGTGTGAGGACAGGTTATGATTACTGTCCAACTCTGTGTTATGTATACTCTGATGATGTAATGTATAAACAGATTTGTTTTTTGTAAAGACCAGTTGTTATATATTATATTTTATTCCGCTGCGATGGTTAGATTCTGATGTTGTTTCTATTTCCTTCTTCTTTAACCCAAATGGTTCGTATTTCCATTCACTTTGAATCGATGTTGGAGAATAGTGTCGATTTTAAGGGATACGGAACTACGGGTCATTTCAGTTGGTATCAGAGCAGAAGGTTAAGCGAGAACCTTGGCTCTGGTGGGAATTACTCATTGAAATAGAGTCCATAGAACTCTGGAATGAGTTGGGTGTATTAATAGATATGAGCGCGTATTTGTTAGTGAATATAAAATTGTTTTATATTGCGTTGATTGGTTTATTGAGTAGTTTATGGATTCCGGTCAATACGAGTAATTAACGTTATTGATAGGGATCTCTAAACACTTGAATAGAACAATTCGACACAGTATTGTTTTAAAGTAGGGTAAATGAAATAATTTTGCCCAAATTATTTTTGTATATAAAGGAAATAATTTTTGTAAATTATTATAGTATTTGGATGCTTGGGTGTTAGGAAGTGATAATATTAAATTATTATCATTATTGTGTAGAAATTGAATAAGAGATTGAAAATTATAACCAAAATTAAGGAATAAATTTATATAACAGAATGGAATTTGTAAATGTGAATTATAAATGTGATTTATAATAAAATAAAATTCCAGAATGATATTTGAATATGAATTGAAAGGATTTGGGATTCGAAATTTTGGAAACAAAATTTCTTTGAGTTTGAAAATGGCTTTCAAAGGTTTTGAAGGAATAATATTGACAGTATTTGAGAAATATTTTTGAATAGGATTTGAAATCTGGAGAGATTTGGAATTTAAAAATATTTGGAGGGATTTTAAAGAGATAAAAGCATTTAACTCTCTTTCGATCGCTGGAAAATAACTTCAATGATGACTGCAGCATCATCGATATTCATTTTCGAGTTTCCAAAGGAGGAATTGCTACCTAAATGTTTTAAATTGGAATTGTTTGCGAAAGTTGGGTTTGATTTTAGAGATGCAAAGGATTTTGGATATAATTGATCCCAAAGGTGATTTTGGATTGTTGAAGTTTTGGTTTGGTAAAACCGCTTTGATTTTTGAAATATTTAAGTGATTGTTAGAAACTCTGGTGTTGGTTTAAAAATGCTCTGGAATGTTTAAACAATTGTTTAAAACTATATAAATAAATTAATAATGTTTAGGGAAAATAAATGGGTTTGATAACTTATAAGAATATTTGAAAATTTGATTGGAATAAGATTCAAATTGAAAAGGAATGAATTTGTGAATGAACAAATGAGGTTACCTTTGTAAATAAATGAATTGGAAATTGGATAACGAAATGAGGCTTGATTTGAATCAAGTTAAAGAAAAATCCAAACTTGGAAAAAATAAAATAAAATGGATTGAATTCAAGTAAACTAACCTGATAATTTATTAATTCATGAAATAATGAATTGGAAGTTGAATTAGTTAAATTAAAGTTGAGTTGTGAGCAAAATTTAAAAATGGTTTGAATTTGCATATAAATTCAAGTAAGTAGAAAAAAAAATTGAAATTTCCTTGTTAAAGATAAATAAATTTAGGATGATTTGAATATGGAAATTTGAAATTTAAAAAGGACAAGTGAAAATACTAATTGAATTAAATTAGTAGATAGAATGGATTTGATAAATGAAAAATCAAATCAAAGATTTAAATTGGAAATTGTTTACGAGGGAAATGAACTTGAGTTTTGAGTTGAAATAACTTAAGAATTAGTATTTTTAAAGTGAAATGGTTGTTGTCGAGTTTTATGAAATGGCTTTGAATAAAACTTGTTGGGTTAATGAAATGGAATGCAAGAATGCCAATTTGAAGTGACAAATGATTGGGTTGTAAATAAATTGTAGCATGAGTATTTGATGAAATCAGTATGGAATGTTCTAAGTTTAATAAATTGATTTTGGAATCAATTGAAATGAATATGAGTTCATTTCGTTTAAAAATGAATTGAATGCAAGAAATTAAGTTGGAAACTATTCGGATTGAATGGAATGGTATGTGATGTGGATGCAAACAATTTAAAACTAGTGTCGAAACCTTGCATATGTGCTCATGGAAATTGTATAACATGCATTATATGTGAAATGTATGTGTTAGCTATATTAAAATAAGTGAAATGCTAGTAAATTGCATATATTTGTCACTTACATATTTGAATTGAGTAAGTACAGTTTCAGGGAAGCCGTTTGGCTGGGTTGGGTCATGCTAAATGCTAAAAATAAATAATCCGCTTGCTGAAAATGCTAAATAAGGTACGCCTATGCAATAAAAATAGGAAATATGAACTATTTTGTTTTTCCGACCGTGTGGGTCGATGTATATATATTTATATCTCTTGTCAAATTGCAAAAGCTCCTCCATACAAAAGGGACTCTGCCAAAATTTTCTAAAAATTTTAGAACTAGAAAATTTTTGGAAATTTTCACTGACGACAAATGGTTTAAAATTGGAATTTGAGATAAAGGTAAATAAAATTCAATATTCAGAGTTTAAAGATGAATTAAATTCAAGTAAAATTGAAAATGAAAATTTGGAAAAGATGGAAATAAATGTATTGAAGTTTGAAAGTAATTAGTATATTGAAGCAAATTGAAATTTATATGGAAGCGGAATTCAATTTGAATATAAACTTCAGTAGTGAAGTAGTGAAAATAAATATAAGAAATATTTATATTGGACTTAAGAAATGGAGGATGAAACTCTTAAGTAAACTGGTATTAGGAATATACTAAGTAATTTTGGAATGGAGAAATATACTAAGTGAATAATTGAATGAAGATTAAACTGAAAGTTGTGAAATGGGATAATTATGGATAAGTGAATAGAAATTAAATGAATGTGAATAAAAGAGAAAATTTATATAGTTGATAATCAATTGGAATTAATAGGTAGGATGTACTTATATTATTTTATTCGCATAGCGATTTGATCCGGATTCGAGCACAGAATTTCGAGATAGTTATATCGGTTTGAGTTGGGATTTTTCACTCAATTTTTGACGGTGAACCGTGGATATGGATTTTGATTGATTCTGGATATTCTCTATCATAGTTTGTGGCTATGCAAGGAGGATGACGATTTCTGATCAAGAAACCAGATCTGAGTCCGCACTAGGAAGTCGGGTGGACGATACTAGTTCGGAAGTGAAATTGTATGATCGAGTGAGCGATCAAATTTGGTATTGCGTACAGATGATATATGTGCATCGTATGGGCTTAAGTAAAGCCAATATTTAAGATTTTGAAAAGAAATGTATAAAATGATTTTGGAACTGTGATTGGATGTTATTGCTAAGTAGGATATACAGGTGTTTTAAAAAAGCAAAGGAAAATTGATGTTTTGATTTCAGAAAATAAATTGAAATTTGCACGGCAAAGGTATGTGTTTAAATTTCTATATGAAATTTGATGATTTTCTTGTCTAGCCACTTGGCTTTTTGTTTTCCTTTGAAATCTGGGAGCCCGTAGAGGCATTTTGTAGTTGTACCGAGCTATCCGCGCAAAGGAGACGTTGGCAAAAAATTTCGAAAATTTAAGGAGTTAGAAAAATTTTGAGAAAATTTTGATAATTTAAATTTGGTTTTAAATTTAAATTGAATTGTTAAGTAAGTGATATTGTTTGCAACTTATGGATAAGTTTGGAAAGTTAGAAAGAGGATTAGTGTGTCTTTAATAAAAAGATTGTTTTGAGAATTGTTTGGTTTTGGGAAAATGAAGAACGGGTAACGGACCATTCTTCCTAACAAGTAATTTCGGGGACGAAATTCATTTAAGGGGGAGGAATGTGACGACCCGTAAATTTTGGATATTTGAAATTGGAATATTTAATTGATTTTAAATATTCAAAGGTGAATTTTTGACTTGAATTTCAAATATCACTATTTATTAAATATTTAATTATTAAATTGAATAATTTGAAGTTGGGTAAAATGTTGAATTTGAAGTTTTAAGCCTGTTAAAAATAGTTTAAAGGCTTGGAAAATTTACATTGATAATACGGAAGATAGTAAAAATGCTAAAATTGAATTTGGAAGTGTTTTGTTAAGTTTTGAAATTATCTTGTTCAAATCAATATTTAAAAATAGCCTTCCGAGGCACTGTCTCGGAATTCGACGAAACTAGTTCCATTGGATCCGTAATATTATATTATTATCGGATTTCAAATTTCGAAGCGTTTGGAGTGGTCGTGCGATCGTACGATAGATAAACGCGCTGAAATCTATATCGAAAGTTTAATATAATAACTGGATTCAAAAATCTATCTTCTCCATACGATCGAGTTAGGACTCGAAACCTTTTCCATTATGTTCGAAATAGGGGTTTAACATTATAAACGCCTAGCGGCACGTCTCGATAGGAGGTCGAGAGTTTGAGTTGCAAATTTAGAGTCAATTTGAATTTAAATTTAAAATATATATGTTTATAATGGTCAACTTCAGCTGTAATTGTTTCACATCAGCGCTTTTCCATTTCCCTTCAAAACACTGTAACTTCTCTTCTTCAACACGCCAACATCCCACTTATCTCTCCATTCTTCTTTTGATAAGCACGTAGCAGATTTTTATAAAATAAAATTTAAAGGAGAAATAATGGCTCCTTCCGTTAAAACTTCGACTTCATTTCCCCTTCCCAGACAAAACTCGAATCAAAAATCAAAACTGCGATCGTATCTCCTCCTTTCAAAACCAAATTCAATCGATTTACCGCTTGTAAAAAATATATATAATACGAATGAAGAAACAAAACAATGGCCAATCTCTTTGGAACCGCATCTCCCTTCTTCCTTTGAGCAGTTTTTTTAAAATCGAAAATAAAAAGGGGGATAAATCGAAACCCATCCACGAATTCAAGAAGCAAGTTCAGCTCGACTTCGCCTTTGGGTTCGATCGAAGGTCGAAATCTCGATCGCGGTCGATTTTGGGGGAAGTCTCGAGGCGTACGAGCGTGAAGGGAACAGTGATGAGACAATGATGATATCGAGCGTCGGAGGGTTTTGCGTGTATCTTGAAGGGGCATGACTGGAAGGTAGACTCGAAGGCACGTGAAGCTCGATCGATTTGAGGGGATGTGTCGTAGCAGTTGTTCGAGAGGTTCGTCTGAATCGCGGTGGCATTCGCAATGAGGCAGTAGGTATTGGCCTTTGATTTAATATATGTTTCGCGTAGTAGGTTAGAAATAGTAAAAGGTGAAATTTGAAAGTTAACTGAATGCTAAAGTTTTTGTTTTAAAACAAAATGAAATTTTTGCAGTAAAGTGTATATAATTTATTTCAATTTAATGTGTATATGAAGGTGAACAGAGAATTTTTTTTTATAAATCAGAGCTTGAAAAATATGGGAATTTTTAAGTGTAAAGTTATGTAAAATCAGTTTTTATCTGTAATTTATTTTTAAGTATATGTGTATGTGTGTTTTCAAAATGGAAATTAAAATAAAATATCCATACCTATATACATTTTAATCTACTAGTTTATTTTAAAAAAAATAAAAAAATGTTTTGGTGATTAAATTATTCAATTAACTCATTTAATTATTTTAGTTACTAAAGATTATTTATAAAGAAAATTAGTTTAAATCAAATTATTAGTTTAAAACCAAATTTTTAGTTAAATTAAATAAACAAATGGTAATTTATATTTCAATTAATTCAGATATTAATAAAACCTATAATGTTACTCAAGGTCAAAAATCTAGAAACCAAGGCAACATTGAAGTGGATTGCAAATAAAAGCAAAGGTGAGTTAATCTCACTCATCTGGGTTTTATTTAAATTTAAATAGTTAAATTTAAATAATTGGTTGAATGATTGAATTGATTGGATGTGGTATATTATATAGTAGTATATAGTATATATTGGAGTGATTGATTTCCCGCATTATATAGCGGATGAGACCCTATGCGCCGCATAATAGCGGATGATATTATTTAAACCCATATACCACGATATTCCACCACGAAGTGGAATTGGTATTGTGCTAACATCTGTGGATGCAGGGAAAACAGGTTGGAGAGATCCAACTGGATTCCTCAAAATATTTAGATTTGTTTAAATATTCTGTGAATGATTATTTGATATCCTGTGATGGATTTTATTGATAATTGGAATATCGGATGCTATGGTTTGATTGAATACATTCGGTATACTGAGTTATCAAATATATAGAATTGGATTTTTGAAAAAGAAAATATAATGGAGAATTTAAATAAATTAAAGAATGAATTGGGAAAGGATAAGGTGATTTTTAAATTCTAGTAAAGAAATCCCGAGTATGGAAAGGAAAGTTTGAATAAAGGGGGAAATAATGAATCTTAAACTTAAGTGATATTATTTAAAAGAATAAAGAATTTATTTTAATTCAAGGTTTAAAATTTAACTAAAAGGAAAAAGAAGGAATTTGGGAAATCTGGAATTTGTATTTTCAATTTAAAGAGTTTAAATCATAATAAAGAAATATAATCTGAAAATTAATGGATTTTGAAATAAATGAAGTAAGTAAGGAAATTTATTTCAAAGTGAGGTAAATTGGAAATCAATTGTAAATTGATTTAAGTGTTTGGATTTGGAATTTAAAAGAGAAGTGAGATTTTGGAATTTATAAACTGGGTTTATAAAATGAAGAAAAATACCAGTGGATATTTGGAAATATAAATTCAAGGTGGGAATTTATTAAAGGAATGGGTAAATGTGATTAAAAATAAATAGTGATTTATTTTTAAAGATGTGAAAGAGAAGTATATTTCCCTGGATAGCCAAGTACGTTTTCAAAGCAAATTCTTAAGTATAAGTTAAAGTTTCAAAGTTGTTTTAAAAGTATGTTTTGGGAAAATATATTATTTTTAAATGTTTAAATTTAAAGTAAGGATTTTTTTCAAATTTATTTGAGTAGTAAATATATAAGGGTGACTTGGTATTATGTTTTAAAAGGATAAAAATTTAGTTTTATATTTTATAAAGTAGTTTATTTTAAATATTCTTAAAATGTATATTTTATAAAATATAGTATTAAAGTAGTTTTAAATCTAAATGTTTAAAAGTATATTCTATAATTAAGTGTTAAATGATTTTAAAGTCTAAGTGTTTGTACTTGGTGATTTCAGTGGAAACAGAAAATATTTGGGAAATTTATTCTGTGAGAGAAAGATGGTTTGAAACTGTTTTCAAAAGAGTTGAAAAGTGGAAATATATCTGGCAAAGATATTTGTGAGGTAAATAAATAATTTGGAAGAAATTACTTATTGGTTGATGGTTGTTGTGAATGTTAATTGATTGTTAAAGAACCGACTATCAATATTGGCCAATGCGCTGATCGTTTCGAAGAGACCGAGATCGAGATTAATTTCTCGAAAACCACTTCGATCCGGTTTGTACGTTTCGTGGGGAAACGAGTTTGAATCAAAGATGGTACATAGAAGGGCAAGGGCTAGTCGCTATTAATCCTGAGGGTGATTCCAAAATGGATGTAGTAGGAGTAGTGCCTTCGGTTCCGTTCGAACCCGGAACGGACTTGTATGGATGAATGCTTTCGGAACATCGTCAGGTGGACGATGGGCAATCTAAGGGATATGTTCTATAAAGGTAATGCTTAGCCTCAAGCCTCATCAACCGGGAATGACTGAAAATCAGGGGTTATGCAGCAAGGCTATGTGGGTAGCGCCCATTAGGGTGAGATCATCCCTGTCTAGATGTCCCTTTTTATTTCGGCTGTGTGGCGGTTGGTCGCGCCAACCGTGGGGTGATCTTACTCGGAATTACCCTTAGGTAGTTCCGGTCTTGTGTTGCAGGGGATCGGGCGTGGTCCTCGGTACGCTGATTTAGACCAGGTACTGTGTCAGGTGGTACCCCAGTGCCTAGTCATTCGTTGGAAATCCATTCTCCATACGTGCCTGTACAGTTTTGATTGTGCCCAACTATTGCTGAAACGTGAGATGCAAGCATTTCAGCTAGATTCTATTTTACTTTCTATAGACACTATTATAATATCAGGCGGTTTTGATAAAAAGTGTTTGGCTATCGTAAGGTAAAAACCCGACATGTTTATTTGTGGCGTGGTCTTACGAGATGCTTTTAATTTCAAAGGGTTTGGAAAACTTTAATAATCCAATTGAGTGTGTTTTCTCACGCTGGTTTTCCAGACTGACTCGGGTGTTATTTTATTATAATGCTCGGGTCAGACCGAGTATTACAGATACAGGATAAAATGCTGTGGAGCTCAGGAGACGAGCTGGATGGCGACACGTACTTCCGTACTTGTTTATGTATTCCATTGTGTTGATTGTTGTATATTCAGTTGTGTGAGGACAGGTTATGATTACTGTCCAGCTCTGTGTTATGTATACTCTGATGATGTAATGTATAAACAGGTTTGTTTTTGTGTAAAGACCAGTTGTTATATATTATATTTTATTCTGCTGCGATGGTTAGATTCTGATGTTGTTTCTATTTCCTTCTTCTTTAACCCAAATGGTTCGTATTTCCGTTCACTTTGAATCGATGTTGGAGAATAGTGTCGATTTTAAGGGATACGGAACTGCGGGTCGATTCACTAGGAGGGAAGGTCTGGTGAAAGAGAGATAAGGTGATGTGGACAAGGTGGTGGCGGCTAAAGGGGATGAAGGCCGATGTCTTGGGAAGGGATGGAGCAGGTTGTGTTAGCATGGGGAAATAGTACAAGCAAAAATGAAGATGGGAGGAGAAAGATGAGTTGGCTACAAACAAATACAAAAGCTTTGATACAATATATTTTTATTTTTATTTAAGTATGAACCAGAAAGGAAGAGCCTCCAAAATGAACGAAGCAATAATGTTATAAAGTGGACAGTGGGAATAGTAATAGTCACAGTTTGAATTTCTGGGAATAATAAAAGGTTGTTTGATTTCAACAGTTAGATAGATGAAAGGACAAGAAACCCAAAAGGTTGAAATTGGTTACCGGTACGGTTAATTGTTTTATCAATTTCGCCATGTACCGAACTTCGAAATAAACAAACAAATATACTGCAGAGATCAGCATGACAAAACGATCAAAACGGTACATAGATATCAGTGATACGACCGAACTATCAAAAGTCGATATTCGGTACCGAAAATACTGCTAAAACGCCGAAAATAAGATAAACGGAGAAATAGCAGTCCAAACTTATCGAAACGAAATATGACGTCACACTCAGAAGATGATTTACAAATTTATTATATAAAAATATTCAGGTTTGTGAAATATTTTATAATCATCAAGTATTAACTGATTTAAATTTAAATAAAATTACACAACAAAATAAACTTCCATATTATCTGATGAAAATTTACCATTTGCTATGTTTAAATAGACGCATACCAAATATCAAATTTTTATTTTCAAATTCAATTATTTAAAATTTCACAAAAATTCAGTTAATTACGTTATTTAAACCGTTAAAATTTACGGGTCGTTACAAAATTGTTATAAATATATATAAGCTCTTTTAATAATGTAGCATTATAATAATTTACATTAAAAATATGTAAGGTCTTTTGGTAATCTTATCTGCAATAATTGGCATCCATAATGATACAATTGCATATTTTTTACATAATAATAATAAGTATGAGCACAATAATCTTAAAAACTACACTTTCTATCTTTGCATAATACAACCACTCATTATTCCAGCTACATGCATTTTTGTCATTGGATATATATGTTAGGCCATTTGGTAATAATTAAACATGTATTTGATTATTATGATGTTAGATAAGAATCTTTTTTTCTCATGTGTTTGATATGCTCTTTATTTTTTGACAGTAGTTAACTTATGGACAAAAATTGGGTGAATTTGGAACGTAATTCAAAAGAATATAGAGATGGGATGGAATTATTTTTAAACGAAGCTTTTTCCAAATCCATTCGAAAAGATAAGATTATATGTCCTTGTAAAAAGTGTTGCAATCGTTATTTCAACGATAGAATTCATGTTGCTGGTCATCTCCTTTCATATGTAATGGACCCACTTTATATAACGGCTCGTTAGACACATCATGGTAAATCATATAATGAGGAGTCTTATGTAGAGACTAGGACTTACATCAACTTGGAAAATGATATGCAAATGGACAATGATCAAAGGGGGAGAGGAGAAATGCATGATTTTCTCGATGAGGCATTTATGCCTTTTATTGGACAAAGTGCAAATTTGTCGAATCATTCTCCTATTTTTGAAGGTCAAACTCCCAAGGCAGAACATTTTTTCAAGTTGGCAGATGAAGCTAATAGAGAATTGTATGTTGGTAGTAAGTATAAAAAAATGGATGCAATTGTAAAATATCAAGTGTTTGGGAAATGTGAGTAATTTAGCTTTCTCTATGTTCTTGGAAGCATTTAAAGATATGTTGCCTGACGGAAATTGTATGCCAAAGTCAAATTCACAGGCAAAAAAATGATGATTTGGGTCTCACTTACGAGAAGATTGATGCATGTCCGAATGATTGTATGTTATTTTGGAAGCAAACATCACACTTGCAAACTTGCTCTCATTATGGCGCTTCAAGATACAAAGTAAATAAAGAAGATCAAAATGTTAAAAAGAAAGTATCTTTAAAGTGCTTCGCTATTTTCCTTTAATTCCTAGGCTAAAGAGGTTGTATATGTCAAAATATATAGTAGAACATATGAGATGGTATTCAAATGGTGGTTCGAATGATGATTTCATGAAACATCCAACAGATTCTCCAGCTTGGAAACATTTGGATTCTCTATACCCTGATTTTGCATCCGAAATTCGTAATGTTGGTTTAGGCCTTGCAAGTGGTGGTTTCAATCCATTTGCGCACTTATATAGCAAATATAGCACTTGGCCAGTGATTATCTCTGTTTATAATTTACCTCCGTGGTTGTGTATGAAGCAACCTTATCTATTTATGTCTTTATTAATTCCAGGACCTCATAAACCAGGAAAAGACATTGATATTTATATGCAACCACTAGTAGATGAGTTAGAAGAGTTATGGAGGTTGGAACGAATACATAAAATGTTTTTTCGAAACAAACATTCAATTTGAGAGCGGCTATTTTATGGACTATAAACAATTTACCTGCATATGCTAATTTATCAGGATGGAGTACATCAGGAAAGCTTGCATGTCCGCATTGTAACCACCAAACTTATTCAGTGCGTTTACCAAATAGAAAAAAGCAAGGTTATTTGGGAAGTCGTAGATTTTTACCTATTACCATAGGTTTCGACTTGATGAACGTTTTTTTAATGGTAAGTGTGAGAAAGATCTTACCCCTAAACCATTAACAGGAATCAAGTGTTTAAACCAACTGTCAAATTTAAGATTTACATTTGGTAAATCATCGGCCCTTGAATCTGTTAGTGGTCAAAAACGATGGAGGAGTATGAGTGCCAATAAGGAAACTCGAGTTGTTGGACCTTGGAAGAAAAAGAGCGTATTTTTTACTTTACCTTATTGGCAACATCTGTTGATACGACATAACATTGATTTGATGCATCTTGAGAACAATGTAAGTGAAAACATTTTAGGAACTTTACTTGGAAACTCAAAAAAAAGGAAAGGATGGAGTTAAGGCCCAGGATGATTTAGAAATTTTACAAATAAGAAAATCACCTCATCCTATTCGGGAAGGCAATAAGACATATATACCTCCAACGATATTCTTCATGACCAATGAGGAAAGAACGTTGTTTTGTAAAGCATTCTCAGTTGTACGTGTTCCGGATGGATATTCAACCAATATTTCTCGATGTGTAGATGTGAAGGAAAAAAGGTTACAAGGATTAAAAAGTCACGATCATCATGTGATTATGCAACATTTGCTCCCACTTGCAATTCGAAGGGTTTTGCCTAGACCTCTTGTCCTTGTTTTGCTTTAGTTATGTGCAATTTTAGACAGTTTTGTAGTAAAAAGCAACATGTTGCATTGATGAACCAACTAAAATATAGGGTAGCATTAGCCTTATGTATGATGGAGAAAATGTTCCCTCCTTCCTTTTTCACTATATCAGTTCACCTAATAGCTCATTTAGTTGATGAAACTGCAATTGCCGGACCGGTTCAATATTGTTAGATGTATCCTATTGAAAGGTAATCAATTTTTCTTTGTTTGATTTTGATATTTTATTTTACATCTTCTTATTACATCTTAATTTATGAACCACATTTAAAATTTGAAGGTGAACCAATAAGATTTAGAGTTGGTGCTAGAAATATGATAAGTATATAGTAGGAATTAAGTAAATATAACTATAATTGCATATGTAATGAAGCATTTTTCATAACATCCACATCGAATATTACAATTATTATAAGTATGTACACCTGTATTTGAGAAAAAAACTATAGATTTCTATCATTACATGTAAAACCAATGTAGAAACTTTTGGACAATGATAAACGAATGTGAAAAATATACAGTTTATTTGATAGCATCATCACACAAGTACATTTGTTGATCCTTTAATTGTAAGCGTAACCACTTATCTCGATTAGATCCTCTTACGGTAGTGATATGTTATAGGAAAAATGGGTATTTATTTGTTTCTTCAGGTACTTGCAAACAATAAAAATATATGTTCGCAATAAAAGTAACCCAGAAGGAAGTATTGCAGTAGGATATCTTGCAGAAGAATGTGTTTTGTTTTGTTCAATGTACTTGAAAGGTGTAGAGACTCGTCATACATGCCATGGTCGTAATGCCGATGCATCATTGCCTCATGATGTTGGTGGGGGTATGTCAATATTTGCAAATTCTGGTCGTCTTATAGGAAAATGCTCAGAGATTACTCTTGAAAGAAAATCTGGGAGCAATGTCATACTTATATCTTATTCAACTGTGGCGAAGTGACTTGTTTTTTGAAGGAAGACCATTATGTTAATCTAAAGTATCTACTTTTAATTCCAGCATTGAATTATAAACAAACATTTCTTCTTTGACTTGTTTTTTGGTAGTAAAAGATAGGGAGAGCTACGTAGAATCCATCATCGGAAAACTATTCGAAAAGTCGAGAGTTTGAGAAACAAGGAATTCTCTACATGGTTTAGGAACCATGTATGTGTCTTTATATTTTAACATGCAATATTGATAACTTTTACTATAAAATGACGTATAATAATATATTGATCATATTGGCTTAGGTAAATTACCTTCATACTACCGATGATTTTGCAGTATCAAATGACTTGCTTCGATTAGCTAATGGTCCAAGTAGGATTGTGAGACAATATAAGAAGTATGTGATAAATGGTTACAGGTTTCGAATTAAAATGATCGATGACAAATACAAAAATCAAAATTGTGGTATCTATGTGAATGCCGAAACATCAAGTTATTCGAGTGTTAGAGATTGTAATCCAATCACCGGTAATATCGACTATTACGGTATCTTAAAGAATAAATATGAGCTTGATTATAGGTTTCCTGGTGAAAGTGACAATCAAGCTTGCAAAGTTGTCTTGTTTGAGTGTGATTGGGTAAATAAGTCCAGGAAGAAAACTGATAGATATGGCTTCAATTTAGTGAACTTTAACCATGTTGCACAAAATAATGATAGGTTTATACTAGCATCACAAGTTATTCAACTGTTTTATGTTGCTGATCCAAAACTACCGAACTGGGCTGTTATAGTTAAAACAAAACCGAGAGATTTCTATGGTTTAATTGTGGATGATAACGAAGCTGATGTCGATGATAACTATGCCACACCAAATCTTGATGATCCTAATCTTGAAAACGAAGAGCTACAAATAAGAACCGATGTTCCCGGTGTTTATGTTAACAAAGTGTTACCAACGCCTAATGTGGATGTTTCCGTACTTGAAGATGATGACAATAATGAAGAAAATATTGAGAATGAGAATGAAAATGAGAGCATCAACTAAACATAGTACTTGAACCATATTTATGTTTTTGTTAAACTTTGTTTGTTTAATATTTCATTTGAAGTTGGATTATATTCTAACTGTGTTTCGATGTCATTTATTTCTATTTGTCATGTACAGTTTCATATCTTTGCAGAACCACAGTACAAATTGGTTGTTAGATTTACTATGTATAATCACTTATTATAAATTAATTATCCTTTCCTTTTATTTAAAAGTACAATATTGGTACATTACCGTTTATTTACAATTACTAAGATGAGTAGCTCTAAAACTTCTCATTCAGATGAAATGAATCCTTTGGATAATGGCATGCATGAAGACTGCGACTCTCAAAACAATGGTATTTTCATATTTTATTTATGACATGTCATTATTTTTTGTGTAGTACTGATCACTTAAAAGGAATAAGTTTACAAATTTTGAAAGTGCTATTTTTGGCCGTAAAGCAACACCGTTAAGAGATCAATTTATGTGGCTAAAAAATACCATTCTAGAAGCAGCTTATGACATGTCGTTGGTTTAGTAGCCTATTACTATTGAAAATATTATATTATTACTTTGGTAAGGTGAAAGAATAGAAAAGGGCGTGGCTATAATAAACCAACATGGGGTAAATCCGAAAAAGAAAAAATTGAGTTTACAAAGGATGGTTTGTGCATTGTTCCAGAAGATGCCAAATTAGCAAGGTAAGGTAGTTTGGCGAGAAACTACAACCTTATTCCTCTTTCTCCAAAAGACCAGCGATCCCAAGAAGATGCTTTTTTGGAAAATATGTGGAAAATAATATCGGTATGATAAATCTTTTTAAATTTTACTTAATATTGGGAAATGGCTTATTGTGGTTTGAATACTGGTTATTCATCTTCATATTTTATGGTAGCTTTTAAAATGTAGATTAGTAAGTGATATATTCTTAAACCGAAACTTATTTCTTGACACAAAAGACTAAATATGCATGAACTCTGGTTGAACAAAACATACTCAATTTTGCAAAACTTACAAGTTACAGTATTTCAGTCAAAGCATATGGAGATGAAAAAGAACAATCACGATTATTTCGATCCTACAGTTCTATATTGTTTCTACCACGATTTATTATTTTTAATTATAGCAGAGTTGTCACATTTGATAAAAAAGGAGTTTACATAATTACTATGATAATGTGGATTTGTTGTGTTTATGCTGTAGTACACTAGTACAAATGCATAAAATGTTTAAATTAATCACTAAAGAATCCATCACAAAAACTAACCTCAATAATAGTGATGTACACATTACAGTAATCTTAAAAGCCAATTTCATACCTATAATATTGAAGTGTCCCACAATTTCATCAGTTGATAGTTTCTTTCGCTAATTAAATCAAAGAATTTTTTTTAAAGCCTAAATATAATAATTTTGTATTATCGGACAACAGTGTACTTTTTATTGTTTTATCAAACTTGAATAGGATTTTGCAAGTTTTGTAGCTCTTTATTATTACATTATTACTTCTGCAATGGTATTATTATCCGATCATCAAGCTGCATTAGAATTGGTCATTTCAAATTATATTCTTATATTTTTTTTGTGTCTTTGATTTCGTCAATTTTCCCATGTTTAACATAAAATATTTATATCTTAAAGGATACAATAGACTGACATCCTGATGACATACCCCACATCCCCACAATTCGTCATGTACTACTAAAACGTCTAGCCAAAAGAGTGAGAAACAACAGAGTCGATTTAAAAAAATATTACGCTCCATATATTGACTCACCATCACACTTTATGTATGGAGATGATCGCGTGGATAGCGAACAATGGATGAAAATGGTAAACTATTGGGATAACGATCATAAAAATAAAGTAACTATCTCATACTCTTATTCTTCTCTATATGTTTTGGTTTGGTACATATTACATCTATGTTGTTATTCACTATTTTTTTATTATTTTGTGAATACTAGATAAAAGTTGACAAAAATATTGAGAATCGCAAGAAGTTGAAAATGAGTAACACAGGTGGCTCAATGTCCTTCATATGACACCATGATAATTTGTAAGTAACCACTCCTTTACACGAGCTTTATTTACTTAGCCAAGTACATTGTTATAATTAAGAGGCAATATATTCGATTATAGTATAAATCATATATTCTTATTATGCTACTATATGATTTATATGATTATAATATAATTTTTATATTCTCATTATGCTACTACCTTGGAACAGAAACAAATTTATGGTCATGAACTCGATCCTATTGAAACATTTGATTTGGTTCATAAAAGAAAGGATAAAGATAGAAGCTGGACCGACGACATATCTAAGCATACAGGGGTAAGAGATATTAATGTGGTTATTTTTATCTTCTTCTTACAAAGTGTGATAAGTAAATAATATGTATAATGCACTATAAGTACACCATTTCCATAGAATTTGATAATCTTAATTTTTGGTCGCTCTTCCCGATAGCCTCTGTGGCTGTTTTTATTGTTAGCCGAGCTATGACCACAGCCACATTCTCATACATAAAGCAAGCAACAGATCTTGGTAGATCATGTAAGGTAGATATCATACCTATTCACAACTGGTGCGGTAGTTTCCCAATCAGCGTCATCTAAGCCTGCAGCCCAAGCCATCTATCATATATAAGATCATTTGTCTAGTAAATGGATTTATCATTTGTCTATAAATAAATTGATATGCATTCTTAGCTTCAGTAGTGGTAAATTTTTCTTGGAGCACTCCTAAGTTGCTACTTAGTGATAACTCCACGTACTTTTTACCAGTCATTATAACCAACACTCACTGAATTAAAAAAACGATGAGTATCATGTGGACTTTGTTCAAAATATAATGGGAATCGATGGTAATACATATCAAGGGTGACTTCTTAGATGCTTTCTAGGTGTCCATGATCTGGCTTGACGTTCTTGAATTTACTAGACAAGCATGAGTTTGGGATGCATATATCTACTGTATATTTTGCTAAATTTGTATATGTATATCCTGTTTGATAATCATAAATTGTAAGTATTAAGTCATTGAATTATATGATAATAAAGGGACGAATATATATGACCTTGGTTAAGACTTTAGTGTTCTTAGTTTATATTGTTAACCTTTTAATATCGTAAATTCTTAGTATTGTGTTGTATGCGTACACTACTAGAAAGGCTTCGTATAGCGACGAAGCCTAGCGACGGTTTGCGACGGCTAAAAAAAGCGGCCGTCGCAAACCGTCGCAAGCCGTCGCTATACGAAGTATACAGATCTGCCGAGACCTGCAGCTCCTTCATTCCATCTTCCCCTTTTTTTTCTCCCAAATCACCTCCTCCTTCCCCCCCGACGCCCCCCGTCACCATAGCCGTCGCTCCAGCTTTCAACGCCTCCAAATCACTCAAAATTACGTCGGTATGCTTCTAATCTCTATTTTTAATGTAAATTTGATATTTTTAGGTTTAGTTTAAACCCTAAGTCAATTATGATTTGTTGTTAAATTGGGTATTAGTAGTGTTGTTAGATTAGATATTAGTAGTGTTGTATGTTGATTTGATAAATTAATTAGTTTATTATCATGAACTTGAATTATTTCGTATTACATTAACTAGTTTATCATGATGATCAAGTTGAATAAATGGTTGATGTAGATGATTAGTGTTGGCGATTAATATGGTTAGTTGTTTTAGGCGAAAAAATAGTGTATATTAATGATTAACTTGGTTATTGATAAGTTTACATGAAAGTATTTCATAGTTTATGAAATTGATAAATTACAAATTTAAGTTGTTAAAATCTAAATTCTGCAAATATGAGTATTACAAATTACAGTATTGTACAAAAATAAAGTTTATATAGTATTGTACAAATTTAAGTTTGATAAATTACAAATTACAGTATTGTACAAAAATAAAGTTTATATAGAAAATTTAAAAATGAATATGAGAGCCTTAAAAATTATACAAATATCTAATTTTTAAAAAAAAAATTAGGAAATGACTTTAAAAACAACTGATATTGTACTGAAATCTATTTTGTAATGAAATTAAGAATTGAATATAACAACAACAAAGATTACGCTAAAATCTATGTCGTAAAATAAAGAAATGAATATTGTACTAAAATTGTTAATTGAATGTTGAACTAAAATTTAAATATACAAATTTATTAAATAAAATTTAAATAGTTGAAACATTGTCAAAATTTGAAAAGAACAACAATATTTTGATAAAATTTAAAGAAATTTTTTTATCTCTTAGATTGGCTTTGGTCCCGTCTGGCAAGTGTTGTATATGATCGTTATATGGATGTTCGTTTTGGTAACGGAACGGACATTTATATTCATCTAATACAATATTTGTCGGATTTATCCCTGTATTGGACAAGTTACAAACACAATAAAGTAATTACATATTATAAATCATTTCATTTTAAACGGTTAAAAAATTTCGATAGCGCTTTGGGAAAGTCCGGCAGTAAAAGTAAGTAAAATATGTTTTTTTTATTATTTAAATCTAATATAAATCTCGCAAGATATATACGTGATAATTTATTTTAATTTGTAGGAGTTATCTGCGCGGAACCGGGCAAACAGGAATAAAAATCCTGCATTGCACCGTGGTGGCTCCAAATCCTTTCAGGAGCACAAGAGAGAGCTGGTAATTAAATTTATAAACTGTGTTTACATTTTATTACAATTTTTTATAATTAGATTAGCAATAATATTTATATATTTTCAGGCCGCGAGATATAACCGCGAGCCCACTATGGCGGAGCTGTTCAAGGCCACGCATGCCGTGGAGAGGACTGACGAAGAGGGCAATGTTTCGTACGAGTGGACGGATGACAAATCACAATCCGTAATGGTAAATTAATTTGTTGTTAATAATAATAATATTTTGTCTTATTTTATTTTCAAAAATTTGAAGTTTGGGGTTTACCGTGTAAAACAATTGTTTGTAATCGCAGGAGAGGTACGAAGCAGAGCGGGCTCGTGTAGCACAGTCCACTGGTCGGGAAGAGCTTACGTTAGAGGAGGAGAACCATATTTGGGATGCTATTATTGACCCGCCTTCTCGGACCAGTCGTCGGTATAGCTATGGAAATGTGAAGGTAAATTTTGATATGTACTAATATATAAATTTACTTATGCATATGAATAGTTAAATAATTTTAATAATATTACTCATGCATATGAACTATTTTACAGGCGATGAGAATGCAGAGTGCATACAGGAGGTCGCAGCAAGATGCGGAGATTGCTCAGTTGAGGGCGACGGTAGAAGAAATAAATGACCGGAGGAAGAGTTTCTTTGAGCAACAGCTGGATGAGCGGATTGCGGCTTATTTACAACAGCATGGGACGATGCCTGGAGAGGACGGCAGCGATGGCGAGGAGTAGGTACGTTTGTTTGCTCGTGTTATAGTTTGGTATATACACATTTTGGTTAGTTTGGTGTATATATATTTCAGGATATTATGTACATATTTTGATAACCTTTAATTGATGGATTTGGTTGGTTATTATGTATATATATGTCGGGATAACTATGTACATATTTTTGGATTTGGTTGGATGTTATATTGTTTGATTTGGTTGGATTTGAAAATGATATTTGGTTGGATTTTATATTGTTTGAATGTATGGTGATGTTATATGATGGATATATGATGGCTATAGTTGATGAATATGGTGTATATTGGCCGTGATGATGTTATATAATGGTTGTTGTTTGAAGTGGGGAAGTGCTCTGAAAATAAAAAAAATTTGCTTCAGATTTGCGACGGTTTGCGACGGCTAGTGACGGCCTGTAGGTTGCCAATTTGCGACGGTTTGCGACGGCTTGCGAGTCTTTTTTGCCAAAAAAATGTGCCGCTTAGCGACGCGTAGTGACGCCAGGCAAACGTTGGAAAAATTTCCACATGTCACATTTGCAGTCGCGAGCCGTCGCTATTTTGGTGACGGAACCGTCGCTAAAACCGTCGCCATACTGTTGGGCGACGAGGCAAATAGCGACGACAGTTAGCGACGGCTTGCGACGGCCGGCGACAGCTAAAAGCCGTCGATAACTGCTGCCGTCCTTGTAGTGGTACTTAGCTTTTTATTTGGCTATACATTTGAAAATAATTTATTGATCTGAGTTTTTATTAATATTGTAATTAATTAAATGAAGACAAGACGCTACCATGTTTGTCTGTTTGCTTTTTTTGCAAATGAGTTTTTCTCTTTATCACTTCATTGCTCATAAACAAACATGATAAGTGTATTTAACTGAATGTTTTATAATAGTTAGGAAACATGAAACGTATTTTTCTAACAAATCATAAGATATATGCTCATATAACACGCATGTATTACATATTTAAATAAAAAGGGATACGTGAGTCTGATTGTTTTTTCCACTTTGTTGTGTACACTCTATTATTAGCTGTTAGCTAATATAATGAAATCCGTGAACTTACAAAATGAAGAAATAATACGTTGTTCATGCATGTATTATTATCTTGTACAACAACAAGACTCTGCAAAAAATGACATGTAATTAAAACAGCAGAAATGGTGTTCCTTCTAGAACTGATCATAAGCAATTATTTCAGAGTATGCTGAAGTAATTAATTCAAATCACGGGAAGGACATGAAGTATATCATTTTTCAACAAAAATAGAAATGCGCCAGATTACACTTGGCTATCCTCTGAAAGTGGCAGCACATAATATTAAGCAGATCAGTGCTATGGCACTCAAGACAAGCTATTTTTATTTTCTTTTTCTTTTTTTACCCAGTCTTTAAACAACCAAAGTGGACCAAAAATACATTTATGATTACTTTAGAACAAAACATTAAGGCGTTTAAATTTTAGTTGACAGTATGAAATGTCCCGTTGAAATATTTGCCTACTCTGAAAATAATAAAGAAAGATGCGTTGGAGGGGCTCCCATCGTATATGGAGTAATAGGCCTAGATTAAGAAAAAGAATAACGCATCATCATGAAAAATAATAGAAAGAAAATGGTATATTAATCAGTTTGATCGTATGTAATAACCAGAGATTTCTTTTGTTAAAAGCCCACTGCCCTTAAAATCTCACGATAGAAGTGATACTCTAGAGCATCATACACGTGTGTGCATGTTAGCATCATCCATAAGTATTTATTCAGATAGTTGTTTACAAAAGGAGTTCAAATCTCATGTCCCTAATGCACGATGTTTCATGTGATCATCACTTCTTATCCATTCAATAATCAAAATTAATTAAATACTATAATACTAAATATAGAATGAAGGGGTAAGATCCCTTTGGACAGAGGGCACTCACATTTTGGGTATAGTCGACCTCTTCTATTTGCAAAGGCCTTGTCTTTCGACGGTTTCGAACAGTAGGATCGTTTGCAAAATACATAGCCATCCTTTCAAATAAACAATCGTTCCTTTCAGAATACAGTCATCCATTCCAAAATCCCGCTTTGAGTTTCAAAATACATGGTTATTCCTTTCAAAAATAGGTATTAGATAGCACCAATATTTTTAGTTTCGTGCAAACTGCAAATATTTGCAGTTTTTAAAACTATAAATATTTGCAGTTTCTTGAACTATAAATTTTTACTGTAAGCAGTAAAAACTACAAATATTTACACTTCTGCAGAAAAAATTTTAGAAAAATAAAAATGTTCAATTTTGGTCATATTAACCTAAGTGCAAATTTGATTTTCAAAAAATGAAAAATGAAATTTTTGAGAGTAATTTTATGCAGTAATTTAAAACGAGAAAGGTTTTTTGTATATTACATTTGAAAAGAAGAATTATGTATCATCATATGACAATAGTAAATGGATTTATCATTTGTCTTTGTCTCTCTCTCTCTCTCTTGTGTTGTTTCTTTAGATTCATATATAAGATCAGGTATTCTGGTAGAAAGAGCTAGATCATTTAGCCTACATAACATAACAGAGTGACTAAATCAAGAAGCTTCTCATGAGTCTCATATAGTACTTCAGTTTGTTGTCAGTCCACTCCTGCTTACTATTGTCATGTGTATGCATATTTCTGCAAATAACAACTAATAGCATATCAAAAGACAGTAATATTCAGATACAACCAAAATTAATTTTCTACTGCTCAGCTTATTAATTCATCATGTGCACTATACATATCATCAAGTATTCGAAGCATAAGACTTATTAGAGTACCAAGACTAGTACCAGTAGCACCTTGGTCTTCACCGTTATAGTAAATGTCTGAAAATTGTGATTGCACTCCACCTTGTTCTAATTTCATATATCTGTAATCTATAATGTTCCCCAGGTCCATAAATCTGAAGATATCATAGAAGAAATATCATTAGCAAGTTTTGATGCTTCAGTCAGGTCCTTGACCATGGATCTAAAGATGAACTTTAAACTGAACTGAATACCGCGGTGAGGAATATCTAAGCACTGAGATTGTGGTCAGTCGTAATAAACTTTTAACTGTCATTTAAAATAGACACAGAGACAAGGCTTGGTTATTTAGCACAAGTATTTTATCTCACCGCCTTGACTAACTTTGATTGATGGCTTCTTTTGCTTTTTACCTTGTCAAATGATCATTTTATTTAAAATTTTCTCATTAATAATTAACTTTTACAGGCACTTTTATCCCAAAAGCTAAAGGAATTAGTTGATACTCATGGTGAGGAGACGTCGGAATTGAGATTGCAAGCATATGTGTCTGTAAGAGGTTATGAGACCGGTGGCAGAGTTTGAGGCTGTGGAGAAGTTGTAGCACCAAGCATGGTTCCATGGGTGCAACAAACTCAACATGTTTCATCTATTCGTAGATCCCGAAAAGGAAGAGATTATGCATCATCGCAGTCGGAATATCTTGACCTACTGGAAATGTATGAACAACAAAGGAAGGAGATTAATGAGTTGCGGCGTATGATTTTATCTTCACAACATCAGTCTTCTAATCCAGATACTTCTTTCGGACATCACTCATCTCCAGTTCACGTATCCATGCAACATCAATCACCCATGCAACATCAATCGCCTATCCAACATCAATCGCTCGTCCAACATCAAATGCCTGCGAAAAATAATTCACCACCACGACATCAGTCTCTCTTACATCTATAGTCGGCATATCCTCAAAATGGACCTTTTTACTATCCTCATCCATATCACGCACCTTTATATGCACCAATTTTTCGTCCTGTGGGGAATTTCACATCAACTCTAAGTGATATGGATTTTCTACAACAACTCATGTTGCAACATTATGTAAGTAGTTAGTTTTAAAAAACTTGATGTTATGTTATTATTAGTTTCCTTGTTATGTAAGTGGTTTAGTCAAGGTACTTATGAATTATGTATATATGGGTTCTAAAATTTCATGTTTTCTTTGCTGTTTGAAATGGGAAATAAATGCAGTTTTTTTGTGTTTCATGTAGTACAGAGATATTTGAGTGTTAAACTATTTAATTTGTTTTTTTACCTATTTTACTTGATGTTTAACATCATGCGGCAATGGAGTGTGAGTTAGCTATTTAACTTACTGTTTGTATTCTTTACTTGCTGTTTAACATATGCTGAAATGAACTTATATTCTCCTTTTAATTTGATTTGAATTTGTAATATGAGTTATATATTTCACCATGTACAACACGTTTAATATCAGGTATAATATTCTATTCAATAGGGGCATTTACAAAGGACATTATATTTTTTTAGGTCCTCTAACTACTTTTACATGAGAGGCAATTATAAAAGCCTTAAATTTTTTAGAGGCACTTGTGATTGTCTTTAATGAAGTGCTTTTGGTGTTTGGGTCCGCATACAATAGAGGCAAATTTAAAAACAAATCTACCTCTATTTAGCAATAGAGGCTACATATTTTAGGGTGGATATTCATTTGCCTCTCATAGTTGTAAGGGCAAATATACATAGTTTTTAGCCCCTAGTTAAAATTTAAGAGACATTTTTAAATTCCTCTGCTAATTGGATTTTTGGTAGTGCAAACTGCAAAAATTTCAAGTTTTTAAAACTGCAAATATTTCGTTTGAAAGTTGAAAATATCCATAAACTGCACATATCAAAAGTATAGTTGATACAACAAAGAGAATGATGTGATGCCCATGGATTCCAAACATATTGCTAGATAGCCCAAAGGCTTTTGATTCATTATATTGTCCCAATATCCGGGTTTATAAAACTTGAATTTCAAGGAAGCATTTCAAACCTTGGAATTGGTTATAAATTTAGGATCCATAAACATAGTAAAAATGTGTGTGTTGATAAGGATCAGGAACACATCGGTTTTAGATGCATCTCATGTTCATATGGTTTTGTCATACCTCAACAGTCCTAACATTTACAAATGAAGGTCATTACTACACGTTCTGACCAACATGAAAATATTAATTAGAGGAAAAATCTTCTTTATACATGTATGTATATGCGCATTACATGGACATTCAAAAAATAAATAAATAAATAGAAGCACAATATATATTATGTATATAGGTAAATCTTTTACTAAGGGACTTTTACTATTTTACCATTGTGTTCCTAGATTGGACAAAAGGGTTGACATCCACGAGGCAATTCAAGTAAACAACAGGGTTGACTACTCGGGGATTTTATAATAAGTTCTTCTACATATCGAAATACACTTAATAATCCTTTAATTTTCAAATCCACATATCCCCCTTATCTATTGTTATCCAGCATCTTGATCAGGTATTATTTAAAAAGACTTAAACGATTGACTCGAACGAGTGAATGACGGAGAAATGACCCAAGGTCTTTGGAAACATCATAAAAAGGCAAGAAAAAAGAAATGTAAAAAAAATTAGAGTCGAAAATTTGGGAATTCAAGTTTTTTGAAGGGTTGACTCGAAGAAAACCCACAAAATCTTCAGCTCTGACTCGAAGTGGGACAGTCTTGAAAAAACTCTAAGCGCGGCATAGAGCAACCTATACCAAAACTCCAAGTTGGGAGTCGGTGTCGAACTCCACTTTGGGGATCGGTACCAAGTCCCAAAAATCCAAGTCGGACACATGGAAAACTAGAGTCTGACTCGAAGCAGGCGAACTAGGGTCGAACTCAGGTCAGACACACAAAAATCTCGGGTTTGACTTCAAGCAGGCAAAGGAAAACTCAAAACACGAAAATCTCAGAAAATCTTTAGGTCGAGCCCAAAGCAAACACTCAAATTTCTTGGGTCGGACTTCAAGCAAGTTCAACCAAATCCAAAGCAACTCAAATCAAGACAACATAACACTAAGATTTCCCAACTTGGGCATTGGTATCGACTCCCACCTGGGGATCATGACCGACTCCCAAATATGGCTTGGGTGGACCCCATCTTCTGCCTACATACCTATCTTGATGTCCATAGCCTATTTTCAAAGTCGATTTGTTGATTCAACGCAATTCTCCATCAATCTCCATAGATGCTTGTAACTACAACTTTTTCTCCTTCAACTCCATCATTTGGACTTAGAAGCAAACTTATATTGGTGTAAACAACTATGGAATTACAAAACTAACTGCAAGGCGATTCTTGGTGAGGGATTGAAGACACCAAGAATGACGAATTTGGGAATCAGTACCGACTCCCACTTGGGGATCGATACCAACTCCCAGTTCTTGCTGAGGTGGCGTCTATTATTTTAGGGAGAACTTGTCTAAATCATAACTAACGGTAGGAGATGTTTGATGCGAGATTTTACGCTCCCTACCTCTATAAATAGGAAGATATGGCTCATTTTTTAGGATCTTTTGGCTCTAAGTTTTTTCTACTCTATATTCTTGCAACTTTGAAATTCTAAGTACTGGAGTTGTACCGAGTCCCAAGAACTTCTGCCCCCAAGTTGTAAATCAACAATAAAATCTTAAAGTGGACGTAGGCCTTACTTTGCCAAACCACTATAAACGACTGTATCTCTATTCTTTTCTCGTTTTTATTTATATTTCTTCACTTCATTTCTCTAAATAATCTTTCGGTGTTTGACCAACTTTTGGTTCAAACATCTATAGAAACAATCAAATACACAATCCTTCTTACTCTTTTCCTTCTTTATTTTTCTATTAGCTTGCTTTTTCCAACTTAGCATGCTTCAATAGATCAAAATTCGAAGCTTTTGGTGAACTTAGCATGCTTCAACAGATCAAGATTCAAAGCTTTTGGTGAACCGTTAAGATAATAATTGAAAGCAACATACCTTTGTCGTATTTCACGTATGCTCAATTGTTTCAATACCTTGGTTGTATTTCATGGCGGCTGAAATTGAACTTTACGCCTAATTGAATTACTTTCATGTTAGATCAATGAAATCATGTTATCTAAAATTGTCCTACTAAAATAGTCAATGAACTACACTTTTAAACATGTAAAATACACATGATTTTAGAAGAATAATAAAAAGTAACTTATGTTTGGCTCATACACTAAACAAGAGAAAAAATGTTTGGCATGGACCAATATCATGGTGATGATCAATAGGAGAATGGATAAATTAGTGAAGTTGAACGAGTATGAAAAGTATGCATTTAAAAGCAGTATTGAAAAAATCATTATCCATTTTACTTATGAAATTGACTAATTTATATGATTTTGAGATGATAATCATATCAATCCAAACCAAAACTATAATGATGTGTTTGTAGTTATTTTTTGACTCGTTCCCATTTTGATGCATCAAATGCATCTAATGCATCGAAAATTGGGACAAGCACATGGGCTCTTTGCCTCGTTCCCTCTACATGATGGAACCGGATTATTTGGGGACAATGCATTGGAAACCAACGATTATTTTTGGTCAATATAAAATTTTAAAAATGAATAATAAATAATAAAACTCTTACAAAATATAAACATTTATAATTTGTAACATACTCATTTTTATTAAAAGTAACAATACAAGTGAACATATTTTTGCAAATAATAAAACAATATTAATAGTAATGTGATATTTTTTTTCTAAAATTAAAACAATATTAATACCCTTTTTCAGTTGGGTGTTGCCCCATGTTCCACTAGGTGGTGCTGCACTGGTTAGGTCGACCGCCATTCTTAAGGATGTTAACCTTACACCCCTAACTAGGAGGGTTGCCACTTACCTTAGACCCCCTTATATTGGAAAACGTTTTCTCAATAAAATCATTATTCACTTTCAATCTCGATATTTTCTTTTATGTATTTGTGTCTTGTTTGTTATACCTTTTATTTGATCCCGATGTACTAATTTATGATGTATCTGTTTTTAATATAGTAAATTCACTACTACCAAAATTAGAAATATCAATGGCAAATAAAGTTGCCTTTATTATCCTAAATAAGGGCACAAAATTGTATTGATCTGCCCTTAAATAAAGGAGAGGCAGATTAAGAAATGCCTCTAATAATGCAACCCCTAATAGTAAATAGAGGCATATAAAACACTAAAATTGGCTTTGTTATTCAATTTGCGACGTAGGAATCATAAACACAACAATTATTTAAGGTACTTATAAATGCCTTTATTATCAACTATATTTAGCAACTAATATCTATTACATGTGCTTGTGAGTGCCCCTATTATGAATTGACTTTATTACCTTTATCGTTGTCCATTCAGTACCGGTACATTACAGAAATAAAAATCCAATTATGCATTTAAGATAGTACATTTTGTCATTCAGTTCGGTGTTTCTAGTGAAACAAAAATAAGAAAAACATTATCATGACACAAAATTGTTATCAATGAACATTTGCTACAGAGCTACAAATCAAACAAACATCTTAAACAAAGATTACAGAAGAAAATGTAGCAACAAATATTCTTACCTAAAAAGATATCACTTATCACCAAGTTAATTTATTTTGATATATCCAAAAAGTGCATAACAACTGAAGAAACACCTTGATAACTAGTGCAAACAACATCAACAAAATCTCTATTATGGCAACATGCTCCCATTTCAACCTCAAATTTTCTTGCACTCAATTCACTAACCTGAAAAAGAAGGGACATTATAGTAAGATTGATGGGTTGGTATCTAATGATAACATTATATGGATGCCAAGTGTATTAAAAATATTGCTCTATTAAGTTAATGAATGGTCTTATCTGGAACGTAAAATGGAAGCGAGACTTACTTAAGTTTAGTTGGATTGAATATTTGTGTCGTTGTACAAACCAAAAGATTGATTAACTCTTACTACAATAAATGAATCTTAGCTATGTTTGAAGAAAAAAATATTATTGGGAAGATTTTCATCTTAAAAAATGTTCAAAGAAATAGTGAAACATGTATTGCAAAGTTTTTACAGGGTATTGCAATGTTCAAAGTTCTTACATGTATTGCGAAGAAATAGTGATATTATTGGGTGTTTCTACATAAAGAATATGAATCCGTTTGTTGTTCAACTTCTTATAAAGAATCAATTGCACCATGAAGATTAAGAGTATAATTGCAAACAGTTTTTACAGGTAATAAATGATCAGCAAGCAAACTTTATGCAGATCAACAAAATTTAGAGTTATATTCATAGACAATACCTCAAATCATTGCCATCTTATCCAACTCCAACTTAGATGTGAATACATCCTAAAATGCAAAAATAGGTACCATTTTTAATGATATACAAAAGTGAAGTGTAGTAAGAATGATGTGCTAGCAGTGTGCTTATGAACAAATGAATAGATATAAAGATGTAACATCCATTAATGCATACAAGCAAGAATATCCATGATGTAACTTTAGTTAAAGTAGCTAGAAATATCAACTCATTTGAACAAAATTAGATGTTGTAAAGACTATGGCATTTTGAGCTAGGTGAATGATTTCTAAAAGCCAAATGGATTAATACCTTTAGATAGATGGCATGAATAGTCAAATCTCCTAAAATATCATGTAGTTCTTATAAGCGATCAAAATTAGAAAAAAAGAGGTAAATTTCTCATACATTAGAACTAGAAAAAAAATTAGTTAGAGTATCTAACCTCCATACATGGTGAAGAATAAAAAAATATTATAAAGTTTGGAGTTGCATAGTAATAATAATGCATATGATAGGGTAATGTAAGTAGAATTAAAGTATATATTGATCAAAATATATAATTTGGAATAAATTCTTAATTTAAATTGCAATATTGTTTATACTCATGTGTATTTTTTTGGAATATAGTTATCATTTCAGCCATAGAGGGTTCTAAAAGTTGCCTGCTTTATGGCCTATAATATATAATAAGTATATAAGGTAACTTCTTTTTCAAAGTGGGAAGCATATGAATGCGTGCAAGGGCGGACCTAGGAATTGATGCAAGGGTGGGTTGATTTTAAAGTTGACTTTTTTTTTCAAGTTAGAATGCAATTTAAATTACTACTACAAAACAATAATCCAAAGAAAAAATTCATAATAATAATAAGTAGGTTCATATTTCACTTTCAATACATAACATTAGCTTAATTGTGCTCAAAGAGTCTTTATAGAGTCAAATTACTTAACTATAGAATCTAAATCAATCTTCCAAGCAAAATCACGCTCTAACTAAAGAGACATGCAATCAGCGAGAAATTCAACCCTCATAGCATTGCGGATAGCCGTTTTGACATGTTTCATACTTGAAAATGTTCTTTCGACGGTCGCAGTAGTGACAGGAAGAGTCAACACAAGACAGATCAATTTATCAATCAAATAATAGATCTCAAACTTTCTTGTTACAAATAGCAATTGACAAAAGCCACCAAGTGTAGTTATATTTTCAAACAGAGGATCACTTTTAACATCAAGCTGATAATGCATCAATTGACATTGGATAGCATGAATGTCTTGTCCACTAAAATCCATAGGGTAAAATTTTCGGCAAGCTTGTATATATTTTCTGCATTAAAAGACCTAAAAGAATCACTAGGATCTCTAGAGCTGAACCTGTGCAGTTAATTTTCCGCTATTACCTCACTATAACCCTACTATATCTCATAGTGGATTTCTACCACTACGATTTTCCATATAGCCCCAAAAATAGCCTTTTCGCTTTAAGCCCCGATATTCCCGCTATATCCCGTTATTCCCGCTATATTCCGTTATTCCCGCTATATCTTCTTTAAAAGAAATGAATTGAAAATGTCATTTATACATTATAAAATTTATGAAATTAATTTATTTTATTGAATTTTTAATATATTTTAAGAAATTAAAATACTCTAATATTCTCCTAAAATTAATTATGTTATATAACAGTTTTACGTTTATTTATAGTATATTCGCACATGTTTTTATTTAAAATTATTTATGTATTAATTATAATTCAATTGAATGTTAATTTTTCATTTAATTACCATTTATATATTTGTAAAAACATTAAGTACAATTTTTATATGCTATTTTAGAGTCATCCGCTATATCCTTGCCGTATCCCCGCTATAACTTTTTGCACCTCCACCACATTGAATCAGCCGAGAGCTTTAACTGCACAGAGCTGAACTAAGTGTAAGAGGTTCAACCACTACACCATTGAATCTATTTTCTAACTCCATTAATTGAGAATCAATTGTAGAATTAAAAATATCATAATGGTAATGATGTTCATCTGTGATGTCATCTCATTGTTGACAACTACTACTTGTACCTTCTTTATACGGAGAACACATATTAGGAACTACTATGTCATGGCAATCACAAAAAGATAATAAAGTCTTTAAAAATGTATCATATTGCTCTAATCTTAACTTTTGAAGAAGACTATTTGTTGTTGAGATTAATTTCATTGCATTCAAAATGTTCTGAGATTTGCATTGTAATGCTTGACAAAGTCCATCAGTGATGCCCATTATTTTATCCATCAAGTGCAAAATAAATAGAAAACCAAAGCTTCTTAAAGTTTTGAATATACCAAAAGCTTGACCGCTCAATGTTTAATGTCCACTCTTTTTAATACATTCAACAACCAAGCGAGAAGCATCATACTATTAATTAAATCCCTTACAGGAGAACTCCAATGAGTATCTCCAGGATGGTGTAAAGTACCAACTTGATTAGCCTATGTTCTTGTTTGTCATACTCCACTAACCAACATTTTCTCAATCTCAATTTTTTGAGCATTTTTTTAACTCAAAGACATTTTGGAGATGCAACAACAAGAGTAACAATACATGTTAAATGAGGATAAAATTGCCAAGCATTAGATTCATCTTTTGCTGCTACAACTAATGCTAGTTGTAATTGATGAGGAAAGCAATGCACATAATAAGCAGACGAATAATCTTTAAGAAACAATGATTGTAAACCTCTCCACTCTCTACGCATATTACTAGCACGGTCATAACCTTGCCTCTTCAAATTTTGAATTGTTAGATTAAATCTTCCAAGCATATTAGATATCTCGATCTTAAGACATAATGTTGATGTACTCTCAACACAAATAATACCAAACAAAACGATCCGCTATTAAACTATCATACGTGACATGTCTCAATACAAGGGCCATTTGTTCCCTTTTAGCTTCATCTTTAGATTCATCAACAAGAATACAAAATTTGTTATCTTCAATTGCATCGGATCATATTTGTTACTCAGTTGGCTAGCATATGTAGGATCTTCTTTTGAATTTAGGAGAAGTGTATTTAGCATTTTAAGGGGCATTATCCAATATATTTCTTGCAAGGTTATCATTTGCTTCTGCCTTAAACTTCAATAATTCAATGAAATTTCTTCAGTTTAATGAATTGGGCTTTCATCATGTCCTCTAAAATTAATAGCCTAAAGAACAAGATAGCGAATAGCTTGAATGCTTGCTTTAAGCCGCATTCAGTTTTTTAAAATTTCCTCTCCTAATTGAGAGTTAATCACTCTATCAATATATTGGAGAGTGTTTTTAAAATTTCTTACGCACTTCTCACATTTGCTTGTAACAAAGCGGTTTGACCGACATGTTGTAAAAATGCGCATTTTGTTCCATCATTAATCCTCTTTCAAGAGTTAAATCCTCTAAAGTAAACGAGAATTGAGCCCCGAATGATGTAACAACCCTGGTTTTGGTGATTACCTGTAAATATTAAATTATAACGGTGATTATAATTTAATATTGTGAATTAAAATATATTTGAGATTTAAATTGTTTATTTGGAATAAACAATAGATTTTTGGAAATAAGATGTGAAAATAAAGTTTTAAAACTTTATCTTGGTTGTTTGTGTTAATAATGAATGAAATATGCTTTTATTTAGAGAAAGTGCAATAATTCTTGTAGTTATTGCCAAGTGCTTCTTTAAATAAATTTTAAAAGAAGTATTTGTTGTAATATGTGTTTATTATAAATAAAAAAGATGAAATTTGATTTAAAAATAAGTTTTGATCATAAAATGATGTTGAAATGGTTTGTTATATTTTATTTACCTAAGAAATTATTTTTTGTGTAATTTTTAAAGTTAAAAATGATGATTTATGTAAATAATTGTGTAAATTGGTTATTTATTTAAAATAAGAGTTTTTGATAATGAAAATATTTTTATAACTTAAATTATCTATTTATATGTTGCAAAATATTTTATTCAACATAGAAATTGGTTTGTATAAATTTATTTTGAAGAATACTTGTGTAAAAGTGCTGTTTTATTAAAATACATAGTGTATTTGGGTATTTTGGTGCTAATTAATTACTTTGGGCTAATTAAATCTTTTATTTGGGTTCAAGCCCATTTATTTTCCTTAGCCAGTTGAGAGAAGTGAGAAACATCTCTTCTCCTTTAGTGCGTTCATTTACTGTAAACTGGAAATAGAAAGAAGAAACTTACCCTATTTTCAAATCTAAAGCTCCAATCTCAATTCTTTCACCAAATATACCGTTTTAATCAACTTATAGCTAACTTACTATAGGTAATCGATTCCAAAACTCAGTCTTTTCATCAAAAATCTAATTGTGAATTGGGTTGTCTGTAACTGTTATCTCTTTGCTTGCATGTTTCTGTTTTAAGGATTTATAGGTCTTTGAAGCCAATTCAAGCAAAAAGCTTCCATCTTTCAGCTATAAATCCGAGTATTTGCTCTGCAATTGCAAGGTGAGTATCAAAACTCCTTAATCTAGCTGAATCAAAACTTCAAATGGCAAAATCTGTACAAAATTTGCCTCTGTATATTGATTTTCCTGTAGTGTTTTTGTTCTGTGAAAAACTGTTTCTGTTGCCACTTTGCATGTCATTTTCTCTCAATTCCGGCAAGAAATGCTACCATATTTTCTTCAGTTGATAGTTCATGTGTTGTAGTTTAATTGTGGAAAATTTCATAGCAACGCACATTCGTTTGATGCCTGAAAACTGCACTGTATAATCAATACGAGCACAGAAATTTAGCCTGCACAACATCGCGTGGTCTAGGTCGACCATTATTTTCCCTTGGTCGACCTATAGGTCGACCCAGAAGCCCCTTAGGTCGACCTAGGGTCGACCTATGGGAGTTTTAGGTCGACGGCTAGGTCGATCTGTAGCTTGACTTGGGGAGTTATGTTTTCTGCCTTGTGTTTTTTTTTGTTTCTGCCTTGTTCCAGCTTGCTTTTCCGACTTCCTGCTCCATATATTTGTGATATTTCTGATGTGTTTCATGGCTATGATGCCTATCAATAGGCTAGCCAAGATTTTGGTGAATTTGGGATTCAAAATGAATCGTTTTTGAATTGAATTTGAATGTCGGTTTTTCTGAATTTTCGATGTTTTCTCTTGATTTCGAGCACGGGATTTTCCAAATGATTTTGAAATCGTTTTAAAATAAATTGGCTATGGAAATTATTATTATATAATATTTTTAAATTATTTTCAAGTTATAAAAACTATATATTCTCTATAATAAGGGCATTTTCAAAGAGTGTTTTCAAAGTCGATTTCGAAAAATGGTTTTAAAAACTTGTTTTCTCAAATAAATTATTTTATATATAAAATACACGTTTTCGCACTATTCGAGCGAATGGGAAGGAGAATCAACCGATTGGGTAAAACACGTGGTATGAGACACGTGCGTTTATCTTTTTAGTTAATTCTTGACTTGTCCGTTTGATCGTTTTAACCTTCGGGTCGTATTTGCCGATGAGATGAGGCAAATATTTTTACTGCTTTCTGATGTGGCATCGACTAGCGGTTAGAAACCTGTTAAGTGCGAATGTGTGGTTTGGGACGCACGTTAACACTTTTTGGGTTCCTATTTGAGAGTTTGTGACACATTTGTCTAAGAGACGTATTTGCCAGTACTAGACCTTCGGTTCATTTGTCCTTCGGGATGTTTGTCTAAGAGATGTTTGTCATTGTGATGTATTTGTCCTTCAGGATGTTTGTCTAAGAGACGTACTTATTTGTCCTTTGGAACGTTTGTCTAAGAGACATGGCGCCTTATATTTGTGAGAACAGTACTTGGCAGGATTCGGCCATAAGCACGTGCTATATCTTTGTGATGATTTCATTGATTTCTTTGTGATTTTCCAAGTGTATCGCCTTTTACATTATTGGCCATTTGAGCTGTTTGAGATATCATATATATGGCGATTACATCTTTTGAAATTTGAACTCCTTATCGAGTTCTATATTTGAGATTTGAGTTTGCCAACACTTGACGTTTACTTTGAGATTTGAGACTTGCCATTCTTGGCATTTATTTGAGGTTCTAATCTCCTTTTGGAGAGATATATATATATATATATATATATATATATATATATATATATATATGATTGTCGTTATGGCATATTTTCGAGATTTGAAATTTCTCTAATTTGAGAATACACATTTGAGATTGCCTTTTTATGGCGCATTTGAGTTTGGGATTCCTCCTATTTAGGAGTCATGGTTTCTCTAAACTATTATTGTTGATTTGGGATTATGCCGATGATATGAGGCATGATTATGCTTGTTGTTTAATGTTGAGTTATCTCTTTCGAGACTATATGTGCTTAGAGACACTTCATCACTTGAAGTAACCACGTGTACTTAGAATTATTTCTTCTGATTTGAGAAGAAATATCATCCTTTTCCTTATGCTTCATATTATCACTTATCCTACTAAACTGATTGTTTTAGCTAGACTGATCCGTGTATTTTATACTCAGGTCAGACCGAGTTGCTTCAGGTTAGATACCTGCTTTTGGACTTAGCTTGTCTTTGATGCTTCCGCTAGGACACCAGATTATCACCTTTTGTGTCGTAGTCTTTTTGTTCAACTCTGATTTTTATCTATATTATTTTGACCCGTTGTAAATAGTGTGGTCTTCGAACCACTTATGATGTATCACTATGTATTGTATTGGATGTATCAGTGTATGTGTATATGTATATATATATATATATCTGTTTGTTGCTGTTCTGTGATGTATTATACATTCTGTTGTTATATTTTGTTCTGATAGATCTGTTAGCCACTATAGTTTGGAATTAAGCATTTATTGAATATGTCGATCCACTTGAGAAAGAAAAAAATTATAGAGCACTAAATCGACGTATTCAATAGATGTTTAAGACAAAGCTATAGATGGTCGCTCCTAACCACCCCAATTCTCCCCGTTAGCAGATCGTATTACCCAGTAATGCTCTTTGTTAATATGGGTCTCGAGGTGGGGTATCAGAGCCGAGTTTAGAACAAAATATGGTAAACACAAAACAGAAACATATATTACGATACATCCAAGTATAGTACAAGTGTTACAAATCCCTTAATCATCTTGTCCTTGACCTTTTCGTGTCCTTTGGGGTTGATATAAGTTGGAATATGTCTAGGAATATATTTTATTCCGTAGTATTCCATAATTGAATTAAATATATCTTATCTTATGAATAATCCTTATCGTGATTATTTTGTTCTAGTTCTCTTCGATACGGTTGTTTGACAAATTCATATCGAAGGAGCTTGTGATATCGTTGGATGTTTCTTATCTTGTTACTTCTTTGAGGATTGTGTATCCTATTGAAGGGATCCGCAATATTTGACTTGTCGTGTGACAATATTAGAGTTGATCTTTGTAGTTTTCCATTCGGTGCAAATCTGCACATTAGTCATCACCTTGAGTTTAATATGATTTTGGAGATGGATTGATTTGCTTGTTATCAAGTCCAATCCTATGTTCTGGAAGGATCCTATATTTTAGGTATCCTAATTCGGCTGATTAGTTGTCTCTTGTTCTTTGGAATGTTGATGATAATTACGAAGTATCTTTATTTGTTCTTGAGTATCGAGAAGATGACGATGTATCTCGAATTCTAGTTGATTGTGATTTTGTTAATATATGTGAGTCTGTTTCGAGTTTGCTACCCAATCGGGCGATTGAGTTTTGTGTTGACCTCATTCCTGGTTCTTAGCCTGTTAGCCATCCCTCTTAGAGGGTGTCCACTAGGGAAATGAGAAACCCTAGAAGTAATTGCTGAAGCGTGAAGCCAAGCAATTCATTCAGTCCAGCTTTCACCGTGGGGTACCACGGTTCTCTTTGTTGAGAAATCTGATGGTATTCTTAGGCTTTGCATCCATTTTCGCAAGCTTAACAAGTTAACCATTAGAATAAGTATTTATTTCTTATGATTGAGGATATTTGATTTATTGAGTGGTGCTAGGATCTTTCTCAGCTTGACCTTGCACCAATTTTCATCAACTACGAGTTGCGGAGGATAGCATTCCTCTTACCGCATTCTGCACTCGTATGGTTCTTGCGAGTGGCTTATTATACCATTCGGTTTGGTGAACACACCAGCTTATTCGCCAATCTTGTGAATCGAGTATTCTGGGAATATCTCGATGAGTTCTCCTTGTATTCTTTGATTTTGAGTGTAAGTAACTATTTGAATTTTCAAATCTTTCAAATTGAAAATATGTTTTAAGCGAAATTGGATTTTTGTTTATTGAGATAAGCAAAGTATATTTGTAAAATTATATATAAGGCGGTTCTTTTATAGAAAATAATTTTGGGTTGTCCGTCGAGTGCTTTAAGAATTCTGGTCGATGCGCCTAATCAACGTTATCGATAGGAATTTCCTAAACACTATGATGAGACAGTCAGACACGGTAAATTGAGTTTTAACAAGAAAAGTTTGAAAATTTAATTTTTGTGACAAAGAGGAAATGTGAATTTGAATTGTTTTGATAAACGAACCATTTTGTAGTATAATCATTTTAATTGTGAGAATAATTTAAAAAATTTATATATATATATCCTAAAATTTATTTTAACTATAATCAATAATCATTTCTTGATAATGAAAGAGATTAGCTATCTCCTTCAAAATGAGTTTTCTTAGTTAATTATTTTAAAGTTAGATTTTGGAAAGTAATGAAGATTTTTCCAACTAATGAATTATTTCTTTCTATGATAATTATAGAGAGTTGATCATAATTTTGGTATTTCTTAGCTTTCCGGAGAAAATGAAGATCATTTAATAAGCGATTTAGCAAAAGCTTGTTTGAAAATATAATTCGAAATTAAATGGTTTGGGAAAATTTCAAAATTTAAATTGATTTGAAAGATTAAATTTGGTTTGAAAAAGTGCTTTGCTAAAACAACAATAACTTGAGATTTATAACTCCGAATGAGTTCAAACTTTTTGCAAATAAAAGAGCTTTTAGAAAGATATAAATTTTCTTTTTACCACTTTAGAAGATCTTGCTTTTTATTCTTTCTAAAATAGGTTTGAAAGTGAATAAACATTTCTATCTTTTAAGATTCTAAAATTTGGGCTGAAAGTAAATTTGGCATAACTTTCAAACCGTGAATCCGATTTTGATGATATTTACATCGCTGGAAAGCTTAGACTTAGTAGAATAACTTTTATATTATAAGGGTTTTCTAATTTTGTTGTTTCTATGTCAAAATTTGTTTCCATTACAACAGATTTGAAATTGAAATTTACTTGTTTTCTTTGTGGTCATGTATATTCTACCTATTTTGTGGATGTAATTGAATTGATGTTTAGTATAAATATATATTTCAAATTGAAATATATTTTCGTAGAATTTAAGGGTGAAACTTTTTATTCACTTTAAATGAAGAATTTGGAAAATAAAATTTGATTCTTGTAAGAGGTTTTGGAAATTTTCTAAATATTGAGATTTGAGAATTTGATTATGAAGAAAATGGACTTTGATAACCTTGAAAATATTTTTTTAGTAAAATAGGAATATAAAAATCCATTCCTTGAGTTTGTCTTGCCTTTGTGTAATTATCTAGCAATTTGCATATACACGGTCATTTGGGTTGGTGGTATTGAAGAAACCACCTACCTCTTGTTGATTTTTCTTACCTCTATTGTTGTCAGTCTTATATAGGTATGGTTCCTTTCGTAGTGTCATACGGAAGGTCCTTGTCTTGTTGATTGGAGTCCGGGATAAAGTTGTGCTAAATCCCGACTCTATTCGAGAAACTTCTGAGAAATTAATCTCACTTGATTGATCTTTTGTGTAGCAGCCCGTCTGTGTTCTTGTTTCGGAGGTGGGACGCCTTCGAAATCATGATGTATTGCTTGAAGAAAATTCAATGGTCCGCTAATCCTAAAAATTAGCACTTAGGAAACCATAGAATTAATCGAACAATCTTATCTTGTTTTTCTATCATCTTGTGTTGAGGTGAGAAATTTTAAACTCGATCTTGTCTATCCTCCTTTACCTGATGAAATAATTTGTGTTGAATACAGCTCTTCTCTAGAAATTGCGAGGACGCAATTTTTATAAGGGGAGAGGTATGTAACAACCCTGGTTTTGGTGATTACCTGTAAATATTAAATTATAATGGTAGTTATAATTTAATATTGTGAATTCAAATAAATTGAAGATTTAAATTGTTTATTTGGAATAAATAATAGATTTTTGGAAATAAGATGTGAAAATAAAGTTTTAAAACTTTATCTTGGTTGTTTGTGTTAATAATGAATGAAATATGATTTTATTTAGAGAAAATGCAATAATTCTTGTAATTATTGCCAAGTGCTTCTTTTAATAAATTTTAAAAGAAGTATTTGTTTTAATATGTGTTTATTATAAATAAAAAGGTGAAATTTGATTTAAAAATAAGTACTGATCATAAAATGATGTTAAAATGGTTTGTTATATTTTATTTACACAAGAAATTATTTTTCTGTAATTTTTGAAGTTAAAAATGATGATTTTTGTAAATAATTGTGTAAATTGGTTATTTATTTAAAAATAAGAGTTTTTGATAATGAAAATATTTTTATAACTTAAATTATCTTTTTATATGTTGCAAAATATTTTATTCAACATAGAAATGGGTTTGTATAAATTTATTTTGAAGAATACTTGTGTAAAAGTATTGTTTTATTAAAATACATAGTGTATTTGTGTATTTTGGTGATAATTAATTACTTTGGGCTAATTAAATCTTTTATTTGGGTTCAAGCCCATTTATTTTCCTTAGCCTGTTGAGAGAAGCGAGAAACATCTCTTCTCCTTCAATACGTTCATTTACTGTAAACTGAAAACCGAAAGAAGAAACATACCCTATTTTCAAATCTAAATCTCCAATTTCAATTCGTTCACCAAATTTACTGTTTTAATCAACTTATAGCTAACTTACTACAGGTAATCGATTCCAAAACTCAGTCTTTTCATCAAAAATCTAATTGTGAATTGGGTTGTCTGTAACTGTTATCTCTTTGCTTGTATGTTTCTGTTTTAAGGATTTACAGGTCTTTGAAGCCAATTCAAGCAACAAGCCTCCATCTTTCAGCTATAAATCCGAGTATTTGCTCTGCAATTGCAAGGTGAGTATCAAAACTCACAAATCTAGCTGAAGCAAAGCTTCAAATGCCAAAATCTGTACAAAATTTGCCTCTGTATATTGATTTTCCTGTAGTGTTTTTGTTCTGTGAAAAACTATTTCTGTTGCCACTTTGCATGTCATTTTCTCTCAATTTCGGCAATGAAATGCTACCAGATTTTCTTCAGTTGATAGATCATGTGTTTTAGTTTAAGTGTGGAAAATTTCATAGCAAAACACATTCGTTTGATGCCTGAAAACTGCACTGCATAATCAATACGAGCACAGAAATTTAGCCTGCACAACATCGCGTGGTCTAGGTCGACCACTATTTTCCCTTGGTCGACCTATAGGTTGATACAGAAGCCCCTTAGGTCGACCCTAGGGTCGACCTATGGGAGTTTAAGGTCGACAGCCAGGTCGACCTGGGAGTTATGTTTTCTGCCTTGTGTTTTTTTGGTTTCTTCCTTGTTCCAGCTTGCTTTTCCGACATCCTGCTCCATATATTTGTGATATTTTTGATGTGTTTCATGGCTATAATGCCTATCAATAGGCTAGCCAAGATTATGGTGAATTTGGGATTCAAAATGAATCGTTTTTGAATTGAATTCGAATGTCGGTTTTTGTGAATTTTCGGTGTTTTCTCTTGATTTCGAGCACGGGATTTTCCAAATGATTTTGAAATCGTTTTTAAATAAATTGGCTATGGAAATTATTATTATATAATACTTTTAAATTATTTTCAAGTTATAAAAACTATATATTTTCTCTATAATAAGGGAATTTTCAAAGAGTGTTTTCAATGTCGATTTCGAAAAATGGTTTTAAAAGCTTGTTTTCTCAAATAAATTATTTTATATATAAAATACATGTTTTTTCACTATTCGAGCGAATGAGAAGGAGAATTAAATGATTGGGTAAAACATGTGGTATGGGACATGTGCGTTTAAATTTTTGGTTAATTCCTGACTTGTTTATTTGATCGTTTTAACATTCGGGTCGTATTTGCCAATGAGATGAGGCAAATATTTTTGCTGCTTTCTGGTGTGGCATCGACTAGCGATTAGAAAACCGTTAAGTCTAAACGTGTGGTATGGGACGCACGTTAACACTTTTCGGGTTCCTATCTGAGAGTTTATGACATATTTGGCTAAGAGACGTATTTACCAGTACTGGACCTTCGGTTCATTTGTCCTTCGGGATGTTTGTCTAAGAGACGTTTGTCATTGCGACGTATTTTTCCTTTTGGATGTTGTCCTTGGGATGTTTGTCTAAGAGACGTACTTATTTGTCCTTCGGGACATTTGTCTAAGAGACGTGGCGCCTTATATTTGTGAGAACAGTACTTGGCAGGCTTCGGCCATAAGCACGTGCTATATCTTTGAGATGATTTCATTGATTTCTTTGTGATTTTCCAAGTGTATTGCCTTTTACATTATTGGCCATTTGAGCCATTTAAGATATCATATATATCGCGATTACATCTTTGGAAACTTGAACTCCTTATCGAGTTCTATATTTGAGATTTGAGTTTGCCAACACATGGCGTTTACTTTGATATTTGAGACTTGCCATTCTTGGCATTTATTTGAGGTTCTAATCTCCTTTTGGAGATATATGTATATATATATATATGTATATATCTGTGTGTGTGTGATTGTCGTTATGGCGTATTTTCGAGATTTGAAATTTCTCTAATCTGAGAATATGTATTTGAGAATGCCTTTTTATGGCGCTTTTGAGTTTGGGATTCCTCCTATTTAGGAGTCATGGTTTCTCTAAACCATTATTGTTGTTTTGGGATTATGCCGATAATATGAGGCATGCATATGCTTGTTGTTTAATGTTGAGTTATCTCTTTCGAGACTATATGTGCTTAGAGACACTTCATCACTTAAAGTAACCACATGTACTTAGAATTATTTCTTCTCATTTGAGAAGACATATCACCCTTTTCCTTATGCTTCATATTATCACTTATGCTACTAAACTGATTTGTTTTAGCTAGACTGACTCGTGTATTTTATACTCGGGTCAGACCGAGTTGTTTCAGGTTAGATACCTGCTTTTAGACTTAGCTTGTCTTTGATGCTTCCGCTAGAATACCAGATTATCACTTTTGTGTCGTAGTCTTTTTGCTTGACTCTGATTTGTATCTATATTATTTTGACTCATTGTAAAAAGTGTGGTCTTCGAACCACTTATGATGTATCACTATGTATTTTATTGGGATGTATCAGTGTATATGTATATATCTGTTTATTGCTGTTCTGTGATGTATTATACATTCTGTTGTTATATTTTGTTCTGATAGATCTGTTAGCTAGTATAGTTTTGTATTAATCATTTATTGAATATGTCGATCCACTTGAGAAAGAAAAAATATAGAGCACTAAATCGACGTATTTACTAAATGTTTAAGACAAAGCTATAGATGGTCGCTCTTAACGAGCCATATTCTCCGCATTAGCAGACAATATTACCCAGCAATGCTCTTTGTTAATGTGGGTCTCGGGGTGGGGCGTCACAAATGATCTACCTTTCCCTCCAAAAATATAAGAAGGAAAACAATATTCTTTATCATTAGTAGGAGATTGTTGAAACCAAGGAAATTGTTGAAACCAAGGAAATTCACAAATGATCTACTCTAACCAAGGAATTTTTTGTTATAAAAACTATATATTTTCTCTATAATAAGGGAATTTTCAAAGAGTGTTTTCAATGTCGATTTCGAAAAATGGTTTTAAAAGCTTGTTTTCTCAAACAAATTATTTTATATAGAAAATAAATGTTTTTTCACTATTCGAGCGAATGAGAAGGAGAATTAAACGATTGGGTAAAACATGTGGTATGGGACACGTGCATTTATCTTTTTGGTTAATTCCTGACTTGTTTATTTGATCGTTTTAACCTTCGGGTCGTATTTGCCGATGAGATGAGGCAAATATTTTTGCTGCTTTCTGGTGTGGCATCGACTAGCAATTAGAAAACCGTTAAGTCTAAACGTTTGGTATGGGACGCACGTTAACACTTGTCGGGTTCATATTTGAGAGTTTGTGACATATTTGTCTAAGAGACGTATTTACCAGTACTGGACCTTCAGTTCATTTGTCCTTCGGGGTGTTTGTCTAAGAGACGTTTGTCATTGCGATGTATTTGTCCTTTTGGATGTTGTCCTTCGGGATGTTTGTCTAAGAGACGTACTTATTTGTCCTTTGGGACATTTGTCTAAGAGACGTGGCATCTTATATTTGTGAGAACAGTACTTGGCAGGCTTCGGCCATAAGCACGTGCTATATCTTTGAGATGATTTCATTGATTTCTTTGTGATTTTCCAAGTGTATTGCCTTTTACATTATTGGCCATTTGAGCCGTTTAAGTTATCATATATATCGCGATTACATCTTTGGAAACTTGAACTCCTTATCGAGTTCTATATTTGAGATTTGAGTTTGCCAACACATGGCGTTTACTTTGATATTTGAGACTTGCCATTCTTGGCATTTATTTGAGGTTCTAATCTCCTTTTGGAGATATATATATATATATATGTATATATCTGTGTGTGTGTGATTGTCGTTATGGCGTATTTTCGAGATTTGAAATTTCTCTAATCTAAGAATATGTATTTGAGAATGCCTTTTTATGGTGCGTTTGAGTTTGGGATTCCTCCTATTTAGGAGTCATGGTTTCTCTAAACCATTATTGTTGTTTTGGGATTATGCCGATAATATGAGGCATGCATATGCTTGTTGTTTAATGTTGAGTTATCTCTTTCGAGACTATATGTGCTTAGAGACACTTCATCACTTAAAGTAACCACATGTACTTAGAATTATTTCTTCTCATTTGAGAAGACATATCACCCTTTTCCTTATGCTTCATATTATCACTTATCCTACTAAACTGATTTGTTTTAGCTAGACTGACTCGTGTATTTTATACTCGGGTCAGACCGAGTTGTTTCAGGTTAGATACCTGCTTTTAGACTTAGCTTGTCTTTGATGCTTCCGCTAGGATACCAGATTATCACCTTTTGTGTCGTAGTCTTTTTGTTTGACTCTGATTTGTATCTATATTATTTTGACTCATTGTAAAAAGTGTGGTCTTCGAACCACTTATGATGTATCACTATGTATTTTATTGGGATGTATCAGTGTATATGTATATATCTGTTTATTGCTGTTCTGTGATGTATTATACATTCTGTTGTTATATTTTGTTCTGATAGATCCGTTAGCTAGTATAGTTTTGTATTAATCATTTATTGAATATGTCGATCCACTTGAGAAAGAAAAAATATAGAGCACTAAATCGACGTATTTACTAAATGTTTAAGACAAAGCTATAGATGGTCGCTCTTAACGAGCCATATTCTCCGCATTAGCAGACAATATTACCCAGCAATGCTCTTTGTTAATGTGGGTCTCGGGGTGGGGCGTCACAAATGATCTACTTTTCCCTCCAAAAATATAAGAAGGAAAACAATATTCTTTATCATTAGTAGGAGATTGTTGAAACCAAGGAAATTGTTGAAACCAAGGAAATTCACAAATGATCTACTCTAACCAAGGAATTTTTTGTTATAAAAACTATATATTTTCTCTATAATAAGGGAATTTTCAAAGAGTGTTTTCAATGTCGATTTCGAAAAATGGTTTTAAAAGCTTGTTTTCTCAAACAAATTATTTTATATATAAAATAAATGTTTTTTCACTATTGGAGCGAATGAGAAGGAGAATTAAACGATTGGGTAAAACATGTGGTATGAGACACGTGCATTTATCTTTTTGGTTAATTCCTGACTTGTTTATTTGATCGTTTTAACCTTCGGGTCGTATTTGCCGATGAGATGAGGCAAATATTTTTGCTGCTTTCTGGTGTGGCATCGACTAGCGATTAGAAAACCTTTAAGTCTAAACGTGTGGTATGGGACGCACGTTAACACTTATCGGGTTCATATTTGAGAGTTTGTGACATATTTGTCTAAGAGACGTATTTACCAGTACTGGACCTTCGGTTCATTTGTCGTTCGGGATGTTTGTCTAAGAGACGTTTGTCATTGCGATGTATTTGTCCTTTTGGATGTTGTCCTTCGAGATGTTTGTCTAAGAGACGTACTTATTTGTCCTTTGGGACATTTGTCTAAGAGACGTGGCACCTTATATTTGTGAGAACAGTACTTGGCAGGCTTCGGCCATAAGCACGTGTTATATCGTTAAGATGATTTCATTGATTTCTTTGTGATTTTCCAAGTGTATTGCCTTTTACATTATTGGCCATTTGAGCCGTTTAAGTTATCATATATATCGCGATTACATCTTTGGAAACTTGAACTCCTTATCGAGTTCTATATTTGAGATTTGAGTTTGCCAACACATGGCGTTTACTTTGATATTTGAGACTTGCCATTCTTGGCATTTATTTGAGGTTCTAATCTCCTTTTGGAGATATATATATATATATATATATATATATGTGTGTGTGTGTGTGTGATTGTCGTTATGGCGTATTTTCGAGATTTGAAATTTCTCTAATTTGAGAATATGTATTTGAGAATGCCTTTTTATGGCGCGTTTGAGTTTGGGATTCCTCCTATTTAGGAGTCATGGTTTCTCTAAACCATTATTGTTGTTTTGGGATTATGCCGATAATATGAGGCATGCATATGCTTGTTGTTTAATGTTGAGTTATCTCTTTCGAGACTATATGTGCTTAGAGACACTTCATCACTTAAAGTAACCACATGTACTTAGAATTATTTCTTCTCATTTGAGAAGACATATCACCCTTTTCCTTATGCTTCATATTATCACTTATGCTACTAAACTGATTTGTTTTAGCTAGACTGACTCGTGTATTTTATACTCGGGTCAGACCGAGTTGTTTCAGGTTAGATACCTGCTTTTAGACTTAGCTTGTCTTTGATGCTTCCGTAGGATACCAGATTATCACCTTTTGTGTCGTAGTCTTTTTGTTTGACTCTGATTTGTATCTATATTATTTTGACTTATTGTAAAAAGTGTGGTCTTCGAACCACTTATGATGTATCACTATGTATTGTATTAGGATGTATCAGTGTATATGTATATATCTGTTTATTACTGTTCTGTGATGTATTATACATTTTGTTGTTATATTTTGTTCTGATAGATCCGTTAACCAGTATAGTTTTGTATTAATCATTTATTGAATATGTCGATCCACTTGAGAAAGAAAAAATATAGAGCACTAAATCGACGTATTTAGTAGATGTTTAAGACAAAGCTATAGATGGTCGCTCTTAACGAGCCCGCCCTATTCTCCGCATTAGCAGACAGTATTACTCAGCAATGCTATTTGTTAATGTGGGTCTCGGGGTGGAGCGTAACTAATGATCTACTTTTCCCTCCAAAATGATAATAAGGAAAACAATATTCTTTATCATTAGTAGGAGATTGTTGAAACCAAGGAAATTGCTGAAACCAAGGAAATTCACAAATGATATACTCTAACCAAGGAAATTGTTGAAACCACACAGCTTGAAATCGACAACGTTTCTTTCTAACAAGTATTTTAGTATATTGAGCCAATTTAGGTTGGTATGACACTATATTAATATAAGCTCATCGACCCTTATCTCTTTTAGTAAGAGATTCAATTTCATAAATCGATGATCGTAATGCTGGATCTCATTCAACTATTGTTAAATTGGACTGAGGGATTGTAATTGAAAGTGGATGAGCATAAGATTGGGAGTTGAATTGAGGGGTATCAACTTCCAATATTTAATGCTTGTTTGATAATCCATCATCATTGCTCTTTTAAAAAAAATATAGAATAGTTTTTGGTTTCTTGCTTGGTTGTTTATGACATTTTAATATAACATATTAAACATTATATCATGTAATTAGCAAAACTAGACATTATCAAATTCTAAAATTCAACAAAATAACAATTGTTTTAATTATCACTTGGAGAAAACAATTGAATACAATTTAATAAAATGGTTACAAACTGCAATACTGTGATCAGTAAATAAATAGATAAACTAGCAAGTAGCAGTAAAATAAAAATCAATTAGCCTACAACCTAATTCTTAAAGAACATGTATGCATTTTCCAATAATGCTAATTGCAAGTTTGCAACCCAATTTGAGACATGAGAAGCCTAAAAATTAGGGTTTTTTCATTCAAAGAACTAATCTCATGTCTAGTAATTTGAAAACAAATGAAAATCACTTTAATTGATCTAAGAGTGAATTGAAATATCACCCCAAAAATTAGGGTCGACTCTCGACTGCCAGCTTTGCGTGAATGAATGAGTCACGGGAAAATGACAGAAAGAAGAAATGAGGTTTAAAGGATGAGGTATACTTCGGGTTTCATTTCTCCATTTTGGGCTGGGCTAGGGTAAGATTTTGAGAATATTTTTTACCCTTAGCTGCAGCCCAGTTGTGCCCAGGGCTGAGTCTGCCCTTGAATAGGTGGTGTACATGCGATACTGATATTACTTCATCCATAAGAAAAACATGTTGCTTGAAGCTAAGTCAATAAAATAAAATCTGAGACTAACTATGTTTTGCTCATGGGATTACCATAAGACACCGATATTACTTCATTCATAAAAGCTAAGTCGACGAAAAAAATCCAATGTTTTTGAAGGGCCAATGCATTGACAAGTAGATGAAGGGAAATGATACTTTGATAGAGAGAAATGAAATGATTTCACTCGTCAAGAGTGTAACTATGAAGAGGTCTACTGATCACCACAAGATATAGAGAAGGAAAAAAATGCTATCAGACTATGAATTTCATTTTTAATCAGAGAACAAAAAAGACTGGTTTAATGGAAAAGATGTGTAGGATCGTTTTCACCCTAGAGGGTGAGTGAATAGGGTGATAATAATAATAATAATTAATGCGGAAATAAAAATAATAATAGAAAGTAATGCAGTAAAGATCACACGTAGATTTACCCAGCTTCGGCAATAACCTGCCTATGTGTTGCCCCTAAGGTTTCTACTAGAAATTAAGTAGTCAGACGCTTACACACGTAAACTTGCGACACCCGCTACTTGACTAACCTAAGTCTATGCTCAAAACTCTGTCACAACTCAGCCACTGAGTTGCGAATTCTCAAACTATGCCCCGTAGTTTGTACCTAGTCACACGACTAGAAAGTCACACAATTTAAAATAAAATTACAAATAAAAAATTAAAAAATAAACAAAACCCTATTTAAATAATTGATGCCCAATACTCAAAATTAAAACCGACCCACTAAAAAAATATAAAGACGTCTTCCCTCTTTTCTTTTTCTCTGTGAAATGGCTTCGGCCGATTCTTTTATTTGTTCTTCTTCAATGATTAGGGTTTCTAGAAAATTAAAGTCGCCGCCTTTTTGTTGTGATCGATTGAAGTATGCTTCTGCTTCTGGTTGCTTCGTCAATTGATTTGCTTGAGTTTCTCTCGGTAGCTTCAATTTGATTCGAGTTCAAATGACATGAAAGAGGTATGTGATTTATGCTTTTGTTTTACTTGTTGATTTGCTTGAACTCAAATCCTTCTATTACCGATGATGATGTGGGAATTTATAGGGATTAAAACCCTATTTTATCATTCATATAATTTGGTTTGAATTCTTCAAAATTTTGTTCGGCCATTCGATTTTCGATTGGATGCTTGTGATAAATTGTTGACTTGTTCGTGTTGAATTTGCTTGAATATTTTTCTAAGTAGGTTCCGTTCTTTTCTGGCATTTGAATTTGTTTCTCGTCCTTGACCTCTGTGACTTCGACAATTGAACTTTTTAGATAAAATTGACTTCGAGTTCATTCAAACTGCTACCTTGATTTTTTTTTCGAACTGCACCACTGGATTTTAGAAACTTGACTTGTTAAGTTTCAGCTTGTTCTGCTACCTTGATTTTTGTTCGAACTGTTGCCTGGTTCATGTTGAAGTTTTTTTACTTGAAACTATACTGTTCTGTTCTTGTATTGTGTATTTTGTCCACTGGCTTGCTTTCATTTTGATGATAACTTGTTTTTGAATGAAGTGTCCATCATGTGTTCGTTTGTGTGGTGGTGTGGTCTTCATGTGTGCATTGTAGTCTAGTTGTCTGGTTCACTTCAGAACTGTTGTGTCCATTGCATGTTTTGAACTAGTTCGATGTGTGTGTGTTCATGCCTAGAACATTTGTGACCTGATGATTGTAGTTGTTGTGTGCATTGATCTATTGCTCGAGTGTTTACTGCTTCGAGTTGAATTGCCTGTGCTTCGAGTCTGTGCATATGAACTTGTACATGGCTGGTTCGATGGTCTCCTCTTGAGTTACAGTCTTAGTTATATTGTTTGTGTGATTCTCTGGTCTCTGTTGCAATTGAGTCTAGTTGGTCTTCGAAAGTTCTGGTATGCACTGTGTATTCATGGATTCACATCTGGTTCCATGCGTTGTTGATGACTTTGTACATTCGTTGTCTTGTTTGGTTCTTGTTGTCTGAATGCATGTTGAATCTGGTTTGATTTGCATATGAGCTTCATGTGTACTCGAGTCTCTTTGTTGTTGCAGTCTTGTTAGCCTTTGTGCTCACCAATGCTTATTTCCAGTTGCATAAACATAATGCTGCTATGACCCATTCACTTGAATATGTACACGACTTGTGGCATCTGTTTCATGTGCATTTTTGTTCTGGCCTGTAAGGTTGCCTTCAGTTCTCAATTGCTTGATCTTTTGTAACCTTGCTGAGTTTGTGTTGATATTTATTTTGCTTGTTGCATCTCAACTTGGCATTTCTGCTGCCTTGGTTGTTTTGGAACTGATTTAGTATGTGGATTTGCATTCATCCTTGTACTTGAAGTTCTGTTGCATGTTACATTGTTTTGATCTTCACATGTATGCTACCACTGCTCTGACCATATCATTTGAACATTCACATGTCTGGTTTTGGTTGATTTGGTCGAGACTCATATGCACTTGAGTTGAATCCAGCCTTTGGCTTGGGTTTGACCTTATGCTCACCTATCCCTGCAATTTTATCAAGTGTATATCGGTGTGCACGGCCTTGTGACATGTACAGTGATACACTGTGCATGTTACAAGCTGTTCGTGTAAGTTGAATTCAAAATAAATAATGACGAACAATCCAAATAACTGAGGCAAACAATATTTTCAAACACACATTTCATTATACACTGCAAAATATTTCTTTTTCAATTTTACCGTGTCAGTGTTTGTTTTGCAGATAGTTCAGATGCTGAATACAGGCTGGAACAAAGTTGAAGATAAAATACAAGTGTGAGTCAATATGTAGTGAGGTGTAATATGTATGTAAAAATGTAAAGTGAAAATATGTTGTAATCGAAGTTGCATTGTAATTGAAAATGTGTAAATGTAGTGAGAGCTCAAATTTGTACTATTTAAATTTGTAATAAAATATTTATTTGAATAAAATATTTGTTTAAATATGAATTCTGAGTTATTTATTTTATTCAACAAATATTTATTTAATTATGTGAAAAATAAAATAGTACAACAACAAATACATTTAAATGAATATATATATATATATATATATATGTTCATTATCATGAAACAAAAATCATAAGCTATTATACTCTACAAGATGAATAGTAAAGTTAAGGGCTAATTATATAAGTACATTAACAACTATTAATTTTTCGATTGTTATTGAAATGACGCATGCTTATAAGGTTTAATTCTATGTTAGTATTATCATCATATCATGTTTTTCTCTTTTGTCAAAATAATGATATCAAAATATTTGTGCAACTACTTGATTATTTTCAAACGTCTAATACCAAAAAAAAACCTGGAGTGTCCATGATAACATTTTATCAGGTGATGCCACTACTCATACTGTAATGTAACTAACTCGTTATTGTTATTATGACGAACCATTCTTTTGTCTAATGGATACTTTGTAAACAAATTTTGCACCATATTTGCGCACATTTGAATAGTAGTGCAAATATATTTAGTGATTTATATATCCATAAATTTCTATTTGGTACTGAAAAAATTATGAACTTTCGTTTGCTTATGCTTGAAAAAAAAGTTCATAGCATAAAACTTGGATGGAATATATGTTGTTATACTGTTTTGCCTATCATAAGGTCGTAGCAAAAAAATAATCATAATCTAGTCACAACAATAAATGGGAAATGACAACATATTGTTTTGCCTATCATAAGGTCGTAGCAAAAAAAGAATCATAATCTAGTCACTAGCAATAAATAGGGAAAGGACAACACAACACCCTTCAAGGCATTCATCAAGACATAAATCACATCAATAAGATGTCGTGTAATGTAAGGTTTATATTTGTACTTTTTTAGCTTCTGATAGCAAATGAGTTAAATAGTCAATCGTGATTACCAATGGTTTGTATAGTGAAAAAATGCGAAGATCTATGCAAATGCATGCCAATATATGTACAATATAGCAAGAGAAAATTTTGGTAAATTAGCGGAGGTTTTTTTAATTAATTATAAATAGTGAATACTACCACTAAATGGTTGAAGTTGCAAAGATTATAATAAGGCAGTTATCTTCATCAGTGAACTCTATAAAAGCAAAGCAAAGAATAGAATTTGGGTACCCACATACTCGACAATCCACAGTCCACAACCTTCACAACCAACAAAGAGTATAATCACAAGCTGTTCTTCAGTGATCTGGATATCAAAAAATATAAGAGAAATGAACAAACCTTTTTAAAAATAAGATGGTTGACATGAAATATCAATTGAATTTCACACTGATTTTAACACAGCTGTAGTGATCAATAATGGTCTTACACTTTCCATAGATTGTGCATCAAGATTGTGGGTTAAAACTAACGAAGTAGCTAACTTTTAATAGATGTCTATATGCCAAGTCTTCCTTTATTGTACCTCCATTTAATGGAAGTATAATGACTGCATTCTCAATCAAGAGGGAAAAAAAGGAAACCAAAATTGGAATAAAATCAACTTATAAGTTATAAGTGTTAAAAGTTAATTATGATTGGAATTCTCTCAAATTACACTTAACTCGACAATCAACACTGCCTTATCTTCCAAGTCTCATGACTTGTTATCTCCTATATTGTGTTGTCTATGATTTAAGAATTGGGATAGTAAGATTTCTCCATACCAATCACTAACAACTCAAGTTATCAATAAACACTTAAAGCACATTTCAAGTTTTCAACGCATGAGGAAAAAATGATTTAACTTTGATAAAACCAAAGAAAACTGCCTTTGCGAAACTGCCTCTTTAAAACTTCAAATATACACATTTTTCTATAGTAAAAGTGTAATACTATCTCTTGATATCAACAACATGGAATACCAACCAAACAGTAAACTTTTAGTGAAAGTAATAAACATAAATATTTACCTGATGATCGATATCCGAAACATAAACAATCCTTCTAATTGCATCCTCTCTTTGAGCACTGCTGTAACGACCCAGAATTTTGATCAAATTAAATTGAGAATATTTAATTAATTTTAGATATTTGAACGATGATTTAATTTGAATCCCGAATATAAATTTGAATTTGGCGATTAAATTATAAAGTTTAATCTGTTGATAGTTGGATTTAAATTTGAATCTTCAATTTAAAGTTGAAGAAAAATATTTCGAAAGCTTTTAAAATTCGTATTGATAATACCGAAGCTAATCGAACTGTCAGGATTGAATTTGAAACTGTTCTGTTCAGTTTTGAATTTAATTGTTCGAATCGATATTTAAAATAGTCAATTTTCAGACTGTCTCGGAATTCAACGAAACCAGTCCCATTGGGTCCGTAATATTGTATTATTGTCGGATTTCCAATTTCGTATTTTTTGGAGTTAATCTGTGAGCGTACGAAGTATAAACACATTTAGATTTTAGAACGAATTCAAATTTAAAATTTTAAATTTATATTAATTAACAACACCACATATCTCCTTTAATCACGCCTAAACTTACGCCTATAATCACGATACAAAAATCGTGCACCCCATCACGAAACCATCTTCTTTCGTTTCAATACTCCTCTCTTCCTCATTCCTCAGTAAAAAAATCCCAAACGAAATCGAAGATAATGGCCGTTCCCCCCTCTCTGAAATCAAATCGAAAAAAAAAGGGGATCGAACTCAGTTTCGAATTCACGAGCTCGCATCTGGGCAGTGGGACTGGCGAGGCTTCAATTCGTGTTCGACAAGGGAGTCGCGACCGGAAGGAGGCGAGCGACTGCTAGATGGTGGGCGCGAAGTCGAGTTTTGAAGGGTGCCGCGTTGATGGATTCGCGCGTGAAGATGGTCGCGATGGCGACTGGACGATGGGGGTCGCGTTCGTGGGTGTGCCGTTAAGGGGATGTCGCGAGCATAGACGAGGCAGCGCTCGAAGCCGGAGTCGCGATCGATGTTGGTTGGTGAGGTCGCGACGTCAAGGAGGTGCTGCGATGGCACCACAGTAGTTCGACGAGGCTGAGAAAGGTCTCGAGCAATATAGGGGTTTGGGTCGCGAGTCTGGAGTTGAAATCGAGATCGACCTGGGCTAATCTGCAGTGAGGTATATTTACAATCTGCATTTTCAACTTAACATTCGCGTATGTAAAAATATATATATGTATATAAGTATAAAAGTTTTAGTTTAAAAGAAAAAGAATGTATATACAGGAAATAATAATATAAGTATAAGTATATATATGGAGTTTTAAGAAAATAAAATAAACACACATTTTAGATTTGCTTGTTATTTTAAAATAAGGTATTAGGGTAATTAATTTGATTTATTATTTTTAGTTTGATTTAAATAATGATGTTAGTGGAGAAATAATTAAATTTACTTATTAAATTTATTTTAGTCATTAAAGGGTATTTTTAAAATGGAGATTTTATAAGTTAAACTAAATAGTAGATTCTTAAACAATAAATTATAGTAGATAAATTTTTTTAATTAACCTATATAATTATTTTTAGGTAACTAGAAAAATATTTTTTTGACGAGAATATAGTTTTAAATTTTAAATTATTAGTCAAATAAATTTATTTAAAGGAGAATTGGTTTAAATAAACCTATCAGTTAATTCGACTATTAAACGGTAATTGACTTATTCGACTGTTCGAATATTAATGAATTGTATAAATTTATTTATACAAGGTTAAATCAAGAAGAATTGGATTGGATTGCAAATTAAAAGCTAAGGTGAGATTTTCTCACTCGAAGGAAAATTTAATTTTACAGTTATTGATTGATTTGACTGTCTGTTTGGATTGTGATATTAGATATAGTAGGATCTATCTATTATATATAGCAATATATACATATTGGCATATGTATATATTGGATTGATGATTTCCCGCCTCGTATAGCGGATGAGACCCTATTGCGCCGTTAGTAAGCGGATTTATAAAAACCTATATACCGCGATAATTCCGTACTGGAGCGGAATTGGTATTGTGCTGACGTCTTTAGATGCAGGGAAACAGGTTGGAGGGATCCAACTGGATTCCTCAACTGTATTTATTTATTTACTGATGTTGATATATATTCTGTCATCATGTGATGATATATGATGTTTGATGTTGTGATGGACTAATTGATGCGTTGCATCATCGGGTTCAATTTTAAAGTTTAAAAATAACGATTTTGGAATTTAAAAGGATTTGTAAAGTGATTTGTAGAAATATACGTTTTATTGAAATTTTTGAATTGGTTTATTTTAAATAAATACATGTTTAAAATTTTAATGTTAGTAAAAATTGTGATTTTTGTGAAATACGACAAAAATGTTATTTTTGAAATAAACAATTGATAAAGATTATGAAATAGTTTAAATTGGGATGGTTGAAGTATTTTAAACAATTCATATAAAAAGATTTATAAAAATTGATATTTTTATAAATAAAAAAAAAAAATTGGAATTTTGAAATGAGTTTTATTAAGTGTTAAAGTCAAATAAAAATGGATTCCATAAGTGAATTGAAATTTATAGATTCATAAATTGTGAAGTTATCAAATGGATAGATTTTGTAAAACAAAAAGATTTATAAGCAATTATCTTATAAAATCGGATTTTGACATTTAGATGAGAAATGAATAGATGTTGTAAATAAATGGATTATAAGTTCTTGACTTATAATATAAACTTCCGGTATATAATTGAGTTATATAAGTTGAATTGGATAATTGAGAAATCGAAGTTGTTATAAAACAGAAATGGAATTTATAAGCGTTGTTTTATAAATTCGAAATAAATTGAATTTGATGAATTAAATAGTGAAATGTGATTAGTGAAGTATATTCACGATTTTGGACAGTGAATATATTGTTAAGTAAAATGGATATTGTTTGGGAAAGCGACATTATAAATGAAGTTGATTGTTTTTAACGATGTTTTAAAATGTATTATAAATCGAAAGCAGAGATTTCCGCAGTTCTTGTTGAAATAGGCGTTTTCGAGAAATTTAAGGAAATGGTGGACTATAACACTGTCGTTATAGTAAATGATTTCCGAAAGGAAATGTTTTTTTATGTAGTACTGGGATTTATATATCTATTTTAATTTCGAATCCCTATACTAGTGATTTTGAGTCGTCGTAACGATGTTTTACGCAACATTCGTTTTGACTCAAATAGATGTTAAAATTAATGATTTCCTTAAAGAATGAATATATACTTAATTTGATTTAAGTATATCGAATATTTTCAAATGTTGAAAATATATGATTTGTGAAACACTTATTTTTAAATAAGTATGGAAATGCTTTTCCAATGAAATGAACGTTTTGAGAATTTATCTTTGTAAAAGATAAATTGAAATTGAATATTGAAAATCGATTTGAAAATCGTATATCAGAAGATATTTTGAAATATAAATTCACTATGGAATTTATAAAATAAAAGGGAGACTGTTTAAAAATAAATATCGATTTATTTTAGAAGTGTGGAAATTTTATATCTAGTAAAAGATATTTTGGAAGATAAAATAATTTGGAAAATTATTTGGAATCTGATGATGTTGCGCATCTTTATTGATAGTTAAATAACCGACTATCAATAATTACCTTTAGATAGGTATTTGTTGTGAATTGGATGAATTTGAATGCCACACTTATTTTTGAATAAGCGCTCACTATTCGGGTTAGCCGGGAAAGGACCATGGGGTCGTATAACCCATTCCGAATATGTGATACGTCGTTATGAATCGCATTTGAAGACCGGTGTTGAAGACCGGATATTTTTGAAAACGGAAGGATTACCGTCGAGTTACTCTACATCGGCTGATCTCCGATTTAGAGGTTTTATCACCCTTAGTGACGGGAAGTCCTGACGTGATTGAAAATTATCCGGAAATGCAAGGGCTTCGTGAGAAGTGCCTTCGGTTCTGTTCGATCCCGGAACAGACTTGTATGGATTGTGTGTCTGACGTTACAATTTGAGATATAAAGCTGATTTCTTTCAAATACATTTCGGTTGGTGGCGGAGAATTTATTCTCTTAGCTTAACACCCTTCTCTGAGACGTACGAGCTCAGAGGTTATGTAGTTGAAATTTATCAGCGATATATCCCAACTTGGTAACGTGGCATACTGAGTGTTGCTGTGAAATGATCAGTGTTTGGTCATTTGTGATATGATCATTTGTTTGATCTTATATCTTTGTGATCATAGGTTGATCATTTTTGTTGAACCCGAAGCAGGGCTTTTTGAGAAAGCGTAGCTTTGTGGACGAGACTTCGTCGAGCCTCACACCCCGGAAATGGTCGAAACAGGAAGAATGCAGCAAGGTTCTAGGGAGTAGCGCCCCTTAGTGTATGTCATTCCTTCTGGATAAAGGTGGTATCATGGTATGGAGCCCAGATACTTAACCTCTGTGGTTGCTGCAAAATTTATTTCTTTGTGGTTGTTGCGAATCGGGGATCCTCGGGAAGATCGGTTACGATCGGGGGATGGCATACGCATGTTAGTAGTTACCTATTTTTGCAGAGGTAACCCGGCCTTGTGTTGGCAGAGATCCGGTTAGGTTCTCGGGTCGTCTATTCCAGGGACATACCCATCGTGGATAGGAAGTTCCTTAGCCTGACCATTTGTTGGAAATCCAAAGAAACAATACGCGACTTGTACGGATTTAGTTGTAGAACCTATCATTCACTTATGGTGGCGCCCCACTGTTTGAATGGTAGCTATAGTAGGCATAGTTCGAAATGTCTATGCTGGCTAAGATTTATATTTTACTTTCGAAATGTTTTCCACTATGCACTAATAATAATATCAAAAAGAATTTGATTTTTTCGTAGTAAGCATCTTTGACTATCATAAGAAGAAATCTCCTCCAATTCTGCGTTTGCATTGTGTGTGTGGTGGGAGGTCTTATGGTAGTTTCATTTTCCAAAAGCATTGCGAATTGACTAGAAAAATATTCCTCTGTTTATTTTAAAGAATAACTGTTTTTACGATCTCACACCAGTCACCATGACTGACTCGGAGTTTATTGTTCCCTTCTAAACTCTGGGTGCCCACAAATTTCCACACGGGCAGCCTAGAGTTATGTTATCAGGATATTCTGGAGCTTGGAGATAAGATGGATGACGAGACGTAGTATTTGTATCTGATATTATTTATTCCGCTGTGTATTCTATATGAGGACAAGTATAAAACTGTCCATTGTTGTACTGAGTTGTATATTGACTCTGATGATTGATGTATGTATAAAATGATATAGTTCTTTGTTTTAAAGATTATTCATTTATCTATTATATATTGTTCCGCTGCAATGTGTAAGATTCTGATATTGTTTTCTGTTCTGTGTGTTCTGTTGTTCTTCTTTCTTCTTCTTCTCTTTATTTTCTTCTTCTACCTATTTCTTCTTCTTAAAACCCTCACTATTGAAGTTTCCGGCACTCGATTTCTCGGCAGTCGATAAAGTGAGTATCGATGTCGAATTTTCGAAAGTCGAAAATTCCAGGATGTGACAAAGTGGTATCAGAGCATATGGTTAAGCGATAACCCTGCTCTGTTGGGTGTTACTCATTAGAGATAGAGTCAGTGGTACTCTAGAATGAGTTGAGTGTAATAATAGATACGAGTGCGTATTTGTTAGTGAATATAAAAAAAATTGTTTTATATTGTGATGATTGATTTGTTGAGTGGTATATGGATTCTGGTCAATACGAGTAATTAACGATCATTGATAGGGATCTCTAAACACTCGAATAGAACAATTCGGCACAGTATTGTTTTAAAATAGGGTGAATGAAATAATTTTGCCCAAAACTATTTTTGTATAGAAAAGAAACGATTTTCTATGAATTACTATAGTATATGGTTGCATGGTTGCTAGAAATGATAACATTAAACTATTATCATTGAAATTAAATGAGAAATTGGAATTATAACTCCAAAGTTAAAATAAATACACATACTAATGAAATTTAAGAATGTAAAGTATAAATGTGAATTGTAAATTGAAACGGAATTCCAGAGAAGTATTTGGAAATGTTTTGAAAGGAATTTGAAAATTTTGGCGATTTGGAAGGTTTAAAATCTTTTTGATTTGAAAATGAATTTCAAAGGTTTCGAAAAGTATTTTGGAGAGATAAAAGCTCTAAACTTTTTTCGGTCGCTGGAAAATAATCCTGATGATGGTGGCCACATCATTAGAATTCATTTTCGGGTTTCCGGAAGAGGAATTGCTGCCAAACTGTTTTAAATGGAAAGTGTTTGGAAAAATTTGGGTTTTGTTTTGGAAAATTCAAAAGATAATTTGAATTGTTTTCAAAAATGGTTTTGAAAGGTTGAATATAAGTTGTATAACTTATAAAATGAGAAAATGTAAGTGAGATAAATGATGTTTAATGGGAATATAACTTAAGAAATGACGAATGAATTTGATTTTGGGTATCAAAATTTATTACTGAAATGAATATGAACTTGAGTTATATAAGTGAAATTCAACTTGAAATGTTAAATGGATTAGCAATTGAATAAATAAATGTATTGGATGTTAATCAATCTAATGAAAGTAAATTGATATGGAAGAATGAATGTAAGTGTAAATTCATTGAAGCTAATTGAATGAAGTGAATAAAACTGGAATTGAAACTGAATGTTAAAAACAAATTTGAATAAAATAAATTGAAATTTGTAATGAGTTAGTAATTGAAACTAAGCTAAAAGAGCAATTATGAATGAAGGTTGTTTGGTTTATAGAATAAACCGAATGAAAATATGAAATGCAAATTAAATTGAATGGAATCAATTGCAAATGAAGTAGAATTAAAATAAATTGAATTTGTATCAATTTAAATTGGTTATAAACTAGAATGGATATGAATTCATTTTGTTTAAAAACGAATGTAACTTCAACCGTAAATATATAAGCATATATTGAAAATTTTGTAATAGAATTTGCAAATTGGATTGAATGCTGTAACTAGATATAATGGCTAGTAGATATACAGGTGTTATAAATTGGATTTGATCTTCAAAGATGAATTTGAATTGCTCGAAAAAGGTACGTATTTGAGTTTTAATATGAGTTTTTGATGATTTCTCTCTAGCCACTTGGCTTTTTCTTTTTCTTTTTGAAATCTGAGAGTCCGTAGGGACGTTTTGTAGTCGTACCGTATCAGCCGCGCAAAGGAGACGCTGGCGAAATTTTTCGAAAATTTAGAGTGTTAGAAAATTTTTGAGAAATTTTGAAAGTTTAAATTTGAATTTAAACTCGAATTTGAATTAAGAAGTTAAACAATGTTGTTTGAAACCTATAATTGAAGTTAGAAAGATAGTTGGAATAATAACGAATCTTTAGTAGAAAGATTTGTTTTGATGAATTGATAAAACTATTGGATTGTGAAAAATAGTAGACGAGTTAAGGACCACTTTTCCTAACTTGTAATTTCGAGGACGAAATTCTTTTAAGGAGGGAAGTCTGTAACGACCCAGAATTTTGATCAAATTAAATTGAGAATATTTAATTAATTTTAGATATTTGAACGATGATTTAATTTGAATCCCGAATATAAATTTGAATTTGGCGATTAAATTATAAAGTTTAATCTGTTGATAGTTGGATTTAAATTTGAATCTTCAATTTAAAGTTGAAGAAAAATATTTCGAAAGCTTTTAAAATTCGTATTTATAATACCGAAGCTAATCGAACTGTCAGGATTGAATTTGAAACTGTTCTGTTCAGTTTTGAATTTAATTGTTCGAATCGATATTTAAAATAGTCAATTTTCAGACTGTCTCGGAATTCAACGAAACCAGTCCCATTGGGTCCGTAATATTGTATTATTGTCGGATTTACAATTTCGTATTTTTTGGAGTTAATCTGTGAGCGTACGAAGTATAAACACATTTAGATTTTAGAACGAATTCAAATTTAAAATTTTAAATTTATATTAATTAACAACACCACATATCTCCTTTAATCACGCCTAAACTTACGCCTACAATCACGATACAAAAATCGTGCACCCCATCACGAAACCATCTTCTTTCGTTTCAATACTCCTCTCTTCCTCATTCCTCAGTAAAAAAATCCCAAACGAAATCGAAGATAATGGCCGTTCCCCCCTCTCTGAAATCAAATCGAAAAAAAAAGGGGATCGAACTCAGTTTCGAATTCACGAGCTCGCATCTGGGCAGTGGGACTGGCGAGGCTTCAATTCGTGTTCGACAAGGGAGTCGCGACCGGAAGGAGGCGAGCGACTGCTAGATGGTGGGCGCGAAGTCGAGTTTTGAAGGGTGCCGCGTTGATGGATTCGCGCGTGAAGATGGTCGCGATGGCGACTGGACGATGGGGGTCGCGTTCGTGGGTGTGCCGTTAAGGGGATGTCGCGAGCATAGACGAGGCAGCGCTCGAAGCCGGAGTCGCGATCGATGTTGGCTGGTGAGGTCGCGACGTCAAGGAGGTGCTGCGATGGCACCACAGTAGTTCGACGAGGCTGAGAAAGGTCTCGAGCAATATAGGGGTTTGGGTCGCGAGTCTGGAGTTGAAATCGAGATCGACCTGGGCTAATCTGCAGTGAGGTATATTTACAATCTGCATTTTCAACTTAACATTCGCGTATGTAAAAATATATATATGTATATAAGTATAAAAGTTTTAGTTTAAAAGAAAAAGAATGTATATACAGGAAATAATAATATAAGTATAAGTATATATATGGAGTTTTAAGAAAATAAAATAAACACACATTTTAGATTTGCTTGTTATTTTAAAATAAGGTATTAGGGTAATTAATTTGATTTATTATTTTTAGTTTGATTTAAATAATGATGTTAGTGGAGAAATAATTAAATTTACTTATTAAATTTATTTTAGTCATTAAAGGGTATTTTTAAAATGGAGATTTTATAAGTTAAACTAAATAGTAGATTCTTAAACAATAAATTATAGTGGATAAATTTTTTTGGTTAACCTATATAATTATTTTTAGGTAACTAGAAAAATATTTTTTTGACGAGAATATAGTTTTAAATTTTAAATTATTAGTCAAATAAATTTATTTAAAGGAGAATTGGTTTAAATAAACCTATCAGTTAATTCGACTATTAAACGGTAATTGACTTATTCGACTGTTCGAATATTAATGAATTGTATAAATTTATTTATACAAGGTTAAATCAAGAAGAATTGGATTGGATTACAAATTAAAAGCTAAGGTGAGATTTTCTCACTCGAAGGAAAATTTAATTTTACAGTTATTGATTGATTTGACTGTCTGTTTGGATTGTGATATTAGATATAGTAGGATCTATCTATTATATATAGCAATATATACATATTGGCATATGTATATATTGGATTGATGATTTCCCGCCTCGTATAGCGGATGAGACCCTATTGCGCCGTTAGTAAGCGGATTTATAAAAACCTATATACCGCGATAATTCCGTACTGGAGCGGAATTGGTATTGTGCTGACGTCTTTGGATGCAGGGAAACAGATTGGAGGGATCCAACTGGATTCCTCAACTGTATTTATTTATTTACTGATGTTGATATATATTCTGTCATCATGTGATGATATATGATGTTTGATGTTGTGATGGACTAATTGATGCGTTGCATCATCGGGTTCAATTTTAAAGTTTAAAAATAACGATTTTGGAATTTAAAAGGATTTGTAAAGTGATTTGTAGAAATATACGTTTTATTGAAATTTTTGAATTGGTTTATTTTAAATAAATACATGTTTAAAATTTTAATGTTAGTAAAAATTGTGATTTTTGTGAAATACGACAAAAATGTTATTTTTGAAATAAACAATTGATAAAGATTATGAAATAGTTTAAATTGGGATGGTTGAAGTATTTTAAACAATTCATATAAAAAGATTTATAAAAATTGATATTTTTATAAATAAATAAAAAATATTGGAATTTTGAAATGAGTTTTATTAAGTGTTAAAGTCAAATAAAAATGGATTCCATAAGTGAATTGAAATTTATAGATTCATAAATTGTGAAGTTATCAAATGGATAGATTTTGTAAAACAAAAAGATTTATAAGCAATTATCTTATAAAATCGGATTTTGACATTTAGATGAGAAATGAATAGATGTTGTAAATAAATGGATTATAAGTTCTTGACTTATAATATAAACTTCCGGTATATAATTGAGTTATATAAGTTGAATTGGATAATTGAGAAATCGAAGTTGTTATAAAACAGAAATGGAATTTATAAGCGTTGTTTTATAAATTCGAAATAAATTGAATTTGATGAATTAAATAGTGAAATGTGATTAGTGAAGTATATTCACGATTTTGGACAGTGAATATATTGTTAAGTAAAATGGATATTGTTTGGGAAAGCGACATTATAAATGAAGTTGATTGTTTTTAACGATGTTTTAAAATGTATTATAAATCGAAAGCAGAGATTTCCGCAGTTCTTGTTGAAATAGGCGTTTTCGAGAAATTTAAGGAAATGGTGGACTATAACACTGTCGTTATAGTAAATGATTTCTTAAAGGAAATGTTTTTTTATGTAGTACTGGGATTTATATATCTATTTTAATTTCGAATCCCTATACTAGTGATTTTGAGTCGTCGTAACGATGTTTTACGCAACATTCGTTTTGACTCAAATAGATGTTAAAATTAATGATTTCCTTAAAGAATGAATATATACTTAATTTGATTTAAGTATATCGAATATTTTCAAATGTTGAAAATATATGATTTGTGAAACACTTATTTTTAAATAAGTATGGAAATGCTTTTCCAATGAAATGAACGTTTTGAGAATTTATCTTTGTAAAAGATAAATTGAATATTGAAAATCGATTTGAAAATCGTATATCAGAAGATATTTTGAAATATAAATTCACTATGGAATTTATAAAATAAAAGGGAGACTGTTTAAAAATAAATATCGATTTATTTTAGAAGTGTGGAAATTTTATATCTAGTAAAAGATATTTTGGAAGATAAAATAATTTGGAAAATTATTTGGAATCTGATGATGTTGCGCATCTTTATTGATAGTTAAATAACCGACTATCAATAATTACCTTTAGATAGGTATTTGTTGTGAATTGGATGAATTTGAATGCCACACTTATTTTTGAATAAGCGCTCACTATTCGGGTTAGCCGGGAAAGGACCATGGGGTCGTATAACCCATTCCGAATATGTGATACGTCGTTATGAATCGCATTTGAAGACCGGTGTTGAAGACCGGATATTTTTGAAAACGGAAGGATTACCGTCGAGTTACTCTACATCGGCTGATCTCCGATTTAGAGGTTTTATCACCCTTAGTGACGGGAAGTCCTGACGTGATTGAAAATTATCCGGAAATGCAAGGGCTTCGTGAGAAGTGCCTTCGGTTCTGTTCGATCCCGGAACAGACTTGTATGGATTGTGTGTCTGACGTTACAATTTGAGATATAAAGCTGATTTCTTTCAAATACATTTCGGTTGGTGGCGGAGAATTTATTCTCTTAGCTTAACACCCTTCTCTGAGACGTACGAGCTCAGAGGTTATGTAGTTGAAATTTATCAGCGATATATCCCAACTTGGTAACGTGGCATACTGAGTGTTGCTGTGAAATGATCAGTGTTTGGTCATTTGTGATATGATCATTTGTTTGATCTTATATCTTTGTGATCATAGGTTGATCATTTTTGTTGAACCCGAAGCAGGGCTTTTTGAGAAAGCGTAGCTTTGTGGACGAGACTTCGTCGAGCCTCACACCCCGGAAATGGTCGAAACAGGAAGAATGCAGCAAGGTTCTAGGGAGTAGCGCCCCTTAGTGTATGTCATTCCTTCTGGATAAAGGTGGTATCATGGTATGGAGCCCAGATACTTAACCTCTGTGGTTGCTGCAAAATTTATTTCTTTGTGGTTGTTGCGAATCGGGGATCCTCGGGAAGATCGGTTACGATCGGGGGATGGCATACGCGTGTCAGTAGTTACCTATTTTTGCAGAGGTAACCCGGCCTTGTGTTGGCAGAGATCCGGTTAGGTTCTCGGGTCGTCTATTCCAGGGACGTACCCATCGTGGATAGGAAGTTCCTTAGCCTGACCATTTGTTGGAAATCCAAAGAAACAATACGCGACTTGTACGGATTTAGTTGTAGAACCTATCATTCACTTATGGTGGCGCCCCACTGTTTGAATGGTAGCTATAGTAGGCATAGTTCGAAATGTCTATGCTGGCTAAGATTTATATTTTACTTTCGAAATGTTTTCCACTATGCACTAATAATAATATCAAAAAGAATTTGATTTTTTCGTAGTAAGCATCTTTGACTATCATAAGAAGAAATCTCCTCCAATTCTGCGTTTGCATTGTGTGTGTGGTGGGAGGTCTTATGGTAGTTTCATTTTCCAAAAGCATTGCGAATTGACTAGAAAAATATTCCTCTGTTTATTTTAAAGAATAACTGTTTTTACGATCTCACACCAGTCACCATGACTGACTCGGAGTTTATTGTTCCCTTCTAAACTCTGGGTGCCCACAAATTTCCACACGGGCAGCCTAGAGTTATGTTATCAGGATATTCTGGAGCTTGGAGATAAGATGGATGACGAGACGTAGTATTTGTATCTGATATTATTTATTCCGCTGTGTATTCTGTATGAGGACAAGTATAAAACTGTCCATTGTTGTACTGAGTTGTATATTGACTCTGATGATTGATGTATGTATAAAATGATATAGTTCTTTGTTTTAAAGATTATTCATTTATCTATTATATATTGTTCCGCTGCGATGTGTAAGATTCTGATATTGTTTTCTGTTCTGTGTGTTCTGTTGTTCTTCTTTCTTCTTCTTCTCTTTATTTTCTTCTTCTACCTATTTCTTCTTCTTAAAACCCTCACTATTGAAGTTTCCGGCACTCGATTTCTCGGCAGTCGATAAAGTGAGTATCGATGTCGAATTTTCGAAAGTCGAAAATTCCAGGATGTGACAACTGCTTGTTCTGCTATTTTTTTTCTAATTTCATTTTAAAATTCAAAATTCTTCTACATACATAAGAAATGAAAATCACATAAATAATCATAGAAATAAAGATGGACATTGACAATCACATAATTCTAACCAGAGTAACATAAACACAGAACTGCGTTAAATTATAAGCACGTGTCAATACTTATACTCGATGCAATATTTAGTAATTATCGACATCGACGATTACCTAATTCAAACCAGCAGATAGTTGTCTTCCATAATTCTTACTTCGACGCATTAATTTTCCTAGTTTAATGTTGTCGCAATCGACGACCATGCGTATTTAATAAAGAAAGAACAATCAAATACCTTTGTAGAATCATTATGGTTTCCGATTTTAAAAAGGTGGAGATTCGATGAACTGGAGCTCTTCCTTCAAGTTGAGAAATGCTGGGGATTCACCTATGAGCACGGTGTTGCCTAGAGATAAACAATTGAATCTACGATGAAAGATAAAGAAGCCATGACCAAGGATTTATTTTACTTAGGGTTTTGTTTTAATTTGTGGTAGAAGATTTTGTTCCAACTAATATTTGGTTTTCCCCCTAATGTAAACGGGCCTGCTAACTTGTCCTCCACTTGTAAGTTATTAGTTTTAACACACTTAGAGGCACTTCTACATGCCTCCATTAACATTAGTAGGGCAATACACTATTTGTCCTTAATTAACAATTAATAGAGGATGATTTTATATTTTGCCTCTATTATTGAGCCTCTAATATTCACTATTTTGGTAGTGCACATTAATTTACACTTAATATCAAGTGCTAACATTATTCAAAAATAGTTCAAACAGTTTAAAACAAATGAAAATGAAAATGTATACAAACGATTATTCCTCTTTCTTTCCCCTTTCGCAACAAAAAACGCATTCCACTTTCCTCGAACTTTCTCTTTCGTACCCCTTTCAAAATACCCCTTTTGCACTCCCCTTCCGCTTCACAGAAAAAGCACCCTAAGCACAATTCTACGTGCAATCCACATGGTAAGTAATTTTTTCTTTTGTCTTTTGACATAAAAGGTAGAACATTATCGTAACCTAAATATTTAACTTTTCCAAAGGAGAAAAGAGAAATCAATTTATTTAGCAAGGTTATAAGCTAATAAGTTTAGTTTTGTTTTACGTAATCAATATATAAAAAACACAAAATATATTGTATTTCAAATATTTTATTTTTTAGGACAATTACCAGAACCATAAAATGCGTTAGATATAAGCATTTTATGTTGTGATAAAACTTTGAACAACATAATCTCTTTTAGGACATAAAATACATTTTAGTTTGGTAATTAGATTTTATTTTCTGAAAGTTGTTACAAAGACCCAAAAAGAAAACCGGATGCGAATTGCAACCCGTATTACACAAAGTGGCTAATATATCAAAATATAGCCTAGCCGCAACATTTACTTCTATCTTTCTAACTCCTAAACTACGAAAAATTCTCAATCCTATAAATTTAGGCTTTAAATTTAGAGACGATTTACTCCATTTCTCGAGTTACGATGAAAACCAAGCTCATGGAGGCTTCTAATTTCACTCTTTGCTGTGATTATACCTCCCAATTTGTAGATTCGAGGAGTTAGATCTGAAGTAGTTTTATACTTCTCGTTAGTTTGTAGTTGGCTTCATTTGCTCTTGAGGCTTACTACTTTTGACCTGGCTGTACCCGTTCTCTTTAGAATTAAGATCAACGGATAGCTTTAAATCATAATATTTGTCTCTAATTTTGCTTGGGCTTAGATCACTTGCAATTTGGTCCTCTTGTATTTGAAGCTTGCTACTTTCTCCCTTGTTCAATATAGACAAGTGATATACTTTATTATTGAGTTTACTTCTATAATAGCTTTCTCCCAATCTTTGAGAATTGATTTTTAGTTGCAAAATCATGTTTTGCTGCAGGAATTGTAACTACCCCTTAAGTATGAAGCTGGAAGAGTGGTAGCTCCTGCCAAAATTAGGTAAATAAAATAATTGATTAGCATTATCCTTAGATTTACTAACTATATTATAATTTTTTAAATAATTGTTGACTTCCCTTATAGGAGACTCTACTGGTTTTGGTACTAGAATGGCCGCCTCCAGCAATTGGACCATTGGAATAGAGATTGCTCCAATCTGAAAACTCTCTTGACCTATGCTTATCACTGAGTTTAGGGAGTTTTCCATGAGAGTTGTCAGACCTGACTTTCCCGCTTGGTAAGTATGCTTCAATTCTCTCTCCATAATTATCTAAATCATGGATAATTGTGGAGTGATTTTCAGATTCGTTGTGTTTTTTCTATGCTTTGCAATAGAGAATTTGACTTTATGTTTCTATGCTTTTCCAAATCTGGATGCTGTCTGGTTTCCTTAGTTGTGTGTAGTCTTGCATTTCTCTCTTTCCATATGTGATAGATGAATCTTGTTAGCATAATGAAAGCTTTGTTGAACTCTTTTTTACGCTCTTTTATTTTGATTTTGGATTTGAACCTTTGTTGAATATATTGAATACTATTTCTTATGTTATCCAATAAAGCATGAAGGCTGAGGTTGATTTTTCTTTTGGCTATAAACCAGATATACCTAGAGTAGATGCAATCAAAGAATAGATGCCCTATAGTTTCATCCTCTGTTTTGCAAAGTAGACATTTTGTTCTCCATTTTTACCTCATTTATGACATCTATCTCTTGTAGGCAATCTGTTTAATACAGCAAAATAAGCACAATATGCCCTTTTTGGGCAATTTTCCTTATTCCATATGGTTATATACCAATCCATTTTACTTGAGCACCTTTGATAAATTCTCATGTGCTTTTAAAAGAAAAAATTTGTTTTGAAGTACACTACCAATACCATTTGTCTTTGCTTAAGCTTGGATCAATTTCAATGCTACTTATGGCTTTTTTGAATGTGGAGACAGCTGATTGTAAGTTGATATTCCATCTATTATTTTGAATAATGTTATCAACATTAAGATTGGCTCCTCCAAAGTGTAGTAAATTAGACCAGCCCAATAAATTTACTAAAGAGTTGCCTTTAATCCAAAGGTCAAACAAGAAGATGGTTGATTTACCATTTTTAATTTTTCTTTCAATCATTTTTATACTAATTTTTCGGCAGTTTAGAATGTTTTTCCAACTGTTGGAATAATCGTTTTACATTGGCATGGTTTAGAAGCTTTTATTTTTCACATATTTATTCTTTATCCATTTTGACCAAAGTGAATCCCCTTCTAAAAATTTTCAAAATAATTTTAAATGGCATACAGTGCTTAGGTCCGTGAAGCTGTTTAAGCCCAGTCCTTCATTTTCTTTTGGTTTATAGATAGTATCCCGTGAAACTTTATGTTATTTGCCTTTTCAAATGAAGTCAACATACATGTTTTCAATTTTCTGAATCGATTTAGCTGGTATATTATGTGTTTGTAGCCAGTACATGATAATAACAGTAATGACAGTATGAGTTAATTCTAATATTCTAGCTATAGAAAGCAGTTTACTTGACTAGCCCTCTAATCTATTTTCTAGTATATCATAGAGTCTGTCACAATCATTGTCATTGATTCGATTCATACTGAGTGGTAATCCAAGATATTTTACTGGTACCTCTCCTTCTTAAAATTTGAGCATTTTCAACATTTCTGATATTCTGGGGCCATCATTTGCTGAAATAAATTTTACGTTATCCTTCATTAACTTCCGGTCCAACAAACTTTTTCAATTTTCAAAAATATTAGCCATAGTGCTTGCATTGTTTTCATCTGCATTCAATAATAATAATTAATCATCGACATATAATAAATAGTTATAAATGGCTTTACCTTATTTGTGGTTTTAATATTTCCTTTTATATGTTTAAACTTCATTTGTATAGATAGAAACTCCATAGAAATTGTGAAAAGGTAAGGAGAAAGTGGGTCTACTTGCCTTATAACCCTATTGCTATGAATAAAAGCACAAGTAGAACCATTTATAAGTAGCGAGTAAGTAACATTATCAATACATTTTCTTATTAGATTGCAAAATTTTTCATTAAAAGTCAATCGATTCATCATATGCAGTATAAGATGTCTATTTATTTTACCAAAAGCTTTGTGCAAGTCAACCTTAGTGCACGTTTTGTTTTTGCATCCTTGATTAAAATTGCTTATTATTTCAAATGCTAATAAAGAATTCTCTGCTATTATTCTACCAAGGATGAAGGCACTTTGGTTTTCAAAAATAATGAATTTCCGAAAAACTTTAATTCTATTACAAAGAACTATAGCTATGATTTTATATATGAAATTACAACATACTATAGGTCAATAGTCCACTAGATCTTTAGGGATTTTAACTTTAGGAACCAATGCGATTAACATATGGTTTAAATTCTTTAGAATTTTACCATTTTCAAAAAATTCATATACCACATCCAGAATTTTAAACTTGGTTTCTTCCCAATGAGTTTTATAAAAAATTCCCCAAAACCATCATGTCTAGGACTTTTATCTTTGTTTGCATTGAAAATAATGCTTTTTATTTCTTCCAAGTTAACAAAGGCCAGTAAAATTTCTCAACTATTTAGATGAAGTAAATATTTAACATTGATTGTGGGAAAGTTCTTTAAACAAGAGTCTGAATTGTAAAGTGAATTAAAATATCTTATGGCTTCATACTCTATTTTAGAAACTTCGTTAACAACTGAATCATTATTATCTATCAATTTTTCTGTGCCATTTTTTTTCTTTCTATTGGACATTTTGGCATAGAAAAATTTGCTAGATTCATCCCTATTGGTTAGTCGATCAACCTTTGCTTTCTGTTTTTTATTGATGGTTCGAACATGAAGAGCCTTGATTAAATTGCTCTGAAATTGAAAAAATTGGTTTACAATAAGAGGGTCTGAGCTATCATTATCAATACTATTCTACAAACATTCACACTCTTCTCTAATTTGATTGATTTCTAGTTTTAGCTTATTTTTATTCTAGCTTTTCAAATTTATTTTGATGTTTTGGAGTGTTTTGCTAAATTTAAATTGGGTAGTACCTTGAAATTGGTCAGCAAAACCATTTTTAACAATTTCTTTGCATAAATTTTTGTGGACCCGTCCATTTATAAATCTGAATGGAGATATTTTTTTTATTTGAATTATTTTTTGAAAAAGAAATTTGTAATGGGGTGTGATCACTAGAGGCTTGGGGAAGAGTATGGCAAATAAAATCTAAAAACTACCTTAAAATTTTTTGGTTTAAAAGTATTCTGTCAAGCTTAGAATGAATATTTTTACATTCATCTGACTTCCAAGTGAATTTATTACCATAAATTATAGGCTTAACTAAACCAGTTTTAAAAATAAAGTTATTGATTAATTCTAATTTTCTATATGGAATTGGATTTCTACCCCTTTTCTCAAAAGCATGAATAACTGTATTAAAGTCCCTTATCAAAGTCCTTGGATTATGAATTTTATCATTTAATTGGTTTAACTGATGCCAAAGAGTAATTCTTTCTATTTCACTATTAGATGCATAAATGAAGGTAATTTCAATAACCAAACAACCCCTTATTTTCACATACACAGTGAAAGAGTTGGAAATTTAAATGAAAATGTTTTAGGTTCCAGATATTAGGATCCCATAAAATCATGATTCTACCATTGCCTCCCATGGCATTATTATTAATTATATTCCGATTATGCAGAGAATAATTATGATAAAATTCAATTTTGCTATCATCTAATTTTTGTTCAAGTAAACCAATAATGCTAGGACTATACTTGTTTAAAAATTGAAACAGATCGGATTTCTTTTTGGGGAGTTAAGTCCCTTAAAATTTCAAGCAATAATTGATATTTAGTATAGATAAAGCATATTATAAATGATATCTCTATATTATTACTCGAAAGGACACTCTGTTGTAGTCCTCATTCACCGGCATCTTTCCTTTTTTTTCTTACATGGAACTTTGCCTTGCACATTGAGCGGTGAGTTCCAATTTAGTTTTTTCATTATATATTTACTTTTGAACTCATCCTCTGTAATTGAATCACCATTGCTTGAGGAATTAGCAACATCCTCTTTTTTGGAAATTATTTCATTAATATTTTTTATTCTGCTTTTATTCGTTTTATTCCATCTATTTTTGTTGGAGGTGGTGAACTAGAAAGCTTTTTTACTGCTTTAATCAGAAATTGATCTTGATCATCTGTACTTAATGCTGAGTCTTTTTTATTTTTTTTGGAAAGTATTATCAACATAATTTTTAAGAGTATTGCTTTCAAGATCCATGCTATCTGTAACGACCCACTATTTTGGACCATTCAAATCGACAATAAATCCACACATGTCGGACTTGAATAATTCAAAACAATAGATTGTTAATTTAAATTTGGCAAAACTCAGCATATACAGTAAATAAAATAATCACAGAATCACAGATACAGAGTATATAACAGAATGTAGTGGAAACAAGAGAATAGTAGTTCATGAAGCTACCATTTATATATAATAGAGTAAACAAAATACAACAGAAGTCTCGAATCACGGGAGTCTCGAAACAATAATCAAATCTGAATACAACACTGAAATTAACTGAATATCTGAAAGCTGAATCGATAGTTGGATCTCCAAGCGAAGCTCCAAACTCCAAAGGTGAGTCTCAAATGCTGTATCACTCAGTCTGACCCGAGCGTAAAGCAAAACACAAAACACTCGAGTCAGGATTAACATTCTTATACTAATAAATCCAACTCAAGTGAAATATCAACTGAAATACATGTAACTTAAAGGATGTTTGGGATAACCATCCTCTAAGGATCCGTGGAACTATCTATAATGTAGAAATATACACTATAACACCGTGGTCATTTCAAATTAATTTATACTTCAAAACCAAAAATATCATTTTATTTCAAATATATCTATTTTCCAAAATAGTATATATAAGTTAAATAATTTAAAATTAAAGTATTTAAAATTTCCTCAAGTCTCACAAATCGATTCACATCCAGCCAAATTCCAAATTCAAATTTATTCAAAGCTCAATTCATCAATTCAATTCAGTTCTAAATATACCATTTAAGTTTTCAATACATTTCAAAGCTTTAATATTCAACATTTTCAAAGTTAAATTTAACAGTTTCATATAGCTCTTGATTTAACTTTATTATTATTTAATCAGGGAATATTCACTTAATAAATTCAATATCATTTAACTAGCCTTAAATTACATTTTTACTAAATATTTCCTTAAATTTATTTAAACAAGAAATATTCATTAAATTACTTAAATCAAACCCAAGTTATAAATCATATCTTATATCTCAATTTTAATAAGTTTCAAATAGGTTTAATTAAATAAAATTCTTTATTGAATACAATTTCAACTAAATTCAAATTATCTTACCAACCTTAACTTATTCAAATTATTACCAAAATCTATTTTGAAATATAAATTTAAATACTTAACCATATTATATGTATTAAATCAATCTTAATTAAATTAAATCTATATATATATATATCATTACCATTTATATATAATAATTTAAGAATCAACATTTATTAAAACCATATATTTCTCCCCAAATCCATAGAATTATTTTCAAAATATTTATATATATGGACCAATGGTGTCTGTATATATATCTATCATATGGTTAAGTGTTACAGATATTTATCATTTCAATTCGAAATTTAAATATATACGGGTAGATATCATTTCTACCCATAATCCCAATTTCAATTCAAATGAAAATCGCTTGGGTTTATCATTTCAACCCATAATGATTTTCTCCTATTCTAAAGTCTGTTCGGGTATGTATCATTTCAACCCATAGTGAATTCTATACTAACAGGGAACTTGCAAAGTGATAACAGATAATAATATAAAATACAACAACATGCATATATCATCAATAGCAATATAATATAAACAACATGATATGGTGTCATATCCCACAGGTGAACAATTATAGATAATAGCATATATAACATTTTAAATAACTACAGCAGCATATTTCAATTGTCATTTCAATTGAAACCAAATCTAATAAATACAAGAACGTTAATCGTGAGTGATTGCTCACCTTCTGAGGCTAGAGAGGATAGAAAATGAATTGAGTTACAGATCCAAGCACGAGTTCCAAAACAAAGCAAGATTGGCACGAATTTTGTAAGGACCCGATTCTTTGACTTTCGAAAATCGACATCAATACGTCCACTGTATCGACTGCCGAACAAAGGAATGCCGGAAAACCGAATTCTTAGGGTTTAAAAGAAGAAGAGGTAGAAGAAAAGATAGAAGAAAAAGGAAGAAGAACAACAGAACAACAACAGAAACAGAAACAATATCAGAATCTCACATATCGCAGCGGAACAATATATAATAGATAATCATTAGTCTTTTTAAAACAAAGAACTATATCAGTTTATACATACATCAATCAGAGTCAATATACAACAATGGACAGTTATATAAACTTGTCCTCATACATAATACACAGCGGAATAAATAAACTAGGTATATGTGATACGTTTCGCCATCCAGCTTGCTTCCAAGCTCCAGAATATCCAAGATATCCTGATAACATAACTCTAGGCTGCCCGTGTGGAAATTTGTGGGCACCCAGAGTTTAGAAGGGAAACAATAAACTCCGAGTCAGTCATGGTGACTGGTGTGAGATCGTAAAAAAGTTATTTTTCACAAAGAAAATAAAATTTATTCGAAATGCTTTTGAAAAATGAAACTACCATAAGACCTCCCGCCACACACACAATGCAAACGCAGAATTGGAGGAGATTTCTTCTTATGATAGTCAAAGATGCTTACTACGCAAAATCAAATCCTTTTTGATATTATTATTAGTGCATACTGAAGAAATCATTTCGAAAGTATAATATAAATATTAGCCGGCATAGGTACCATTATAGTATGCCTACTATAGCTACCATATTAGATGGCAGGTTCTACAACTAAAACCGTACAGGGTTTCGTATTGGGAATTGGATTTCCAACAAATGGTCAGGCCAAGGAACTTCCCATTGCCATATGGAAACGCCTCTGGAATGACGTCCCGAGAAATAACCTAACATTATGGTTAGATCTCTGCCAACACAAGGCCGGGTTACCCCTAACTGGGTAACTACTGACACGAATATGTCATCCCCCGATCGTAACCGATCTATATCCGAGGATCCTCGATTTCCAACAACCACATAAGAATAATAATGCAGCAACCACATAGGTTAAGTATCTAGGCTCCATACCATGATACCACCTCTATCCAGAAGGAATGACATACACTAAAGGGGCGCTACCCCCTAATAACCTTGCCGCATCTTTCCTGTTTGGACCATTTCCGGGGTGTGAGGTCCGACGAAGTCTCATGCACAAAGCTACGCTTTGTCACAAATCCATGCTTTGGGTCAAACAAATGATCAAAGAAATGATCACAAAGATAAATGATCAAACAAATGATCATATCACAAATGATCAAACAACGATCATTTCATAGCAACACTCAGCATGCCACGTTACCAAATTGGGAGTACATCGCTGATAAATTTCAACTACATAACCTCTGAGCTCATACGTCTCAGAGAAGGGTGTTAAGCTAAGAGAATAAATTTTCCGCCACCAACAGAAATGTATTTGAAAGAAATCAGCTTTATATCTCAATTTGTAACGTCAGGCACACAACCATACAAGTCCGTTCCGGAATCGAACAGAACCGAAGGCACCTCTCACGAAGCCCTTGCAAATCCGGATAATTTTCTAATCACGTCCGGACTTCCCGTCACTAAGGGTGATAAAACCTCTAAATCGGAGATCAGCCGATGTAGAGTAACTCGACGATAATCCTTCCGTTTTCAAAAATATCTGGTCTTCAACACCGGTCATCAAATGCAATTCATAACGACGTATCACATATTCGGATTGGGTTATACGACCCCATGGTCCTTTCCCGGCTAACCCGAATAGTGAGCGCTTATTCAAAAATAAGTGTGGCATTCAAATTCATCCAATTCACAACAAATACCCATTCAAGGTAATTATTGATAGTCGGTTATTTAACTATCAATAAAGATGCGCAACATCATCAGATTCCAAATAATTTTCCAAATTATTTATTTTCCAAAATATATTTACTAGATTTAAAATTTCCACACTTCAAAAATAAATCGATATTTATTTTTCTAAAACAATTTCCCTTTTCGGCTATAAATTCCATAGTGGATTTATATTTCAAAATATCTACTGATATACGATTTTCAATCGATTTCAATATTCACTTTCGATTTATCTTTACTAAGATAAATTCTCAAAAACGTTCATTTCATTTTGGAAAAGCATTCCCATACTTATTTAATAATAAGTAATTCACAAATCTTATTTATTTTCAACATTTGAAAATATTCGATATACATAAATCAAAATTAAGTATATATTTCATTCTTTAAGGAAATCATTCTCTTTCATAAATTTTATTTGAGTCAAAACGAATGTTGCGTAAAACATCGTTACGACAACTCAAAATCACTAGTATAGGGATTCGAAATTTAGATAGATATATAAATCCCAATACTATATAAAAACATTTCCTTTCGGAAACCATTTACTATAACAACAGTGTTATAGTCCACCATTTCCTTATTTCCTCGAAAACGTCTATTTCAACAATGAATGTTGAAATCTATGGTTTCGATAGTTAATACATTTTAAAACATCTTTAAAACGTTTTCATTCTATTCCAATATCACTTTCCCAAAACAGATCCATTTTACTTAATAATATATTCACTGCCCAAAATCGTGAATGTACTTCACTAACCAAATTTCACTATTTTCTACACATTTTATTTCAAAGATTATCCACTGTCCAAAATCGTGGATAAAATTCCCAACCAACTCTTATTATTTACAACATTTAACTTAAAGGATAATTCGCTGTCCAAAATCACGAATATACCTCCTTTAGTAACTTCTACGTTTAAATTACCTAATTCAATTGGTTTCGGATTTATAAAACAACGTTTATAAGTTCACCTTTATATTTCATAACAACTTTGATCTATAAATCTCCTTTATTAACAAATTCAATTTATAACTCAATATATATACACAAGTCCGTATTATAAGTTAATAACTTATAATTCATTTATTTTAAAAGAAATAGTTCTTTTAAACTTCACAAAATTTAAAACTTTCAGATTTCATTAACTTATGAAATCCCATTTATACTTCATTTTAACACTTATAAAAACTTGTCTTATAATCCCAGTATTTTAAATTTATAAATATCCATTTTTGTACATCTTTTATATACATCGTTTTTAATAATTCAAAAATCCCAATCCAAACCATTTTATAAATTACTTAACCATTTATTTCAAAAAAAATTACCTTTCGGTTATATTTCACAAAAATCATAATTTTTGTAACTTAAAATTGGATCCGATGATGCCACAGCACCAAATAATCAAACACGACATCCAAACATCATATATCAATATGACAACAGAATATATAACAATATCTGTAAATAAATAAATACAGTTGAGGAATCCAGTTGGATCCCTCCAACCTGTTTCCCTGCATCCACAGATGTTAGCACAATACCAATTCCACTTCGAGGTGGAATATCGCGGTATATAGGATTTTATAAATATATCATCCGCTTACTAACGGCGCAATAGGGTCTCATCCGCTATACAATGCGGGAAATCAATCAATCCAATATATATGTATGCCAATATGTATATATTGCTATATATATAGATATATCCTACTATATCTAATATCACATCCAAATAGTCAATCAATCAAATCAATAACTGCAATATCAATTTTTTCAATTGAGTGAGAAGATCTCACCTTTACTTTTTTATTTGCAATCCCATTTCCGTTTTGATCATTTCTTCATTGTATTAACCTTGTATAAAAAAAATCAAGATTTATTACTATTTAAATTGATCGAACAATTTATTACCACATATTTATTTAAATTTTATCTTCATTTTTATTTTGTTTGAAACACATCTCCATATGAAAAGGGTTTATATAGATTCCAAAAATCTCTAAAAATATGTATTTGCCCATTTTAAAAATTCCTATCTTTCAAAGTTTATTTATATACATATTTTTTTTATATCTTACTGTTTATAAAAACTGCATACGATTTTCTGTTTTACCTTTTCTTTCTCTGCAATATATATATCACATTTAAATTTTAAATGAATCCTGTAATTTAAAATTTGAATTTACTAAATTATTGAGATCAAAAATCGATACCTCGCCGAACACCACTGCCACCTAGCTTCCATTCACCGGCAACAGCGAACAAGCCTTCCCCTTGCTGCCTCGCCGTGCCTCCAACCTCGACCATGACTCCGATAGGAACCCTCGCGGCAATCCCCTATTGAAATCACCTTTGCAAAAATCGCAACCTAAACCACCAGATGCTGCGAACGCCACCTCGCAACCCACGCGAGCCTTCCCCAACCTCGTGCAACCTACTTGAGCCCTAACTCTTATCACGATCCTTCTCCAGCGTCGCCATCGATAGGCGAGATAATCCCTTCGCATCGCCAGAGCTTGGTCGCCGATGTACGAAGTCTAGCAATCGAAGTGGATTTGGTTCGTGAAGAAATCAAAAAGGAAGGAGGAGAAGAAGCTTGATCGAACAATGGCAGAAAAGGGAAGAAAGGAAGAGTAACTCGCCTATATTTTTTTTATAACGAATGATTTCGATTTCGAATTTAGCTGAGAAGGAAAGGAGGCTCAGCATTTAATCGATCGCGTATGAAAGGATTTCGATTTGAAAACTTTGTTATTATTATTTCTTCTGATCGAATTGTGACTTGAGAAAATGGGAAGAAAAAGGAAATTGGGTACGAAGGAGGCAAATAGGCGGCCCATTGTACATAATGTCGAATGAAAGAAAACGAATATCGTTTTTAAATTAAATGTGACATAGTAAAAGCTTCTATGCGTTTATTCCTCGTATGCCCACCCAAAAACCCCAAATACTATGAAATTTGAAATTCGATAATAAAACAATATTACGGATCCAATGGAACTGGTTTCGTCGAATTCCGAGACTGTGCCCCCCGGAACGCTATTTTTGAATATCGATTCAAACGATTAAATTCAAAACTGAGCAAAACAGTTTATAATTCAATTCTGAAAGTTCCAATACCTTCAGAATTATCAATATAAATTTTCAATGCCTTGAAAATATTTTCAACAGGTCTAAAATTAGAAATTCAGCAATTTATTCTATTTTCAATTATTAATTCAGTTATTTAAATTGCCAAATAAACAGATACATATGAAATTCAGGTTAAATCACCATTCAAATATTTAAATTCAATTAAATATTCTATTTCAAATGTTCAAAATTTCTGGGTCGTTACAATCTTCCCCCCTTAAAAAATTTCGTCCCGAAATTACAAGTTAGGAAAAATGGTCCTTAACTCGTCTACTATTTTTCAACATCCTATAGTTTTTATCAATTTTTTCAAAACAAATCTTTCTACTAAAGATTCGTTATCATTTCAACTAACTTTTCAACTTCAACTATAAGTTTCAAACAACATTGTTTTACTTCTCAATTCAAATTTAAATTTAAATTCAAATTTTAAACTTCCAAAATTTCCTCAAAATTTTCCTAACACTCGAAATTTTCGAAAAATTTCGCCAGCGTCTCCTTTGCGCGGCTAACACGGCACAACTACAAAACGTCCCTACGGACTCTCAAATCTCAAAAAGAAAAAGAAAAAGCCAAGCGGCTAGACAAGAAAATCATCAAATCTCATATTGAAATTCAAAATACATACCTTTTGTCGAGCAATTCAAATTTATCTTTGAAAATCAAATTTCCAATTCCTTTATAACACCTGTATATCCTACTAGCCATAATATCTAGTTACAATATTCAAACTATTTTGCACATTTTATTACAAAATTTCGATACTTACTTCTTATACATTTTTACTTCACTATTGAAGTTATATCTTCTTTTTCATTCAATTTTACATTCCAAATTTCATTTGAATTCAATTCACAATTTCAATTTAATTTGGATTCAGTTTAACTTCTGAATATCAACTATTTTTCATTCACAACTGCACTATTTTAAATTACTTCCAGTTACTAATTCATTACAAATTCTAATTCACTTTATTCAAATTTGTTTTCAACATTCAGTTTCAATTTTATTCACTTACAATTGTAAATTCCATTCATTTGAAAATTTATTTCTACTTACTTGAATTTATCTTTAAATTTGAACCATCTCTTTTCATTTATCTCATAATTCAAGTTTCAATTTAACTAATTCAACTTCCATTTCTGTATTTCGTGAATTAATAAATTATCAAAGTAGCTTATTCGGATTCAATCCAATTCATTGCTTACAAATTCGAAATGAATTTTAACATTCAATTTCATTTTCATTAAATTGATTTACTTGTACTTACATTTATTTAACTCCATCTTTTCAGTTAAATTTATCCTATCAAAATTCAAATTGCATAAGTTATCAACTTAATAATATTTCATAAATATTTTTATATAGTATTCCAGAGTCTTTTCTATCTTTCAAAACCATTATCTTTTGAAATCAATTCAAATTATCCTTTGAATTTCCAAAACAAAACCCAAATTTTTCCAAACAACTTCCTTTTAAAACAATTTGACAGCAATTCCTCTTTTGGAAACCCAAAAATGAACACCGGTGATGTCGCGATCATCATCGGAATTATTTTCCAGCGACCGAAAAGAGTTTAGAGCTTTTCATTCCTTCAAAACATTTTTCCAAAATCCTTTGAAATTCATTTTTAAATCAAAAAGGATTTAAACTTTCCAAATCTCCAAAATTTTCAAATTCTTTTCAAAACATTTCTAAATATTCTCTGGAATTCTGTTTCCAATTATAAGTCACAATTATAATTTACATTCTTCAATTCTATTTGTATATGAATTTATTTCTTAACTTTGGAGTTACAATTTCAATTTCTTATTCAATTTCATATAATAATGATAACATTTCAATATTTTCACTTTCCTAACAACCATGCAACCATATACTGTAACAATTTACAGAAAAATCATTTCTTTTATATACAAAAATAGTTTTGGTTATTTACCAAATTTTAAAACAATACTGTGTCGGTTTATCTTGTTTAAGAGTTTAGAAACCCTTATCAATACAGTTAGCTAGACTGCACCGACCAGAATCTATAAACAATCAACCGATAAGTCAACGCAATACAAAACAATTTTATATTCACTAACAAATACGCGCTCGTATCTATTATTACACTCACACTCATTCTAGAGTACTACTGACTCTATCTCTAATGAGTAACACCCAACAGAGCAGGGTTGTCGCTTAACCATATGCTCTGATACCATGTAAGGACCCGATTCTTCGACTTTCGAAAATCGACATCAATACGTCCACTGTATCGACTGCCGAACAAACGAATGCCGGAAAACCAAATTCTTAGGGTTTAAAAGAAGAAGAGGTAGAAGAAAAGATAGAAGAAAAAGGAAGAAGAACAACAGAACAACATCAGAAACAGAAACAATATCAGAATCTCACATATCGCAGCGGAACAATATATAATAGATAATCATTAGTCTTTTTAAAACAAAGAACTATATCAGTTTATACATACATCAATCAGAGTCAATATACAACAATGGACAGTTATATAAACTTGTCCTCATACAGAATACACAGCGGAATAAATAAACAAGGTATATGTGATACGTTTCGCCATCCAGCTTGCTTCCAAAGCTCCAGAATATCCAGGATATCCTGATAACATAACTCTAGGCTGCCCGTATGGAAATTTGTGGGCGCCCAGAGTTTAGAAGGGAAACAATAAACTCCTAGTCAGTCATGGTGACTGGTGTGAGATCGTAAAACAGTTATTTTTCACAAAGAAAATAAAATTTATTCGAAATGCTTTTGGAAAATGAAACTACCATAAGACCTCCCGCCACACACACAATGCAAACGCAGAATTGGAGGAGATTTCTTCTTATGATAGTCAAAGATGCTTACTACGCAAAATCAAATCCTTTTTGATATTATTATTAGTACATAGTGAAGAAATCATTTCGAAAGTATAATATAAATCTTAGCCGGCATAGGTACCATTATAGTATGCCTACTATAGCTACCATATTAGATGGCAGGTTCTACAACTAAAACCGTATAGGGTTTCGTATTGGGAATTGGATTTCCAACAAATGGTCAGGCCAAGGAACTTCCCATTGCCATATGGAAACACCTCTGGAATGACGTCCCGAGAAATAACCTAACATTACGGTTAGATCTCTGCCAACACAAGGCCGGGTTACCCCTAACTGGGTAACTACTGACACGAATATGTCATCCCCCGATCGTAACCGATCTATATCCGAGGATCCTCGATTTCCAACAACCACATAAGAATAATAATGCAGCAACCACATAGGTTAAGTATCTGGGCTCCATACCATGATACCACCTCTATCCAGAAGGAATGACATACACTAAAGGGGCGCTACCCCCTAATAACCTTGCCGCATCTTTCCTGTTTTGACCATTTCCGGGGTGTGAGGTCCGACGAAGTCTCATCCACAAAGCTACGCTTTGTCACAAAGCCATGCTTCGGGTCAAACAAATGATCAAAGAAATGATCACAAAGATAAATGATCAAACAAATGATCATATCACAAATGATCAAACAACGATCATTTCACAGCAACACTCAGCATGCCACGTTACCAAATTAGGAGTACATCGCTGATAAATTTCAACTACATAACCTCTGAGCTCGTACGTCTCAGAGAAGGGTGTTAAGCTAAGAGAATAAATTCTCCGCCACCAACAAAAATGTATTTGAAAGAAATCAGCTTTATATCTCAATTTGTAACGTCAGACACACAACCATATAAGTCTGTTCCGGGATCGAACAGAACCGAAGGCACCTCTCACGAAGACCTTGGAAATCCGGATAATTTTCTAATCACGTCCGGACTTCCCGTCACTAAGGTGATAAAACCTCTAAATCGGAGATCAGCCGATGTAGAGTAACTCGACAGTAATCCTTCCGTTTTCAAAAATATCCGGTCTTCAACACCGGTCATCAAATGCAATTCATAACGACGTATCACATATTCAGAATGGGTTATACGACCCCATGGTCCTTTCCCGGCTAACCCGAATAGTGAGCGCTTATTCAAAAATAAGTGTGGCATTCAAATTCATCCAATTCACAACAAATACCCATTCAAGGTAATTATTGATAGTCGGTTATTTAACTATCAATAAAGATGCGCAACATCATCAGATTCCAAATAATTTTCCAAATTATTTATTTTCCAAAATATCTTTACTAGATATAAAATTTCCACACTTCAAAAATAAATCGATATTTATTTTTCTAAAACAATTTCCCTTTTCGGCTATAAATTCCATAGTGGATTTATATTTCAAAATATCTACTGATATACGATTTTCAATCGATTTCAATATTCACTTTCGATTTATCTTTACAAAGATAAATTCTCAAAAACGTTCATTTCATTTTGGAAAAGCATTCCCATACTTATTTAATAATAAGTAATTCACAAATCTTATTTATTTTCAACATTTGAAAATATTCGATATACTTAAATCAAAATTAAGTATATATTTCATTCTTTAAGGAAATCATTCTCTTTCACAAATTTTATTTGAGTCAAAACGAATGTTGCGTAAAACATCGTTACGACAACTCAAAATCACTAGTATAGGGATTCGAAATTTAGATAGATATATAAATCCCAATATTATATAAAAACATTTCCTTTCGGAAACCATTTACTATAACAACAGTGTTATAGTCCACCATTTCCTTATTTCCTCGAAAACGTCTATTTCAACAATGAATGTTGAAATCTATGGTTTCGATAGTTAATACATTTTAAAACATCTTTAAAACGTTTTCATTCTATTCCAATATCACTTTCCCAAAACAGATCCATTTTACTTAATAATATATTCACTGTCCAAAATCGTGAATGTACTTCACCAACCAAATTTCACTATTTTCTACACATTTTATTTCAAAGATTATCCACTGTCCAAAATCGTGGATAAAATTCCCAACCAACTCTTATTATTTACAACATTTAACTTAAAGGATAATTCGCTGTCCAAAATCACGAATATATCTCCTTTAGTAACTTCTACGTTTAAATTACCAAATTCAATTGGTTTCGGATTTATAAAACAATGTTTATAAGTTCACCTTTATATTTCATAACAACTTTGATCTATAAATCTCCTTTATTAACAAATTCAATTTATAACTCAATATATATACACAAGTCCGTATTATAAGTTAATAACTTATAATTCATTTATTTTAAAAGAAATTGTTCTTTTAAACTTCACAAAATTTAAAACTTTCAGATTTCATTAACTTATGAAATCCCATTTATACTTCATTTTAACACTTATAAAAACTTGTCTTATAATCCCAATATTTTAAATTTATAAATAACCATTTTTGTACATCTTTTATATACATCGTTTTTTATAATTCAAAAATCCCAATCCAAACCATTTTATAAATTACTTAACCATTTATTTCAAAAAAAATTACCTTTCGGTTATATTTCACAAAAATCATAATTTTTGTAACTTAAAATTGGATCCGATGATGCCACAGCACCAAATAATCAAACACGACATCCAAACATCATATATCAATATGACAACAGAATATATAACAATATCTGTAAATAAATCAATACAGTTGAGGAATCCAGTTGGATCCCTCCAACCTGTTTCCCTGCATCCACAGATGTTAGCACAATACCAATTCCACTTCGAGGTGGAATATCGCGGTATATAGGATTTTATAAATATATCATCTGCTTACTAACGGCGCAATAGGGTCTCATCCGCTATACAATGCGGGAAATCAATCAATCCAATATATACATATGCTAATATGTATATATTGCTATATATATATAGATATATCCTACTATATCTAATATCACATCCAAACAGTCAATCAATCAAATCAATAACTGCAATATCAATTTTTTCAATTGAGTGAGAAGATCTCACCTTTACTTTTTTATTTGCAATCCCATTTCCGTTTTGATCATTTCTTCATTGTATTAACCTTGTATAAAAAAAATCAAGATTTATTACTATTTAAATTGATCGAACAATTTATTACCACCTATTTATTTAAATTTTATCTTCATTTTTATTTTGTTTGAAACACATCTCCATATGAAAAGGGTTTATATAGATTCCAAAAATCTCTAAAAATATGTATTTGCCCATTTTAAAAATTCCTATCTTTCAAAGTTTATTTATATACATATATATATATATGTATTTTTTATATCTTACTGTTTATAAAAACTGCATACGATTTTCTGTTTTACCTTTTCTTTCGCTGCAATATATATATCACATTTAAATTTTAAATGAATCCTGTAATTTAAAATTTGAATTTACTAAATTATTGAGATCAAAATTCGATACCTCGCCGAACACCACTGCCACCTAGCTTCCATTCACCGGCAACAGCGAACAAGCCTTCCCCCTTGCAGCCTCGCCGTGCCTCCAACCTCGACCATGACTCTGATAGGAACCCTCGCGGCAATCCCCTATTGAAATTACCTCTGCAAAAATCACGACCTAAACCACCAGATGCCGCGAACGCCACCTCGCAACCCACGCGAGCCTTCCCCGACCTCGCGCAACCTACTCGAGCCCTAACTCTTATCACGATCCTTCTCCAACGTCGCCATCGATAGGCGAGATAATCCCTTCGCATCGCCAGAGCTTGGTCGCCGATGTATGAAGTCGAGCAATCGAAGTGGATTTGGTTCATGAAGAAATCAAAAAGGAGGGAGGAGAAGAAGCTTGATCGAACGATGGCAGAAAAGGGAAGAAAGGAAGAGTAACTCGCCTATATTTTTTTTTATAACGAATGATTTCGATTTCGAATTTAGCTGAGAAGGAAAGGAGGCTCAGCATTTAATCGATCGCGTATGAAAGGATTTCGATTTGAAAACTTTGTTATTATTATTTCTTCTGATCGAATTGTGACTTGAGAATATGGGAAGAAAAAGGAAATTGGGTACGAAGGAGGCAAATAGGCGGCCCGTTGTACATAATGTCGAATGAAAGAAAACGAATATCGTTTTTAAATTAAATGTGACACAGTAAAAGCTTCTATGCGTTTATTCCTCGTATGCCCACCAAAAAACCCCAAATACTACGAAATTTGAAATCCGATAATAAAACAATATTACGGATCCAATGGAACTGGTTTCGTCGAATTCCGAGATTGTGCCCGGAACGCTATTTTTGAATATCGATTCAAACGATTAGATTCAAAACTGAGCAAAACAGTTTATAATTCAATTCTGAAAGTTCCAATACCTTCAGAATTATCAATATAAATTTTCAGTGCCTTGAAAATATTTTTAACAGGTCCGAAATTAGAAATTCAGCAATTTATTCAATTTTCAATTATTAATTCAGTTATTTAAATTGCCAAATAAACAAATACATATGAAATTCAGGTTAAATCACCATTCAAATATTTAAATTCAATTAAATATTCTATTTCAAATGTTCAAAATTTCTGGGTCGTTACAAATTTGATGAATAAGGCTGATAACAGAATCGATGAGAATAGATTAAATCAACTTGATATAATGTAATATATATATATATGTATGTATATTTAAAAACAATACTCATAACAACATTTATATACCTATGGATATAAAACTAATGTATAAACATGTATATAACAACACAATATATATATATATATATTTCAATATTCATTATAAAACCAATATAACTAAAAATATACATGAACTCATCAAATATATATATGTAAGCTTATACATGTCAATTAGATATATCAAAATAATATAGGGTTTTAATTTAAAAATCAACATGTATTGAAGGTTATACTGATACGCGGACATGAATATTATTATTTTCAAATCAAAATTACTTTAAACACATGTAAAAATCCAATATATAGCCTTATAAACAGATTGAAAACCTCATCTAACTTATATAGTATATTCAACTAACAAAATCTATACAAGAAGTAAACATAAACATAATGTATATAAAAATCAAAGCACAGACTAATATTTACACAAACCGACAAAACATATAAGCTAATTATTATTTATATAAACCGACTAAACCATGAATCCATATACTTTATAAAATCAATACATATAACTACATAAAGTGTACTACAAATTATACGTAACCTATCCATATAGCAAAATCTTTTAACTTATATAACTAAACATATATTTTAAAATAAAAATAATGTATATGTATATAACTGCATCTTATATAAATATATATTACTAACATCACCCTTTATATATAAAGACGCGTACACATTTATATTGTATATATATATTTATTAAGATTAAAGTCAGTATATGTATATGAAAACTTTATTATATTACTAAGAATGCACACAACAGCCTGTATTTGATAAAATATGTTGCAAAACATTATATACGAAGCTTAAACAGCAAACTTAGAAAAGTAAAAGTCTATAACTATTATATGTACCTTTATATTAGATTAAATTATCAAGATCTAAAACCAAATATAAAACACAGATACAACTATTTATATAAAACAGCACCTAATACTTGAACCTATATATATAACTATTATATATATAAAAGCTCTGCAAACGTATAAAATTGATAAACATTGAAAACTGCAAATATATATATATATATAGCACATACGTTTTAAACCCCTAATATATGATATGCAATGAAATAAACACATTTCATGATATATAAAGTAGGTCCATATAGAACAGCAGCTCGTACATACTATTATATGCAACTTTATAGTTTAGAGTTTAAAACAATACTTTATATAAACTTGTATATAGAAAGTAATATATATAAGATATAATATACGTATAATTAAACTTTATGCTAGAAACTGATATCCAAGCTATATATAAATGTAGGCTAACCTTAAAACATCACTTGCCATCACAATAAAAGGAGACGAGGAGGCACGAAGAGAGAACCGGCCATGGTTGCCGCGTGTCAGAGTAGGGGAGAGGGCGGAACAGCTCGCAGGGAAGGTGAGGCAAGGGTCTCGGCATAGGAAGATGCGGCTTGGCTGTGGCGAAGGTGGAGGCTGTTGAGGGGACGTGAGTGATAGGAAGGGTAGTCTTCGGTTTGAGATGCAGGCGGGGAATTTCTATTGGGTTGGAGGCTGTGATTTTGTGGGTTGAGGTGGAAGAGGAAGGGAGGGAGAGTGGAGATGTATGGAAGGTAATCGAAGAATGAAGTCTGAGATAGAAAGATGGGTTCAATTCTAAAGGAGAGCAAGCAGCACTTAACACAATATATACAAACAGTGATAATAAGAAAGGAGATGAATAGTTATACATTTATTTTTATAAAGAAACGTATATCATTTGATTTCTCTCTGAACACGTCACAAGTAATAATAGTAAGTAGCAACGTTCATACTAAGATTCAGGTGAATAATTTAAAGCAATTTATATTTGTGTGCCCAGCACGTTTCAATATTTGAAACTGAAGAAAAGTTAACGGTGACAATTAAAGTTGCCATTACAATGAACAGTTTATTGCTTCCGTCGCGTACCGGATCTCAAAATACAAAAAGAAATATACCGCTGAGATCAGCACGACAAGGCGAACAGAACGGTATACAAATATTGGTGGTACGATCATCCGATCAAAAGTCAATAATCGGTAACGAAAATGCTGCAAATTTGCTGAAAATAAGATAAACGGAGCAATAACAGTCCGAATTTGATGAAACGAAATATGACGTCTTGCTTAGAAGATGATTTACAAATTTTCTATGTAAAAATATTCAGGTTTGGAAAATATTTTGTTACCATCAATTTTTAACCGATTGAAATTGAAATAGAATTAGACAATAAAATTTACTTTCATATTTTCTGATGAAAATTTACCATTTGCTATATTAAAATAGACGTATTCCAAATAGTAAATTTTTAATTTCAAATTTTATTGTTTAAAATTCACTAAATTTCAATTAAATATATTATTAAAACTATTAAAATTTACGGGTCGTTACACTATCATTATTTAGAACGGAACGATTTTTCTCATAAAAATAGAGTTTTCAATAGCTTGTTTCAAAGTGCATGCATCAATATGAATTTGAAACGATGATTCTTGGGATTTGCTTGTTTGACCAACATTAATTTCAATATTTTCTTGAGAGAGTATTTCTAAATCAATTGCATCATTCCATTCTTCTATATTTTGATTTGAAGCTTTATTATGAATATCCCATTTTCCCGATTCTTTAAAAAAATTATTGCAGATTTAAGAGTTATCTACTTGAGATTCAGAACTCCTCATCCTGTTATTTGAAGCATTTTCATCGGAATTTATCTTTCAAGATTTATCTGTATTCCCTTCATTGTTTACTTTGTTCACACTAATATCTTCTATTTCTTCAACTGATTCATGTATTCTAGTACCTTGGTTTTGTTGTTATTTCTAAACTTTCTTGACTATATAATTTTCAAGATTGTGCCCAAAGCATTTACAGGATTTACAACTTCGGGAATCAATTCATATTCGATTTTTGAGTGATGATTTCTCCATCATACATAGTAATAACTGCTTCTTCAGGTAAATCTACATCTGCACTTATTTCAAGTAAAATTCTAGCATAATTCAAGTGGGTTTCCTTTGCAATAGGCTCATCTAATTTTAATGGTATGCCTACTATACTAGCTACTGCACTAAAGGCTTCTTTATCCCATAATTTTAAATTTAATTCAGGAAGCCTAATATATATAGGAACTGTAGACAGTAAGTCTTTATCCATTTTCACTTTATTTGACCATTTTTTAAATGATCAATTTTCCATTTATGAAATATGGCCCCATATTTACAGTTTTATCACAATCAATGGGCCGGGTTTGAGAATCTAATAACAAAAAAACCATTATTTCCTGCATATATTTCAAAATTACCTATTGGGTTACAGGTTCTTGCAACAGACGCCTTGAAATGATGATATGCCGGTCGGTTGCCAAAGACATAAGCGAGCACCAATTTACTCCACTTAATCTCAATTCTTCTAATGACAATCTTCTTCACCACCATCATCTTTCTATTATTCAGATTTAAAGGAGCAACGAATTCCAAGTCAAAATCTAAGTTCAGCCCCTTCCCCCCAACTTTTAAGCATATCTGCCCATGTAGAGGAATTTTTCGAAAGATCAACCTGAGATTGATATCAGGAAGCATTTTCTTGATATCGGAAAGAAGTCCTCTGGCTTATTTTGCTTCTTTGCTGAAAGCTTTTAGGCCTTTTTTGGTAATTTTGAGATGTATTCTTATTATAATATTGAGCAGAGTATTTCTGAATGTTGATTCTTGTGGTTGAAAAACTTTTTCGATTTCTAACAACTGTAAACCCATCACCATTTGTATGAGGGGGGTTTTCTTTATGTAATGGTGGATGGATTATGCTAGGATTAGAAGAAAGATTATAAGGAGAAGGGCTAATTTGATCTTGAATGTAATCATTAATTTGATCTTGATATTGATCTTGTATTTGATTATTGAATATAGAATTATTTACTACTCTCTTGTAAGCCATGGATTTTTTTTATCCAATTCCTCTTATATTCTTTAGCCCTAGTAAAATTTATATCAAAATTTGGTAACTAGAAATTGCATGTATTTAAATTCATATAACAACATGCAGTATCATGCTAGCATGAGATTTTGTTTTTAATAAGTAGTAAAAGACAATATCGATCCATTTGTGCTCTTAAGCCAACAAAAAAAAAGATAACTCATCCATAACATTGTAGTTAGCTTATATGTGCTTCTACAATGGAAGATATTATAAGCCGATTTTATCAACTGCATCAGTAGAGAATTAAACACAACAAAAATAAAAAATGTTTCTTTACAAGCCATACAGTAGATGCTTACCCAACCAACAAATTAGGTGTTAATTGAACAAAATCCAAAGATTTAGAGTTTGGGTCAAAATTTTAGCAAATGTGTAGGTTTCAAGCCAAAGAGATAAAAATAAATTTATATTTTTCGGTATTATATTGGCTTAACAACATAGTGCACTATCAGCATATTTGTCTACCAACATAATGCACTATAAACATATTGGTTGTACCATGAATTATAGGAATACTTTTTTTTACAGGCCAAACAAAGTACTATTATTTTGTTAGGTGTGGCTTGTATTGTATTAGAATGGGTGCGTAGATTGGATTATGATAAAGTCCAATACCGCAAGGTATCCTAAAGGAGATGAGCATATATATGGTCTTGGCAATATGTAACAATAAGTGGATTCCTATTGTTACAACTACAAAAATAAATAACGTGTAACATGCAGATGACGGGAGAGATGAAATAATGAGCAAGAAAAAAACAAAAAGCCTTGTCAGCCCACATTTAAGCCGAGCAAAAAAAATGAGAAGAATAATAGGAGTAATTCTAATCATTTTCCTCCCATAAAGCCTTTATAGATGCATCACATTTGGCAAGAATATCATGTTTTATTTGATCTCCTATGCACGTCTCCTGAAGAAAATCTTTATTGTTTCTCTCAAACCATATTTCAGCTACAAAAACCTTGAATAAAATTAACAAAGTGCTATTCGGTGAAGTCTTCCTCCTAGTGGTGAAAATATGTTGCTATATGAGAGCCGCATTTCTTTTAGGTGGAGGGAAGTAGTAAAATACAAGCTTAATTTTCCAGATCCTATGAACAAATGAGCATTCAAAAAATATGTGGTTCCGACTTTCAAAGCTAGTATTGCAAAAAGGACAAACATTACTAACTACCATGTCTTCGTCAGTTAGTTTAACAAGCATGCACCATGAATAACTTTCCATAGAAGCAGGTTGTTTTTTCTATCTCATAACTATTTCAGATCCTCTTGTGCCATCTATCGGTAAGCATTGAACTGGAGTTGATAAGAGCTTTGTAAACAAGTGAGATACTATGTGAAGAGTTACTTTTCGTCCAAGCAAGAATGTAGTCTTATTTAGTGAAGTATTTCCCAACAAAGGTATTCCATATGGTCCTGACCTGATTGTAGCTAGTATAAGGTAACCGAAGCTTCTCTTATTGCACATAAGAACGAGCCAGAGCATTCTCAGTAATACTAGAAGCAAGCTTTTGATTATACGTCATGATGTTGTTGAGGACAATCCCCAGCGAAATCCATGGTGTGTGCGTTAGAAAGAGTGCACACATGTATCATCAATACAATATTGACCAAAGGTAGAGTATCTTCCCTAATGTTCAAAAGGCTCCTTAAAAGCCAAGATGGATTAGATGGCATGAACATCGTCCAAAAGTGTTTTTGGTGTAAGTTATTAGCATTCACCCATACAACCCATAGATTATCATCTTTGCATAGAATTGATTTTATGTGTTTAGAAGCGGCAACGATGTTCAAGACTTTAATATTACTTATGCACAGCCCCCCTTTGATTCCAGGCTTAGTAATTTTACTGAATGAAATTTGGATAAGCTTCTTGGAGCCACTTGCACCATTCCATAAAACGTAATCTAATGCTTTATTAATCATAGATATTAATTTTTTAGGGAGGATGTACATTCTAGAGTAGTAAGAGGTCATAGCTACTGAAATCGAATTTATGATATTTAATCTTCCAGCCTGTGAAAGGAGGTGGACAGGACATCTGTCAAGCTTGCCAATCATTTTTTCATACATAGGGAGGCTTTGTTTAGATGTATTTATAGAAGTAGTTAGCAGGAACCTAAGGTATACAACATCTGAAGGCATATGGTGTTAATACCTCAGTTATTGATTTTGATGATAACAACCTTGATAATAATAAAACATTCATATAAAATATGGATACTAATGTTTTGCCAATTTATATAGTATATAGTGAAAGATATTATATAAGTGTTGAATCGAAGACTGTACAGTATAAAGACTCAAAGAATAGACATGAAGACTCACGAGTATAAAGATCAAGATATGAAGATCTCAAGGCTATAGTAAAGTTTATAGAGTTATAGAATATTGTTAAAGTCCCTGGTAGAAATCTTTGATCTCTATTTCTCATTTTCTAATCCTTTATCTTTAAAACAAAATATATTTAAAAATATTCCGTAAAAGATTTTTGAAGATTAAAATGTTTATAAACTATATTTAAACTATTTTAAAAAGTATCAAAATTATTTTACATAGTATAGGATTTCAAAATATTTTAAAATAAACAATTTTTCAAATTACACTAGCCTATGTCAACATATAGGAAGATGATATGTCGAACATACATGCCGCAATTTTGAAATTCAAATTTTGAAATGAAGTATTTATTCATCGTAACTCTTCACGAATGGACATGTCTGTTTATTCTCCGTATATAGGGGGTTTTCAAACGAATTTTTAATAATTACTTTCTTGTTGTCTTCTCTCCTCTTACTCTGCCAAAATTTCTAGTGAAAAATATATTCAAATCTTCTCAAATTCAACCAAAATCAATTCAATCTTCATTGTATTGATTCTCTACTATTTACACTCTAATTTCAATCAGTTCTCTCTCAATCAAAGATTAAAGTGCTGTCCAAGAGGCTATAGGATTCATTATAACCAAAGATCAATAAATTGTCTTTGGAAAAACCATCAAACTCTAAATGCATTTGCTTGGGTGTGATTGTAGCCCGTTCAAATTAATTTGGTGTGCTTGGTAGCCTAGAAATACGAGTGGGTGTGCTTGTAACCCATCCAAATCTAGTGGGTGTACCCTGAGCTCGAAAAATTAGAAGGGTGTATCTTATAGCCTTGAAATCAAGATTGTAATTGGTTTTCTTTCTACCCATTGAAAGATTGGCATTTGGAAAGAAATATGTACAAGTAATTGTACGGGACTGGATGTAAGGTAACTCCGAATCAGCATAATAATCCTAGTGTGATCTTTCAAATTCTTAACTTTTACTCTACTGATTTATACCAATCTCTGTTTGCATCTGTGATTGTTGATTCTATATTGATTAATAATAATCTTAAAAGAATTTTAAAAAAAATTATAAAAATTAAAAAACAGTATTCACCTCCCTCTATTGCTTAATTAGCCTTAAGATCCATAATTTCACAACCCACATTTGGTATCAGAGCATTATGTTTTCAAAAACTCGTAATTTGATTTTTGAAAAGCTTTAATGGTAACAGCACTGTTGGTACATTTGTTAACACTTTTGTCGAAGGACAATATACTAGTAGATCCCTACATTTTAATGTAGTAATTACACTTATTAATCATGTAGGATGAAGATCTATTTACAATCTAATGGTTTAGATATTTGGAATATTACACAAAATGAGTATACTTAACACAAACAAATTTTGCATAATGGACTGCTGATCAAAGGCACTTGCACAGAATAATTCTAAAGCTATGAATATTCTATTTTGTTCACTAAATAAAATTGAATTTAATAGAGTGTCTATATAGAAGTTTGCATGTGAAATTTGGAGGACACTACAAGTTACACATGAGGGCACTAGTAAAGTGAAACAGACTAAAATTTTCATGTTAACTAATCAGTTTCAATTGTTTAAAATGAATTCAAATGAGTCCATTTCTGATATGTACTATAGATTTCAAGATATAGTGCATTCATTAGTTGCATTAAGTAAAAAAAATTTCGAGGAGGATCAGGTTAGAAAAGTCCTTAATTCACTCTCTTCATAATCGGATCAAAAGACAGTTACAATTGAAGAGGCTAATGATATAAGTACACTAAAAACTAAAGAGTTAATAGGCAATTTAATGTCCTATGAAGCACAAATGCAGGGTGGAAGGGAAAGCAAGGCAACGGAAAAGAAATTCATTGCTTTTAATGCTATAAATAATGATCGGGATTTTGACAATGGCAATGAAGACGAAATTGATTTCATGACCAGAAATTTTAGAAAACTCCTGAAGTATAGAAAGATGAACAATTTTTGAAAACCTGAAAAAAAACATCTAGAACTGGAACTACGACTAGATGCTTCAACTGTGATGAACCTGATCATTTTCAAAGAGACTGCCTACATCCGAATAAATCAAAGATCTCACCGGCAAAATGGTTCATCCAGAAAAAGAAAAAGGGCATATATAGCAAATTTAGATGATTCAGACACTTTATCTAGCGACAATGAACTTAACTCTGAAAATGTGAATGTGTTCCACGACATCAATAGACTAGTATATACTGATCAACAAAAAGCGGCAAAAATATGTACGCTTTGCATTTTAATTTATTTATTTTGGTTGATTTTGGTTTTTAGGAATAACATATAGTTAAATAATAATATTGGATGAATACAAGTATATAAGTGTGTGTGTGTATGTAGGAATATATTAGCATAGTTTTATTTTTGGAAATTTCAGGCTATATGTCGACATACCCCTATGTCATATGTCAACATACATGCCAAAAAACTAAAAGTTGAAATTTGAATTCAAAATTCAAATTTCAAACTTCCCTTTCTTTTTACACTTACTCCTATGCTCTGAAAGGATGTCTTTCTGAGCAGAGAATATGCCATTTGATTGTCTACTTATTTGCTCCATCTCCAACCTATCATTTCACTCACTTTATTTCAAATTTCAAATACCATTTCACTCTCTTATCTCCTTAAACTTTCAATAATGGCTTCCTCTAGTCAAAATCCAAAAACCATTAGGCTCCCTAAGAAAAATAAAAGCTTTCTCTTCAATGAGAAAGATGCCATTGAAGTCTATATGGAGTATACTACTTCTAGAAAGGTTTCTCCCGGAAGAATTTCTAAATTCGAAAAAAAATTCTTCTTTTGGTTTACATGATCTTTGTTTTAAAAATGAAATTCTTGAATTTATTGAATCTTCTCAAAATTATTTTGTTTGTTACCCCGATTTGCTCAAAATATTTTATTCGAATTTAAACGGAAAATTTTATCAAGGAGATGAAGGTCAAGTTTGGAGTAGCGTTAATGGTACTCAAATCATTTTAAATAGTAATCTTTTGGGTCATATTCTTGGTTGTAAATCTATTGGAATTGACCTCTCCATTTTTCAAATTGATAAACAAAATCATGAAGTTCTTCACGATATTTTCGAAAGTGATGAAGATTTTGAATTTAAACATAAGAATCTTCGACCAAAATCAAGACTTTTGAGTCTCATTTTACAATAAAGTATTACTCCGAGGATGGGTAATTATAATAACCCTAGTCAAAAAGTTTTCAAAGCTCCTTTTGTCATTTATGGTTGCTACAACATAAATTGGGCACAAGTGATTTTAGATGACTTTGTTCAAAAGAACATTTCTAGACATGAGAACACACTCTTGCATGGCGTGTATCTTACTAGAATTTTCTTATATTTTCGTGTGAATTTAAGAGGAGAAAAATCCACCCCTCGAAAAGTTTTTGATAAAGTCAATATATCTCTTATGCACATTCCACCATTTTCTGAACCATATAAGACTTTTTTCAAATGAAGCAAGGTTGGCATGGGAAGAAGAACAAGAAATTCAACAAGAAGAGGAAGAAGAAGGGGATGAAATGGAAGTGGAAGAAGAAGAGGAAGAGGAGGAAGAAATGGGAACTTCCTTAGAAAGTTTGGACAAACCATCCCACTCCTCCAACAAGGAGATACTAAGGAACCAAGAGAAGTTTATTAAAAACCAAAAATATCTTAAGCGTTCTTTTAGTAAAAATTTCACCTCTCTTTCTAACAAAATGGATAAATTATTTGGAAAGGTCATTCGCAAGCTTGGTAGCTCTTTGTCATCGTTATCTATATCCTTATAAAACCTGTCTAGTTGTTTTCTTACGATATCTTGCTTTGTATTATGTGTTTTTTGTTTTAGTTCATGTCATGATTATGTATTTTCTTTTGTTAATCGTTGAAATCCATGTATCCTTCAAGTTTTATTATATTTCTTATTGCCTTATATTGTTTATTAGTCTTTGGAAGTTACAAATGTATAATGGTATAAGATAAAAACAAAAATTATAGCAAATATTTGTGTTTTGAAAATTTATGTATATACGTCGACATACATGCTACCTATATGTCAACATATAACGGCCAAAAAGCAAAAAAATAAATTAAATTTCAAAATATAAGTAACTACCAACCATCCATTCATTTTAAACGACTTTCTACTCCTATTTAAGCCTATTTCTTCCAGAAAACTCACTCATCATTTTATTCTAGACACTTCTCATTCTCAATCATATTTTCAAATGTCATCTCCACATCAAAGGTTATGTGAAAATCTTGAACAAACCGTTCAACCTTTCAAAGAATTCTCTCTTTTATCCTACGAAATCAAAGGCATTTAGAGTTGAGCCAAATGCAGATGATTAAGGCACAAAAAGCATTTTGATGCCATTCGATGGATGATTTCTTCCATAATCAAAGATAAACCAACCAATCACCCAGAGTGCACTATTAACAAGGATAATGAAGATTGAGATGCCATCAAAGTAGATCCAATCTTTGGGTCCGATAGTTGGATTGATGTTCCACGAAAGATTTAGTTATTAGGTTTGGATTTGATATGTACTCTTAGGATTTAGTTTTGATTGTTTGAATTATTTGGTTTGATTGATTTAGTTTGAATGATTGGATTGTTTTGATTTTGTTTGAAGTTGGATTGGCTTGTATGTATGACTTGAATTTGTATAGTTTGAAATAAAATTTAGCTTATAAGTCCTCATTATCATATTTAGTATAAAATGTTGCATTATTTATCATATGCTTGTCACATATCATCATATATAATCATATCAGTTTAATTCGGATTATTTATTTTGAATATATATTTTCTAGGCATTTGTGTTAGGGGAGTTTTTAGTTTTTCACCCATTTTTGTTGATGATAAAGGGAGAGAAAAATATAAAATATACATATGCATATATTCAGGGGGAGTTATCTAACTCGGGGGAGTTATATCATATTTTATATATACAGGATAATGATTGTCATCATCAAAAAAGAGGAGATTGTTAATGACTTAGTTATTAATTTTGATGATATCAACCTTCATAATAATTAAAAAATTCATATAAAATAAGGATGCTAATGTTTTGCCAAGTTATATAGTATAAGATATTATGCAGATGTTTAATTGATGACTTACAATATAAAGACTGAAAGAATGGACATGCAGACTCATGAGTATAAAGATCAAGATGTGAAGATTCATGAGTCATAGAATATTGTGAAAGCCCCTGGTAGTAATCTTTGATCTTTATTTCTCATTTTCTAAACTTTTATCTTTAAAACAAAATATATTTTAAAATATTTTATAAAAGTTTTTCAAAAGTTAAAATGTTTATAAATTATGTTTAAACTATTTTAAAATGCATCAAATTATTTTGCATAGTATAGGATTTTCAAAACATTTTAAAATAAACAAGTTTTCAAATTACATTAGCCTATATTGACATATAGGTAGATGATATGTCGGTATGCATGCCGCAATTTTGAAATTCAAATTTTGAAATGAAGTGTCTATTTGTCGTAACTCATCGTGGATGAACATATCTGTTTATTCTATATATATATATGGGGTTTTTAAACGAATTTTTAGTAACTACTTTCTTATTATCTTCTCTCCTCTTACTCTACCAAAATTTCTAGTGAAAAATATGTACAAATCTTCTCAAATTCAACTAGAATCAATTCAATCTTCATTGTATTGGTTCTCTACTATTTACTCTCTGATTTTAATCATCTCTCTTGTTGGAACTGGACTAACCCGCAGCGGAAGTTATGGGTGAATTTCAGAAAATTTACTCTATTGGATCTTTTATTCGGGCTATGAAGTCTAATTGAATTAGAACATTTCTAAATTTCATTTAAATAAAATCATTTATTTTATTTAAATTCAAATATACTAAGATATGAAATTAATTTTATTTGATTTAGTTTATACATAAATATATCATATACATATATGTGTGAGTGGATGTGTAACATAATAATCCGTGAAAGGTATAATATGCCCATATGTAGATGTTGGGATTTATACCGCAACAGACATATTAGCTCATTTTGTATGTCATGTATGTTGTCCAAATATGTGTTACAAAATACACACACACATATGTATGTATAAATATATTATATATAATATATGAACATAAAACATTTATATATAGATAAATATATATATATATATAGAAAGAGAGAGAACAATTATTTATAATTCAGAATTAACTTAGTTTAGCAAACATAATAATTTTAGTATTTTAATTTGTATATATTATGAATAAAATAATGTTTTCATCCACAAATAATTAACATAAAATAATCTATTGATGAAAATTCAAATTTTACAATTTTCTAAAATCTAGGATCATAAAATAGTGCTTAGGAAAAATCTGGAGATTTTTTAAAGTTGAAATATTATTTTTAAAAACAAATACATCGATTTCGACAGTAATTATTTAATATAAAACAATATATTACTAAAAATTAATATTCTAAAATTTCCTAAATTCTAGGATCATTAATGGAAGGTTACGAAAATTTTTGAAGAATTTTCCAATTAAATTATTATTTTTAATAAATCATAAACAGTTTTTTCGAAATAATATTAATTATTAAAAATGACAAACTTTATTGCAAAAATTCCTATATTTTTTCTATATTTTTTTGAAATGATATAATATTTTTTTGAAATATAAAATTTAATTTTAATGTAATAATTATTTTTTATATAATAAACAATTCAAAAATTCATTAAATGTTAATTTAAAAATAAGAATATATGTATGATAATTAATTTTAGAATTTGCAAATTCAAATTATATATAAATAAGTGTACTAAAATTTTTAAATCAAATATATATCTTATATATGCATATATGCTATTATGAGAGAGAAATATACACTAATATGTATATATATATGAATTTATTAATAAATATATATAAAACAATTATTAATGAAAAAAATCTATTTTGTACAGTAAATAAAATTTGTCTATATATAAATCAAATAGTGTAATAAACAAATTATGCACATAACCAAACTGATTTGTGACAACTACATCTTCTTACAAAAATCTCACCTAACTAAACATATAGTAGTAATTGTTAGCGCCAAAATTGGTCACTAACACCTAGGTCTAGATGAAAGCACCAAATCACAGATAGAATGTATGTTGAGAATATAAACGTGAAGAATAATAAAAATTATGAAAGCAGTAAAGAACAACAAGTTTTATAGTGGTTCGGCTAACTCCAGCCTACGTCTACTTTAGAAGTTTCCTTTTTATTGTTGTAAAAACCGATTACAGTTACAAAGTAGTAGAGTAGTCTTAGCCTTAGGAAAGAGAAAGTAAGAGAGCAGAAAGAAGATCCCCCCATCTGGAGACCCACATATTGTATTTATAGGCAAAACCAGGTTGTTGGGCCTCTTGAGTAGTTTGGGCCCACCAAGGCCATAGCCGGACCCTACTTCATCATGTCGACCGACCCTGAGCAGTTGACATGCCGAACGGAAGTTACCCGGGTATTGACCCGAAGCGATCCTATCCGAAACTCAAAGTAGACTAGTCCAGAACTCGGAGCAAAGCTAGCGCCGAACCATGTATTGATGCCGACCCATGTCACCATATAGCCAATGCCGATCCACTTTGCCGAGTCACAATGCCGAGCCATTCTCACCTCATCACGATGCCGAGCAATGTACGATGCCGAGCGAGGTACGATGCCGAGCGAGGTATGATGCCGAGTGAGGTACAATGCCGAGCGAGGTGCGATGCCGAGCGGGGTGCGATGCCGAGCGACGTCCAATGCCAAGCGACGTCCAATGCCGAGCGAAGTACGATGTCGAGCGGGGTGCGATGCCAAGCGGTAATGCCGAGCGACCCCCGATGCTGAGCGACATCACCAAGGCCGAGCGACATCTGATAAGTGAAGTATGCCGAGCAGCAAATGCTGAGTGAAGTATGCCGCACGGCTTCCTGTAGCGACTTCCAAACGTGCTGCGTTACCTATCCATCCAGTCGACTCAAACCTACCACATTCCATCCTTGATAACTGAGAAATCGACTTAGTTAAATCCGCCTACCTATAGCCTTGCCAAAAGGTGGGTTTACACTTTGCCCCCCAAAACATGCCTTGCTATTGGAAGGTGTGTTTTGAATAGCCTCAAATTCGATATCCGAAGTCCATATCCTGTTCATGACAATATTATTAAATTCATGACCTCTCCGGGTTTAACCTTGAATCCGTAGACCTCGTCGGGTCGCGTTTCCTTGTTCCAGCCTCAGCTCTTTGGTTCAAGGGCTTGTAAGTTCTCGGGCCTCGGCCTTCCGGCCAAGGACTTCGATATTCACCGGTCTCGGCCCTCCGGCCAAGGATTTTCATATTCTCCGGCCTCGGCTCTCCGGCCAAGGACTTTGATATTCACCGCCTCAGCTCTCCGGTCGGGGACTTTTTATACTCTCCGGCCTCGGCTCTCTGGTCGAGGACTTTGTATTCTCCGGCCTCGGCTCTCCGGTCAAGGACTTTGTGTTCTCCGGCCTCGACTCTCCGGTCGAGGACTTTGTATTCTCCGGCCTCGACTCTCCGGTCGAGGACTTTGTATTCTCCGGCCTCGACTCTCCGGTCGAGGACTTTGTATTCTCCGGCCTCGACTCTCCGGTCGAGGACTTTTTATACTCTCTGGCTTTGACTCTCCGGTCGAGGACTTTGTATTCTCCGGCCTCGACTCTTCAGTCGAGAACTTTTTATACTCTCCGGCCTCGACTTTCCGGTCGAGGACTTTGTATTCTCCGGCCTCGACTCTCCGGTCGAGGACTTTGTATTCTCCGGCCTTGACTCTCCTATCGAGGACCTTTTATACTCTCCGGCCTCGACTCTCCTATCGAGGACTTTTTATACTCTCCGGCCTCGACTCTCTGGTCGAGGACTTTGTATATTCTGTTCGAGTCCATTCCGTTGCTCTCCGGCAAAGGGACTCATAATTCGCGATTACTGTCCCGTCTCTTCGGTCGGGACGGTAATTGCTTGGCCTGTATTATTTATTGAATTAGTCCAATCCCAATCATTGCAGAATTCAGTTATCAAAGTGAAAGTTCGTACAACAAAGGGGATTAAATGTCCGAAGTACCAAAGAAGAAACCAGAGTTTGTAGAAAAACAGAAAGAAAACAGGATTTCATAGATCCAAGCAGTATGGTTTTTCGTCATCTCAGAGCACGCCTAGGGACCGTCCTTGATCCCGTATGTGTGTAAGTGACCTACCCGTATTACTTTGAGTTCTATTACTTATTCAGAACCATAAATCCATTCAGTTGATAACAAGCCGGCGGTGACTAGATCCAGCGCCACCTTCGTTCGATGTAGGCGGTGGCCGCTCCCGTTCCACTGCCACAGCTTGATACCTTATGTATTGTTGCAGGTGACCATTCCTTACATGCTCCTCAATGATATCCTTTAAATGCCTGCAATCATTCATGTTGTGCCCATCTAGCTCATGGAATAGGCAATGCTTTCCTGACGCCCGCTCGTATTCCGATGGTTCCCTCCTAGCCGGTCTTCGATACTGGAGGTGCCCCCGAGTATCCAAGTAAATCCTTTCTAGAGTCTTAGTTAAATCTGTGTAAGAAGAAAACTTTGACTCCCTTCGAGGCCTCTTCGAAGTGCCACCGTTGTCATTTGTTTTCCTTTTACCTTTATCGTCTTTACTTGGATCCTCCCTAGGTGGACCTCCACCCCTCACTGCATAAGCTTCATCCTCTCTCCCTACTCTCTTAGCATGTGCATCCTCCTGTCTCAGGAACCTTTCCACCTCATGGTAGAACTCCCCGAGATCTCTCGGTGGGTCCCATTCTAATGTATCTTGAAATCCAAATTATCCGCGATTCCTGAGACTACTGCCATCAAAACCATTGACGGATCGGGTCGATCCACTGAAGCTACCGCTACGTTGAATCTGGTTAAAAAATCCCTGAGCGATTCTCCCTTCCATTGTTTCATCGGTTTCAAAGTCATTACGTTCTTGGGTCTGACTATATGGACCCGAAATTGTCTCATAAACCTCTCAATCAGCTCTGTCCAAGTGTCAATAGAACCACTCTCTAGCTGTCTGAACCACATAGCTGCGATATCTGACAAATACAAAGGGAAGCATCGAGCCATTACCTCATCCGAGGCCCCCAATACCTCTATATGCCTGATGTACTTTGTCAGGTGAACGGCGGGATCCGTTCTCCCATCATACATCTCCAACATCGGTAGCTTAAAATCCGGTAGGTTCCTAGCTTTCCTGATAATAGGAGTAAAGGGACTCCTATTCACATCCTCCAAGTCTTTATTTACCAGTCCACCTCTCACAGCTCGTCTGACCATCTCCGCTAATCTGTCATTGTCGCCAAACTGTAATCCTTGTCTGCTACCTCTGATCTGTCCCCCGAGTTCACGAGGGAATCCTGGCACATACTCCTCATCACGTACTCCTGCACTCCTGTTAGTGTCGGCTCGCACAGCGTCATTTGGTATCCCTCCATGGATTGGTCCAGCATTTCCTGGTGGTGTGCCTCCGAGTCTAGGTCCATCCAGATTGATAGCCGTCTGCTGATTGGGGGCTGGCCCCTGTTGAGCCACTACCTCTGCTTGCTGGTTGAGCACTTCTGATCCATCTCCACGGACCTGAGCTCCTGCATTTCCTGCTTGTGCAAATTGTCTGATAAGAGCCTGCATCATCTCCTCTTGTCTTTTCAGCATCGCTTCTATCTCATCTCTGGTGGTGTAGATGGATGCTTGACCTGCTCCAGCTCCAAAGGAAGCCACTTGACTTCCTTCTTGATTGCTTCTTTCTGTTACTTGCTTCCTTGTTGGTGGCCTATCAATTACTTCCTAGAATCCAAGTTCCTAAGCTTTTGAATCCAAAATCCCAGCTTTGAAATCCCTGAGTTCAACTCTCAATGAAAGCACCAAAATGTTAGCGCCAAAATTGGTCACTAACACCTAGGTCTAAATGAAAGCACCAAATCACAGATAGAATGTATGTTGAGAATATAAACGTGAAGAATAATAAAAATTAAAATGAAAGCAGTAAAGAACAACAAGTTTTATAGTGGTTCGGCTAACTTCGGCCTACGTCCACTCCAGAAGTTTCCTTTTTATTACTGTAAAAACCGATTACAGTTACAAAGTAGTAGAGTGGCCTTAGCCTTAGAAAAGAGAAAGTAAGAGAGCAGAAAGAAGATCCCCCCATCTGGAGACCCACATGCTGTATTTATAGGCAAAACCAGGTTGTTGGGCCTCCTGAGTAGTTTGGGCCCACCAAGGCCATAGCCGGACCCTACTTCATCATGTCGACCGACCCTGAGCAGTTGACATGCCGAACGGAAGTTACCCGGGTATTGACCCGAAGCGAGCCTATCCGAAACTCGAAGTAGACTAGTCCAGAACTCGGAGCAAAGCTAGCGCCGAACCATGTATTGATGCCGTCCCATGTACCATATAGCCAATGCCGATCCACTTTGCCGAGTCACAATGCCGAGCCATCCTCACCTCATCACGATGCCGAGCGAGGTACGATGCCGAGCGAGGTACGATGCCGAGCGAGGTGCGATGCCGAGCGGGGTGCAATGCCGAGCGACGTACAATGTCGAGCGACGTCCAATGCCGAGCGAAGTACGATGCCGAGCGGGGTGCGATGCCGAGTGGTAATGCCGAGCGACCCACGATGCCGAGTGACCCACGATGCCGAGCGACATCACCAAGGCCAAGCGACATCTGATAAGTGAAGTATGCCGAGCGGCATATGCTGAGTGAAGTATGCCGAGCGGCTTCCTGTAGCGACTTCCAAACGTGCTACGTTACCTATCCATCCAGTCGACTCAAACCTACCACATTCCATCCTCGATAACTGAAAAGTCGACTTAGTTAAATCCGCCTGCCTACAGCCTTGCCAAAAGGCGGGTTATAGTAATATATTTAAACAGATATGAAATTGCAAATTATAGGATCATAGAATATAATTTAATTACTATAATATAAATTAAAATTACCAATTTAATGATGCCTTTGAATCCACATTGAAGCAATGACTTCCCTTCCTTTTACTGTTCTTGATTCGTCAGATTGCAAATACGAAATCACCGACCTCTAACTATCGAATAGTATTATTTTAATTTGAAATATATTTGAGAATTTTGGAGTTGATTAAGAGCTATGTTTTAACCAGCAATTTAGAACGTAATGGCAGCCAAAAAAAGGTTTTTTTATTATTGTTTTTAGACACACACACATACACATATATATAGGGTTGTATTAGAGAGAAACGATGAAAACCTTTTTACCCGTTCTCACTTGATCTCAACCCATTATCTCCAAGCCAATTCCCTATGTTTTAGCCATCCCTAGACCTTCCCAAAACCAAAATTTTGCAACCCTAATGATGGGCCTTAAACCCATCTAAGCCCAAGCCAAAATACTATGCAATTAAATCTAATTTAATCGCTTGTCGATATTGTATATCGATCGATATATTTATAACTGTTATAAATATATTTAACATTATTTATTTCTCAAATCATATTCAAATTTTATAATTAATATTTCATAAATATTAATTAATTTAATTAATTTATAATAATTATAAACTAATTAAATCGTTTGGTCTTAAGGGAATTCATCATTTCGACTGTGTAACTCTTAGGTGTAAATTTGGTCAGCGATTAACATCGAACTATTCTAATGTGAACGTTCACACATCATTTAGCCGGTGGTAAGACATTATGGCCAAATTTATCGCTTACTCATTTTCAGCAAAAATCCAATTTTAGTTTAATAAGCGTCACCCGGTTGTGACATTTGTTTACAGCAATTCTCTTCGTCAAAACTATATCACTTTGGGCTTATGGAATTTGGTAATGGTCAAAGTTCCAACCTCATCCACATTCAACTTTATAGTTCAAATACAAAGTCCTTGGTTCAATAATAACAATTATTATTAACCGAAATGCTCCGGCCAGAGACTTTGACTTTGAGTCGACTTGAGATGGTTGTGATACTAACCGCATATAACTGAGGAGACGAATCCTCTCTTGAATAGTGCTTCACTTCCAATACTTCCACTCGATCCAACTATAGTCACTCGATGGACGCCATGCCATGATTCGGCTATAATCAGAGCGGAGTTTTCATATTGAAGATCCATAGTATTCTCAAGTTGAGAGAACTGTGTAAATCAGTCACATCGTTGACCTTAGTTATATTAACCAACAGAAAACTATCGAGTAAGTCATTCCATAGTTATCTGATAACAATCAGTACGTAACCCATAAGTGCCCCCAGCAGTCATGAGTAATACACTGCCCAACATTTGAAGAGCATTACGTACTCCAGTCTCAACGGATACATCGATATCCAGTCTCGATGCATCTTGACTAGGAACATTTAAAATGGTATATTTGTTTCGTTGTGATAAATTACTCCCAGTTACAACACTTTATCACTACTATCATAAAATATACCGTTTATGGATTTTTCTATTAAATATACATTTAATTAAGTTAATTAATTAATATAATCACATTATATCAAGTATATAATAGGAAGAAAATACCTTTTATTTCGAACAAGATTGGTCAACGAGTTAGATATATTTAACAAATTACATAATTGCCTCTAGAGCATACCCCTAACTCTATCAATCTCCCACTTGCACTTGGGGTCAAGTATGGAATCTAACTCCAACTTCTCCAGTCAGTTTTCTCAAAACCAATTAGGTCAGTCCCTTAGTGAATGGGTATGCTATTATGTTTTAATTATCTACTTTGTCGATTAACCCTCTCTAACATTGACCAAATTCCTTTATCATATGGAACGATTCGAAGTATGTCTTTCGACTTCTAGTGAGCTTTAAGTTCTATCATGACCAATTTCATGACATTGTTATCTTATAACAATATTATGGGATTCTCAACATTTGGAATCACCTTTGGCTCAATTATAAATTTATGCATTTATATCTATATACATTGGTTTATTGTAGTGCTATTCAAGTTAATGTTCTCAACATTTCGTTGAATCGACCACAATCACTTTTATTTTGAAACATTTTCAAATTAAAGATTTTAACTTCAATTTTATCATTGACATGTTATACTCAATATCACTTATAAAAGTTTGTGTCCAAACGTTCCATCATTACGAGTTCGTTATTTCTATAAACAATTCTCTAGTATTTCATAAATACGCGAGAACACCTCAAACAACCATTTAGTGATATCATTTTGGATTTTATATTTGCTTTGTGTATCAAATACATAAACGAAACACAATATCATACACAACATTATCTGTATGACAATTCATAAGGAATCCAACTTACATGTTCTCTTTTTAATAGGGTGCTCTTGTATATCGTTTTGGGACAATCCCTATATCTTTTATACTCACCATAAAAGACATCATTTACAATCCAAAATTGAGCATTAAAACAACTAAAGTTGATTTTAATACAAGCATATTGTTAAAATCAACAACGTGTTGTTTACTTATAGTTTAGAAATATCAATGTACCTTTTAACGTTCTTTCTTATGAACACACGCTTCCTCTGCACTTTGATTGAAAATCAAACTATTTGATATTTCTATCAAAATACTTATTCAATCTTGATGCTTATAAAATGATACATTCGTATCATTTCTTGGATCATATCCAAAGACTTACAAACCCAATATCGCTCCCACTGACTTCGAGGCATTTTTGGTTAATATGTGTAAACGACTTACTCTAAATCATTATTTAGAATTTTCTATTTCAATACATAAGTACCAAACACTAAGTCTTATCGAGCGATAATTTTGTGAGTAAATCTGAATTAACTTGAGCATGTTGAATACTGAATCTGTTATGCTAATTTTAATAATTGAAATTTGTGATATTATTCTTATCAACATTGCTCATTTAATTCCAACCACATTAGTCTTTCCAATAAAGACATAATCTCGGCCGATGGTTCACATCTCTTTGGTTACGACCACCAAAATCATATTTTAATAGCGTACTTGGAATTCTTTCAGATTTGCGCATCATACCATATAGAGTCAACATCTTAATGGTTTAATTGAACAACCGAGGGTAATGTATATTTTCGACATTAATAAGAAACTCATAGTTTCTCTTCGATGTACAAGAATACTTATTAGACATTCAAATGCTATGTGTTCATTTAGGTTAGTTAATTTCACTTCATCTCATATAATCAGTTCTATCTTTGGATCGGATCCAATTCCATTTAACTACCAAAAATTTCTCAAAGAAATTCCTGCACAATGAAGTCGATATATCTTGAAATAACAAATGTTTCTTAGTGCAAATAGAATAGGGATTCATAAACGCATTATAAACCTTTTTATTTATAAAACTGATTTTAGTTTACAAAAATTATGTTTAAAACATAAATATGTCATTTGATGACAGACCTTTCCAAAAAACTGTTTGGAGATTCATACAAGATCCCTCATGAACAATTATTACGTGCAACCTTTCGACTCGCACAACCTGCCAACTCCTTGGCCTAGGATATGTTGGGATTTCTTACAAATTCTTATCTTGTATGATTTTGTAAACTATTATTTAGATGAAATTATATCAACCTTGTGTACTACTCTTAAGTACATGACCTTATAGAAAGAAACTAACTCAACTTCACTCAGAGTTAATCGTAAATTGTCCAACAATGTCTGATTACTCCTCATCGATGCATCATTATGTACCACATGGAGGAGTGACTTTTGAGATTGAATCTATATTCATTTTTAGGTACATTAGGAACTCTTTCCAATATACTCACTTATTTGACCAAATCAAATCATTTTATTCTATTGCATGTTATTTTATTTACTTTTCTTTTATATTCTATGATTTTATCATAAACTTACTACATGTGTGTCTAATACACATGTTCATGTTGGTAATAAATCATCGATGAATATAACAAAGTATGTGGAACCCTTTTGGTATTAATAGACTTGGATTGCATACATCAATATGTATTAATTCAAAGAGTTCATCAACTCTTATGATGCTCCCACTGAATGGGTGCATAGCCATTAATTATTTGAGGTATAATTAACCTGTATCATATGATTCATAATCATATAGTAAAATTATTTCTTAAAACTACGGCTTAGTCTATAATTCCAAAACAACTGTAAATAATATTAGATAAATATGTATTTTTGTTACATCACTATTACTATGAAAACAAATTCCATAATATAGTTCTATTTCATAATGAATATTCATAATACTCATATTGAAATATAGTCATATCTACTGTCAATACCAAAAAATAAACATTATTTCACAAATAATGTTTGGTACATTTTACGAAAACAATTTTCGTAATTTGATGCAATCATTAGATGTTATATGGCATGCTCCCACTATTTCCGCCATTACTATAATAGCGTACTAAATTTAGAGGTCCACCATTCACTTAATATTGTTAATATAGTTTACTTATTTCATATGGTGCAGCTAGTTTACAGTGGAGAGTTCTTTGACCAAATATCTTGAACTCAAAGAAATAAATGTTATAGAAAACAATTTTCTATATGAAAATACATTTCGGAATAAAAATCATATTTCATATTCCAAAATTAAGTATCAATTAGTATTACAATTCTTGTTTCCAATGTTTCTCTATGAAGCAGAACTGACTATTTATTCTCTTCATTCCCACTTTACCTTAAATTACATCTATTCTTAAACATTCGTTTTTCTTTCAAATGGTCAAACTATTCAAAAGAAAACCTTACTACAATATCATAACAAACCTTTTACAAAAGTGCATTCGATTATTCTTAACATTTAAGACATCAAATATGTTGCACTTTATGTAAACCGATCAAGATGACATTTCAATGATAGTTCTTAGTTGTATCTCTCAGTTTATGGTATTGTGTTACATTAACACAATATGATCTTTTTGAAATCATTCAAGTTGAATACATGATCTTAAAATACTGTTTATTGGCTTACTTCGAATGAACTAACTTCATCGAAATATTGTACCCCACAAACTATGACTGTTCACCATATAACATTTATATGTGAAAGTACATGGATCAAATATCCATAGTCTTGAATTGCATTTATAGTTCAAAAACTCATAAAATGCAATACATGTTCTAAACCAAATAAACATATAAGTGACCAACTTACGAATGTATTGAGTTGTTGAAATTAGACACTTGCATGGATATAGAGACATTATATAACATGCAATTAGAATTTTTAGTAAGTATATATTATATTTCTATTTGTCAACTTTCATTCAGTTTGTTTATATATGTTAATTGATAAAGGTTTTATCAATCATATTAAATGCACAAATTTATCATTGTAGATAATTATAACATTATATAGCATATGTTCTTATAATATTAGAAAGGTTAAATGTTACCATTTCATTTTTCTAATAAGGCTCCCACTAGTCTTTTATGTTTCTCCATACCCTAAGATGAAACATAGAAGTCTTACAACTTCACTAGTGGGTGTTAGGACTCGTTTGTTTTGGTATTCTGACCTTGAGTTTGCTCAACAAAATCATAGCCCCACAAACGATGGATAACTCCTTAACGGTTGTATCACATACAACTCCTAACCCATTTTTCCTTGTTCTAATATTATTTCGACCTTAAGTTTGCTCAACAAATCGAAAGAGATTATTCACTCATACATACCATATCTGGATGGCCTAAGTATAGTATATGTACCTTGAGTTTGCTCAACAAATACATATAGTTATCTTACCTCATCTGTTCAATATATTAACAATACTACGCATAACATCCCTAGCTTGAGTTTGCTCAACAACTAAGGAGTATGTAAGTAATTTATTAATATATATATATATATATATTGTAGAGACCAACATTATATTAAAGATTCATAATCTTCAATATATATATTGAGTGATATCGACTTATAGAATAATATATTTCTTATGAAATACCCCAGCGATTCAAGTGTCAAAAACATCAGAAATCATGGTATATGTACATTTACATATGTATTTATTTCTCAAGTCTATTTGGGTTTACTTAATGTTCCACATTTAGTTTATATACATATCATATAAGTTTTATTGTTATATAACTTTTATATTTCATATTACTTATATGATAGTCTTACGTATAATATATCATTAATTAAATCTTATCTAATTAATTTTAATCAATTAACTCTTTAATTAATTTTAAATAACTTTTATATTAGACATATCTACTATAACATTTATACCGTATACTATAACCTTTATAGTGTAACACACATATATCATATATATGTGTATTTTATTTAATTAACTAACCTTTAATTAATTTATTCAATTAGACAATTTTTATTAAAATTTATTAATTTCAAAATTTATCTTGTATACATATATGTATACTTATGTTATCTTAAACATTTTAAAATAACATAACATATATCAACATATATAATACATGCATATATGTATTAATTAATTAACATATTTAATTAAATTATTTTATTAATCTTAGTAATAAATTTAAAATTTAAAATTATTATATAAATATTTTCAAACATTTTGAAAATATCATTATACTTTCAAAAATTTTGAAAACTTATGTAGTATTATAATTTTTATAATAAACATGTTTTATTTCAAATTTAACTATTAAATTTAAAATCTTTAACATTAATTTTCAAAATGATTTTGGAAATTAGCCCAAGGCCCAAATTAAGTTGGGCCTTTTCTATTAGGAGCAACCTTTGAGCTCACTTCACCTTTCGGGCCCGGCCGGTAACCAGGTATGACATGGTACTTGATTACCCAATTCCAATCCTAGACATTACCTTTCTAGACACCGTACTAAGTGGGCTAGCTTAACTAGTTTGCCCTAATATGACTAATTTAGACCGCATATGCTATTGGGCTCCGACACCATTGTTGGAACTGGACTAGCCCGCAGCGGAAGTTATGGGTGAATTTCAAAAATTTTACCCTATTGGATCTTTTATTGGGCCTATGAAGTCTAATTGAATTAAAAAAATTCTAAATTTCATTTAAATAAAATCATTTATTTTATTTAAATTCAAATATATTAAGATATGAAATTAATTTTATTTGATTTAGTTTATACATTAATGTATCATATACATATATGTGTGAGTGCATGTGTAACATAATAATCCGTGAAAGATATAATATGCCCATATGTAGATGTTGGGATTTACATCGCAACAAACATATTAGCTCATTTTGTATGTCATGTATGTTGTCCAAATATGTGCGTGTATATGTGTTACAAAATACACACACACATGTATGTATAAATATATTATATATAATATATGAACATAAAACATTTATATATATATAGAAAGAGAGAGAATAATTATTAAAAATTATTTATAATTCAAAAATAACTTAGTTTTGCAAACATAATAATTTTAGTATTTTAATTTGTATATATTATGAATAAAATAATGTTTTCATCCATAAATAATTAACATAAAATAATCTATTGATGAAAATTCAGATTTTACAATGTTTGAAAATCTAAGATCATAAAATAGAGCTTAGGAAAAATCTGGAGATTTATCAAAGTTGAAATATTATTTTTAAAAACAAATACATTGATTTCGGCAATAGTTATTTAATATAAAATAATATATTATTAAAAATTCAAATTTTAAAATTTCAAAAATTCTAGGATCATGAATGAAAGGTTACGAAAAGTTTTGAATAATTTTTCAAATATTATTATTTTTAATAAATCATAAACTGTTTTTCTGAAATTATATTAATTATTAAAAATAATAAACTTTATTGAAAATTTTCTAAATTTTTTGTACATATTTCTAAAATGATATAATATTTTATAAAAATATAAAATTGAATTTTTAATGTAATAATTATTTTATATATAATAAACAATTCAAAAATTCAATAAATGTTAATTTAAAAATATGAATATATGTATGATAATTAATTTTCAAAATTTTAAATTTATATTATATAAAAATAAGTGTACTAAATTTTTAAATCATATATATATCTTATATATGTATATATGCTATTATGAGAGAGAAATATACACTAATATATATATATACACACACACACACACATACATATATATGAATTTATTAATAAATATATATAAAACAATTATTAATGACAAAAGTTGATTTTGTACAGTAAGTAACATTTTTCTATACATAAATCAAATAGTGTAATAAACAAATTATGCACATAACCAAACTGACTTGTGACAACTACGTCTACTTACAAAAATCTCACCTAACAAACATATAGTAGCAATATATTTAAACAGATATGAAATTTCTCATTATAGGATCATAGAATATAATTTAATTACTGTAATATGAATTAAAATTACCAATTTAATGATGTATTTGAATCCATGTTGAAGCAATGACTTCCCTTTCTTTTACTGTTCTTGATTCGTCAGATTGCAAGTCCGGAATCACCGACCTCTAACTATCGAATAGTATTATTTTAATTTGAAATATATTTGACAATTTTGAAGTGGATCGAGAGATATGTTTTAACCCGCAATGTAGAAGGTAGTGGCGGCCAAATTTTTTATTTTTATTTTTAGAGATACACACATATATAGGGTTGTATTAGAGAGAAACGAGGAAAACCTTTTTACCCACTCTCACTTGATCTCAACCCATAATCTCCAAGCCAATTCCCTATGTTTTAGCCACCCCTAGACCTTCCCATAATCAAAATTTTGCAGCCCTAATGATGGGCCTTAAACCCATCTAAGCCTAAGCCAAAATAATATACAATTAAATCTAATTTAATCACTTGTCAATATTCTATATCGATCAATATATTTATAACTGTTATAAATATTATAACATTATTTGTTCCTCAAATCATATTCAAATTTTATAATTAATATTTCATAAATATTAATTAATTTATAACAATTATAAACTAATTAAATCGTTCGGTCTTAAGAGAATTCATCATTTCGGCTGTGTAACTCTTGGGTGTAAATTTGGTCAGCGATTAACATCGAAATATTCTAATGTTAACGTTTACACGTCATTTTTAGCAGGTAGTGTGACATTATGGCCAAATTTATCGCTTACTCATTTTCGGCAAAAATCCAATTTTAGTTTAATAAGCGTTACATGGTTGTGACATTTGTTTACACCAATTCTCTTTGTCAAAACTATATCACTTTGGACTTATGGAGTTTGGTAATGGTCAAAGTTACAACCTCGTCCACATTCAACTTTATAGTCCAAATACAAAGTCCTTGGTTCAATAATAACAATTATTATTAACCGAAATGCTCCGGCTAGAGACTTTGACTTTGAGTTGACTTGAGTTGACTGTGATACTAACCACATATAACTGAGAAACCGAATCCTCTCTTGAATAGTACTTCACTTCCAATACTTCCACTCGACCCAACTATAGTCACTCGATGGACGACATGCCGTGATTTGGCTATAATCAAAGCGAAGCTTTCATATTGAAGATCCACAGTATACTCAAGTCGAGAGAACTGTGTAAATCAGTCACATCAATATTTTCTGTTTGACCTTAGTTATATTAACCAATAGAAAACTATCGAGTGAGTCGTTCCATAGTTATCCAATAACTATTAGTACGTAACCCCTAGGTTCCCCCAGTAGTCATGAGTAATACACTGCTCAACATTTGGAGAGCGTTACATACTCTAGTCTTAACGGATACATCGATATCCAGTCTTGATGCATCTTGACTTGGAACATTTAAAATGGTATATTTGTTTCATTGTGATAAATTACTCACGGTTACAACACTTTGTCACTAATATCACAAAATATACCATTTATGGATTTTTCTATTAAATATACTTTTAATTAAGTTAATTAATTAATATAATCACATTATATCAAGTATATAATAGGAAGAAAATACCTTTTATTTCGAATAAGATTGGTCAACGAGTTAGATATATGTAACAAATTACATAATTGCCTCTAGGGCATACCCCTTACTCTATCATCTCTCTTTCTCAATCAAAGGTCAAAGCGTTGTCCAAGAGGCTATATGATTCATTGTAACCAAAGGTCAAGAAATTTTCATTGAAAAAACCATCAAACTTTAGTTATATTTTCTTGGGTGTGATTGTAGCAGATTCAAATCAATCAGGTGTGCTTGGTAGCCCAGAAATCCGATTGGGTGTGCTTGTAGCCCATCCAAATCAAATGAGTGTACCCTGAGCTCGGAAAATCAGAAGGGTGTGTCTTGTAGGCTCGAAGATTGTAATTAGGTTTGCCTTCTACCCATTGAAAGATTGACATTTGAAAAGAAAACTCTATGATTGTTGATTCTGCATTGGCTAATTATAATCTTGAAAGAATTATAAAAAAAAGATTCATAAAAATTTGAAAACATTATTCATCCTTCCTCTGGTATTTAATTAGCCTTAAGATCGATAATTCCGCAATCCACATATGGTTAATATTAGCAAGGTTGCATATTAAACTTTTTTCAGCGTTTGAATTTCCACCAATAAGGATATGTGATTTGTTGTGATCTATAGCTAAACTGGTAGAGGCCTCGAATAAATGCACAATATTAGTGATAGCTAATTTGGACCGCTGCTCTAGCTTAGTGAAGATGACAAGGTAGTTTGTAAATTAGAGACTAATTAAGGCAGGATTTTTGCATTTGGGATGTAGTTTAAGTTTCTTGTAGAAAACCTGATCATATAAAAGGCAAGTGAAGTATTCCATCATAATAATAAACAACGAAGCAGATAAGGGTCAGCTGGCCTAGCGTCGTGTGATGATTGGAAATAACCATTAGTACATCCATTAATGGTAATAGAGAAGCATGCAATAGATATACATATATGTGTCCAAGCTATAATAATTTCTAGGAATTGCATTTTTGACATAATATCAATAATGAAAGTCTAATTTAATGTGTCAAATGCCTCATAGATATTAAGTAAAGCATACATCTCGGCACTATGTTTTCAGTGTTATACCCTCTCAAAAGCTCGTGAGTAAGAAGTATGTTGTTAGTCATATTTTAGTTAGGAAAGAAGGCGAATTGATTATGAAATATAAGTCTAGTAAGCATAGGTTTGATTCTGGTAGCTATAATTTTTGTAATACATTTGTACACAATCAAGCAATAGCCAATAAGCCGAAATTGAGTAGCACTATTAGGGTGATCAACTTTTGGGATCATGGCCAGAATGGTAGTTGTGAAGACCTCCACCTCTATATCCATACTATCCAAGAGCATTACAGGGTAATATTGTTGGATAATTCAGAGAATGTGGCAATATAGGGTATGCATGTTAATGTTCCCTTAGACTAACACCGGTACATATCATACATCATATAATACTTACCACAAATATACACGTCTAAGTATAAAGTAATAAATACGTATGCTACCAGGACAGAATAATACATAATCACAAAATAATATCAGAGTACACAAGGTCACAATGCAATAGATAAAATATAAAACATAACATAATACATAGTCCAGGGCTACAAAATGATAGTCTCTAGCCCACTATACAATGTATCATCACATACAGCTACTAATAAATTAATGAGGCTATAAAAACGTATATGGAATGTATCATGCTATATCTACCAGTAGCATCCCCAAAATGCCAAGGCAAGTCCTGCTATCGACGTGGAACATGTGCCTACAATGTCTTGGACTGGCCCAAGTATAAAACACATGAGTCAGACTATGTCAGAATCAAATTAAGTGTGATATAGTGACTATAATATAATCTATTGCTAAATAGTTAAGCAACACAAATAACTCGCAAATACAAATAATCAAATCAACATGCAACAGAAAATATCATGCAACAAACAAGTATGGATAATACGGGGACCGACTATACTTTAAATATACAATCTCAAGCATAGTCATGCCCATTATCAAAGAAATGTAAATAGAATATGTCTATCTATCACACAAACCAAAACCAGATGGAAGACTAATAGACACACTTATGAAGGAAACCACATATGTAATTAGCAAACACGACACACATATTCCACCAACACGGCTCCTACAGTCATAGTTACCTTGACGGACTTGGTGACTCTTATCCATTAGTGTTCTCGACTATATGAGGACTTAGTCATGACCCTATACGTGCCCCTAAAATGGTAATAGACTACTGTCCTAGGTGACACAAAAGGGCTATTCATCACCGACACACGGTTCTATACATTGCCAACAAACGGCTTTAAAATAAGGTGCCACAAATCCAGCGCATGACCATCATGATCAGGTTGCCACAATGGATACTAGCTGTTATGGGCGTTTGCGCCCAAGGAGTTTAGTGTTGATAGGATAGTCAGATGAAGTAAAGAAAGGGAAGGAAAAGAGAGAAGGAAAGACATAAGGAGTTGAAGAAAACAAAAAAATTGGGATGAGCACAACCCTCTATTCGGTAATCTTAATACCAAATAGAGTTTCCTATTCGGTAGGCTTGGCACCGAATAGGAAATCATGTTCGGTAGTCTTAACACAGAATAGAAAACCCAGTTCCGTAGTCATGACGTCGAACATGAAATCCTGTTCGGTAGTCTTAACACCTAATAGAGTTCTCTGTTCGGTGGGTTTGGCATCGAACAGGGGATCCTGTTCGGATGAGAGTGGAGAATGAACTAGGGTAAAGCTAAGCAAAACCAAACCAAGGAGATGTAGGTAAGAACCTTGCTAGCATGGTGTCCGCATGCATGCACCGAACTAACGTATCCAGAATAAAGGTCTCCCAACCGAACCAAATGGGTTATATATGGAATGAAATTTGGATATATTTAGAAAATTATAATCATATCTTTTATATATGGAATTTGCCGAACCGAGCGACTTATACCAGAAAATTTCCTAATTTGTCGGAGTAACCACATCACCTCCATACTCTTATAAATATCCAAGCTTCTAGTAGCCATGGGGACAATTTTTGAAAACTTAAGCTTCTACTAAATATAAACTACCGAACAGAGCTACCGGATATCAATATATAACACAAAATCATTGTGTTTCATATTGAAACACTTGTAAAGCCCCAAATATAAGAAAATGAATAAAAATGAACAGTGGACATAGGCCCATTACGACTGAATCGCTGTAAATCTGTGTGTACTTTACTCTTTTTGCATTATATTTCTACTATGGCTGAATCACTATAAAAATGGAGGTGTTTGCCCAATTTTTGTGCAAACATTTTTAGTGCTTTCATTATGTGCTTCTTAATATGCCTCCTAAATCTAAGAGCAAAACTGGTGGAGCCAGTGGCAACGCTAACCGAGATACTGTAGAATAGGATAATCATTCATCCCACACTCCCGCACCAGACACCATCACTGAGGGCAACATAGACAGTGTTGTGGCGGATATTGATACTCGTTTCTCTTCCCAACAGTGGGCTATTATGGACCAGATCATGATATGCTTGGGTCAGATGCAACCAACCACATATAATACTAAAACGAGGGAAATGACCGGATCTCGGGGGTCTGGAAGAAGGAGGAGGTCACATTCAGGTGGTGGATCATATCGAGAGAACAAAGGGGCAGGACGAATAAACACCAAGGAACTGAATTGAGTGAAAATTCAGCCAGACCCTATGCTCGAGGATCGATTAGGCACCGAACCAAACAAGAGTGGTGATGAACCAAGGGTGGCTATGGCTGAACCTCCTCAATCTAGGCAGCACTTTCCTGTCTTGACAAAGATGGCAACTGGAGAAAGGCAAGCTTATCATCGTGAGTGATCCCAAAACAGAGAATGTAGCTGAGATCACAAGGCAAACTACTAGAGTCGAGATGAAAAGAGTCTTTCAACTCGACAATGAAGATCCACTCATCTCCGACCGTTTCCCGAGCCTGAAATCAAATGGCCCGAATCATAAGAGAGTGCATACATTGTGAGTAGTTAGAGCGTGGAATCGAGGCATGTGCCGGTAGCCTGTTTTCCATGGAGATAGAGACCGCTCGTAATACTAAAAGCTTTTGAATGCCTACTATTGACCCTTACCAAGGCTTAATTGATCCTGTAGTGCATCTACAGTGGTACACGTGACATATGTTGATGAGTGGAGCGACATAAGAGGTTTTGTGCAAATGCTTTCTGCTCTTTCTGTCGGATTTGGCGACTATGTAATTTTGCCGCCTTCCCCCGACTGAATTCATTCATGGAAGATGTTAAGGGAAATTTTATTAGCCAATTCAGGGTTCATATAGGACAACATAAAGACCCATACTCTTTATCGGATGTGAAACCATGAGAGGATGAAACACTATGACAATACTTGACTCGTTTTAATGCTGAAGCCACTAGCATCCAGAATGATGACGAATGGTTGACTCTTATAGCCTGGTGAGGTGGCGTTAATCCCGACATGAAGATGGCTCGGAGATTGACTAAGGAGAAACCAGCTACTTTATAGGATTTCTTCTATGAAGCAGCAAAATATATGCAACTGGAGGAAGTTGCGGTTGGATGGAAGCTGGAAAGGCTGTCAAGCCATCAGAAGCATCTAGTAGTGTGAATTCTATGATTAAAAATGATGAAGGTTGTGGTATAGAGGAAAAAACAAAAACCCAAGCAACCTCGGCGGAAGGAAAATAGAACATAGAAAGTTCAAGTCTAGCACAAGGTTTGATACTTATATGGATTTGAATGATACTAAAAAAAATATCTACCTTGCCACGCAAGCAGAACTCAAATACAACAGGCTTGCACCGAAGAAGGAAAATGACGCTGAGACGAGCACATGAAAGTACTGTAGGTTTCATTAATCCCATGGTCATAACACTAATGAATGTAGTCATTTATAGGATATAATTGAAGGACACATCAGGAAGAGAAAACTGGAGCGATATGTCAAGGATCTGAATGCACCCCCACTCCTAAGAAGCAGGATTCAAGGAAGCTTCTATTGGGAAATAGGGGTGAAAGACCCAGTGCTATTTGTGGAAAAGATGGGAGATTTTGATTAATACCACCGTTGGAGGACTGCATGTAGCTGACAAAAGTGCTTGGGGTTTATCATGCATGCTATAGGAATTGAATCAAACTCGGAACAAGTCCAAGCATTGAAAGGTATAAAAATTCCTGAAACTCAAAAGGAGATGCAAAGTTTAAATGGAAAGGTGGCTGAAGCAGGTTTATATCCATGGTGATGGATAAATGTGTTCCATTCTTTAAGGCACTTAAGAAGGAGAAGGGCAGTTTCACATGGACGGATGAGTGGTTGGCTGCATTCCTTAGCTTGTTAGAACATTTGCAAAATCCACTAGTTCCGACTACACCAGTGTAAGGAGAAGACTTCTATCTATACTTGGCAGTGTCCTCCCACGCCTTGAGTGCCACGTTGGTTCGAGAAGAAGACCGGGTGCAACGTCTAGTATATTACGTGAGTGCTTCACTGGACCGAAGTCTAGGTATCCTAAGCTAGAAAAGTTGGCTTATTTTCTGCTAATTGCATCCTAGGAGTTGAGACATTATTTCCAATCGCATGCCATCTGAGTGTTAACCAATCAGCCCCTAAGACAGGTCCTACACTGACCAAATACCTTATAAAGTCTCATCAAGTAGAATCATTATGAGATTACCAATTATCCATGAATAGCAATCAAAGAGCAAGCTGTGGCAGACTTTATTGCGGAGTTCACTATTAGAGAAGACAAAGTGGAATCCTCAAAGGAAGAAGCTATTAAACGGCGAATGTATGTAGATGGAGAAACCAACGAGCATAATTCTGACGGAGGAGTAATATTGTTGACACCTGAAGGAAAGAAGATGAGCTATGCAATACGGTTAGAGTTCAAGGAAACCAACAATGAAGCTGAATATAAAGCTTTAATAGCAGGGTTGGAGATAGCAAAGGAGCTGGGAATTATGTTGCTATGCGTCTATAGTGACTCGTAGTCGATCGTAAACCAGGTGCTCGGAGAATTCCAAGCTAAAGGAGAGTGCTTGAAATCCTATTTAGGAAAGGTGAAAGTCTTTGTAACGACCTGTAAATAAATCACTTTAAATAAACGATCGTTTAGATTTATCGATATAACAATAATTTTGTAAATAATTATTTATATTAATTTATATGACTTTATAAATAAAATATGATCATTTTAATTAGTTAAGAATGATAAGAAAATTTATTTTCAGAATTTGTTTACAAAAATATGCATATTAATTTAAAAGAGAAAATATGACTGAAAATCGGAATCAGGATTTGTAACGATACAACGTGTGGAAGTTGTATAACGTTGTAGGAGTATGTAACATACACATACACATGTATATGTGCATACATGAGAACATGCACATAAACATATATACAAAAATAATTAAGTATAAAAGTATAATATAAAATATATAATATATTTTAAGATTTCTTACTCCTTAAGCATACGTAAGTCAACATATACATACATGAGATGATGAAAGTGATGGGCACATGAAAAAGGGATGATTGTTGTGCCTAGGGAGGGGGGAGATGTGTTGGTGAAGCCATATAATGGTGATGAAGATGATGATGTATGTATGGATACTTTTGCACTCTTCCTTTCCTATAAATACCCTACCCTCTTCTCTTCATTTTCATTTATCTTCTTATTCATAATTATAAGCTTTGTCTTCCACTTTAATGGCTTCCATACTAAGAGAAATAATGTCAAAATTTATTTCAAAAAGAATTTAAATTATAATATATAGTTATATATACTTAAACACCTCAAAACAATCCCAAAACTCCACCTTTTCTCTTTGTTCTTCACAATTTCCACCCCACTTCATCATAGGCCGAGCCAATTCCTTGCTCCACCCTAGGACATGCACCCAAAAGCCACCCCAAGCTTTGGTTAAGGCATCTAGGAGATAAAATCCGAAGAATAGTGAGCTTCGGAAACCAAGTAGCGGAGCTATAGCGAATTTTTAATTAATCGTTGAAAACTCAAGGTGAGAACTCCTAAACTATTATATTATATTTTGGATGATGACATGATGTTTGCAATGGATGTTTATTATGCATTAATCATCAAGTTTGGATATTATCATATATATTTATATATATATTGAATATATATGCAAGTCATAGAAATACACGTCGATAAGCGCAAAGGAAATCACTTTCCTTGAATTAATGAAATGGTGTGTATGGAATGTTAAACCTCTTTAAAAATGGTTTAAAATGAGTTTGAAATGTTTTATAAACATTGAAAAGTGTTTCGGTGAAGTTTGAAAAGAAATGGAAAATTTAGTTAAAAAATAAGCGCGTCGTGTAACGGCAATTTGCGATTTCGCGCCATAAAAGTCAAACGAGTGTAAAAGATGGAATATAGCTTGGAATTCTTCGAGATAAGAATTTTCCAAACTATTATAGCTATAGTTTTTCAATGAAGAAAGAAAATTGAGATTTCGATAAGTAGATTTTGAAATATGAGTAAAACAAGTTTTGGAAAAATCGTGGTTTTGTAGTTCGGAATCCAAAACTGCATTTCTTTGGAAATAATGTTTTAATTGTGTTTAAAAATATGGAATAAATCTTACAAATGTTTTAAAATGAGTTAAAAGTGATTTGAGTAATAAAAATGAATTTTCAAATAATAAAAAGTCGTTTTGATCAATATAGCTAAAAAAGCACTTTTCGGAGCACTTTTTTTATAACTTTTGAAATATAGATTTAAACTTAACAATTCTTTTCCACTTATTTTATAAATGTTTTTAAATGATTAATAATGTGTTTTAAAGATGATTTGAAGGAATTTGGGAACGATTAAAGATTTAGAGTCGATCAAATAACTTGACCACCTTGTTGGTGTCAAAGAGATAGTGTCTAGGCTTAAGTTTGGAAAACCAGTTTCCTGCTCTCCCTGGCAATCCAGACTGGCCCGACGGAGGGGATAGTTAATTTGGTTTACTTGGGTCACTATCGACCTAAATGAAAATTAAATGATTTCGAATTTATTCTTAGTAAAAAGGAGTTTAAAAAGTTATCAAGGGATTTTATAAGAGAGGTTTAATATCTCCTTATATACCAGAAAGAATGTTTAAGAACTATATATCTCCAAAAGAGATTTTTTTGATAAAAAGAACTAAATCAATTAAAGAATGATTCCCTATTCACAAGAACATCTTTTATCGATGATCATTTAGAAAGAATCAGGTACGGATTTGGATGATTCCTATCCGAAGACCACTTCGAACCAATTTACGTATTTGAAGTGAAGATATGGATACGATATTTGGGATTTTTATAATAAAGGACTGCTTGTTGATCATTTGGGCATAAACTCCCAATATACATATAGTAGCAGTAGTCTCTTCGTTATGAAATATCCAATGCAAGGACTAATCGCTACTAATCCTAGGGTTAATTCCCGACAGGATGTGGTAGGAGAGTGCCTTCGGTTTGTCCTATACCTGGGCAACTTGTATGGAAGAATATTTGAAGTTGCATTTCTAGTTACATAAGTGATCTCTATGAACATATCATCTATTTGGTGGTGGAGAAGGCAACTTCTCTTAACTTAACACACTTTCCTAAGACGTATGAGCTCAAGAGTTATACATTTGTAGAAATCAGTTGTGTGACCACAAATTGGCAGTGTGGCATTCAAAGGAAGATGATGTGCTATATGAAAGGTAATAGTTACCTCCGGCCTCACACCCGGAAATGGCTGAAACATGGTAGATGTGGTAAGGCTATGTGGCTCGCAACCATTAGGGTATGATCATCCCCTTCTAGATATATTTCTACCAGCTATGATGTTCGAGTTTAAATTATTGTGGTATATGCTTAGAGACGTCTCAGATAGGTCAGTAACGACCGAGGTGATGACATATTCAGTACTATCTAGGAAGAGGTAGGCCAGTCTTGTGCTGGTAGAGGACCATTAGTTGGGCCTCGGTACATTCCTCTAGAGATGTACTACCGGAAGGTAGTCCCTTCACATGGTCATTTGTATAAAAATCCATTCTCCAATAAGTGCCTGCCATTTTATTTGTAGAACCCGCGTTTGTGGTTAGTATGCTAGAATTTAATAATGCAACAATTTTGGCTAAGATTAATAAGTTTACTTGCAAAAAATTTCAAAGATATGTCATTAAAAATAATATCAAGTATTTTTACATAAGAATGTTTTGGTTATCATTAGTTAAAACCCATTTTGTGTTTATGTGCGACGTGATCTTATGAGTTACCTTTTATTTTTCAAACAATGTATTTTGAGTTCTCACACCAGTCCCATGACTGACTCGGAGTTTAGTTTCTTTTCCCTTTAAACTCTGGATGCCCTATTTTCCGGGCAGCCATGTAGTCAGGATCCTATTGGAGTATTTTGGGGAAAGCATGCTAGAAGAGATTTTTGGAGCATGGAGATGGAGCACCCGATGTGGATGTCTATCTGTCTATTTATTTTTATTTTTCTACTGTGTCTAAGTTAGTTAATAACAACAAGTGTGGGAGTAGGCAAGTATAACTGTTCTCGGTTGGGTTAGTTCATACCAAAACTCTGATATTCCCTAGTGAGAGTAGTTGTATGTACTATTCATCTATCTATTTTAACACAATGTGAGAATTTATGTTTCTTTCTTTTATCTTTACTTTACTTTACCCCTAAAAATCTGCCTCCCCAGCACTTGGATTTACGACACGTGAATACCGTGGATGTAATAGTGTCGATTTTTGAGAGTCGAGGAGATGGGTCTTCACATTTTGTATTAGAGCTGAAGGTTAAGAGAGAACCTTGGCTTTGATGGAGTATGATTCATTAGAGATAGGGTTAGCAATACCCTAGAATGAGTTTAATCTTTGAGAGTGCGCGTTTAGAATTCTTATCTGAATAAAATCCAGTTGTTCTATATACCCATTCACCAAGATAATTTCGTCTTTGTATTCTAATGATTTCTTACTAAATTCAGGTAGTAAGACATGAGTACTCGTAGAGGACGAAGAAGGGGAAATAGCAGCACCACAACAACCAACGATCGAGCTCCAACCACTGCTGTAGAAGAAATAGCTCCCGTACAACCTCATGTTAATTTTTCCACCCTGTGCAAGAAATATACCAGCTTAGGGGGAAAACCATTCAAGGGTACAGAAGCTATCATTGAAGTACAGGCTTGGATTAAATCATGCGAGAGGATCTTTAAGGTATTGAACATCAGGATGAGAAAAAGAGATTTTTGGCCTCGTGGCAACTTCAGGAAGGGGCTCTGGCTTGGTAGGAGTCTATTACCCTAAATGATTCGGAGGACAATTTCTCTTGGGAAAGGTTTAAAGAGGTTTTAGAGGAGTAGTACATGCCAGCGTCCGGGAAATCTCGTCTTTACAGAAGCTTTATGGATCTGAAGTAGGACGAAATGATTGTTGAGGAGTATGCAAATAAGTTCAATAAATTATCTTGTTTTGGCCCAGGTCTAGTTGACACGCCTTTAAAGAAAAACGAGATGTTCATTTTCGGGATGAATGAGAAGTACCAGAGCAGTATGACTGCCCATGTTAAGGGGTCATTTATAGATTTGCTAGATATGGGATTCCATTATGAAACACTGGACAAGACGAAGCCGGTAGTAGCTCAGACCCAATAACAACAACAATAACACCAATAATTGGAAGAAGAGGAAGTTTAATCAAAATGGGAAAAGGCTAGGTCAAGGCAAATATTAAGGAGGAGCCCAAGGTAACTATTTGAAAGATGCTACATGTTACAATTACCAACAATAGGGCCACCTAGCGACTCATTGCAAGAATCCACAAGGTTCATAGGCCACCACCAAACTGCTATAATTATCATCGGCTAGGACACATGACTTCGATCATGAGGAAGGGAGAGCAAGCTAGAGTCTATGCAATAAAGGATGAGCCTTCAACCTCTCAGGATGTGAAGGGTAAGGGAGTTTTGGAAGGTAATATTTTTATCGAAGATGTTTTAGTTAGAGTATTGTTTGATATAGGAGCTTCTCATAGTTTTATTGCTAAGGAAAACGTAGAAGAATTAAAACTTGAACCTAAGATAGTTGATACCCTTATTTGCGTGATGAATCCTATAGGTGGTACCACTAACCTTTGTATGAATTGTGAAAAAGTCCTAATTTCCCATTCTTTCCATCAGTTTCCTTTTGACTTATTTGTCTTAGATTTTATTGGATTCAAAATTTTGCTTGGTATGGATTGGTTAACTACGTATAAAGCTGTTCTCGATTGCGTTAGCAGGACGCTAACCTTATGGACCAATTTCGAGAAGTTTATAGAAATATCTTGTGAAGACCCTAGTCTAAGGAGTAGAAGTTTTCTATATGCATTAGATTCATCCCAGGAAGGATTAGAAACAATACCTGTTGTTAAAGAATTTCCAGATGTCTTTGAAGAAGTGAAGAGTTTACCCCCGCATCGGGAAATCGAATTTCGTAATAATTTGGTTTCTGATGCAAGACTAATTAAACAACATGACCGAAGGATGGCTCCTAAGGAGAGGGAAGAGTTAAATAACCAAACTCAAGAGCTATTAAAGAAAAGGTTGATAAGACCGAGTCGTTCAAGTTGGGGATCGGCAGTAGTTTTTGTTGCTAAGTCGGATGGATTTCTAAGGTTGTGCGTAGATTACCAAGATCTGCATAAATAAATGATTAAGAACAAGTATCCTCTACCTCGAATAGATGACTTTTTTTATCAGTTACATGGTGCTTGGACATTCTCGAAAATGGATTTAGCTATAGGATTCCATCAGCTGAGAATTGCTAAAGAATGCATCCATCTAACTGCATTTAAAGGTCCGAACACTTTCTTCGAGTGGTTGGTTATGCCTTTTTGGCTAACCAATGCGCTCGCTTATTTTGTAGACCTTATGAATAGATTATTTAGAGATGTACTCAATAAATTCGTGTTAGTCTTTATCGATGATATCCTTATCTATTCTAAGAAGAAGAACACGAAAGGCATCTAGAAATTGTGTTGGAGATATTAAGAAATAACATGCTTAAAGCCAAATTCTCAAAATGTCATTTCTAGGAAAAGAAGGTAAGATTCCTTGGACAAATAGTGTCAAGGGATGGGATTTCGGTAGATCTTGTAAAGGTTGTACCTGTTCTAAATTGGAAGCAGCCACAAACTCCTAAAGAGATTTGTAGCTTCTAAGGTCTAGCTGGGTATTATAGAAGATTCATTTAAGACTTGTCAAAGATTGCCTACCACCTAACGAAGTTGACTATGAAAGATGCTAAATTTATCTGGACTCCTAAATGTGAAGCATCATTCCAAGAACTCAAAAAAAGGTTACAACTGCTCCAGTTCTAGCAATTATAAATGGAAATAGTGGATTAACCGTATATACAGATGCTTGTGGAGAAGGAGTTGGTGCAGTTCTGATGCAAGAAGGGAAGGTGATTGCTTATGCAAGTAGACAACTGAACATTCATGAGAAGAATTATGCAACGCATGACTTAGAATTATTAGCCGTGGTGTTCGCATTAAAAATATGGAGGCACTATTTGCTGGGTGAAAAGTTTGAGCTCTTTACGGATCATAAATCTTTGAAGTCTCTTTTCACTTAGAAATATTTAAACATGAGGCAGCAATGTTGGTTGGAATGTTTTGCATCTTATGATCTACATATTTTATACGCACCTGGAAAAGCCAACGTAGTAGCTGATGCATTAAGTCGAAAATATGCTGTTGTTTCTTGTTTGGTAGTAACTCCATCTCTTCTGGAAAGAATTTCCAACAAGCAAAAAGAAGATCAATTCCTAAAGAAGATTTTTGAAGCTAAATACAAAGGGCAGAATTCAAGCTTTGAATTTGATAGCCATGGAGATTTACGATTGAATGGGCGAATTTGTGTTCTGAATGTGGAAAATCTTAGGCAAGAGGTATTAGCTAAATGTCAAAAAATCAAACTTAACAGTCATCCGTGAATTAACAAAATGTACAAAGATATGAAGAGCACATTTTGGTGGAAAAGCATGAAAAAGGACATATCCATTTATGTTAGCAGATGCGCCAATTGTCAACATGTCAAGAGCGACCTGCTGAAAATTGCAGGATTACTTGAACCTCTGGAGATTCCAACTTGGAAGTGGGATCAAATATCAATGGATTTCATTGATGGTTTACCTCGAATGAGGAAAGGGAATGAAGGCATTTGGGTTATCATAGACCAATTAAGTAAAAATGCACACTTAATTCTAGTAAAATCAACAAGGACCGCTGCAAGCCTTGCCGAGATATATATGAAGGAGATTGTCCGATTGCATGGAGTTTCGAACCATATAGTGAGCGATCGGGATCCAATCTTTACTAGTCAGTTTTGGGAAGCATTACAAACTGCTTTAGGAACAAGGCTGAATATAAGTACTGCATATCGCCCCCAAATCGATGGACAGACGGAGAGAGTTAACCGCATTTTGGAATATCTTCTTAGAGCATGTATTCTAGACTTTGGAGGCTCCTGGGAAAATCATTTGCATTTAGTAGAGTTCTCTTATAACAACAGTTATCAAGCTAGTATCGGCATGCCGTATGAAGCTCTATATGGCCGTTCGTGCAGGTCACTAGCATATTGGATCGAAACCGAAGATCGGTTAGTACTTGGTCCTGATATGATACAAGAAGCTTCAGAGAAGGTTGATATGATTAGAAACAAGCTAAAGAAAGCCCAGAGCAGACAGAAAAGTTATGCAGACCAAAGACGTAGAAATCTAGAATTCTTAGTTGGAGATTCGGTCTTTTGAAAATCTCTCCAATGGGAGGAGTAGTGAGATTTAGAAGAGCTGGAAAGTTAGCATCTCGATATGTTGGACCATTTCCCATTCTTGAATGAATCGACCAACTAGCTTATCGAGTGCAATTACCAGAAAGGTTGGTAGGAGTGCACAATGTTTTTCATGTATCTAATTTAAGGAAACATGTGCGTGACCCAAAGAAAATCATAGAAACAACTTCTCAGGAAGACTTGGAGGTGGAACAGAATTTTGCAGTTATTAGATGACCTGTTCGAATCGTTGATCGTGATGAAAAATGATTAAGGAGGAAGGTAGTAAGGTTAGTCAAAGTTCAATGGAGTGGAGATGCTGAGGATTTCACTTGAGTAACAGAGGATAGAATGAAAAAGGCATATCCCGAATTTAGGATGGAATAATGAACTGTATAAACCATGTCGTTTTAGTGTACTCGCAGCTTATGGTGTAGTCACTTATCCATATTTTTGTATATTTCCTTTTGAGCTATTTCCTTCTTATCTTAATTTCGAGGACGAAATTGTTTTAAGGGAGGAGTCTCTAACGACCCGTAAATATATCCATTTAAATAAATAATCGTTTAACTTTAACGATATAACAATAATTTTGTAAATAAATATTTATATTAATTTATATGATTTTACAAATAAAATATGATCATTTTAATTAGTTAAGAATGATAAGAAAATTTATTTTCAAAATTTGTCTACAAAAATACGCATATTAATTTAGAAGAGAAAATATGACCGAAAATCGAAATCTGGATTTGTAACGATACAACATGTGGAAGTTGTGCAACGTTGTAGGAATACGTAACATACACATACACATGTACATGTGCATACATAAGAGCATGCACATAAACATATATATACAAAAATAATTAAGTACAAAAGTATAATATAAAATATATAATATATTTTAGGATTTCTCACTCCTTAAGCAGACATAAGTTGACATATGCATACATGAGATGATGAAAGTAATGGGCATATGGAAGGGGGGTGATTGCCGTGCCTAGGGATGGGGGAGGTGTGTTGGTGAAGCCATATAATGGTGATGAAGATTCTGATGTATGCATGGGTACTTTTACACTATCCTTTTCCTATAAATACCCTACCCTCTTCTCTTTATTTTCATTCATCTTCTTCTTCATATTTCTAAGCTTTGCCTTCCACTTTAATGAATTCCATACTAAGAGAAATAATGTAAAAAATTATTTCAAAAAGAATTTAAATTATAATATATAGATATATACTTAAACTCCTCAAAACAATCTCGAAACTCCACTTTTTCTCTTTCTTCTTCACAATCTCCACCCACTTCATCATAAGCCGAGCAACTTCCTTGCTGCACCCTAGGCCGTGCACCCTTAAGCTACCCCAAGCTTTGCTTAAGGCATCTAGGAGCTAAAATCTGAAGAATAGTGAGCTTCGGAAACCGAGTAAAGGAGCTATAGCGAATTTTTAATTAATCGTTGAAAACTAAAGGTAAACTATTATATTATATTTTGGACAATGACATGATGTTTGAAATGGATGTTTATTGTGCTTTAATCATCAAGTTGGACGTTTTCATATGAATATTGAATATATATGCAAGTCACAGAAATACACGTCGATAAACACAAAGGAAATCACTTTCCTTGAATTAATGAAATGGTGTGTATGGAATGTTAAACCTCTTTAAAAATGGTTTAAAATGATTTTGAAATGTTTTATAAACATTGAAAAGCGTTTCGGTGAAGTTTGAAAAGAAATGGAAAATTTAGTTAAAAATCAGCGCGTCGCGTAACGGCAGTTCGCGATTTCGCGGCGTAAAAGTCAAACGAGTGTAAAAGATGGAATATAGCTCGGAATTCTTCGAGATAAGAATTTTCCAAACTATTGTAGCCATATTTTTCCAACTAAGAAAGAAAATCAAGATTTCGATAAGTAGATTTTGAAATATGAGTAAAACAAGTTTTGGAAAAATCACGGTTTTGCAGTTCGGAATCCAAAACTGGATTTCTTTGGAAATAATGTTTTAAATTTGTTTAAAAATATGGAATAAATCTTATAAATGTTTTAAAATGTGTTAAAAGTGATTTGAATAATAAAAATGAATTTTCAAATAATAAAAAGTCGTTTTGATCAATATAGCTAAAAAAAACACTTTTCCCAACGCTTTTTCGCATCACTTTTCTATAACTTTTGAAATATAGTTTTAAACTTAACAATTCTTTTCCAGTTATTTAATAAATGTTTATAAATCATTAATAAATTGTTTTAAAGATGATTTGAAGGATTTTTGGAATGATTAAAGATTTAGAGTCGATTAAATAACTTGACCGCCTTATGGGTGTCAAGGAGATAATGTCTATGCTTGAGTTTGGAAAACCAGTTTCCTGCTCTCCCAGGCTATTCGGACTGGCCCGATGGAGGGAATAGTGAATTTGTTTACTCGGGTCAATATCTTCCTAAATGAAAATAAAACGTTTTTGAATTTATTCTTAGTAAGAGTTTAAAAAGTTATCAAGGGATTTTATAAGAGAGGTATAATATCTTCGTATATACCGGAAAGAATGTTTAAGAAATATATATCTCCAAAAGAGATTTTTTTGATAAAAAGAACTAAATCAATTAAAGAATGATTCCCTATTCACAAGAACATCTTTTTATCGATGATTGTTTCGAAGGAACCAGTGTCGGATTTGGATGATTCCTATCCGAAAACCACTTCGAACCAATTTACGTATTCAAAGTGAAGATATGGATATGATATTTGGAATTTTCGTAATGAAGGACTGCTTGTTGATTATTTGGGGATAAACTCCTAATATACATATAGTAGCAGTGGTCTCTTCATTGTGAAATATCCAATGCAAGGACTAATCGCTACTAATCCTAGGGTTAATTCCCATCAGGATGTGGTAGGAGAGTGCCTTTGGTTTGTCCTGTACCTGGACAACTTGTATAGACAAATGTCTGACGTTGCATTTCTAGCTACATAAGTGATCTCTATGAATGTATCATCTGTTCAGTGGCGGAGGAGGCAACTTCTCTTAGCTTAACACCCTTTCATGAGACGTTTGAGCTTAGGAGTCATACGTTTGTAAAAATCAGTTGTGTGACCACTGAATAGCAGTGTGGCATTCAAAGGAAGATGATGTGCTATATGAAAGGAAATCGTTACCTTGGGCCTCACACCCGGAAACGGTCGAAACAGGGTAGATGCGGCAAGGCTATATGGTTCACAAACATTAGGGTATGATCATCCCCTTCTAGATATATTTCTACCCGCTATGACGTTCGGGTTTAAATTATTATGGAGTATGCTAAGAGACGTCTCAGATAGGTCAGTAACGACCGGGGTGATGACATATTTGGTACTATCTAGGAAGAGGTAGGCCGGTCTTGTGTTGGTAGAGAACCATCAGTTGGGCCTCGGTACATTCCTCTAGAGATGTACTACCGAAAGGTAGTCCCTTCACCTGGTCATTTGTATGGAAATCCATTCTCCAATAAGTGCCTGCCATTTTTTTTGTAGAACCCGTGTTTGTGGTTAGTATGCTGGTATTTAATAATGTAACAATTTTGACTAAGATTAATAAGTTTACTTGCAAATGTTTTCAAAGGTATGTCATTAAAAATAATATCAATTAATTTTACGTAAGAATGTTTTGGTTATCATAAGGTAAAATCCCGTTCCGTGTTTATGTGCGGCATGGTCTTTTGAGATACCTTTTTTTTCCAAACAATGTATTTTGAGTTCTCACACCAGTCCCATGACTGACCCAAAGTTTATTTTGTTTTCCCTTTAAACACTGGATGCCCTATTTTTTCGGGTAGCCAAGTAGTCTAGATCGTGTTGGTGGGGAAAGCATGCTAGAAGAAATTATTGGAGTATGGAGTTGGAGCACTCGATGTGGATGTCTATTTATTTTTATTTTTCCGCTGTGTCTAAGTCAGTTGATACTAGAAAGTGTGGGAGCAGGCGGTTATAACTGTTCGTGGCTAGGTTAGTTCATACCAAAACTCTGATATGCCCTAGTGATAGTAGATGTATGTTCTATCTATCTATCTACTTTAACGTAATGTGAGAATTTTTGTTTCTATCTTTTATCTTTACTTTACTTTACCCCTGAAAATCTGCCTCCCCGGCACTTGGATTTACGGCACATGAATACTGTGGATGTATTAGTGTCGATTTTTGAGATTCGAGGAGATAGTTATTCACAATCTTGCTTAACGAGATGGTGCACTACATGATCAAACACATTCCCTAAGAAGAGAATCAGGATGTAGATGAGCTAGCGAAGTTGGCAAGTTCAGGAGTTGGGCCTTTGTCGCGATCGATACCCATTAATACCCTGCTTAGTCTTAGCTTCGAGAAGGTGAATATGATTGCAGCTATCAATGACGAGGAAACATGAATGACACCGTTAATAAGACACCTAAGTAAAGGAGTATTGCTTGGCAATAGAAATAGGCTAAGAAAATCCTGCTAAAGGCGTCCTACTTCATCATTCAGGATGGGATGCTGTATCGGAGAGGATTCTCTAACCAATAATTAAGGTGTATCACTGGAAAGGAGACTGAGAAGGCATTAGATAACATACATCAAGCAAGCTGCAGAGATCATACTGGGGTGGGGGGTAAACCATAGCAAAGAAAGTGTTGCGGTATGGGTGGACTATGCAAAGAGGTGTGATGACTGCAAGCGGTTCGTAAAGATTCCAAGGTTGCCCTCAACCAAACTAACTTACATGGTTAGCTTGGGCCTTCGTGATTTGGGAAATATATCTAATCGGAGAGCTTCCAATGGCGCGGGTGGAGCTAAGTGTGCTATAGTGGCAGTTAATTACTTTACTAAGTGGGTGGAAGCTGAACCCTTTACTAAGGTATCAACGGCCAAGGTCATAAGCTTTTTGATCGGGAACGCTATATGTAGGCATATAGTTCCCTTTCAGATAATCGCAGACAATGGATTGCAGTTTGACAATGAGAAGTTCGTTGATTTCTACCGACAGCATGGGATAAAGAAAAGCTTCTTTGCGGTAGCATACCCGTAGGCTAATGGGCATGGGGAAGTGGTCAATAAGGTTCTAAAGGCCCTCATTAAGAAGCGGCCAGAAGAGGCAAAAGGAACATGGGTGGATGAACTTTCATTGGCATTATGGGATTATCATACTTCTTTCAAGATAGCCACAGGTCATACTCCTTTCTCATTGGCCTGGATCAAAGGCAATGTTACCAGTGGAGACGACATTACCATCGCACCAGAGGATGCACTACGACCCAAATGAAAATGAAGAGTTGTTGAACATGTCACTGGATTTGATTGACAAAAGGCGTGAGGAAGCCATCCTGAAGGCTAAGGCACACAAGCGACGGATGGCTATGCAATACAATTCTAAGGTCAAACGTCGCCCGCTCAAGGAAGGGGACTTGGTGCTAAAATGAATATTCCCCAGACTTGGGGCACTCGACCCAATCTGGTGAGGACTGTACGTTGTCCATAAGGACTTGGGTAATGAAGCATTCATCCTCAGCACGATGGATAGAGCTATATTCAGAAAAGCTTGGAATGCATAGAATCTCCATTGCTATTTTACTTAATTTTCTATTGTTTTGCTAATTATATTGTAAACTTGTAATTGAAACGGTTATGAAATGGATTCTAATACAACGTGCTTTCCATGAAATCTTGTTATGACGGATAATAGGTATGAAATATAATTTTGCGTTATAACCTATGCACGTCAAGATAGCGTTAACACTTCGAAAGCATTGCATATGCCTAACAGCAGTAAACATTTCACTCGAGGGCAAACGGCGTTGCTATGGTAGAGGTTTCCTTTCCTCCAAACTTCATGCCGGTAGTGGTAGACGGAACTGACCCTAACCGGGTGTCCACCATTGTCGATCGACCAAAGCTTATTACCGACAGTGGTGGACCAAAGTGACCCTAACTGGGTGCCTATCATTGATGGTCAGCCCAAACTTCTTGCCGGCAATGGTGGACCAGAGTGACCCTAACCGGGAGTCCATCATTAAAGATTTATCCAAACTCCTTGCTGGCAGTGGTGGACCAAAGTGATCCTAACCGCGTGTCCACCATTAACGATTAACCCAAACTTCTTGCCGATAGCGGTGGACCAAAGTGACCCTAACCGGGTGTCTACCATCGATAATCGTCTCAAACCTCTTATCAGCAACGATGAACTAGAGTAGCGTTGAGCATGTTTTTATCATTGATGACAACTTCAAAGCACTTGGTCGACTGTGGAGAAACCTACTTACCGGCGGTACATTCATAACCGCTACCTAGTTGATTCACCCCTAATGATGAACCTTTGATTTTTATCGGTGGTAGATATATAAATTTAATGAAAGAGGAAAGTTGATATTAAATAAAACTAGCCAAAAGCACATAAGATTAAATATGTAACAGTCAGCAAACAGAAAAAATTAAAGTGCGGTGAGGGAATAAAAACAAATGTATAAGGATGACACACAAAAAAGTCAATATTGTCAGATATCCAAGCGTTTAAAGCATAGATCCTTAAGTACCAAGAAATAACATAAACTCGCCATCCTCAGCATATTAAAATTGGGTGAGAGCTAGTAATAATATTACATACAAATGACATCCAATAGTTTGTTCAAAATAAAAGGAAAAGAGGAGGCAGGCTCCGCTACCATTTAGATCGGGACTTGGAGATGCTTCGCTTGCCGTGAGGCTTGGAGGGCCCCCGCTCACCTTTTTTCTTCACTTTCTCTTGCTTGGTAGCAGCTACTGCATCAAGTTCTGCTTATTTCTTCTTGATCAGTTTTAACTCCTCCAAGGCTTCTATTTTAACCTTTGTGACCTCTTCGAGGAATTTTACTAGAACCTGTTGCTTGAGAGCGTCCTCCCTATCAAAATCCTTAGTGGATTCTGTAACACCCAATATCCCAATGTCAGCGTAATCCTTAAGGACATTGACCATCTCATCCTAAGCAGCATCAATTGGAGGGTCAATAGGGCCTAGGGGCATAATCCCCAAGGATGGAGTTTTAGAAGTAAAAACAGCTCCGGACGAACCAATCTCCAATGTGTCACCTGTAGGGAAATGAAGAGGGCTATCAAATATGGTTTTCCCAAATAAGCTCAGACACAATTAGTGGTTACCTACGGACTATATAGAAGAATCCTATCTCCTTTAGAAGAAACCAGAGCATTGCCACAAGGCTGAGCATCATTCGAAGGAGGGGGCACGTCATGTTGCCGATTGATAATGGAGGCATCAGAAGAAACATGGAAATAGTTGGAGGGACATCAATCATAGGGTCACAAATGACTTGATTTAGGATTTGACCTTATGTCGTCACCCCAGAAGATAGACCGTCGTTCCACTTCCTATCGTGTTCTTCCTAGCGGGCCTTTTCTACCTCCGTCAACTTGATATAACCAAAGTGGAAGACCTCCCTCTCCTCTATTGTAAAGTGGGCATCAACATCTTTTAGGTGAAAGGGTAGTCCTCTTTACTCACTGGCAGTCTTGGCCTCTGCGATCAACTGTTTTTGAATGGATGTCATGATGTCATGATAGTCATCTATCCAGACCAAGCTCTTCTTGATGAACATCCTGAAGTAGATTTCATCTAGAAGCCCCTCTACCTGATCAAGTTGATTGTTCATGTCATTGCATTCCGCTTTTAGTTTCTCCACTTTGCCAAACGCAGCGGTCTTTTCAGCAATTACAGCCTCGAGTCCTTCCCGAAGAGACGTCCTTTCAGCTCTCCATTCTACCATTTTCTTCTTTTGCTCTGCAATGCCGGGCTCCATTTTCCCAACCATAGCGTTGGCTCATTTAGCCTCTTTGTGAATTTGGACTTAACATTTTTATAGTCCTCGAATAACCGCCCGGCTTTGGCATGGTACTCAACTTTGGCAGTTTGAATATTCTGAGAATGCTCCTCCCTTAGTTTTGCAAACTCCTCGGTGGGGACGGTGTAACGACCCGTAAATTTCAACTGTTTTAATAACGTAATTAGTTGAAATTTTGTGAAATTTTAAACGATAAAATTTTGAAATAAAAATTTAATATTTGGAATACGTCTAGTTAAACATAGCAACTGGTAAATTTTCGTCCGAAAATATGAAAGTGTATTTCGCGCGTAAATTCACTTCAATTTAATCAGTTAAAAAGCAATGAAAATAAAATGTTTCCGAAACCTAAATATTTTTACATAGAAAAATTCTAAACCATCTTTTGAGCAAGATGTCAGTTTGTCGTTTTTCCAAATTCGGACATCTTTGGCTCCGTCGATCTTATTTTTCAGTGTTTTTCTTGCATTTTCCGCTATTAAAAAATTCGAATTTTTATAATTAAATCATACCACTGATATTTGTATACCGTTTTAATCATCTCGTCGTGCTGATCTCCGCGTTATATTCAATTTCATGTTTTGAAGTTCGGCACGAAACGGTATACGTGTAAATGATAATCCGTAGCGGTAACCGATATGTGTCTTTTGGTTCCTTACACCGTTTCATCGTATAACTCAACGGCCAATTACTATTAATAAATGTTTTAGACTGTCACTCTTCCCAAATCTCAACTCTTAGTTTTTGAATTCCAACGCTAAACATTAATTGCCGGCTTTATTTTTTTGAAACTCTTCTTCTTTCCCTTTAGAAACAAAGAAACAGAAAATATGTTCACTGTTGCGTGCTTTAGGGATTTGAAATCTTTATACTATTATTACTGTTCATCTCATTCTTCAAACCACACCCATTCTTTCACATCTCTATTTAAAAAAAATGGAAATGAAACAAATTGCTCTGTCACCTTCCATCTTTCATTTGAAGCACGCAAATTGCTCTGTCACCTTCATTTGAAGCACGCAAGCCCAGCAGCTCCTGCCATCATTTTCTCCTCCCCTCACCATTTACCATCCGCCACCTGAATCTCCTCCACAACCCGAGCTCCTCCTTGCCGAACCCCACAGCAACATCTCCGGCCAACTCGCCCACCACGGCAACACCCACGCCACGCCAAACCCGAAACCCACGTCACCGCATTAACTGCCTCCGCCTTTCCGCCTGCATTGCCTCGACAGCCAACACCCTCCAATCCGCCACACCCAGTTTCCCCTACCTTGCTCAATCCATCGCCATAAAACAACCCGGCTCCGCTTATCTCCATCAGCCTCCGCATGCTCTGTCTCTCATCATTGATCTCACTAACAGCCTGGCCAAATCCATAATCTATCCACTAACAGATTTGTAAGTTATACTAACCATATATGTTTACTTACATTTTGTTTTAGACAGCATATAGGTTAATATATATAATTTGAGTAAAGCTATATAAGTTTATAAAGTTGATTACCTGTTTGATATATATATATATAAAAGTTATATATGTTACATTATAGTTTGGTCTGTTAGTTCATAATACATCTATTTTATAAATTACTATAAACTATATATCTGTCTGATACAACAATTATATGATATCTGTTATATATACTGTTATATATACATTAAGTTATAAAACATGTTGTATGCGAAAAGTTCAAATTTAACAAACGTATTTAGCATACTAACAGTGGCAGTAGATTACATATATATGAGTTATTGACAGAGCATATCGGTTGAGCCTAAATTTATGAGTATATATATTAGTTTATCTATATCCTATCTACTGTATATATATACAAAGTTTCGATACACCAGTTTTAGTCTTCATTTCCGTTATGTTTTATAAATTAAACATTCAATATTTTATAAATGATGTACTGGTGATCTGTCGAGTCATATATATAAGTTATTTATATGGAGTTATAAAGTATAAGTATTTGTACACTAGTCTGAATTTTTGAAAAGAAGTAAGGTGTAAGTTGTACATATGTATATGTCAATATATATGTTAAACTTGTATATATATTCCGATTTTGATTATAAATATATTTTGTATACTATTAGTATACAGTTGAGCACATAGTTATTAAAAATTGATATTTGCTAATCCGATTGTTTATATATATAATAATGATGTAGATTTATATATAGAGTTATTTATCTGTTTGGTCGAAAAAAAAAGAATCTGTTGAAAAGAAAATATATGTACTTTTGTTATGTCAGTATATGCTTGCTTCATGCACGTTTATAAAAGTAGTTGTTTAATGTACTATGTTGGACTTTAGACCATACACATATTACTAAAGGCATGTACATAGTCGGCTCCTAGTTTATATGTATGTTCAAAAAAAAAAGTTAACATAGGCATGTTGTTTGTAATTCAGATATATATGTAACATACATTTATTTTAACCATAGTGAGTCTGCATGTTTAGTTGTCTGATTTGTATATATACATTTGTTTTAAAATATAATATATATGTTTTGATCTTAAATACTTATGTTAACGGTAAGGTTAATATGTACTTGAATTTTTTTGAAAGAAACGTTTAGATTTTATAAAACAATGATTTTGACAAATGTTCTTATATACATTTAGTTTAATATGTGTTTGGAAATTTAAAAATATGATTTTATATAAATAGTTATGTATAGTTAGACATATAAGTTCATTTATACTATCTATCTTCACCTATCCAGTTCTGATTCGTTTATCAATTTCCTGTTATCAGCTTCGTCCGTCGTGCTTGTTTTCTTCATCGAATCGTGTCTATCCAGCGTCACTTTCAAATGAGTAGCTCATTTCATCGTCTATTCCTCTAGCCTCGAAAGGTGAGCACTCACTCACGATTATTGTTCTTTTATTTATTAAATTTGATTTCAATTGAAACAACAATTGAAATTTGTTGTTGTTAGTTAATTACACTGTTATCTATGCTATTACCTGTATCAGTTCACCTGTGACATCTGACACCATTAACTGTTAATTATGAAATGATAATCTAGTTTGGCTGATAATTGATTGATTGTTCGATGTTTATATTGGATGTTAATTTGTTAATATTAAGTGATTAATAGTATGCAGAATTGAAATTGATATAGGATAGTTAACGAGTTTAAAACTGATTTATATGTTAAATTTGATTAGTTGAATATGACCCCCTTTAATTGTTAAATTAATTGACATGTAGAATAGTGATAATTACACTTTGAACCATCGACGTATATTGGATTAATTGTTGTAGTATAAATTGAAATTGAATGACAAGTGAAAAACCGTAATGTAATAATCTTTAATCTACATGAAATGATAGTGTAGATTCTAGAAATAATTATATTAATTCATACAAATAACAATGCGAATTAATACGATTATTTCGGGATTATTTGAATTGATTATTGGATTGTTATTGATTGTTGTTATTGCTTGTTTATTTACTTTGACACCATCCCAGTTATCTCACTGCAAGTTCCCTTTGTTATGTTTTGATTTTTGAATTGAATTGGAATCGGGTTGAAATGATAAACACCCAAATTGAACTTTGACCTAGGATAGAGAATTTAATAAAACCCGATTGGTCAATAATTTGAAAAAAAAATAAACGAAGATTTTATTTGAATAAATAATATGGTTTTGAAATGAAGTTGAAATTTGAATTTTAATGAAAGGAAAATGTTAATATTTAATAATCTGAAACAAAATATTAACAATGTAATTGATGAAAGAATGTTGTTTAATTTGAGAAATGATTTAATAATCAAGTTTGAAATTATAATTAAGTTTGAAATTATTAAACTTTGAAATTATTTAATAATTAAGTTTTGAATTATTTAATAATTAAATAAGATTGAATTATTTAATGATTAAATTGAATTGAATTCTTTAATAAGTGGAATTGAATTTTTGAATAAGTGAATTTTACTTCGTAAATAATTGAAATCGAGATTTCTTGATTAAGTAAGTTTTTGGAAAATTATTTAAGAAAGTAAATAACTGAAATTGAATTTCTTTAACAAGAAATAAAATGTGATTTATTGAAATTAATGTAAAACTTGAAATTTAAAGAATTGGATTTGATGAATTTAATTTAATTAAATTTATAAGTTGAATTTAAATAATGGATTTAATGAATTGGAAATTTAATAGAAATTGTTTTGAATGATAAAGTAACTTAACGAATATTGAATGGAATCGATAAATGAGTTTAAATTGATTTGAATGTTAAATAAAATTTATTTAAATGATTTCGGAATGAAACCTATATACGAACTTGAATCAATATTTGAATTGTTTTAAATAGAAATTGAAACTTAATTATAAGATTTTGAAATGGTAATTTGGAAGTTTTGAAACGTAAATTATGGAAATTGATTTGGAAAGACAAATGAATTGTTGGTTTATGAATTCTAATTGAAATTGAATTGATTTGGTTTTGAAATATATAAACGACCAATCGGTGAAATAATTACGAAAGTTATTAAAGAGACCGGAATCGGTTATGGATATACTCTCTATCTAAACCGGAAACCACTTTAATAACTATACGCGAAGTGATGATCCAGAATGAAGTGGTTGGATAGACGAACGCGATGACTGAAGAAAGAGAACGATAATGGATAGCCTTGACACTTGTGTCAAATTGGAAATGACTAAAACAGGAGCCGTGCCGGGCCAATGGAGGATTAGCTACCTCAAGTGGACACACTTCTTCGAACTACTCATTATTTGTTGTCGATTGGTGCACCCTTGATTTTGGGAGTGTTGTTTCACGGTGTTGCGGGCGCTGCGGCGTTGCATTCTCACCAGTCCGGATCAGGCGAACGGTAGTATCACTACCTTGGGTATTGCCTCATGTGCCTTGTCATACTTGTATTCCATTTATGCGCGACCACTACGAATTTGTTTTGTACCTTTAGTATATGGATTGCCCTCTGGTGACTTCCGGTTTTGGGGAAACTACGGTCTTGTATATGCTTTTGGGAATAAAAATGTGTTTAAGGGCGGAATGGGCCATGACTTAACACTATTTTGATATTTTCATTATTACTGATAGACATTATCTACTTATCGTACACTACTACATAGTAGATAGTTTAACGGATCCTTAAAGGATGGTTATTCCAAACATCCTTTGAGTTACTTGTATTTCAATTGCTATTTCACTTGAGTTGGATTTATTAATATAAGAATGTTAATCCTGACTCGAGTGTCTTGTGTTTTTGCTTTACGCTCGGGTCAGACTGAGTGATCCAGTATTCGAGACTCACCTTTGAAGTTGGAGCTTGGCTTGAAGATCCAGCCATCTATTCGGCTTTCAGCATTCGATGATTCCAGTGATGTATTCTGATTTGTATCTGATGTATCGTGTTACTCTTCCGTTGTATCTGGTTTAACTCTGATGTATCGTATTACTCTTCTGTTGTAAACTCTGATGTATTTTATATATCCATATAGTAGCTTCATGAACTACTATCTCTTTTATTTCTGCTGCAAATTATTACTCTGTGTCTGTGTTCTGTGATTATTTATTTACTGTATATGTTCAGTTTTGCCAAATTTAAATTAACAACGCGGTATTTTGAGCAATTCAACTCCGGCATGAGTGTCTACCTATACACTTATAATGGACGCGAATGGTCCAAAATTCCGGGTCGTTACAGACGGTCTTCGTTTTCTCAATCTCCTCTAATGGAGACTCTCTATTGTATCTATAACCACCTTATGATCTAAGTCCTTTCGGTGTAGTTCTTCCTTAGTTCGAAGATCTTTATATTTTGCTTGACATTTTTCTCGCTGATTTCTTCCTCGGCTTTGAGCACTCTACCATGAAACTCTGACAAAACCTTCGCACCACTCAGCCTGTCCACAAGAAGGTCGATTGACCTTGAAAAGGAGTGAGGAGGTGCCTCAGCAAGAAACTAAGCGAGGAAGTCTCTAGGCTGATAGGGTTGTTGAAACTCGCCAAAGTTTGGGTCCATGGGATCAGTATGACGGTGGCTCCTTTGTCTTTCCCTTTATCCTTTCATTTGGGAGCAAGTATGATCGACCCGCTCTTGTCTGTCCTCTCCTGTTACTTAGAAGTCTTTGAGTCTAATAAGGGAAAAGGTAAAGCACAATGAGATTTGCAGGAGCATCAAGGGGTCCTGGATCATGATTTGCTGCCGGGGGAGTGAGACCTTTTTCTATAGCCTTCTTTGGGATCTTGATTGCTTTTGTGTCCAACCGGGCGGCAAAATACAGTCTCTCCTATCTTAAGCTATGTAGTCAGCAACCCAACATTTTTGCTTAGTCCAAATGAAGATACAACTTTGTGGATGTCCTTGGGAGGTATTATTTTCCCCAACTGTATCATTTTATATAGCAACTTCCCTCTTCTCAAGCTCATGCTTCCTGCAATTTCATAAAGACAACGAATTGGAACCAGGATAACGCTCAGAAGGTGCATGACCATGGCATGGATGTGTGAGAGTGTGTGTATGTATGGAAGCGCATGGCATGTGGATGAACCCTTGGAATCCTCATGGGTCTCTAACCATCACTGGATTTCCGCTATTGACGTAGAATCCCCATAATAATGCCTAAGTATGGGTCCAGAAGATAATCGAAATGGTGATATCTCCAAGAATGAAGGTTTCCTCCTCGAAACCAAATATGCAGTGTATGGCTTCCTCTACTTAAAATTAAGTGAGCCGTGTAGGCTAATATGCCCGAAAGAGTGTGCTTCGTTATGGTCCGAAGTGGTGCGTTCGCTGTCATATAGGAATAAGAGCCTTCCTACTCGATTATCTTCATATGGATGTTATCGTCATCCAATTCCCTTAAAGTCATGAGTCGACCACATCTGCGAGGTTCAATCCTGAAGGAGCCTAATGCCTACTCCTCCAGACCCGTAAGAATAGTGGGGGCAGCTACGAGTGGATTTGTAGTCAAAACGACACTAGAAACAAAGGGCTAAGAGGATGATGCTTTACTTGTCTTGCTATTAGTCGAGCTTTTCCCCTTCTTTTTCTTTGCGGGATTATGAGTAGAGGATAGTCGGCCCTTCCCGATTGGGCGACTAGTGGCCAACAACCGAGTCGTCTTAAGTTATCATCTGTAACTAAATGAGGAACCTCCCGTAGTTCCCCTAGGATTTTCTAGAGTCTCTGTAACATGTCCTCTAGATCCTCCCCTAGTATTGCTCTTATTAAACCTAGAAGAGGAGTCCAAAAGAGGGAAGAGTTAAAATTTAACACAGGATTTCATAAAACCATGATTGCGAGAGAAAACAGGTGAAAAAAAGAGAATTACATCCGGAATATCATCAATGGAAGCATTGAGAGTCATCTCGAATGAAGAAATACTCCTTTTTGGACATGCTATACTTAAAATATAGGTTCTCTATTTGGCTTGAGCTTACTCCCTACCTTGAGATAATAAAGGGGGTCCCTTCCATTTTTCTCTTGATGACATAAAGAAATCTGATTTGGAGTTGAGTGGGAAGGACCTAAAACTCCATCATGAAACTAGCATATAGGTTGTTTAAGGTATCATAAACATTAGAGTGCAGTTGGAGTGGAGCAATCTTCATGGACACGAGGAAGCCTGTGATCCATTGGGGAAGAGAAGACGGGGCTATGGTCGTGCAATGATGTTGAGAATATGCCATATATCCTTCCAGTGGGGTATAAGCCCGTTGATCGGAAGTAGGCAAAAGAATATCCTCCCTAGGAAGACCATGAGTAGCCACGATGATGTTCGGCTACTTAAAAGTTAAAATGGAGGGCTCGGAGTCAATAGGATTCACTAATGGTTGTGATGGTCCATCTCGTGCACTAGAGAATAAGCGGAACTAGGTTGGTTCGAATGATGTCCCAATGGCATAAGGTCCGAAGGAGTGGAAGTAGACGGAGTTTGATTTGCAAAGCCAATCTACGAATGAGTCTGGCGATGGCTAGATATATAAGTCTAATACAGTAACCTATCTCATGTACTATTGTTAGTGGATGATGTTTGTTTATGCATGAATATATGCATATGAAAATGAAAAAGAACTAGTCCTAAAGCAATATTAATTTAGACATTTTGGCATAAGCATGAATTATTCCTAATCTACACTCTGCCCGGAAAATATATGCAAAGCCTCACTCGGCAACTAAACTATAGATAGTAAACGAAGATCGGAAAGTAGCCAACCTCCTCCCTATCCGATAGCCGAACCGATAGGTGAGAGGGTCCTAGAACAAAAATTTCAAGGTTTTTTACTATTTTGAAGTGTGTTGTTATCAATTCAAGATACATCGTTTTGAATCACTCCTCAAAAATAAACCTAATCTACAAACACTGAGCCAGGAAACCCTAAACTTGAAACCAACCTTATGCTGATCCAGCAAGAATCATAACAAGAAACTCATTATTGTAAGGAGTTAAAATTGGAAATAGAAGGCTTGCCAAAGTTGATGGCGAAGAGAATAGTGATTGTAGTGGTTTAGAGGATTTAGGTAGATCTGGTGTGCTTGGGCACTAAGGAGATGAACGGTCATAAAATTTGGGAAAGCTAGAAAAAAATGAAGTAGGGCATTCAGATGTAGGGGGTTCAGAAGTTTATATAGGGGATTAACTTGGTTCGGCTTTGAAAAGGAGCACCGAACCTAATCTTGGCCAGCGTACCATGAACATGCCAAACCAAATTGGATGCAGGGTTAATAGTGGATATTCGCTGATGGAAAAAGTGGGTTAATGAGGCATTCAACAAATCCTGCCTCGTAGTCTACGAACCAAACTTTGGAAGGAGGGCAACTATTGTGGGTGTTTGCACCCAAGAAGTTTAGTCTAGATAGGATAGTTAGATGAAGCAAAGGAAGAAAAGGAAAAAAGAGAAGGCAAGAAACAAGGAGTTGAAGAAAACAAAGGAGTTGGGAGGGACACACCCCTCTATTCGCTAATCTTGATACCGAACAGAATTTCCTGTTCGGTAGGCTTGGCACCGAACATGAAATCCTATTCGGATGTATTAACAATGAACAGGAAACCCTATTCGTTAGTCTTGCGTAGAATAGAAGATCCAGTTCGGTAGTCTGGACATCGAATAGAGTTTTATATTAAGTAGGTTTGGCACCGAATAGAAGATCCTGTTCGGTCGAGAGTAGGGACCGAATCGGGGTAAAGCTAAGTAAAATCGAACCAAGGAGATGTAGGTAGGAATCTAGCTAGCATGGTGTCCACATGCATCCACTGAACCAACGTATCCCGTATAGAGCTCTCCTAGCCGAACCAAATGGGTTATATACGGAATGAAATCTATATATATTTAGAAAATTATAATCATATCTTTTATAAATGGAATTTTCCAATCCGAGCAAGTTATACATGGAAATTGCCTGATTTTTCAGAGTAACCACATCACCTCCATACTCCTATAAATATCCAAGCTTCTAGCAGCCATGTGGATACTTTTTGAAACCATGAGATTCTACCAAATAGAAACTACCGAATAGAGCTTCCAGATTTAAATATATAACATAAAATCATTGTATTTCACACTGAAACACTTGTAAAGGCTCAAATATAGGAAATGTAGGCCCATTACGGCTGAACCACTATAAATCTATGTGTATTTTACTCTTTCTACATTATATTTCTAGTGTGTATATAATTATAAATTCGATTGGACATGTTTGCCCAATTTTTGTGAAAACACTAGCCAATCTGGTTCAACTCCCGTACCATAAAGGAAGTCGGACAGTGATACACACACAACTTATTTATAACTATGGCCGACACACATCATTGTGTGGGTATATATTACCGACACACAGTTCTATACACATACAGACACACATTTATAACCATCATTACCCACCATAGTGAGTATCATATCAAACAATATATATACACACACCCTCGCATGGGTGACATTAACTTATAATGAATAATCAAACAAATAACACTACGGCGTCTCATACCATCATGTGTTGTTCGAATGTTTACTCAATGCTTGTAAATTCTACTCAATCGACACTAAGTACTTCTATGCAATGAGTCTGATAAACAATCGAAAAAAGTGTTACCGAAAGTCTCATACCAAATGGTATCACTAAACCATGTTTTTAAATTTTTCATCACACATAAATAAAAGGACATAAATAATAATCTAAATAGGTTCATATAAATGAATTTACTATATTTGATAATGTAATAACATTTCATTAAGGTAATACGATATTATTTATAGTATACATATTGAATGTTACTTAAACCAATCTTCTAAAATCATAGAATTTATTTATAATTCAACAGTTTAAGTTTTATGACCTTTAACAATTATTATGATATTATACAATAATTTTATTGATAATAATTTACTAACATTTATAATTTTCCATTGAAATAGTATCATTAAATTCACTTTATTTATATATTAAACAATTTAAATATTAATGATAACTAGATATAAATATATATTATAATGTATTAATATATTTTAATATAATTTATTTTAGTTTAAATATATTTTATTTTATTATATGCTTTTACTAGAAATAAAAATTAGGCAACTAGTCATCTGGCCAGTCTTAACCACTGGTCGACTGGTGGTGATCGACCGGTTGGTGGAGGTGGTCGACCGGTCACGACCGGTCAAGGCTTCAGGCACGTGATTATCAACGCCTATGTTTGTGCTTTTCCGACCAAGTTTCCTCCTTCACCACCCTCTTCTCATACCATTGAGTACACATAATCAAGCACAGCCATTTTTATAACTTAATCAATCTAAACAACCAACAATTTCCCAAAGTATCAATCAAAATCAATGTTACAGAGGTTGAAGGAGTGATACAAGAAGATGATAATGGTGATGTAGATGTGTAGGAACACACACCATTTCAGATTGCTATTCATCATCATAAATAGACGTAGAAGTGACACTCGCATTGATTGAAGAATCACACGTACATACCTAGCTTCTTCTTCCCGCTCTTTCTTTATCCCTCTTTGCTTCTCCTTTGCCACTTACTGTAAGTGGTTTCTTCTTCAAATCATTGACTAGATTTTGAATTTTTACTTGATTATTGGTGTAGAGATTGTTAAGAGATGATAATTTTGATTGTAGGAATTTTATAAATTTTATTTTGATTTTTGTTTGAATTTTTGAGGTGGTAGGGTTTGGGAGCTTTGATGATTTTCTAAAGTAAAATAAATGGATACGTTAGGTTATATTTATAGAGTGGGATGAAGAACAAGAGATGGAATGCTCTAGGATTTGGAGAAGTTGGAGAAGTTAGGAAAGCAATACTTAGGGTTTTGGGTTTGGACTTGAGAAAGTTGGGCCTTTGTTTAGTCTCTTCTTTCTTTCCTTTTCTTTTCTTTAGTTTAATTCATGAAACAACTTAGAATTCCAAGCCCATTCAATACAAGTTCTCTACTAAATTATTTACTAATAAATAATGTTATTAACTATTTCACAAAAACTATTTTCTATGATTTATTTATGTAATTAAATCATTTTGTTTAAATTTATTTAATAATTAATTCCAAACTTTGTTAATAAAATACAATTTTATCATCTAAATAAATCTCAAATTTAATTTAACATTTTATTCTAATTAATTAATTTATATTAATATATTTCAAAATAATTAAATAAATTTTCTAAATATTATTCTTTTTATATTCAATTCTTCTTATTATTTAAAAAAATTATTATCTAATTTCCAAACAATTTCCGAAATTCATATTAATTAATTCTAATCGTATTTAATACATTAATTATCATTGTTTAATTATTAATTAATTACTTCTTGACAACAGGTTGTTATAGTAGCATTAATGCCACCTAGTGTAATCTTAATTTTAAAAAATAAGTAATAGGTTTGGTAAATGAGCCCTCTATTGTGGGCCAGCAGTGTTTGAAGAAGTATGTATTTAACCCATTCGTGCCCCCAGAATTAGAGGTGTTAAGGCTGAACAATGCTCGCTTTATCTCTGATGGTGTAACTAGGATGGTAAGGGAATTGGTTTTTACTTCATCATGGAAGGTGAGTTAGAGCTTTGAATCTAGTATAAGGGCATCCATTGGGATAGTGTTCAAATAGAGGTTGTATATATATTTCATGTTCCACCTTTGACAAAAGTATATCTCCTGGGTTGCAAAGAAAATCTTGTTGCATTTTACTGAGCTGCTTCCTCGTCTTATTAGTAATCTTGCTTCCATTACGAAAATTTCAAGCTGCCCATTGATGAAGAGAATAATTTTCATTTTTCAGTTTTTTTTGTAATATATACAGTGGATTTCCAAAGACAATTTTGTTCCATCCCTGCAAAAAAATATTATAAAATTCATTATAATCAGTCCAGTAATTAAAATAATTTAAAGGAGGAGTCTTTTCATGACTATACATTTCTAGTGGAGGATAATAGGACTATGGTTGGATATACCAGAGTTAGGGATGGTGGACGATATGAAAGGCCGTGTATGAATAACATCTAAATTATAGAAGGCCATGTAGGAATACTTTTATTATTAAGAATACACAACTGTTTAGTAGCATATGCTATGACTACAAGCTAATGATAAATTCTCAACCAGGCTTGCGCGTTGACATAAGTCACAAGCATTATTGATCATGACAAACACATAAACTGTTGGATATTTTCAACATTGCCTCCATAGTTATTCTATTTTAAAGTAAGAAGAAGAGGGAAGGAAGAATAGTCCCACATCTTGGAAAATATGGAACTATATTTGTTTAAATATAGATTCCTCATGAGAAGGTTAGGCCCTTTGGAAACCCAAATGCTCGCTTTGTTGTGAGGAGGGAAGTCATGCATAGCCACCACACACGCGTGCGCCGTCGCCGTCCATCCGACCGAACCGGGCCAGGCGGGGTCGGGTTCGTGTCTAAATCGACAGAATTAATTTTTTTGTTGAAACGGGTCAGATTTAAATTCAAATTTAAATGGAAAAATTTGACGGGAGATGCGACGGTCGGTGATGGCGGGATATTTGAATGAACGGACACGACTGTTAGCAATAGTTTTGAACTGTTGGGAAGGGATGCAACATTTTGAACATATGCATCTCTAGACGAATAGACATCTCTCCAACACTATAAATAGTGACATCCAGAACCATTGCTATTTCAACAAAAACAAAAACAATTCTTATCTTCTTCTTCCAGATTTTGCAAAGTCGGAAAGTGTTGAAGAACACTTTCGACAAAACCAGATTTTGCGATGCCTGTAAGGTGTTGCAAACGCAGAAATGTTGCAAATCTATTCTCTTCTTCTTCTCCAATCTACGCTCTATAAATTTGCATCCTCAGAAACAATAATAAAGTGTTCTTGGCTAGGTTAAGATCGTACAAATCTTGAATCTGGTTACGCTGTTCCAAGGCTTCATTGAATCCTGAAGTCAATAGTTTGATAACTCGTTCGTACTCAGTGGGTTGAACTATTGTCTAAAGGAATCTATACTCTAGATCCTTAAATTCAGAAGTACGGCATTATCGTCATCTTTCTCATCTCGAACCAAAAAATTTCCAACAAATTTTGCACAATATCTTCCAACCACGAAAAGTTCGAGCGCCTTGCAAATCATGAATCAGCACTTAACTCGATTGGAGCATTTTGATGGAGATTATTTTACTCATTGGCAAGAGATGATGTTCTTCCTTATCACCATCTAATTTTGCTACATTTTGGAAGATGACTTAGAGGTAATACCGGAGGAAACTACAACTGATGATGCTGCTCTAAAAGTGAAACATGTTTGTATCAAAATTGGGCACACCACTATTCGGAAGTGTTTGAAGAGATAAAATGAAGAAAGTAAATGTAAAAAGAGGATTATGTAACAAACACTCCAAACAATAATCAGAAAAACAACAAAAGAACACAGAGATTTAGAGTGGTTCGGCGTGTTGCCTACGTCCACTATGAAATGATTGACTGTTATTAACTTTTGATTGCTGGTTACCGCGGATTACAACAGTAAATTTCGAGTACAACATCGACTTTAGAGTGCAACAATGGTTTCGGCCAGTCTAGACGCCAAAGAGCCAAAAGATCCTTTTTCTGTAGGTTCTAGGCTGCTATTTATAGGCGTAGGTTGCAAATATATCGCTCAGATCTCGGGAGACCTCTTATGGCACGTGGGTGGGCCCACGCAATCGATCCCATGCGGTGTGCGCTCGATCTGTGATCGATACGAAGGAATTTCGTATCGATCGTATTTTGGTCCAATCGAGTCAAAATCGACCTTGAACATTCTTGAGAATGTACTTAAGATTCTGTGAAAATTTGGTGGCATTTGGAATTATAGATGGTGAGTTATGATCGATGCAAATTCAAATTCATTAAAGGTTGTTTTCTTTGTATCGATGCCATTCGCATCGATCTGTTCGTATCGCTTTTTGGGCACGTGCTCATAAGTTGACGTGGCGCTTGATTTCTGGATCGATCCACTTTCAACGCCGGATCGACCGAGTCTTTCCAATGTTTTATGCCTCGTTCGTATCGTTGCATTTTGGCCTTGTTCGTATCGATCAGCTTTGTCGTGTTCGTATCAATTATCATCATTCTGTTCGTATCGATCGCTTAATGGGTTACTTCGTATTGATGGCTGGGGGTCATTTTCGTACCGTTCATTTGACGTTTTTATTCGTATCGATCGCTGATCGATCGATACGAGCTGTGCAATTGAGATCGATACGAATTGATTCCAATTGATGGATACGAAATTGGGTGTACGTGATGGATACGAACAATAGACAATTGATGGATACGAACAGATGAAGCTAGATGGAGGTGAATAGATGTAGACAAATAGATGGAGGCGAATAGATGGAGATGAACGAATTGATTCCCTTGGTTTGCATCGATCATATCTTGAGCATACGACCTCAGATTGACTTGAAATTTGGAATTTAGGTTTCCATAGCTTTGCATGTCGCGTCATGTCAATTGTAGCTTGATCCGACATCGGATAAAATTTGTCGATATTCATAGTGAACCTGCGTATAATCAATCTTCGGGATGAACTGTCTTTGGTTTCCAGTCAATTCCTTGATATCACGGCCTTGCCAAAAGGCAGGATAACATTTTGCCCCTCAAAGTACATCTTGTGAGAACAGGATGTGCTGTGAAAAGTTGCAATCTTCATCCTGAACATTTCCATTTGACTTGTCTGAACGGTTGTTGTCTTTTCATTAAAAGATGTAACCTTTGATTGATTCTTCAGAAACAAAAATCATGAACTGTTGACTACCAATTATGGTTCTATGTATTGTTGTAACCGAGCATTGTATGATAGTGACCTGTTGTTGTAATCGTCATCAGATGAGTATTCAATTCCTGTGAATTTTTAAAAATTGGACGTTAGTCCGTTATACATGAATGCATGTTGGCCTGACTCCTGTTAACGTTCGCACGTTCACGAGTCGTTGTCAGTTTTTTGTATCGAATTCTGTATTGACCCTCTCCTAAATTAGTGTGAAATTCAATTTGTAACAACGCTTGATGGTTGTTTTGGAATGTCCCTTCGTATCGATCCTCTCCTGAATCGATTCGAGGAGTTGAAAGAGTTGTTCTTCGTATCAGTAGCAAGCGATACGAATCAGTTGGTTCTTTGAATCATTTCGTATCGATAGATACGAATCCAGACGATCTTCACAATGATGGACGCGAAGATGCCATTTCGCATCGATAGATGTTTGATGGATACGAACATATGGATCAATCTTCATAGCAATGTCCGTAATTCGTATCAATAGCAGGATGGTTACGAACAAGCGTTGCCTCAACTAGGTGGTCCATGGATACAAATAGCTCTCTTCATGTCAATTAGAGGAGAAACCTGTTTTAACCGGTCGAAACAACTGGGAGACGAATTGTTTCTCACCTTTACCCCGTGTCCATATAAATACTGTTAGGACTTATAAAATTTTCATCTGTTTTCCATTCTTCCTGCCTCATTTCATATCGATTAAAAGATTAAGAAAAAGGACTCGCTTTCGTCTCAAATTAACATAACTCCTTAATCCTTTGAATCTGCACTTTGATTTAGGTAATTGATTAGCGAAATTATGTCAAGAATGATGAGACCCCAATTCGACTGCCAATCCATTTTCGTTCATGGCCGATTCTGGTGATGTGGCCGTGGATGGTCAAAATGGGTTTGGAGAAGGAGGAGATGACGCCTGAATGAATTTGGAGGAGTGTGAGGACACAAAGAGAACATTTGTATCGATCTGAGGGTTGGAGTTTGTATCGATCCGAGCAATGGAACTTCGTAATGATGGAGTGGGAAGCTTCGTATCGATCGATGGTGAGTGTTCGTATCGATCTAAAGTGATCGATACAGAGGCTTGAATCTGGGGATCTATACGAAGACGCTGTAGGCAATCAATACGAAGTCGGGGGATTGTGATCGATACGAACTGAACCTTCGACGCTCGATACGAAATGTTGTCTTATCTGATCAACACAAATGGTACTTATGGTGATCGATCGAACATGCACACTAATGGATACGAAATTTTTGCATACTCGAACACTTGACTCCGACGATCTTCTGCCTTGCATAATCGGACTTAACTATTTCACTGCATATTTGACTGCCTTTCGAAGCTCGTCGATGGAACTGTAACTTAACCAAATTTAACGAACTTTAACTTGGATCGATCTCCAAAGTCCGGATGGCACAATTGTGACGGTCAGCGGTGACGGTCACTCTGGTTGAAATTTTAAGTCTCGTCGTTCGAACATCTCTTCAAACTCTGTAGAATTTCTCAAGTATTATGTAGCACTGCACTGCACAACACATCCACGCACTTCACACTGGGGAACACACGGGCTTATTATCATCTAATGATGGTTTTTAATAAGTTGATTAGTTACGGAGTCTACAAGCTCGCAACAGCAAGAGCTTCAGAGTTCATCTCCCTTAGTCATAGAGATACTGATCATCGCGGCCGAAGTTATAGATCCAACTCTGGAGGAGCTTCCAGGTGCAAGGTTTATTATGAGCCCATAAGATTCTGTGCCATCCAACATCTCTGAAGATATGTTGGGACGGATATGCCTAAGGCATGGTCTATCGTTGGACGATGTCTTATTACCGGGACCGAATGATAGACCGCATGCTCCCCTGGAAGGATTTACTGCCTTCAAAAGGCATTCATGTACAGCCGGGATGCTTCCTCCTTTCAATCAATATATTCGGGAAGTGTTGTCTTTTTTGGAATTGCCCCCATCACAGTTACATCCCAATGGATACGAGTTTTTGAACAGTCTATTCATTGTATTCATGGAGCATCTTTTCCGACCCCCGACTCCAATCGAAATCAGATACCTCTTTAATGTTAAGAGTCGGGGAGATAGCCCTTCTTTCACATTGCTGGAGGCGGTCAGGAACTGCCAAGTTGTGACTGGCGCCTTGACCAGATTGAGCTACTTCAAAACTGAGGGGTTCTATGTTCGATGCCCACCAGGGTTCGCTAGTCGATGGTTAGCCAGACGTAAGTGCTGCACTTATTCCAGTAGTTAATGGGATAGCCATAGTTGATGTTGAAACTAATATCGTATTTCCTTTACAGCTGCAATTCCTTGACCTGATGGTGCACACTTTAAATAAATAGTACGGGTCCTTCAAGAAGTTCCAGGCGAGATGAGAGAAATCGAGTCGGTGCTCATTGACAGGAACTTAAGAATTCTTGGGTTAATCGAACGAAAACAAAGCATAAGACTTGAAGGAGTGCTTAGGGCGGTCCCGACGAAGCGATTGAAGAGAAAAGCACCCGGGGTCGTAATTGCTAAGGAGGGTGATGAAGAACACACGCCTACGAACGATGAACCCATGGCCAGGCCTTCTAACAGCTTTCAGGGTTCAGAGGGAAGGAGAAAAGGCAAGGCAGTTGCACACAAGCGTCATAAATCTTCGAGATGGAAATCTGTAGTTGTATCCCTACCAGCCTCCGGCATTAGAATTTTGGAGGCTCCTCCCTCGCAAGTAGAGAATCCTTTTGAAGGACTTGCTGATATTCCGATTTCTGACTATGTGTCACTTCAACACGACACCGGATTGGAGGGGCTTTAAAGTGCTCTAGATTTAAGTGAGTCTCTACCCATCAGTGCAGCCAACATTACTGGTTGGTCGGGGGGTTGCACACACATATACACTTCACGGCACTACACGGTTTCCAACCTTAAGTCGCCTGCTTCGAGAATTCACTAACTTCGTTCTTCTTTTACTTTACAGATACGATGAATAGGCGAGATTCTATGCTCGGCAGTCTCCGTTCAGCGCGCCAATCATCGAGTTCGTATTATGAGTTCCGTCGGAGGGAGGATGATAGAAACCGCGATCGCAGTTATTCCAGCCAAGAGCGGTATAAGAGGGATAGAGATAGAGACAAAGAACAGAGATATCGATCCCGATCGAGTTCTCCACCTCCCCGACTTCCTACACAACCTTCTATTCATAGCTCACATCCCCCAGAGCCTCCACGCCAAAAACCATCTTCTCATGCTCCAAGGTCTGAGTCTCAGCGTCGTCGGACTGATGCCGAACCTCCCACTGTTGCTGAAAAAGCCATCACTGAACCCACTGGGGAAGGGGCTATCAGAATTGCCCAGTTAAGAAAAGATTTTCTGAACATATGTTTTGACGGCTTCATCTTTCCCCCTCACTTAAAGAAAATTCCATCGGAAGCAGAAACCAAGATGCATGATTATATTCACGATATCTATACCAAATATAAGGAGTGGATGAAAGCCACAGACAAAGCATCGGCAGTGGCCTTCGAGCGGGCAAAGGCAATTGAGAAACTAGAAAACGAACTCGGTCAGAAGGACCGCATTATACAAGTGCTCAATGATGAAGCCGAATCTTCCTGGAAATCTGAGATGGAGGCCACCCAAAGAGCTGATAAGGAAACCTAATCTATGGAGAGAATGCAACAAATGCATTTCGCTTTGGTGGAGGAGATGGGCCACCGAAACACCACTGTCACAACCGAACGGGATGCTGCTCTGAAAGAACTTAACGAGCTCAAAGCCAAATTTTCTGAAATCACTAAGGAGAAGGATGATGCAAATAGAGCAACTCAGGAGGCATCAGAACAAGTTGTAGTGCTTCGGGGCGAACTGGATGCGGCAACGGCTAAGGTCCGGGAAGTGGAGGCTAAGGTTGAAGATGAGCTTAAGATGGCGGAGGCCAGGCTAGAGGCTGATATTAAGGATCTACTCATTACTTAAAATGCTAACGTTTTGAAGCGTAGGAACCTAGCCTGGCTTGACAATTATCCGACACATCTGTATAACGCCTGGGGCCGATTAGTAGGAGATGAAAAGGTTATGCATCAGGGCGAATCAGTTGATGAATTTGAGCTTGAAAACCGAATGCTGAATGATGACGAGTGAAAAATCCTCCACGATACAATGATCTCATATGAGAAGGAGAAGCTTGGCGCTCAGCATTTGGAAGCTGGAGAAGGCTCTGGTGTCGAGCACCATGATACAAATCCTGAAACTCTTGTGCTGACCCAACGTGAACCGACTTTCGTGGTTGATTCTCAATCCGTTCCTGCTTACAACCCGGATCAACCGCAGTTTTCTCAAGCTAGCAAGCAAATCTTTAAGGCCGTTCAGCCACTCATGAGTGAAACTGAGGAAGGTACTCTGAACATTTTGTATGTTCGTCCCAACACCAGAAGTGTAAATGAAGTGATTATTAACAGTTCTTCTTTTGCTTTTATCCATTGATTGATGCTACACCAGTCGTGCCTTCTACAACTCAAGAACCACATCATATGCAGGAGGCCATTATAACTGAAGCGACCACCACAATGACCATGGCACCGACTGATGGAGCACAGGGGAGCACAGTTATTTTTGATGAGCAGATGATGGAGGAACTCCTCGGTCATCACATTAACCCTTTTGCAGACTTGCCGTTCGTTATGGGTGGAAGCGTTGCAATGACAAGTTCCTCTGCCCCAACTACGGGAGTCTCCAGCGGTGCGCAAACACTTCACGAGGAGGAAATTCTAGCTGAAATTGACACTAAGATGGAGACAGCCGTGTGGGGCAGCGGTTTTGGCGTTTGAATTGCTGGACCTGGTCCAGCCCTTTTGCGGATGATATCTCCGCGAGGGACGGTCGTTGAGACGAGTGTGCCTATCCCGCCTCCCACTGTTGATCCTGTCCCTCCGACTCCGCCTTCAGGAAGCATTCCAATACATCTGAGTTCGGAGGAGGAAATTGATATAATGCCCCTGACTGGAGATCGGCCGCCGAAAAGCAAGGGTTCAAAAAGAAAACCGAGTGAGAACTCTAGCGAGTCCACACCGAAGAGGAATCTGAAGAAGAAAAAAGAGTAGATACATCTCTTCGACTCGTTTTTGAGTAGATAGGAATTTCTTTAGCTTTTGTAGGCCGTGTATAGATGCGGGTTTGGCCCCTGCTAGTAGGATTTTTGGGATAAACTTTTACTTAATTCTTTTCCACAAATAGTTGAACTGAAATTCCATTTTGTCTTCAACTCAATTTTTGTTTATTTGCTTAAGTGTTTCAGCAATTGAACTCCAGTCCGGTACGCTTGTGAAGCTTCGACCCTTGGATTGGATCTGAATTTATTTGTTAAGTATCGAAATCGTAACTATGAGTCATGATCGAACGTTAAGCTGGACTCCGATGTCGCACTGTCTCAATCAACGATTGGCACTTAAGTTCTGCCACCAGTTTCAGGGACGAATTGTAAAGATCGAGTGGCAATTGTGCTTCGCCTTTAACACTTTGAGCTTAACGTCGTTGAATTGATGCTGAAACAAGGAAACTCGAGTGGTTGAAACACACTCGCTCATTCATCGACGATTGCATCCACACTCCAGGGATTTGCATTCGTATGTCGGCGGTCGGTCTCGCCTGCTTAAGTTTCAAGGATATATCTACGCTCCAGGGACTTAAGTCGTTTTCACGGGTGGTCATTCACGCCCGTTTAATGTTTGCAACCATGTCCACACTCTGGGGACTTTAGATGGATTCTCAAGTGGTCAGCCATACCCAATTTGCATTTATACTCTGACCGCACTCCGGGGACTCGGAGTTGTTTCACGGACGGTTGATTCCAATACGGTTTGTGTTTAAACTCCAATCCACTCTTCGGGGATGTAGAGTTGACGTTTATACTCCAATTCGCACTTTGGGAATTTAGAGTTGATGTTTATGTTGACACTCCGGTTCGCACTCTGGGAATTCGGAGTTAGTTGATGTTTATACTCCAATTCGCGCTCTGGGAACTTGGAGTTGGCCGACAGATGGTCAGTCACATCTGTTCAGGTTTTAGGATTTCGTTTGCACTCCGGGAACGACAAATCTATCGGGATCGTGGATGGTCGGTTCACATCCACCCTAAGTTAACAAGCGAGGTCGTTAGATAGACGAATCCATCCTCCTCAAACTTGGTCAAGATACGGGTGAAGTCGTTAGGTGGACGGATCCACCCTCTTTGAGACCGTATTTGTAAGTTTACACTCTAGTTCACACTCTGGGAATCTGGAGTTGGTTGAAGGATTATCATGTATCAATCCTTTTTTGACTTCAGTGTGATGACTTGCCCCCGAGCTCGGGTTTCACTTAGCGAGTAACCAGTCGTATCACAGTCACTCCCTATTTGAATAAATTCCACCGTCGGGTGGGATTTAGCTCTCCGTGCATAGTGATAGTTGTATGACGCATTCAATAAATCACAGCTCTAGCTCGAAGAGATTGCATTTTATTGTTGAAATAAGAAAATACGGCAAAATTAGCTGCCTTATTACAAATTCAAATTTCGAAATGCAGAAACAAATTGCAAATGAAAAATAGACTGAATAAATAAACAGAGCCTGTCATGTGTAGTAGCGACGAAGGCTTTCGCTGTTCCAGGCTCTCGGAAGAGTGAGACCATCAACGGTCGATAATTTGAATGTACCATCTGCGAGCTTTCGTTTAATAACATACGGCCCTTCCCAAGTTGGCTTCATATGCGAAGGGACCGGGTAAATTTTCTTAAGGATGAAATCGCCAAGTTCAAAGGTTCAGGGTCGGACCTTAGCATTGTATAATCGGGCGACTCGACTTCGGTGTGCGGTTGCCCTCAAATCAGCCTCTTCATGCTTCTCATCCAATAAATCCAGAGATTCAGCAAGTAATATAGCATTCTTCTTCGGATCATAGTATGTCACACGATGAGAAGGCACTTCTAGTTTGACCGAAATAACAGCTTCTAAACCATAAGAAAGAGAAAACGGAGTGTGGCCGGTCGCGGACTTGTGGGTTGTTCGGTAAGCCCATAAAGCCATAGGAAGTTCATCGACCCATTTGCCCTCGGCCTTCTCCAGTCGTTTCTTCAGAATAGACTTTATAATTTTATTAACAACTTCGACTTGTCCATTTTCTTGAGGGTGTGCGACTGCGGAGAATTTTTTTTGAATGTGGAATCGTAGACAGAAATCCTTAAATTCAACACTGTCGAATTGGGTCCCGTTATCAATGATGATAGTATGTGGGAGACCAAATCGGCAGATGATGTTGTGCACTACAAAGTTGATCGCCTTCTTTGTTGTGATTGTAGCAAGGGGTTCAGCTTCCGCCCACTTGGTGAAGTAATCAACTGCTACGATGGCGTACTTCGCACCACCTTTGGCTAGAGGTAGAGAGCCAATAATGTCAATGCCCCCATACTGAAAACGACCATGGACTGACCATTTGAGTTATTTCGGTAGGTGGGGCCCTCGGAATCCGAGCGTGCTTCTGGCATTTGTCACAATTTCTGGCATAATCCGATGCATTGCGATTTACGGTTGGCCAATAGTATCCATATCTGAGCACTTTCTTGGCAAGGGCTTGCCCCCGGTGTGATTGCCACATTCTCCTTCGTGCAAGTCATGCAACACTCGTTTGATTTCACCGTGAGCGATACACCAGAGTAAAGGAAAAGAGTACCCTCTTCTATACATGACTCCATTCTGAATAGTGAACCGCGAAGCTTTTCGAAGAATCTATCTCTTTTCACTCCTACACTCTGGCAGGGTTCCATGCTCAAGATAATTTCTAAACGGAGTCATCCATGACTCCTTATCACGAACAACCTCAAATATCCAATCTGTTTCCATTCGGTCGATGCTCGGGGAAGCTAATGTCTCCCCAGGAACGAGTCCCATGTGTTATGCCTCACATGTGCTAGCTAACTTTGCTAATGAATCAGCTTTTTGATTGTGCTCTCGGGGCATGCAGTAGATGACATAATAATCGAATTGATTTAATATTTTTTGAACCCAAGCAAGGTGAGCAGCCAGTCTTCGGTCCTTGGCCTGGTATTCCCCTCGAACTTGACACACAACCAATTGCGAATCACAATAAATCTCCACAGCAATGATTTTTAAATCTCGGGCAAGTCTCAATCCGGCAAGTAGGGCTTCATACCCGGCTTTGTTGTTGGTCGCATGACAATCAAACTTTAAAGCATAGCATATAGACCGACCTTCAAGAGTTTCAAGCACAACTCCGGCACCCGAGCAACGGTCATTTGATGCACCATCAGTATGCAGCTTCTAGATATATTCAGTAGATTCACTAGTTTCAGGTAAGTCCTTTGGATGGCAAACTCAACTATGAAATCTGCTAGGACTTGTCCTTGAATGGCTCGCCTTGGAGTGTAAGTAATGTCAAACTGACTTAACTCGATATTCCATTTGAGTAACCTGCCAGACATCTCAGGCCGTGTAAGGGACCTGTCGTAACGGTTGGTCGGTGTAAACGATGATAGGATGAGCCTGGAAATACGGATGGAGCTTCCTCGAGGCAATAACAAGACAATAAGCCAACTTCTCTAGCTTCAGATAATTTCTCTCAGCTCCGGTTAATCGCTTGCTAATATAGTAGACCGGCTTTTGTATTCGGTCTTCCTCCCGAATTAGGGCAGCACTGATTGCGTTTTTTGATACCGCTAAGTAAACTTATAATTTCTCATGATTAATAGGCTTTGAAAAAATTGGCGGTATGGAGAGGTGTTCAATTAGTGCTCGGAATGCGCCCTCACATTCCGTAGTCCATTCAAAGTTTTGTTTCCCTTTTAGGATCAGATCGAAGAAGGGAATGCATTTGTCAGTAGATTTTGAAATGAACCTGCTCAGTGCTGCTACTATCCCGTTGAGGCTCTGGACTTGCTTTATAGTTCTCGGAGATTCAAGGTTTCTAATCGCCCAGATCTTTTCGGGATTGGCTTCGATTCCTCGAGCGTTGACGATAACCCCAAGGAATTTTCCTGATGCGACCCCAAAGTGACATTTCAACGGATTAAGCTTCATTCTGTATTCTCGAAGGATATTAAACATTGACTCCAGGTCCCTGATATGATTAGTAGAGGATCGTGGCTTGACTAGCATGTCGTCCATGTATATGGTTCTCCCAATCTGGTTAGCGAACATTCGATTAACTAACCGTTGATAAGTTGCCTCGGCGTTCTTGAGTCCAAAAGGCATAACCTTGTAGCAATAAAGTCCCATATTGGTTACGAAGCTGGTATGCTCCTGGTCGGGCAAGTGCATGGGTATTTGATTATAGCCGGAATACGCATCCATGAAGGATAAGAGTTCATGTCCAACCGTTGAATCTACGAGCTAATCAATTCGAGGAAGTGGAAAACTATTTTTAGGGCAGGCTTTATTTAGATCAGAGTAATCGATGCACGTTCTCCATTTCCCATTTGGCTTTCGGACAGGACAAGTACAGGGTTAGATACCCATTCCGAGTACAATGCATCTCGAATATATCCATTCGATTTAAGCTTATCTACTTCTTCCTTAAGGGCGGCAGATCTCTTTGGATCCATACCATGCCTTTTTTGTTTGACCGGGACGTGCCGCGGGTCAATGTTCAATGCGTGGCTCGCGATGTCCGGTGAGATCCCACACATGTCAGAGTGCATCCAGGCAAACACGTCAAGGTTTTCCCAAAGAAATTCAACCAATTCCTTTTGCATTTGTTGGCTTAGCTGAGATCCAATCTTTATCATTCTGGAATCATCGCTATCATCGATCGGGACATCGATCGTTAGTTCGGCTGGAGAAGCTTGACATCGATCGTCAGGCGTCAATTGTCAATTTTCAACAAAGCGGATGCAGAGAGATTCCTCTACGCCCTTCCCTTTTTCTCTTCGTTGTGCATCTCGCAGCTCAACAACATAACAGGCTCGTCTAGCAGCCTGATCTCCTTGAACGACTACAACCCCATGATCGGTGGGCAACTTTAGAGTCAGACACCATAGGGCAATAACAGCCCTGAACTCAGCTAGGGCCGGTCGGCCCAAGAAAGCATTATATGGCGAGTTTATATCCAACACCACAAATTGTAACATCTGGACTCTCCGGCGTTCTCCAATTCCTAACTCCACTGGCAATTCCACCACTCCAGCGGGTATAGTCGCACTCCCATTGAAACCATGGATACGGTACTAACAAGGTTTTAAATCTTTAGTCTCTATTTTCATCTGGTCATAGGCTCGCTTGAACTATATATTTACAGAACTTCCACTATCTACCAAGATCCTCTTCATCCAAGCAGGACCTACTTGAGCTGATATGACAAGTGGATCGATGGTTGGGGCTTCGATCCTGTCGACATCTCTGTCTCGGAAGATGATGTCGTCAATCGTCATCTTTTGTTGCTTGGCCGGAGCCCCATCTTCCAAACTACTACAACACTCGAAGCTCGCATGCCTAATAGAACTGGCATACGACTCCATTTCCTTCCAGCTTCAGTCTGCTGGATGAGGACCACCACTAACAGTATTTATCACTAACCTCGCACCAGTACGAGCGGGTTCCCCTTGTCTTGCCTGACTCGGTACATGATACTGATTTGATGGGCCCGCACCTCCAGACTGCGGCGCCCGTACAAACTGCTCCAACTTTCTTTCTCTTATCAACTTTTAGATGAGATCCTGCAAGTGATGACACTTATTCGCATTATGGACGTAGCTTTCGTGGAATCTACAAAACTTTCCTGTCTGAATCTGTTTCTCCGATGACTGCTTCGAAGCAGGTTTCTTATACTGAATAGTATTGCAGGTCTGTAAATACACGTTTTCCAGCGACATATTTAAAGGAGTGGAATTATCAAACATAGGGGCCCTATGTCGTGGACCACGATTTTGATCCCGTTTCCTATTTTGATTACCATTGCCTTTCTGCTGATTTTATTTATTCTGAATGTTCAATAGAACTTTCCCGGAGCTCTCCCCGGATTGTTTAACAGCAACATTACTCTGAATTCCTTCCATACTGGGCCCTACTTCATCCTTTTTCCTAAACTATTTCGCATCCTCCCTTCTCAAGAATTGGGCTGCCTTGGAATAGAAACGGTCCAATGACGCAGGAGGTTTTCCGACCAACCAGTTGCCGAACTCCGAATCGGGATCAATCCCTTTAGTCAATGCCATTAGAATTGAGTTATCATTAGGGTTGCTGATCTCAGCACATGCATCATGAAATCTCTCTAAATAACGTCTGAGTGTTTCTCCAGGCACTTGAGTGACACTAGACAGAGTATTAACATCTTTCGGTCTTGCGACATGCATGCGAAACTACTTAATAAACTTTGTTGCCAACTGATCAAAACAAGAGATAGATCGAGGTGGTAAACGGGTAAACCACATAGTTGTTATGCCCTCTAGAGAGATCGGGAAGCTTCGACACTTAACTGCATCATCAGCTCATGCAGCATTCATCAACCATTCATACTTCAGGATATGTTGATTAGGATCAAAGCACCCTTCATAAACAGGTAAAGTTGGCATCCTGAATCGCCGAGGTCGTTCAGCATATAGTATCTCATCAGTAAAAGGGGTATGACTCCAGGAGATTCCCCAGTCGTCATTGCTAAGACCTTGACTTTCACGGATCATTTGGCGGATCATGTCGGAATGTCGGGCATCTGGACATTTTGAGCACATTGATCCAAGGTGTGGTCAGGTTCCACAATGCGAGGAGGGGCCAGTCGCTGTCGACGGTCCATGTCTCGCCTCCTTGGTTCTATGTCTTCGGGGACATAAGGCTCAGGAGTATGATTGCATCGGTGGCGTGTCGGATTCGTTCGGTTCTGAGCGTCAACTCCCAAATCAATAGCAGGGGTAGTACGATTGTCAGTAATATGGTATGGGGTAGCGCCTCCCCGGGTAGAGGGTCCAGTCTGATGGCTGGTTGACAGGCCAACTCTCGGTTGCCCAAGAATCAATGTATGCTGATGCCTAGTGGCCTGTGTGTAACTTCGGTCCGGTCGTGGGCGCGTGGATCTATGATGGTAGTCAGAAGAGGCTGAACTTTCGGTGGATGAATAGGAAGCCTTATCCCTTATGGATCTCCTTCGTCTTTGACGATTTAGCTGGTTGGTCAATTCCGCATTAGCACGGAGCTGTTGAGTGAGTTGTTGGCGGCTCTGAGTCAGTTCTTGCATTAGCATCTGGAATTCTTCCCTAGTGACAGGGCCTTGCAGATCTGATGGTCCGGCAGCATTCTGGTCGGCTGAAGGTGGTTGTACGGGGTTCTGTCTGTCCCGTCCTTTTGGATCTGCCGTAGTTGAGGTAGTCCTTGTGTTAACCATGATGGATAGCGAAGCTCTTTCCTAGACTTGATGCAAATCTGAATAGGATGGAAGAACTTTAAACTTGAAATCTGGATCTTCTTCTTAGATTTATGCAATCCGACATCGATAGTAGATCCAATGAGTAGGAGAAAAATTGTGTTTTCTCAATGAAAGCACCAAAGTGTTTGTACCAAAATTGGGCACAACACTCTTCGGAAGTGTTTGAAGAGATAAAATGAAGAAAGTAAATGTAAAAAGAAGATTATCTAACAAACACTCCAAACAATAATCAGAAAAACAACAAAAGAACACATAGATTTAGAGTGGTTCGGCGTGTTGCCTACGTCCACTATGAAATGATTGACTTTTATTAACTTTTGCTTGCTGGTTACAGCGGATTACAACAGTAAATTTCGAGTACAACAGTGACTTTTGAGTGCAATAATGGTTTCGACAGAGTCTGGACGTCAAAGAGCCAAAAGATCCTTTTTCTGTAGGTTCTAGGCTGCTATTTATAGGCGTAGGTTGCAAATATCTCGCTCAGATCTCGGGAGATCTCTTCTGGCACGTGGGTGGGCCCACGCAATCGATCCCATGCGGTGTGCGCTCGATCTGTGATCGATACGAACGAATTGCGTATCGATCGTACTTTGGTCCAATCGACTCGAAATCGACCTTGAACACTCTTGAGAATGTACGCAAGCTTCTGTGAAAATTTGGTGGCATTTGGACTTGTAGATGGTGAGTTATGATCGATGCAAATTCGAATTCATCAAAGGCTGTTTTCTTCGTATCGATGTCGTTCGCATCGATCTGTTCGTATTGTTTTTTGGGCACGTGCTCACAAGTTGACGTGGCGCTTGATTTCTTGATCGATCCACTTTCGACGCCGGATCGACCGAGTCTTTCCAATGTTTTATGCCTCGTTCGTATCGTTGCATTTCAGCCTTGTTCGTATCGATCAGCTTTGCCATGTTCATATCAATTGTCATCGTTCTGTTCGTATCAATCGCTTAATGGGTTACTTCGTATCGATAGCTGGGGGTCATTTTCGTACCGTTTGTTTGACATTTTTATTTGTATCAATCTTTGATCGACCGATACGAGCTGTGCAATTGGGATCGATACGAATTGATTCCAATTGATGGATACGAAGTTGGGTGTACGTGATGGATACAAACAACAAACAATTGATGGACACGAACAGATGAAGCTAGATGGAGGCGAACAGATGGAGATGAATGAATTAATTCCCTTGGTTTGCATCGATCATATCTTAAGCATACAACCTCAGATTGACTTGAAATTTGGAACGTAGGTTTCCATAGCTTTGCATGTCGCATCATGTCAATTATAGCTTGATCCGAAATCGGACAAAATTCATCGATATCCATAGTGAACCTGCATCTAATCAATCTTCGGGATGAGCTGTCTTTTGTTTCCAGTCAATTCCTTGATATCGTGGCCTTGCCAAAAGGCGGGATAACAATGACTTAGAGGTAATACCGGAGGAAACTACAACAGATGATGCTGCTCTAAAAGTGAAACGTGCAAAATGCAAAGAAGATTATTTTCTGTGTAAAGGGCACATTCTAAATGCACTGTCTACTTCTATCAACAACGCACATATAACCTTGAAAATTGCGAAGGCTCTTTGGACTACACTGGAAAGCAAATACTGCATATCAAAGGCAATTTACAATAAATTTCTTATTTTCAATTTTATGGATTTCAAAATGGTTGCCAATAAGTCCATAATAGGACAGGTAAGTGAAATCTTATTGTTGGTGAATCAACTTAAAAATGCTAAAATAGATCTCCCTGATTTTTTTTGTTAAAGTCATAGTTTTTAGGCTCCCTAATTCTTGGAATGATTATAAGAAAAAATTGAAGCATACGAAAACGGATTATGATTTAGACGGTTTACAACGTCATCTTTGTATTGAAGTGGACTCTCATAAACGAGAACTAGATGATAATCTGCAAACCGAGTCCCGTTCTAAGGCAAATAATGTTGAAATAACTGACAAGTTAAAGCCTAAGAATGAGACACGTTTTAAAAATAAGAATCATCCTAAGAACAACAAAAAGAAAGGTGCTTGTTATTTCTGCAACAAGCCCGGCCACCATGCCCGAGACGGTCATCTGCAGAAGAAACAACAAAAAGTGAATGTCGTCGAAGACTCGCTTTTAGCTGTAGTGCAAATGGCAAACTCCGTTAGTGGCATAGATAATGACTGGTGGCTTGGTACTGGAGAAACCATTCATATTTGCAAAGACCGTGGTTTGTTTAAGGCTTACGAAGAAAATAATGGAGAATGCAATGAAGTTACTGGAGCAAATAAGGTTCCAAGTAAAGTTATTGGAAAAGGCACCATAGAACTTCCACTTACCTATAGAAAAGTTCTTACACTAGTCAATGTATTTTATGTAATAGACATATGTAAGAATTTGGTCTCCGGATACCTTCTTGACAAAGGAGGATTCAATATGGTGTATGAGTCTGATAATTTAGTGTTCTCCAAGAACAACAAATTCATTGGACAGGGATACTCTTATAACGACATGATTAAGTTGAATTTAATAAAGAAATCTTCTGCTTATATTGTTGATTCTTTTAGTTTATGGCGTGGTAGATTAGGACATGTTAATTATAATTCCCTTAAAAATATGCACAAATTAGGATTAATTTCTGATTGTGATTTCGATTCTATCTCTAAATGTGAAATATGTGTTCAAGCAAAAATACAACGAAAATCTTTTAAATTTGTAGGAAGGAAAACCGGTTTGCTTGATTTTGTATATAGTGATGTGGGTGACTTAAAAGGTCATATCATCTATGGTGGTAACCAATACTATATCGCATTTTTTAATGATTACACTAGATAAGCTTATGTGTATCTAATGAAAACTAAAGATGAGGCTTTTGATAAATTTAAAATTTACAAAACTGAAGTGGAAACATAATTAGGAGTTAAAGTCAAAGTATTACATTCAGATCGTGGTGGTGAATATTTCTCAAATGAATTCACTTAGTTTTGTAAACAACATGGTTTAGTTCACCAATGCACAGCCCCTTATACACCACAACAAAATGGTTTTGCTGAAATAAAAAATAGAACTTTTGTAGAAATGGTTAATGCCATGCTTATAAGTTCAAATTTACCTAATAACTTATGGGGTGATGCTATGTTATATGCATGTTATATTTTATATAGAGTACCACTTAAAAAGAATAATATTTCCTCTTATGAATTATGGTTTAATAGGAAACCTAATCTTACAAGACTTAAGGTTTGGAGTTGTTAGAAAACCAGACCCTAAACGACCAAAATTAGGTAATAGGACATTTAAATGTGTTTTCATATGTTATTCCCTTAACAATATAACTTATAGGTTCCTAATTCTTGACACCTTAGAAGTTATAGAATTTGTAGATGTAGAATTCTTTGAAAATCAAACAGTTGAGTTTCCATTGAGATAATCTAGTCCTGAACCTAATACGACTAATGATATCAATGACGATGACTATGCTCCTGCTCAAAACAGCGAGGATGTATCAGTACCAGATAACAGTACTGAACAATGGAGAAGTAAAAGAGCAAGAATAGAGAAGGACTATGGTCATGGCTTTATAACTTATCTTGTAGAAGGCAGTAAGAACAAAGTCCTTAATGTGACTAGATATGCAACGAATATGAATGATGATCCTAAAACTAATTCTTAGGCTATGAATTCCAGAGATTCCATTTTCTAGAAAGATGCTATCAATGAATAAATGAGTTCCATACTGTCAAATCAAACTTGGGTTTTAAATGATTTACCTCCTGGTACTAAACCTATAGGATGTAAATGGATAATCAAGAAAAAGTTGAATACAAATGGATCCATCGATAAGTTTAAAGCCAGATTAGTTGTTAAGGGTTATAAGCAAAGACATGGAGTAGATTATTTTGATACATATACTCCAGTTGCTCACATATCTTCTATACGCATTTTAATAGCACTTACATCCATTCATAAATTAGTCATACATCAAGTGGATGTAAAGACCGCTTTTCTAACTGGAGATTTAGAAGATGAGATATATGTGGAACAACCTGAAGGTTTCAAAACACAAGGCCAAGAAAAGAAAGTTTGCAAATTAGTAAAGTCTCTTTATGGCCTGAAGCAAGTTCCTATACAATGGCATGAGAAGTTTGATAAAGTAGCATTGTCATATGGATTCATTGTTAATGATGCTGATAAATGTATTTATAGCAAATCGGATAACACCGGTTATGTTATAATATGTTTATACGTTGATGACATGCTAATATTTGGTTCTAATATATCATGTGTGAATGAAACTAAGAAGTTCCTATCTTCTAAGTTTGATATGATGGATCTAGGAGAGGCTTATGTAATTTTAGGAATTAAAATCATTAGGAAAGAGGGGAAGTTGTTACTAACCCAATCTCATCACATTGAGAAGTTCCTCAAAAAGTATGGTCATTATAATGACAAACCAGCACCAACTCCTATAGATCCTAGTATTAAATTAGTAAAGAACACCGGGCATATCATTTCTCAACTTGTGTATTCCAGTGTTATTGGGAGTCTTACGTATGCTATGCATTGCACTATACCCAACATTGCACATGCTATAAGCATGTTGTGTCGATTTACGTGTAATCCAGGTTACGAACATTGGAAAGAAATTTCCATAGTTCTAGATTATTTGAAAGGAACCATTAATTATGGTTTATCTTATAAAGGATATCCAGCTATAATAGAAGGATATAGTAATGCGACCTGGAACAATGTAGAATCCAAATCCAAGTCTACGACTGGATGGATCTTTACATTAGGAGGGGCTGTTGTCTCTTGGCATTCGAAGAAGCAAACCTGTATGTCTGACTAAACAATGATGTCAGAGTTAATTGCATTAGCAGATGCATGTAAGGAATTAAAATGGCTTAGGAATTTATTAATAGAAATTTCACTATGGAATAAGCCATCTCCAGTAGTCTTGATTAACTGTGATAATATATATAATGTCTCTAATAAGACATATAATGGGAAGTCCATACATGTAAGTCTAAGACATCAAATGATAAGACAATTACTCAAAAGAGGAGTAAAAACTGTTGACTACATAGGAACAAAGAAAAACTTGGATGACCCACTCACTAAAAGTCTTCCAAAGGCAAAGATTTCTGTAAAATCGAAGGAAATGGGACTAAGGTCTGTGAATAAAGGTTGATCATCCTTAACAGAAACCCAACCTATGTTTTGAAAAGGATAAACAAGGTTTGTAACGACCCATAAATTTTGATTGGTTTTAATAACGTAGTTAATTGAAATTTTGTGAAATTTTAAACAATAAAAATTTGAAAATAAAAATATACTATTTGGAATACGTCTATTTTAATATAGCAACTGGTAAATTTTCATCTGATAATATTGAAGTTTATTTTCCTGTGAAATTTTATTTTAATTTAAACCGGTTAATAAAAGTTGAATTTAAAAGTTTTCCGAAACCAAAATATGTCAACAGGAGAAAATTTATTTAGAGCATTCTGAATCAGACTGCGAAATTCGTTTCACGTAATTTGGACTTCTACTGCTCCGTTTATCTTATTGTTTGCAAAATATTAGCATTTTCGGTACCGATTATCGACTTTTGATCGGATGATCGTACCACTAATATGTGTATATCGTTTTGATCGTCACGTCGTGCTGATCTCCATGGTATATTCATTTTCTTCTTTCGCCGTCCGATTGACAAAGAAATCTGTAATCAGTTCACCGTATCGGTAACCAGTTTAAACCCTTTCATTTCCTACCATATATATCCAATAGCCGTGTGTTATATTTTCTGGTTTCAATATTTATGAGTTTATCCCTCTGACCCTTCATTTCGCTTGACTATTCATTATTTTGCAATTTACATAACCGTTCGAATTTGCCTGTTCATTTTCTCCCACCGTTCACTGTACCATATGCATTAACTATCTGTTAATTTTCCTACCTTTTTGGTTAGTTGATATTGCTTTCAAATATTGTTCTACACCTTCCTCTTTTTCATTTTCACCATGCTTCTCTTTAACTCGGACGCCGAATCCACCTACCCACATCCACTTCATCAATGAATCCAACATAGCCTCGCCGTATAGCCTCATCACCACCACGAAGCCAAGCATCTAACACATCCAGTTTTTCCATCCAAGTAGGCACCCACCTCTGCCTCCATATTTTCTCCTCCGGCCCATTCCCACTGCCATACTACCCACGCCACCCACCTTCCTCCATCACTTCGGCCACCCTTCCCAAAAACCTCGCAGCCGAGTGCAGCACTTCCGAAACCCACCATGTGGACCGCACCTCCAACCGCCTTGAACATCTCACATGCCTCCCTGCCATCTCCACCGCATCATGCCGAGCCATCATTGACTTCATCCTCCATGTCAGCCTTCCTCGTCCCCCTACCCCTCTACACCACAAAGCAGCTATCCTCCTCCGTTTAAATTTTATAGCCTAACCCACTGCCATTTCCATCGTCTACCGACCACCCTGGCACGTTCAGCCACTCACAACTCACGTTCATCCCTCCGCGCATCATCTCCTCCCTTCCTCCCCTCTTTAGCCGAGCCTCTCCGTTTAATGGTAGGTGAGTTTTAAGTATCACATACCTGTAAAGTTTACAAATTTCATAATTCAAACTTTTATAATTTGCATGGGTTTTAGATCTAAAGTATAATAATATGAAAATCTATATATAGATATGTTGCTGAAGCTTGTTTAATATGTGAAAGGAATATGCCTTGTTTCAATCTCTATGTTAGTAGGCTTTTCTTATAAATTGCATTCGACTTCTGTTAACATATATTTTTCGAACTTTGTAAAGTTAGTTATATAGTATGCATTTATATAGTCTGTAATATATTATGCTATATTATTTATGATATGCGGTGATAGTATATGTATATAGGACGGTGGTATATATTTATGTATTTGGATTATGAACTTGTATGTGCGCATATGATGTAGTTTTACAAAAATCTGGATAATAACTTTGTTACGTGTTTTGTTTTATATGGTTACATTTGTTTTTAATATGTTAATATATTAAACTTGGTTTCGTAACAACTAAGATGTGTAATGTTTGTATTGCAGTTCCAAGTAGCAATTGTTGTTGTTTATGTATATGGTTTTGTAATAAACTGATTTGAAAAGTATCATAAGTGTGTATACAAGTAAGTTGTATAATGTATTATACATAGATATTTAAACCTTTCAAATTTCTGTTAAGCTTTATACATATCATAATGAATTGCTTATATTGATTTGATAACACAAATTGATTTTTATTTATAACCCGTAGGTAAGTTGTGTACATGTGTATATACATTTGTTTGTATATATGGAAACTTGGGTTTTCAAAATTTTATTAATATAGTACGTTTGGGGTTAACTATTTATTTAAAGATAAATTTATATTATTTTAAATGTATGTTTGATTTTGAGATATGATTTGAAGTGCTTATATATTTTAAATTTAAAATGTATTTAGATCTAGAATATGATATATATATTTATAGTTATATTTAAGTTCTCTTATACCAATCATCTTCATCGATCCAGTTCTGATTTATTTCGTAAATTCCTATTTATCAGCTTTGCTCTCAAACTCGTGCCAATCTATCTTTGCTTCGGAATCGGTGTTTGGATTCGTAGCTTATTTCTTCGTCAAATCTATCTAGCCTCGAAAGGTGAGCAATCACTCACGATTAACGTTCTTTTATTATTTAAATTTGATTTCATTTGAAATAGCAATTGAAATATGCTGCTGTAGTTATTTACATTGTTATATATGCTATTATCTATAACTGCTCACCTGTGACATCTGACACCAGTATCTAGTATTATATGCCTGTTATTACTATTATTTATATCTATTCACCTGTGACATCTGACACCCGTATCTGTTATTTATACTGATGATATATGCCTGTTGTTATATTTTTTTTAGTATCTGTTATCACTCTGCAAGTTCCCTGTTAGTATAGAATTCACTATGGGTTGAAATGATACATACCCGAACGGACTTTAGAATAGGAGAAAATCGTTATGGGTTGAAATGATAAACCCAAGCGATTTTCATTTGAATTGAAATTGGGATTACGGGTCGAAATGATATCTACCCGTATATATTTAAATTTCGGATTGAAATGATAAATATCTGTATCACTTAACCATATGATAAATATATATACAAACACCGTTGGTCCATATATATATAAATATTTTGAAAATAAATTCTATGGTTTTGGAGAGAAATATATGGTTTTAATAAATGTTGAGCCTTAAATTATTATATATAAATGGGAATGATTTATATAGATTTAATAATGATATTTAATTTAATTAAGATTGATTAAATACATATAATATGGTTGAGTATTTAAATTTATGTTTCAAAATAGATTTCAGTAATAATTTGAAAAAAAAAATTTATTTAATTAAACCGATTTAAAACTTATTGAAATTGAGATTTAAGATATGATTTATAACTTGGGTTTAATTTAAATAAATTAATGAATATTTCTTGTTTAAATAAATTTAAGGAAATATTTAGTAAAAATGAAATTTAAGGCTAGTTAAATGATATTGAATTTATTAAGTGAATATTCACTGATTAAATAATAATAAAGTTAAATCAAGTGCTACATGAAACTGTTAAACTTAACTTTGAAAATGTTGAATATTTAAGCTTTGAAATATATTGAAAATTTAAATGGTATATTTAGAACTAAATTGAATTGATGAATTGAGCTTTGAATAAATTTGAATTTGGAATTTGGATTTGAATCGATTGGTGAGACTTGAAGAAATTATAAATACTTTACTTTATAAATTATTTAATGAACATACACTATTTTGGAAAATAGATATATTTGAAATGAAATGATATTTGGGTTTTGAAGTAAATAAATTTAAAATGACCACGGTGTTATAATGTATATTTCCACCTTGTAGATAGTTCTGAAGACCCTTAGAGGATGGTTATCCCAAACATCCTTTAAGTTACTCGTATCTCAGTTGATATTTCACTTGAGTTGGATTTATTTATATAAGAATGTTAATCCTGACTCGAGTGTTTTGTGTTTTGCTTTACGCTCGGGTCAGACTGAGTGATACAGCATTTGAGACTCACCTTTGGAGTTTGGAGCTTCCTTTGGAGATCCAACTATCGCCTCAGCTTTCAGCTCTTCTAGTTGATTTGTTCAGAGAAGTCATCTGTTGTACTGAAGACTTCACTGCATTTGAGATATTCTGTTGTATTTTATTTCTAACTCTGATGTTTATATAGTAGCTTCATGAACTACTATTTTATCTATTCCGCTGTGTATTATTGTATTACTCTGTGTCTGTGATTCTGTGATTGATTTATTTACTGCATATGCTGAGTTTTTGCCAAATTTAAATTAACAATTCGATATTTTGAATTATTCAAGTCTGACATGTGTGGATTTATTGTCGATTTGAATGGTCCAAAATAACGGGTCGTTACAGTTGGTATCAGAGCTTTGGCTCTAGGCAAAACTTAGCATATACGGTAAATTTATTTACAGAATCACTTTCGTTCGAGTTTGAATCTCTTCCTTTTGACTTGATTTCCTTTGAACTTTGGGACGTTCCTTACGGTTCCAAAAATTCATTCTTATCTCTCCCTCTTTGTATTCTTGTGATTCTGGAGTATCCCATAACTCCACTTCGAATAACCTCTATAAGAATAGGCGATCCCGCCGATCTTTGAATGTTTTGTAAAGGGGTGAAACTCCTTTACAATTGGCATTGATTCACCGGAGATTAATATATCCCTCGGTTTTGATGTTGCCATCTCTTGTTATGCCGAATTCTATCTCTGGCAATCGAATGTCGATTTGCCTTAGATTTCCACATCGATTATATTCTTGAAGTTACGGTTGACCCGGTTAAGGTCGTACGCGATTTATATAAGTGTATCCATCTACTGTTTTGTAATTAATTATCTCATCTTCGTTCGAGCCTATCTTCGAATCAGAATCCTATTGATTAGAGTCCCTCTAAGTTGAATTTCTATCTTTGTTTTGAAATCCATTCTTGAACCATCCTTTGAAAAATCAGGCTTGTTTATATTTTAGAAATTGTTTTATATATCAAAATTATTATATTCTATATATAAAAGTGAAATGTTTTCGATAAAGATTATAAACCCTTTAAAAATAAGAATTTGAGGTTTCGAAAGGATTTGTAATTTTGAAAAAAAAAACTATATAAGAAATTTGATTTATAACTGAAGGATTTTAAATTTGAAATTTGAGAATTGAACCCCGGTGTTTTGAAATTGGTTTTAAGATTTTGAAATATATAATAATAATATGATTTAAAAGTATTTTTTCGAATAAGAAATGTTTCAAATGATTTTAATGAGTTTCGAAGAAATTTCAAAAGAAGTTTGAGAAATAGAAGTCCAGAACTCACTTATGTCGCTGGAAAATAATTTCGGTGATGAGTGCACGCATCATCGACATTGATTTTCGAGTTTCAGAGTGAGGGATAGGCCACTTCAATAGCTTTGCTATGCGAGTGATTTTGCGAAACCAATTTTGATTCCAAATTCCGAAGTAAGATTTGATATTCGAAAGATATATGTATATTTGAAATGATTTGAAGTAAGCCGGTGTTCAGTCCTTGAGTTTCGGATTTGAATCCTATCTTTTGAAATTGATTTACTGATTTGTTGTTGATTTCCAACTCTTGAATTTGAAAATGATTTCTTCAACTATTTTGAAGGTTCGAGCACTTCCAAATCAAGGTTAACATTTCAAAGCTAAGAAATTTTGAAAAGTATAAAGTATATAAGTTTGGTATGTATGTTAAAGTATGTAGTAATATGATTTAAATAAGTTGAAACTGTTTTGTTAAGTAAATGAATAAGGCTATTTTGATTTTTTCTAATATGAAATTCAGATTTGAAATGTTTTGAAAAGAATTTGGTCTTCAAAATATTTTGAACAAAATTTAGCTTAAATGTTTTAACTTAGTAATATCCTTTTGAAACTATATATTTAACAAGTTGGAATAGATACATAAGTCATACATATGATGTTTTATTCGCATAAATAATTTGATCCAAGTTTGAGTACACAAGTTCGAGGTGAATTACACCATTTCGTGTTAGGATTTTTATTTGATTCTCGATGGCGAATATTCGATATGGATTTTGGGCTTGATTCTAGAATTCTCTATCATAGTATATGGCTATGCAAGGAGACTGATGACCTCTAGTCGAGAAACCATATCGAAGTCCGCATTAGGGAAGTCGAATGGACAATACTAGTTCGAAAGCGATCTTGTGTGATCGAGCGAGCGATCAAATGTGATTTTGCGAAATGATGACGTATGTACATCTTATATTCTAATATCAGTGATATATTTTGACGCTGAAATTGAAAGCTGTCGGGTTAGAATATCTTTGCTTACTAAAAGAAAACTTTAAATTTAAATTACAAAGATATATAACCCATAAAAGCAAAGATATTCAATCCCATATGGCTCTTCATACAGCGAAATTTATTTTGTAAAATTTGATCCTTATATAAGATGGACCTTATGTAAGTATAAGATGATTTTGAAAACATTTGATTTTTGAAATGAATTGTTTGACTTAATTATATTGATTTGGAAATTTTGATTTATTTTCTAAATCTATTATTTTGGAAACTTTGAAACTAAAAGATAATTAATTTGAGAAGAAATAATTTGGTGAAATTGTATATGATTTTGAAATTGAACTGATATTGAAACAAATTAAAATTTGAGAACCTTATGTTACTAAATACTTGATTTGGAGTTGTCGAACTTATATAAAATTGATTTGTATGAGTATGAAATTGATCCGAAAACTATAGATTTGAAAAGGTACTCAATTTGAAAGTGAAATCTTATATAATTGAAGTCTATATAAGTATGATTTGATATACTATTGATTTTGGAAAGTATTTGATTTGAAAATTAAATCTTATATATAATGGATTTTATATAAGTACGATATTTGAAAGTGATTTGAAAAGGTACTATATGATACATATTTTCGAAGTAAAGATATGGAAAGTGCCTTCTGCTTGATATCCGATTTGTGGCCACATCTTGGATTCATTCTATCGATATTATTCTCTCTGATTTTGGTTTTCCGGATATGATACTCGAGTGTCCTTCGAATTCCATGGCGTTACCCATGGTCTTATTTTTCTCTCGCGAATAGTAGCGCAAATGCTTGGCTGAGTCTTGCCTGGGGGTACGGATTGTTTCCAGGGGGATCCAGGCATAACCATTGTGTATCCTGCATTCTACTAGTCATCATGGCGTAACTCGCAGGGCTGAGAAAGCTTACGGATATGGATTGTTTCCTGGGGGAACCAGGCGTAACCATTGTGTATCTGCGAACCATGGTTAGACAAAGGTTTTGTTTGTGTTTTTGATTGGATTGTACTTTCCATATCTGTTTTTAAAAGTTTTTCCAGTATTTTCACTGGGTGTTGAAACAGGTCTACTAAGTACCTGGAGAATTCTAGTTTTGCGCCTGATCAACGCACTACCAGAGTCTACAGGAACAAGGATAAACTTGTTGAAACATCGAGTTATAAAAGTATTTTCGAAATGAAATTTGTTTCGTTATAAAAAAATATTTTATTATAAAAGTATTTCTAACAAAGAAACTTTGTATTAATATTCGAAATTGAAATTCTAATGGTTTGAATTAATTATTCATGCCCGATTCTATTCTTTTGAATCTACCTTATCTGCTCAGCTTTATTTATTTATCTATATTCTGTCTTTCCAAGTCCTTCTTTTCCTTATTGACTATATCCTTTAAATATTGTTTATTTATATACTACATGGATTAATAGAAATTTTAGTGTTAAATATTTTAGAAGTTATTAATTAAATACAACATATTTAAGTAAATGATTATTTGTTTATTAATAATATTTGAAAAGTATCTTGAGATAAAAAATTAATAAATTTATGAATTTTGGATTTAAATGTTTTCAATAGCTTCTTTGTAAAAATAAGTAATAATGTAAATAATTGTTTTTCAAATAGCTTACATATATTTATAAAGGTGTTATTTAAACCTATAAATGATACTTATAAAGGAAACAAGAAATTTTACAAATGGGTTGAAAAATATTAAGGTATTAAAAATAATTGAATTGTAAATGAAGTTTTCAAATGAATATTTCAAGTAAAATTTATATAGTTAAATTGATTGTTTATCCTTGTCTTTTAATCTATCTTTTCTGTCTGGTTGTTTCTATTCTCCTACCTCCTTCCTTTTCGGGGATGAAAAGTTTTGAGTGGGGGAGAGTGTAACGACCCATAAATTTTGATTAGTTTTAATAACGTAGTTAATTGAAATTTTGTGAAATTTTAAACAATAAAAATTTGAAAATAAAAATCTATTATTTGGAATACGTCTATTTTAATATAGCAACTGGTAAATTTTCATCTGATAATATTGAAGTTTATTTTCCTGTGAAATTTTATTTCAATTTAAACCGGTTAATAAAGTTGAATTTAAAAGTTTTCCGAAACCAAAATATGTCAACAGGAGAAAATTTATTTAGAGCATTCTGAATCAGACTGCGAAATTCGTTTCACGTAATTTGGACTTCTACTGCTCCGTTTATCTTATTGTCTGCAAAATATTAGCATTTTCGGTACCGATTATCGACTTTTGATCGGATGATCGTACCACTAATATGTGTATATCGTTTTGATCGTCACGTCGTGCTGATCTCCACGGTATATTCATTTTCTTGTTTCGTCGTCCGATTGACAAAGAAATCTGTAAATCAGTTCACCGTATCGGTAACCAGTTTAAACCCTTTCATTTCCTACCATATATATCCAATAGCCGTGTGTTATATTTTCTGGTTTCAATATTTATGAGTTTATCCCTCTGACCCCTCATTTCGCTTGACTATTCATTATTTTGCAATTTACATAACCGTTCGAATTTGCCTGTTCATTTTCTCCCACCGTTCACCGTACCATATGCATTAACTATCTGTTAATTTTCCTACCTTTTTTGTTAGTTGATATTGCTTTCAAATATTGTTCTACACCTTCCTCTTTTTCATTTTCACCATGCTTCTCTTTAACTCGGACGCCGAATCCACCTACCCACATCCACTTCATCAATGAATCCAACATAGCCTCGCCGTATAGCCTCATCACCACCACGAAGCCAAGCATCTAACACATCCAGTTTTTCCATCCAAGTAGGTACCCACCTCTGCCTCCATATTTTCTCCTCCGGCCCATTCCCACTGCCATACTACCCACACCACCCACCTTCCTCCATCACTTCGGCCACCCTTCCCAAAAACCTCCACATAGCAGCCGAGTGCAGCACTTCTGAAACCCACCATGTGGACCGCACCTCCAATCGCCTTGAACATCTCACGTGGCTCCCTGCCATCTCCACCGCGTCATGTCGAGCCATCATTGACTTCATCCTCCATGTCAGCCTTCCTCGTCCCCCTACCCCTCTACACCACAAAGCAGCTATCCTCCTCCGTTTAAATTTTGTAGCCTAACCCACTGCCATTTCCATCGTCTACCGACTACCCTGGCACGTTCAGCCACTCACAACTCACGTTCATCCCTCCGCACATCATCTCCTCCCTTCCTCCCCTCTTTAGCCGAGCCTCTCCGTTTAATGGTAGGTGAGTTTTAAGTATCACATACCTGTAAAGTTTACAAATTTCATAATTCAAACTTTTATAATTTGCATGGGTTTTAGATCTAAAGTATAATAATATGAAAATCTATATATAGATATGTTGCTGAAGCTTGTTTAATATGTGAAAGGAATATGCCTTGTTTCAATCTCTATGTTAGTAGGCTTTTCTTATAAATTGCATTCGACTTCTGTTAACATATATTTTTCGAACTTTGTAAAGTTAGTTATATAGTATGCATTTATATAGTCTGTAATATATTATGCTATATTATTTATGATATGCGGTGATAGTATATGTATATAGGACGGTGGTATATATTTATGTATTTGGATTATGAACTTGTATGTGCGCATATGATGTAGTTTTACAAAAATCTGGATAATAACTTTGTTACGTGTTTTGTTTTATATGGTTACATTTGTTTTTAATATGTTAATATATTAAACTTGGTTTCGTAACAACTAAGATGTGTAATGTTTGTATTGCAGTTCCAAGTAGCAATTGCTGTTGTTTATGTATATGGTTTTGTAATAAACTGATTTGAAAAGTATCATAAGTGTGTATACAAGTAAGTTGTATAATGTATTATACATAGATATTTAAACCTTTCAAATTTCTGTTAAGCTTTATACATATCATAATGAATTACTTATATTGATTTGATAACACAAATTGATTTTTATTTATAACCCGTAGGTAAGTTGTGTACATGTGTATATACATTTGTTTGTATATATGGAAACTTGGGTTTTCAAAATTTTATTAATATAGTGCGTTTGGGGTTAACTATTTATTTAAAGATAAATTTATATTATTTTAAATGTGTTTGATTTTGAGATATGATTTGAAGTGCTTATATATTTTAAATTTAAAATGTATTTAGATCTAGAATATGATATATATATTTATAGTTATATTTAAGTTCTCTTATACCAATCATCTTCATCGATCCAGTTCTAATTTATTTTGTAAATTCCTATTTATCAGCTTTGCTCTCAAACTCGTGCCAATCTATCTTTGCTTCGGAATCGGTGTTTGGATTCGTAGCTCATTTCTTCGTCAAATCTATCTAGCCTCGAAAGGTGAGCAATCACTCACGATTAACGTTCTTTTATTATTTAAATTTGATTTCATTTGAAATAGCAATTGAAATATGTTGTTGTAGTTATTTACATTGTTATATATGCTATTATCTATAACTGCTCACCTGTGACATCTGACACCAGTATCTAGTATTATATGCCTGTTATTACTATTATTTATATCTGTTCACCTGTGACATCTGACACCCGTATCTGTTATTTATACTGATGATATATGCCTGCTGTTATATTTTTTTTAGTATCTGTTATCACTCTGCAAGTTCCCTGTTAGTATAGAATTCACTATGGGTTGAAATGATACATACCCGAACGGACTTTAGAATAGGAGAAAATCGTTATGGGTTGAAATGATAAACCCAAGCGATTTTCATTTGAATTGAAATTGGGATTACGGGTCGAAATGATATCTACCCGTATATATTTAAATTTCGGATTGAAATGATAAATATCTGTATCACTTAACCATATGATAAATATATATACAAACACCGTTGGTCCATATATATATATATATATTTTGAAAATAAATTCTATGGTTTTGGAAAGAAATATATGGTTTTAATAAATGTTGAGCCTTAAATTATTATATATAAATGGGAATGATTTATATAGATTTAATAATGATATTTAATTTAATTAAGATTGATTAAATACATATAATATGGTTGAGTATTTAAATTTATGTTTCAAAATAGATTTCAGTAATAATTTGAAAAAAAAATTATTTAATTAAACCGATTTAAAACTTATTGAAATTGAGATTTAAGATATGATTTATAACTTGGGTTTAATTTAAATAAATTAATGAATATTTATTGTTTAAATAAATTTAAGGAAATATTTAGTAAAAATGAAATTTAAGGCTAGTTAAATGATATTGAATTTATTAAGTGAATATTCCCTGATTAAATAATAAAAAAGTTAAATCAAGTGCTACATGAAACTGTTAAACTTAACTTTGAAAATGTTGAATATTTAAGCTTTGAAATATATTGAAAATTTAAATGGTATATTTAGAACTGAATTGAATTGATGAATTGAGCTTTGAATAAATTTGAATTTGGAATTTGGATTTGAATCGATTGGTGAGACTTGAAGAAATTATAAATACTTTACTTTATAAATTATTTAATGAACATACACTATTTTGGAAAATAGATATATTTGAAATGAAATGATATTTGGGTTTTGAAGTAAATAAATTTAAAATGACCACGGTGTTATAATGTATATTTCCACCTTGTAGATAGTTCTGAAGACCCTTAGAGGATGGTTATCCCAAACATCCTTTAAGTTACTCGTATCTCAGTTGATATTTCACTTGAGTTGGATTTATTTATATAAGAATGTTAATCCTGACTCGAGTGTTTTGTGTTTTGCTTTACGCTCGGGTCAGACTGAGTGATACAGCATTTGAGACTCACCTTTGGAGTTTGGAGCTTCCTTTGGAGATCCAACTATCGCCTCAGCTTTCAGCTCTTCTAGTTGATTTGTTCAGAGAAGTCATCTGTTGTACTGAAGACTTCACTGCATTTGAGATATTCTGTTGTATTTTATTTCTAACTCTGATGTTTATATAGTAGCTTCATGAACTACTATTTTATCTATTCTGCTGTGTATTATTGTATTACTCTGTGTCTGTGATTCTGTGATTGATTTATTTACTGCATATGCTGAGTTTTTGCCAAATTTAAATTAACAATTCGGTATTTTGAATTATTCAAGTCCGACATGTGTGGATTTATTGTCGATTTGAATGGTCCAAAATAGCGGGTCGTTACAAGGTTCAACGGGTACCAACAAGTTAAGAGAATGATTATGGAATACTAAATCAAAAATTCAAATGTTTAACGTTGGATTCTGCAAGAACAAAGAATGGATAAAATATCCTTAATTAGTTTAGATAACCAAAAGGTGTATCGTAGAAACACCTAAGAGACTTACTTATAGGAGTATGGAAATCAGGATGTTTCCTAAGAAAGTAAGATCGCTTTCTAAAGTAGACTCATGAACTTAGGATTAAAAGCACATGGCCGCTAACGTGTTGAGCAATATAGAACACTTTACCTAAGAAAATCAACATGTGTGATTGTTCCGGTTTTATCATTAGGAATACTTGGTTCAAGGTTCATTCACCATAGAATTTCGACAAGGCTTTGAATGGTTTACACTAAGTGAAGGTTCAAATCCAAAAGATACCTTTCATTTATGTGTTGGTTTTCACGATGATGCGATTCCTTGACCTTGAACTACGTTAGGCTTGATCCCACTTGGGTACGTAGGCAATCACTCAAGTGATGCAGCCATTCCGTTTTTAAACTTAAAATGTTTTAAAATATCAAACCTTGAAAATAGGGGGTGAATACTGGATATTTTCAACATTGCCTCCATAGTTTTTCTATTTTAAAATGAGAAGAAGAGGGAAGGAAGAACAGTCCCACATCTTAGGAAATATAAAACAATATTTGTTTAATTATAGATTCCTCATGAGAAGGTTGGGCCCTTTGGACACCCAAATGATTGCTTTGTTGTGAGGAGGGAAGTCATGCATAACTACCAACATGCCCCGCCACCACCGTCAGTCCGACCGAACAGGGCCGGGCTAGATTCGGTTCAGGTCTAAATTGACAGAATTAACTTTTTTTTGTTAAAACGGGCTAGACTAAAATTCAAATTTAAACGAACAAATTTGGCAGGAGATGCAACGGTTGGTGATGCTGGGATAGTTGAATGAACGGACACGACCGTTAGCAACATTTTTGAACCGTTAGGAAGGGATGCAACATTTCGAACAGATGCATCTCTAAACGAATATACATCTCTCCAACACTATAAATAGCAACGTCCAGAATCGTTGCTATTCCAACAAAAACATCAACAATTCTTATCTTCTTTTTTCAGATTTTTCAACGCTAGAAAGTGTTGCAGAACACTTTCATCACACCATATTTTACAACACCTGTAAGGTGTTGGAAGCGCAAAAACGTTGCAAATATGTTCTCTTCTTCTTCTCCAATCTATTCTCTACAAATTTGCATCATCTGAAATAAAAATGAAGTGTTCTTGGCCAGATCAAGATCGTACAAATCTTAAATCTGGTTATGCTGTTCCAAGGCTTTATTGAATCCTGAAGTCAATAGTTTGATAACCCGTTTGTACTCGATGGGTTGAAATATTGTCTAAAAAATCTATACTCTAGATCATTGAAGTCTAAAGTATGGCATTATCAAATCATCTACCTCATCTCGAACCACAAAATTTCCAACATAAACTAGTATATGAATGCATTACTAAGAAGCTAATTTTCCATTGTCAGCCAAAAAAGCATTTTTATTATATATACACTACCATGAATAGTTAACAAGATTTATTATGTATCCAAATCATATAAGGGCAGCATGTCAAATAATTTTTACACTTTGAAATATTGTATTGACAAATAACTGTATAAATCCCAGCAGTTTACTGTGAACTAAAGTGTTCGACTTATGTCCTCCTGAGTTATTACTAGGACACAAAGACAAGGATTCAAAGCATCAAAAGATGTAGAGTTGTCATTAAGGACCTACATCTTGGAGACTAGCTTTGTTTTTTGTATTGTTCTTACTGTAATTTTATAACAATATTGACTAAGAAATACATTTTGGTAGGAAAATATTGAAATGCCGGAAAATAAGTAATTTTATTGATGTTGAGTGCAGGTTGTATGAAGCAACATTCTATAAACCAAGAAAATATAGCATGCAGGTTGTAAGTGGCAACATTTTCTAAAGATGTCAATGTTCTACATCTACTGTTTCCTCCATATACAATTCATATTATTGTAGCTAAGAGATGATATAAAGTGTACACTTCCTATACATATATATTAGGAAATAAAAATATTGGTAAGGTGGATAAATTAAATATGTACGTAATTTTTAAGGCATGATTGGACATGGTATAAACATGGACTCTAAGTAAAAGGTCAAGTATAACACGCACAACCTATGTTTTCATCAGTGTTTAAACTTTGTAAATTTATTGCATATTTTGTAAGGTTACATTTTATTTGAAAAATGGTCTATTCTCAAGCTAGCTCAATGAAATAATATGTTCACAATCATGTTCTGCATTGAAATAAATCAGGCGGTTACGTTTATTGAGCGTAGTTAAATAATGTGCTCGTGATCTATTAAACTGCAACTGGTTTTATACTTTCCTTTAGCCACTGAACCAGAAATTGCTAGCTGTGTGGAAGTGGAACCAAAACTTCAGATCATAACAAGTTGTGCACACAGGGAATCTTTTGTTCCTAAAGTTGTGCTATAAAATTCTCAATATAGTAAGAAAACAAGTGTTATATAATCTTCTTCTGTGGCAAGCAAGTTCAAAGTAACCAGACCCATAAAAGATTGAAGCTTTAACAGAGAAGTACATAAATTATTATGGCTTATATAATGACTTTTGATTCTATCTATATGTCTAGTTGAGCACAATAAAACAAAAATACCTTATTGCAACTTTAAGTTCACGACAAGCACCTTTGTCCAAGTGGTTAATTGATTCGGCTTTGGTGCAGAATGTCACAAGTTCGAAACTTGCTTTCGAACGTTTATTTGACATGGGATATGTTGTCCCCATGATTTGTTGTATATAAAGTACCAGTTCAAAAAAAAAAACTTTAAGTTCACAATGTTTATAACAAATGTTGGAAAAAAGCCTTCTACAACTTCAGGTTATAATGTTTTTAAAATAAACGTTGTAAAATATCTTTATTTAACCATTAAATACATAAACATTGTAAAAATTTATATTTTACAACGTATAGACGACAAATGTTGTAAAAAAATACCTTTTACGACGTATGAATTAGAATCGTTGTAGAAAAGGGGTTTTTACAACATTTTTCTATGTAAGTTATAATTAATATTATTGAACTTTTTTCTGAATGTTGTGTAATAACCTTTTTTTAGAAGTTTAACCTAAAAAACATTGTGAATAATAATCTATAACAACCTTCTATAGAAGTTATTTTACTTATAGATTGTAAATGATTACATAACACTTTTTGAGGAAATGTTCACTATAGGAAAATATTGAACTAGTCTTAATTTTTTAATATGTTTATAATTTGTTAAAAGTATTATAATAATTAGTAATTATCATCATTATTATTTATTCTAATTATTCTTAAATAATATAATTGAATGTATTTATATTATTTATAAATTATGAATAATTATTATTTTTTATTCCTTTATTTTCTTTTACTTACTTTTTAAATAATATAATTAAATGAATTTATAAATTATTAATTGTTATACTTTATTGTTTATCTTCTTTTAACTATATATGCCGCAATAATATTGTCAAACCGTCATATAGGTGACAGTTCTGTCCAATAATAGGAATATATATTCCATATTAGCTACCAAAAGAAAACAAAATTGTTGAAATTTTCTCGCTAAATTGTTTAAATTTTTTGCCCCTATGGAGCAGGGAGGGCGTAACATCCTAGAAAAATATTTATATTTAAATATAGGGATTATTTAAATAATTGAATTATGAGTCTAATATTAATTAAGTGGATTTAATACCATTATTAAACCCTTTTTAATTAAAAAATAATAATGGTAACTCATTTTGTAAATTTGTTTACATAAATAAATAGTTCCGTGAAAAATTGAAAATGTGAACGAAATTCGTTTTTGGATTTTCGAGTTTTTACCAATTGAAAGTTATTGCACACACACACTTATATTTGTACACACACACGTTCAAATAAGAAAATACATTTTTATTAAATAATAATTAATGGTTAATGAAGGTAATTAAAGGGGAAGACTTTTGCTACTTTTTATATGAAGTGATGTGTAGTACATTGATCACATGGAGGGGTGTGGAGTGGCAATGTTAAATGGAGTGTAAGTGTAGGGCTAGGCTCACCCACTTAGAGCTTATAAAAAAGAGGGTATGCCTCTTGTTTTCATTTTTCTCATTTGCTCAAAATTTTGAGCTCTCTTCTTTTCTCTTCTCTTCATTATTTTCTAAAGTAAAATCATATCAAAACACCTCCTTTTCTCCTAAGATTTCTTATATGTCCTTAGAACAACCTTGCAATCACCACCATCTTTCTAAAGATCAAAATTTTAGAGACATTCCCTCATTTCCAAGCTTGGTCGTGGGCATTTTGCGCATTTCTAGGCTTGGCCATGGGCTTTTGAAGGGTGTAGGTGGAGTTTGGAGCTAGTTTAGTGGATTGTTTGGTTCAGGGTGGGACATAATGTGTTGTTGTGTGGTAGGAAGTGATAGCTTTTATCTTGGGTCTGAAAGTGAATTAATCTCACTTTAAAATGATTTTAAAAGTTGACAAAATATTGTAAAATATAAATTATTGTTTATGTCGTTTATACTTGTATATATTGCTTGTTTGCATTTGATTCACGTTTGGAAATGGATGGCATAAATAACCATTTTTTTGTAGGGGATAAAAGAAAAAGAAAGTCGAAGTGTATTCGTAGCGAAAAAGTCGCTACGGAACACTTCGAAGAACATATACATATGAGATTTAGATAGGACTTTTGTAGAGAGACCCTAATGGGTTACTCACCAATATTGATTTACTTTTTACTTATGTGGCTTATATTAAAGTTTAATTGAAACATATGTGTGATTTATTGGTTGTTTGTGAAAGTGTCGTTATAGCGCCTTCCGCTATATCGCCACCTATGAAATCTCCTTTTCAATCTTTGTTAGTTTCCCTTGTGATTGTGTTTGCATCATTAAATATTTGGTCATGCTTTTGTGCTTTTAAAATGTTGTTTGAACTAAGTTTTGATGGCTTGGAAAAGATTATAACACCTAACTCCAAAGTGTTTAAAAGTTAAAACGGATTTGGTCACGTTTTTGTAGTTCGAATGTCAAATTTTAAAACAATTTTCAAATGAGTTTTATTAACTTCAAAATTCTCTACTTTTTTGTGAATGCATACTAGACTCATAGTTGTTGTTCTAAAAATAAAATATAGTATTCATACTTTGTAAAAATATAAAGGGAATTCTATTTTGAAAAGAACCGATTTAAAAGAATTTTTCATACTCCTTTTAGCGGCACTTTTGCGGCACTATTTTCAACTTTTATAAAATAGTTTTAAACTTCAATTTTCTTCTTCAAACTTTTTAGTGAACCTTTCTAACATATATTTAAGTGTTTTAAAAGTGGTTTGATATTTATATATTTTAAATGATTTAATATGAATTATCGAAGAAGAAGTTTTATTTCGAAATAAGGAAAGGAAATGGTTTTGGGTTTTTAATATATTTTGAACTTTAGATTTTCCAAGTAATATTTGAAATTGATGTTTATAAAACTATATTTCAAATATTTTTGAGTTTACTAAAAAGTGAAAAGGAAGCATGGATTACAACACCATTGTTGTAATAAATATTTTCTAAGAATTGAGAAAAGATTTAATGGATTATAACACTTTTGTTATAATAAATGATTTCATAAAGTTATTAAGAAAACTGTCACTTGATTTAATAAGTGTTGAAATTTTAAATCTTTTAAGGAGTTTTGTTTTAAAAATAATAATAAGTTGATTTATAAAAAATATTATGCAAATGAAAAAGTCATTAAAAATATCGTTTTAAAGAGAAAGTTAGGCGTAATTGGTTTTGGGTTTATAGTAAACAATGTTTTAATGACATTTGTTTTTAACCCTTCTTTTTGGTACACATAGAAAAATAATTAGCTCTTTAAAGGAATATTTTAAAGAAGTGTTTCCAAAGTGTTTTACAAATATTTATGATGTGAAAATCAAGCACAAGCGTGAGTCGAATGTTTTAAAATTTTGATTTGTTTATAGAATTTTTTTAATCTTACACTTAACACTAAACATTGTGCGAATCCCCACTCTCTTTAAAGTTAAGAATGTATGTCCAGTTAAGGTAGGGATCAACAGTGCCTTAACTTGTATGGCTCATTGTTAACTTCGAGATAGTGGCTGATTTAGGATCAACAAGTGATGATTAGTGTAAGATATTTAATTTCTATAAGTGGCATCACTTATATGAAAAGGATTTAGACATATGCTAAACACTGAACGTTGAGGGAACTCTTGTTATTCTTAAAGTTAAGAATGTATGTCGAGTCAAGGTAGGAAGCAAAATTTCCATAACTTGTCTAGTTTCATTCTTTTCCCTAGGGTAGTACTAGTTTAAGATCGATGAGTGGTGTAACGACCCGAAAATTTTAATGGTTTTAATAAGATAATTAATTGAAATTTTTTGAAATTTTGAGCAATAAAATTTATTATTTGGAATACGTCTATTTCAATATAGCAACTGGTAAATTTCCATTTGATAATATTAAAGTTTTTTTTATTGTGAAATTTTATTTCAATTTGAATCAGTTAATAACAGCTGAATTTAAAATTGTTCCGAAACCTAAATATGTCAACATGAGAAAATTTATTTAGAACTCTCTGAATAAGACTGCGTAATTTGTTTCGCAAATTTCGGACGTTTCTAGCTCCGTTTGGATTTTTTCCGTATGGAATAGCAACGTATATCAGTGTCTGTATCGACTTTTGATCGGATGATCCTATCACTGATATCTATATACCGCTTTGATCGTCTCGTCATGCTGATCTCAGCGGTATATTTAATTTTGTATTTTGGTATCCGGTACGCAACGGAAACCATAAACGGTGCGTCGTATCGGTACCATAATTTTTTACCGTTAGCTTTCCTTTGCCTTTTCAAATCTAAACGTGAATCCCAAGCAATATAATAAATGCTTTAGTAACTTTTGTAGAATTCAAGGGACAACCATCATTTCAATTTATTTTACAATGGTCTGTTTCTCTTCTACCCGTTATACTTTTCAGACTAACATATTTCTTCACCTGCACCTTTTATTCCAAACGTCTCAAGTGAAAATGCGGCATATGTTATATTGCTTTAATTGTTTTACCTGATTTTAGGGTGAGTGACCGTTGCTTCTGAAAGAAATCATATTATTAAATAGCACGTCCTCCTATTCCCATAATTTTCGTTTCGTATACCATGCATTTCTCCCTTTTCTTTTCTTCTCCTCCAATTTTGTTTTCCTTGCTGCCTGTAGCTTCCCTCCTCCTCTTACATCCTCCACACGTTCCAGCCCTCAACCGGCTTCCACCTTCAACAACCGACCACTGCCACCGTCTTCCGATCCATCTCCACCACCTCGCAATGGCCACAGCCCCACCCGAACCACCCATGCATGTCCACCTTCCTTCCCCTTCAACACCGCCTCTGACCTCCACCGTGTTCCGCCTTCCTCTTCCATGCATGAACAGCCCTTCACTTGCTCACGTTCGCCACTTCTGTGATATCCCGGATTTTTGAGCAATATAAATTTAATAATCTGTATTGATAATTCAATTAAATTGATAATTTTCCTTTATAATTGTAGTTTAAATTGGTAATTTAATCTTTAAAGGATAATCAATATTTAATCTGGCAATATTAATTCATATCTTTTCCAATAATTTAAAATGGATAAAATTTATCCTTGAAAGCTAATAAAATTTTATTCTATATACAATTTATATATATATATTTGATATATATTGTGAATAGGATATCTTTTGTTTTAAATAAAAGATGAATTTTTCAATTGTTTCGTATATGTAAGTATATGTTATAATTTGAAATTGTTTTGAATTTAATTTAATCTATTGATAAAATTTTATATGTATATATTGTGATTTGAAGCTTTGTTTTAAAATTAATATTTTTCAAAAGTTACCTTAAGATTTATTCAATTGTTTTCAAAATATAAGATAGTTATTTATTTTAAAAATATGATAGTTTAAATAAAGTTTTTGTTTTCTTTAAAGTGTTTAGCATAAAATAGTTATAAATATATATAGTTTTAAATAAGCCTTCTTTTTAATATCTCTTTAATTTAAATGGTTTATATATATAAACATAAATAAATTTAGTACTAATTCACATTTACATAAATTCATAAATGTCAATACATATTCATATTACATAATTAAGAAAACATAAATACCTTTAAGACAAGGATTTAAACATAATTAGGCATTGATTTTAACACTTGTAAACATTTTTATACATATGTAAATTTATTGAATAGGTGTAAACTTGATAATGAATCTAAGGACAAGTGGCAGCATTGTTTTCATTTGAAAATATATGCGAATATATTCATTAAACTGAATTGAGAAACTAGACTAATTGATTTTCAGTTCAAAATCTTTTCCTGCCTAAACTCTTCTCTTTTCTTAACTAAAACCTGGAAACAAAATCTAAACTTGAAACCAAAATCAAAAAGGATTTCAAACCTGGAATTCAAATCTGCAAACAAATAGAAGATCAAACAACTATTTTCAAATCTTCAACAAACTTGCAATTCAAAGTAGCAGTTTCAAATGCCACTTCAACCTGCAACTAAAATGAAGATCAATTTGAGATTCAACTCTGCTGCAATTCAAAGGGAAGTACAACAGCAGTTTCAACTTTTAAAACATCATATTGCAAGCATGCAAAGTATCACAACAAATTCAAATGCAACAGTAAAGCAAATTCAAAATTTTAAAAAAGCCTGGAAAACACTGCTCTGTTTTGTTCTCTGGAAATAAAAAGGTGAGTAAATTTCTTTTAAAAACAGTTTTAAAAATCTGTTGTTATGATGCATGTGATGAATGATTTTAGATTGGGTTTCTTAGTATATGGATATGAGTGCATGTATGTATATGTGAGATGTTTGTAATGCCTGTAAACATATATGTATGAATAAACAAAATCTGCTCTGAGATCTGCGGTCTCAAGCTCACACAAATCAATTTTCATATCTCCTGATGCAATCAAAAGTTTAGGCTTGATCTTTGAATAAAGAATTATTATAGCAGTATATTGTAATAAGAAAAAAAATAGTTTTCAGAAATATATATCATGTATTCAGCTCAAAAATTTATAATTTACAGGGCTAATCAAAAATATGGGTAGAATCAATTATGCCAATTTAAATTAGTGATTATAGAATATGATTTGTAATAAGAAATGATGAATTTTAACATGCATTTCATAATTTTTAAGTTGATATTCAACTGGGAATTTGGAAATGGAAGGTTTTGGCAATTTGATCAATTGCCGATGACAAACTAAATGATTGAAGCTAAATTTGTAATCGAAGCTTGCTTTAATGTTGTGGATAAAGGGAAAAATACAATCGAATTTTTCCAATGTCTGAATTTATCGAATTCGAACCAACTAGGGTTTTAGCTGTTGTTTTTTTGGCTTCGTTGTCGTGATAATTGCGATTTGTATTCGTGACCGGAATCGTTCGCGATTATGGGAATTGAAGCTGGATGAAGTGTCGAAGCAACGGTGAAGTGGATAGTTGATCTCGAGGTGGGAGGCGTCGTAACGGTGAAGTTTTCCAGCCATGGTGTTTCCAGTTGATCGAGATTTTTGCTCGATTTTGTTTGATTGGGTTTTCGTGAAATCTGGGTTTGGATTCGTGATCGAGGTGGTTCGAGTGGTCAGTGAGGATGGTCGCGACAATCATCTGTAGTCGGCGGCGATGGTGCAAGTGCACCACGTGCACGTATGCACGTTTGGGCATCTGGGTACGATTGTGATTGGGGAAGACGAGATGAACTCGGGGCTGTCTCGTGTAATTTGCAGTATTTCTCGAAGTAGATGAAGTCGTGAGTGACTCGAAGCTAGCTCGGGAATTTAGTGATTTTACTCGGGTTTTTGGTGAGGTTTACTCGGGCTGTTCTGGTTTTAAACTAAAAGCTTGATTTTACAATTGTTTCGAGTTTAAAAGTAAAGTAAACGAGTTAAGTTATGGAAATAATCTGGTTTTCAAGATAAATGTTTTAACAAGTCTTAATATGTTTAAAATGAATAAGTTCTTAAAGGATAGAAAAGTAGATTTTCAAAAAAAAAAATTTGTATTAAAAATTTATTTAAAAATTTTTGAAAATGTTTTTAAGATTTTAAAGGTTAAATTAGAATGTTTAAATTGTTTAGTTATAATTGATTTCTAAAGTAATTTATTTTAAATAAAGTTTAAAGATTTAAATTGGGTAATCAATTAAAAATAAGGAGTTATCTTAAGTAATTAAAATTGTGATTTATTAAAGATAATTACTTATAATCAATTAAGTATAATTACTTGATGAAGTGATTAAGGAATAATTACTGGATGTAATTAAATAAAGGAAGTTATTTAATAAAGTAATTAGAGGATAATTATTTTATTACCTAGTGTTATTAATTAAATAATTTATTTAATAAAGTTAATTAAAAGATTTAGGATAATTAATAAGGTAATTAATTATTGGTTAAGGTAATTAATTAAAAAGTAATTAATTAAGGAAAGTAATTAAGGAAAGTTAATTACTGGATAAGATTAATCAAAGGTGATTAAAAATTGTGATTTAATTAAGATTAATTATTTAATTAATTTAAATAAAATAAATAATTAAAGATGTAATTAGAGATCATTAGTTTATAATTAATGATGTAATTAAGAGTTAATTAATTAAGATTAATTAATCAAATGATAATTAATTAATTGTAATTAATTAAGGATTATAATTAATTAATTAATGAAGTAATTAAAGGTTAATTACTGTATTGGTTAAGAATAATTAATTTGTGAAATTAATTAAGGATAATTACTTAAATGTAATTAAAGTATAATTAATCAAGGTGATTAATAAAGTGGATAATTAGAGAATGATTAATTAATTTATTTGTAATTAATTAATGAATATATAAGTAAGATTTATGATGAAGTAATTAATTTAATTTATTTTAAATTAATTAAGAGATGAAATAATTAATTTAATTCACTTTAAATTAATTAAAGATAGAGATAGTTAATTTAATTCATTTTAAATTAATTATGTTGTGATTAAGTAAATCATTGCTTATATAAGAATGGATGACATTGATTTGTCTTGAATGGATGTAATCTCAGTAATGAGATATGATTGATATATGATATGGATGTTTGGTTGAATTATAATGATAATGTGAATTATCTGATTGGGATGATAATGTAGATTATCTATTGAATTATCTATCTTTGTGTATATAGATAAGAATTGAATTGTTTTAACCTTTAAACAACTTGGCCTTAAAAGATACGTTTTGGATTTCAATGAGACCGGGATCGGGTTTCCGTATACCGGATTTCCAGGTCTGGAGACCCGAATACCACATCGATCCAAATTTACGATAGGTCGTGAATCTCAAGTGAAGATGAAGATTCAGAGTGCAAGGGTTATTGTCGTTAACTCTGAGGGTGATTCCAAAACGAGTGTAACGAGATAATGCCTTCGGTTTCGTTCGAACCCGGAACGAACTTATATGGATTGAATGCTTTCAGCACATCGTCAGGCGGACGATGAGCATTCTAAGTGATATGTTCTGATTAAAGGTAATCGTAACCTCAAGCCTCATCAACCGGGAATGGCTAAAACAGGGGAGGTGCAGCAAGGCTTCGTGGGTAGCACCCACTGAGAGCAAGATAGATCCCTGTCTAGAGGTCCCTTTTCTTTTATTCGGCTTAGTGTGTGGTTGGTCGCGCCAACTACGGGATTATCTTGTTCGGGATTATCCAGTAAGGGATGGTTTCGGCTTTGTGTTGCAGGGGAGCGGGCGTACTCCTCGGTACGGTGATCTAGGCCACGTACTGTGACGGGCGGTACCCCAGTAGCCCTGCCATTGTATGGAATCCAAACTCCAATAAGTGCCGTACGTATTAGTTGTGCCCAACTATGTTGGAATGTGAGATGTAAGCATTTCAGCTATTTCTGTATTTTACTTGAAAACCCTAGACCCTATTATAATACAATCAGATTTCCTATCAAATGTTTTGGTTAGCGTAAGGTAAAAACTTTTCCATGTTTATGTGTGGGAAGTCTTACGTGATACCTTTGTTTTCAAAAGGTTTTGAAGTTAAACAATTTTAACCCGTTTACTCACACCAGACCCATGTCTGACCCAAGTGTTTATTTTCTGTTTTATTAAACCTTGGGTACTCAATTTTTACGAGTAGCCAAGGGATTCAGGTTAGCTTTGACGAATCTATGGAGGAGATATGGAGCAGGAGGCTTCAGCATTCGTAGATATATAGTATTCCGCTGTGTTGGTTTCTCTGAGTCGTTTGTTTGAGTTGTATCTTGTGTTGTATAATAGACAGGTTGTATAACTGTCTATTTTGTGATGTATAAGTTGTGTACTCTGATTATGTAAAGACTATGTAATAGTTATGTGATATATTATATTTGTTTCGTTCCGTTGTGAGATTCTGATGTGTTGTTGTTCTTTCTTCTTTTCTTTTCTTCTTCTATCCCTTTCTTTCTTTATAACGATGCGACTTTCTGTGGAGAAAAAGTCGGGTCGTTACATTTGGTATCAGAGCAGTAGGTTGAGTGAATACCTAGGCTCTGGAGTGGTGTCTATCTTGAGAGCGCGTAATTGTTAGTTATATAAAAATGATTTTATATTGTGTTAATTGATCGGTTGAGTGGTATATGGATTCTGGTCAATACGAGTAGCTAACGTTATTGATAGGGATCTCTAAACACTTGAACCAGGCCAACAGACACAATATTGTTTTAAAGAGGTAGATGAAATAATTTTACCCAGAAATAATTTCTATATAAAAAGTATCATTTTAAATATATATATATGTATTTCTACCTATTTATTGGGTTACCTGTTCGGGTTTTCCAATATAAGTTATAAAGGTAGATAAGGTGGTAGTGTGTGTAACACAATTACCAATAGTTGGAGTTTGAATGTTTGAGGTTGGAAGTATATATCGAGACTGTAAACCCAATATCGTCTCGAGTAAATTGGCAGTATGGAGTAAGGATGTCTCGGATCTCTGAAGAAAATCCTTTTCAAGATTCGGAGTCCATTATTGGAATGTAAGATTGGTTGAGCTCGGATGAGCAGATTTTCTAGAGTTAAATCTGTCGGTTGTGCAGAAGTAAGTGATGGTAGCTTGGCGACTTCAGGAAGGAGCAGCTGCGTGATGAAACGCAGTATCTATGGATGTTCCCGAAGAAGATGTTCTTTTTGGAGCAAGATTAAGAAGGTATTGGAGGAACAGTTGATGTCTACCATAGGAAAGACTCGGCTGTATAGGAATTCTTTGATATCGAGTAAGAGAGTTTTATTTGTTTGGAAGTATGGGACTAAGGTCGATTAGTTGTTCTTCGGACATGGTCTCATTATTCCCTTAAGAAGAGTAAGATATTGGCGTTTGGTTGGGAGCCCGAGTTTCTTTTGGGATGTCTGCCATCTCAAAGGTTCGTTGTGAGGTTTGTTGATGGTTTTAGTTTTGAGGAGCCTTTGGATTAGAAGCTTTTGGTTAACTGTGGTAGCAGTACAGTTCGAAGTGTTTGGTGTGTTGACGAGGAGGTCTTTGGCTTAGTAGTGTCCCAGAGATAGAGTTTGGAAGCAGCAGTGGGGTTCGTTTCTTCGATGGTCCCGGAATCTTTGCGGTTCTTCTATCAGCAGTCCGAGTTGGTGGTGAAGTTTTTCTTGAAGGGTTAACCTTGTTTGGAAAAGTTTAAGGCTGTTTTAATTGGTAAAGAGAGAACAGTATCTTTGGAATCCGAACTAGGTAGGATCGCAAAAGTGACTTGCGATTAGTTTGAGAATTCATCTTGAGTAATCTTTTGTATGAAATTGAGACATCTCAAGAGGAAGTAAAAGTTATCGAAGAGGTCAAAGGTTTAGTTATATCGATTTGTTCCTAGAGAAGGATTGGTGAAGCATCTTAGAATTTTATGGAGTATCTGTGTTTTCTCTTCTGTTTCTAATTTAGAGTTTCCTCTAGCTAAGGATAGCTGAAGACAGAACCATTGACCGAGGACTCGTCTATCCTTTGAGTAGTTGGTTATGTTTTTAAGATAACCAATGTTCCGCTTGTTTATGGATCTAGTTTGTACTCGAGTTCATCAACATTCTCATCTATTTCAAAATCAGAGTTGTACAGCGAAAGCAAAGGTAGTAGCTGTGCAAGAAAGGAAGTAACCTCAGATTTCTACAAGAAGTTTATGTGAATTTCTAAGTGTGTATAGAATTTTTTTGAAATCTGGAAAAAAGAAGTTCAGTCTTCTATTTCTTGTGGAGTAGAGTTTGTGGATTTCAGCAGATTTGAAGATCATTTTGTGCTTGGTTCATAATTGTTTCAAAAAGCATCAGCAAAGGTTAAGATGATCAGGAAGAGATGAGGTAGCTCAGGATCGTCTGGTGAGCTATGCAGATATGAATCAGAGTTTGGAATTCGGAGTTGGAAATTAGAAACTGTTTAAATTTTCCTCGATTATAAGAGCTATAAGATTTGGCAAGTCTGGAAGCTAGCTCCAAAATATTTTGGAATTTTCTTGTGTTCTTGAGAGGAGTAATTCTTTGTCTATAGGGTTGAATGGCCAGTTTGGATATCTGGAATCCATTCTATTTCACGTATCTCTGAGGGAGTACGTGTATGATCTATTACTGATTGTAGAATCTGCAGTTCAGATGGATTTGGAAGTTGAACTGGACTTGAGTATAGTCTGATGTTCCGTTCAGATTAGTGGATCTAGAGAAGAGAGGAGCTTTAGATTATAGTGGTGTAGTTTGTTTAGCTTCTGTAGAGTGAGTCTCCCGGAGATTTATACTCGGGGAAACTCGAGATAGTGTTAGTAGATCTATCCTGATTTGTATCAGAATAGTTAGTTAGATTAGATTGTTTGATTGGTTGCTTTGATTGATAGGAATTGGATGATAGGTTTGTATTTAAAATTAAAAATCTTTGCTGGATTATTAAATTAACTTTGCTTTTAATTTCGGGGACGAAATTATTTTAAGGGGGGAGGAATGTGATATCCCGGATTTTTGAGCAATATAAATTTAATAATCTGTATTGATAATTCAATTAAATTGATAATTTTCCTTTATAATTGTAGTTTAAATTGGTAATTTAATCTTTAAAGGATAATCAATATTTAATCTGGCAATATTAATTCATATCTTTTCCAATAATTTAAAATGGATAAAATTTATCCTTGAAAGCTAATAAAATTTTATTCTATATACAATTTATATATATATATATTTGATATATATTGTGAATAGGATATCTTTTGTTTTAAATAAAAGATGAATTTTTCAATTGTTTCGTATATGTAAGTATATGTTATAATTTGAAATTGTTTTGAATTTAATTTAATCTATTGATAAAATTTTATATGTATATATTGTGATTTGAAGCTTTGTTTTAAAATTAATATTTTTCAAAAGTTACCTTAAGATTTATTCAATTGTTTTCAAAATATAAGATAGTTATTTATTTTAAAAATATGATAGTTTAAATAAAGTTTTTGTTTTCTTTAAAGTGTTTAGCATAAAATAGTTATAAATATATATAGTTTTAAATAAGCCTTCTTTTTAATATCTCTTTAATTTAAATGGTTTATATATATAAACATAAATAAATTTAGTACTAATTCACATTTACATAAATTCATAAATGTCAATACATATTCATATTACATAATTAAGAAAACATAAATACCTTTAAGACAAGGATTTAAACATAATTAGGCATTGATTTTAACACTTGTAAACATTTTTATACATATGTAAATTTATTGAATAGGTGTAAACTTGATAATGAATCTAAGGACAAGTGGCAGCATTGTTTTCATTTGAAAATATATGCGAATATATTCATTAAACTGAATTGAGAAACTAGACTAATTGATTTTCAGTTCAAAATCTTTTCCTGCCTAAACTCTTCTCTTTTCTTAACTAAAACCTGGAAACAAAATCTAAACTTGAAACCAAAATCAAAAAGGATTTCAAACCTGGAATTCAAATCTGCAAACAAATAGAAGATCAAACAACTATTTTCAAATCTTCAACAAACTTGCAATTCAAAGTAGCAGTTTCAAATGCCACTTCAACCTGCAACTAAAATGAAGATCAATTTGAGATTCAACTCTGCTGCAATTCAAAGGGAAGTACAACAGCAGTTTCAACTTTTAAAACATCATATTGCAAGCATGCAAAGTATCACAACAAATTCAAATGCAACAGTAAAGCAAATTCAAAATTTTAAAAAAGCCTGGAAAACACTGCTCTGTTTTGTTCTCTGGAAATAAAAAGGTGAGTAAATTTCTTTTAAAAACAGTTTTAAAAATCTGTTGTTATGATGCATGTGATGAATGATTTTAGATTGGGTTTCTTAGTATATGGATATGAGTGCATGTATGTATATGTGAGATGTTTGTAATGCCTGTAAACATATATGTATGAATAAACAAAATCTGCTCTGAGATCTGCGGTCTCAAGCTCACACAAATCAATTTTCATATCTCCTGATGCAATCAAAAGTTTAGGCTTGATCTTTGAATAAAGAATTATTATAGCAGTATATTGTAATAAGAAAAAAAATAGTTTTCAGAAATATATATCATGTATTCAGCTCAAAAATTTATAATTTACAGGGCTAATCAAAAATATGGGTAGAATCAATTATGCCAATTTAAATTAGTGATTATAGAATATGATTTGTAATAAGAAATGATGAATTTTAACATGCATTTCATAATTTTTAAGTTGATATTCAACTGGGAATTTGGAAATGGAAGGTTTTGGCAATTTGATCAATTGCCGATGATAAACTAAATGATTGAAGCTAAATTTGTAATCGAAGCTTGCTTTAATGTTGTGGATAAAGGGAAAAATACAATCGAATTTTTCCAATGTCTGAATTTATCGAATTCGAACCAACTAGGGTTTTAGCTGTTGTTTTTTTGGCTTCGTTGTCGTGATAATTGCGATTTGTATTCGTGACCGGAATCGTTCGCGATTATGGGAATTGAAGCTGGATGAAGTGTCGAAGCAACGGTGAAGTGGATAGTTGATCTCGAGGTGGGAGGCGTCGTAACGGTGAAGTTTTCCAGCCATGGTGTTTCCAGTTGATCGAGATTTTTGCTCGATTTTGTTTGATTGGGTTTTCGTGAAATCTGGGTTTGGATTCGTGATCGAGGTGGTTCGAGTGGTCAGTGAGGATGGTCGCGACAATCATCTGTAGTCGGCGGCGATGGTGCAAGTGCACCACGTGCACGTATGCACGTTTGGGCATCTGGGTACGATTGTGATTGGGGAAGACGAGATGAACTCGGGGCTGTCTCGTGTAATTTGCAGTATTTCTCGAAGTAGATGAAGTCGTGAGTGACTCGAAGCTAGCTCGGGAATTTAGTGATTTTACTCGGGTTTTTGGTGAGGTTTACTCGGGCTGTTCTGGTTTTAAACTAAAAGCTTGATTTTACAATTGTTTCGAGTTTAAAAGTAAAGTAAACGAGTTAAGTTATGGAAATAATCTGGTTTTCAAGATAAATGTTTTAACAAGTCTTAATATGTTTAAAATGAATAAGTTCTTAAAGGATAGAAAAGTAGATTTTCAAAAAAAAAAATTTGTATTAAAAATTTATTTAAAAATTTTTGAAAATGTTTTTAAGATTTTAAAGGTTAAATTAGAATGTTTAAATTGTTTAGTTATAATTGATTTCTAAAGTAATTTATTTTAAATAAAGTTTAAAGATTTAAATTGGGTAATCAATTAAAAATAAGGAGTTATCTTAAGTAATTAAAATTGTGATTTATTAAAGATAATTACTTATAATCAATTAAGTATAATTACTTGATGAAGTGATTAAGGAATAATTACTGGATGTAATTAAATAAAGGAAGTTATTTAATAAAGTAATTAGAGGATAATTATTTTATTACCTAGTGTTATTAATTAAATAATTTATTTAATAAAGTTAATTAAAAGATTTAGGATAATTAATAAGGTAATTAATTATTGGTTAAGGTAATTAATTAAAAAGTAATTAATTAAGGAAAGTAATTAAGGAAAGTTAATTACTGGATAAGATTAATCAAAGGTGATTAAAAATTGTGATTTAATTAAGATTAATTATTTAATTAATTTAAATAAAATAAATAATTAAAGATGTAATTAGAGATCATTAGTTTATAATTAATGATGTAATTAAGAGTTAATTAATTAAGATTAATTAATCAAATGATAATTAATTAATTGTAATTAATTAAGGATTATAATTAATTAATTAATGAAGTAATTAAAGGTTAATTACTGTATTGGTTAAGAATAATTAATTTGTGAAATTAATTAAGGATAATTACTTAAATGTAATTAAAGTATAATTAATCAAGGTGATTAATAAAGTGGATAATTAGAGAATGATTAATTAATTTATTTGTAATTAATTAATGAATATATAAGTAAGATTTATGATGAAGTAATTAATTTAATTTATTTTAAATTAATTAAGAGATGAAATAATTAATTTAATTCACTTTAAATTAATTAAAGATAGAGATAGTTAATTTAATTCATTTTAAATTAATTATGTTGTGATTAAGTAAATCATTGCTTATATAAGAATGGATGACATTGATTTGTCTTGAATGGATGTAATCTCAGTAATGAGATATGATTGATATATGATATGGATGTTTGGTTGAATTATAATGATAATGTGAATTATCTGATTGGGATGATAATGTAGATTATCTATTGAATTATCTATCTTTGTGTATATAGATAAGAATTGAATTGTTTTAACCTTTAAACAACTTGGCCTTAAAAGATACGTTTTGGATTTCAATGAGACCGGGATCGGGTTTCCGTATACCGGATTTCCAGGTCTGGAGACCCGAATACCACATCGATCCAAATTTACGATAGGTCGTGAATCTCAAGTGAAGATGAAGATTCAGAGTGCAAGGGTTATTGTCGTTAACTCTGAGGGTGATTCCAAAACGAGTGTAACGAGATAATGCCTTCGGTTTCGTTCGAACCCGGAACGAACTTATATGGATTGAATGCTTTCAGCACATCGTCAGGCGGACGATGAGCATTCTAAGTGATATGTTCTGATTAAAGGTAATCGTAACCTCAAGCCTCATCAACCGGGAATGGCTAAAACAGGGGAGGTGCAGCAAGGCTTCGTGGGTAGCACCCACTGAGAGCAAGATAGATCCCTGTCTAGAGGTCCCTTTTCTTTTATTCGGCTTAGTGTGTGGTTGGTCGCGCCAACTACGGGATTATCTTGTTCGGGATTATCCAGTAAGGGATGGTTTCGGCTTTGTGTTGCAGGGGAGCGGGCGTACTCCTCGGTACGGTGATCTAGGCCACGTACTGTGACGGGCGGTACCCCAGTAGCCCTGCCATTGTATGGAATCCAAACTCCAATAAGTGCCGTACGTATTAGTTGTGCCCAACTATGTTGGAATGTGAGATGTAAGCATTTCAGCTATTTCTGTATTTTACTTGAAAACCCTAGACCCTATTATAATACAATCAGATTTCCTATCAAATGTTTTGGTTAGCGTAAGGTAAAAACTTTTCCATGTTTATGTGTGGGAAGTCTTACGTGATACCTTTGTTTTCAAAAGGTTTTGAAGTTAAACAATTTTAACCCGTTTACTCACACCAGACCCATGTCTGACCCAAGTGTTTATTTTCTGTTTTATTAAACCTTGGGTACTCAATTTTTACGAGTAGCCAAGGGATTCAGGTTAGCTTTGACGAATCTATGGAGGAGATATGGAGCAGGAGGCTTCAGCATTCGTAGATATATAGTATTCCGCTGTGTTGGTTTCTCTGAGTCGTTTGTTTGAGTTGTATCTTGTGTTGTATAATAGACAGGTTGTATAACTGTCTATTTTGTGATGTATAAGTTGTGTACTCTGATTATGTAAAGACTATGTAATAGTTATGTGATATATTATATTTGTTTCGTTCCGTTGTGAGATTCTGATGTGTTGTTGTTCTTTCTTCTTTTCTTTTCTTCTTCTATCCCTTTCTTTCTTTATAACGATGCGACTTTCTGTGGAGAAAAAGTCGGGTCGTTACAACTTCATTCCCTCGTTCTTCTCACTGCAGAAGTAAGTTTATGTATACCATCTCATATTCGTTGCATATTTATATTATTGATTTCATAGTGTAAATATATGTAAGTTATAGATTATATTATATTATAAATGAAGTGTCATCTGTGTTTCGTTTTACTGTAATAGCATACTTGTTATATATAAAAGGCGCTGTAGTTCCATATATGATAGTCTGATATATATATTGTTTACAAAGAGAATCTGCTTATATACAAAGTTTTACTATGTGGTACATACTTTGCACGTGAGTCTATATACATATTAAGTTTATAAAAATGTTAGTTGTAAATCTCTTTTATAAATAGTATACACATAAGTCAGTAAAATATATGATTTAGCAAACTGTTGCCCTGAAGTATTAGAATTTGATCTATATATACATATATATACTTACAGTGTTATAATAGCTTGATTTAACAGTTTGCCTGTCAAGTTATATATATATATATACAGTTTCAATAAAGCATTGCTTTTTCAATAAAGTATATTTATATTGATTTTATAATAAATATTAATCATAAATATAATATGAATGGTTATATTAATACTTGGTAGTTATAGTAGCTCCATACATTATATACACTTATATATATATATACATATACATATATATATATATACATATATATACGGTCTGCATTTTTTTGATGATATTTAAAGTTGTTGCCCACTGTCCCATTTTGGACTTAAATTAGAAAGTATACCTTATACTTAATCTTATTCTTTGTTCTATTTATATATATTCTATTGTATATTACTCAGCATACCTTTTTGAGTAGTAGCATGCATGTGTATTTGGTTACATCTAGATATAGCTTATATATGGGTATATATATTTATAGTACAAGATTTTGCATGATTTTGTTATATCGATATGTTTCATTTTATATGATGTATAAACTGAAATTTGTTGCATAACAGTTTATATATATGTGCTAAATTTAAAATAATGAATTTTAATTATATATATATATATGTTATTTTAATATTTGTTTTAAGTGAATATTGATTTCATGGAAATGATAATAATAATATATATGCATTTTTCTGTTTACATCAAGCTAATATTTGATCCATTATCATCAATTTCGATCTATCAGTTGTCCGTCAAATTCATGCCAATCTAGCTTTGGTTTGGGATTCGTGCTTGAATTCGTAGCTCATTTTTTTGTCTACCCTCTCTAGCCTCGAAAGGTGAGCAATCACTCACGATTTATGTTCTTATATTTATTAAATTTGATTTCAATTGAAACGATAATTGAAATATGCTGTTGTTAGTTGTTTAAATTATTATATATGTTATTATCTGTAACTGTTCACTTGTGGGATATGACACCATATCCTATTGTTTATGTTATATTGTTATTAATGATATATGCTTGTTATATTATTATATTATCTGTTATCACTCTGCAAGTTCCCTGTAGTTTAGAATTCACTATGGGTTGAAATGATACATACCCGAACAGACTTTAGAATAGGAGAATTTCGTTATGGGTTGAAATGATAGACCCAAGCGATTTTCATTTGAATTGAATTTGGGATTGCGGGTCGAAATGATATCTACCCGTATATATTTAAATTACGGATTGAAATGATAAATATCTGTATCACTTGACCATATGATAGGAAATTATATACAAACACTGTTGGTCCATATATAAATATTTTGGAAATAAACTCTATGGTTTTGGAAGGAAATATATGGTTTTAATAAAGGTTGATTCTTAAATTATTATATATAAATGGTAATGATATATATAGCTTTAATAATAATATTTAATTAAATTAAGATTGATCTAATACATATAATATATTTAACTTTTTAAATTTATATTTCTAAATAGATTTTGGTAATAATTTGAATAAGTTAAGGTTGGGAAGATAATTTGAATTTAGTTGAAATTGTATTCAATAAAGAATTTTATTTAGTTAAACCGATTTGAAACTCATTGTAATTGAGATTTAAGATATGATTTATAACTTGGTCTTAATTTAAGTAATTTAATGAATATTTCTCGTTTAAATAAATTTAAGGAAATATTTAATAAAAATGTAATTTAAGGCTAGTTAAATTGATATTGAATTTATTAAGTGAATATTCCCTCATTAAATAATAATGAAGTTAAATCAAGCTCTATATGAAACTATTAAATTTAACTTTGAAAATGTTGAATATTAAAGCTTTGAAATATATTGGAATTTAAATGGTTTATTTTGTGATTCAGATCTGTATTTGAAATCAATTTAATTTGAATTTGTTATTTAAAAGCTGAATTGAATTAAAATGGGAAAATTTAGATTGAATTAAATTTGAATGGGAAAGTCGAGTTGATTTTGAAGCGATTTGTGAAGTTTGAGGAAATTCAAATACTTTACTCTATAAATTATTTAATATATATACATTTTTGGAAAATAGATATTTTTGAAATGAAAAATGATATTTTGGTTTTGAAGTATAAATAAATTTGAAATAACCATGGTGTTATAGTGCATATTTCTACATTGTAGATAGTTCCACGGATCCTTAGAGGATGATTATCCCAAACATCCTTTGAGTTACTTGTATTTCAGTTGATATTTCACTTGAGTTGGATTTATTGATATAAGAATGTTAATCCTAACTCGAGTGTTTTGTGTTTGCTTTACGCTCAGGTCAGACTGAGTGATACAGCATTTGAGACTCACCTTTGGAGTTTGGAGCTTCGTTTGGGGATCCAACTATCGATTTAGCTTTCAGCCTTTCCAGTTGATTCGTTCGTAGAGGTCATCTATTTGTACTAGAGACTTCACTGTATTTGAGATATTATGTTGTATTTTATTTCTAACTCTGATGTTTATATAGTAGCTTCATGAACTACTATTTATTTATTCCGCTGCGTTATTATTATATTACTCTGTGTCTGTGATTCTGTGATTTATTTATTTACTGTATTTGCTGAGTTTTGCCAAATTTAAATTAACAATCCGATATTTTGAGCAATTCAAGTCCGACATGTGCGGATGCGAATGGTTGAAATTACCGGGTCGTTACAAGTGGTGATAAGTATATGAGATTTTAATTTCCATATACAATCAATTTTGTTATTTCTGATAGTTTGTTCATTGACTATCGATTTTGATATTTTTTTTGTGCTTCATCAATTCAAGACGATTTGTTGCTCGTTTGGAGAATTGATATCCTTCTTTATGTTTCATCAATCTAAGACGACTTGTAGCTCGTTTTGAGCATTGGCATTCGACATCGGAGATAACTAAAACCAAAGAGCAAGTGGAGCCAAGCTTTGTGGGTCGCACCTATTAGGTATATTCACATTTGTCTAGAGAGGTTTCGGTTGCATGCATACAGTTATGTGAATATATTCAGATTCTAGAATGTTGTTCATGGGGGTGTAGCTTCGAAGTTCCCGAGAGTGGTGCGTGTTTTGCGTGGGCTCTCAAGTATATTTTATCTAGAGGTATACTTTCAGTGTAAAGGGGAGCAACCTCCTAGTCATGTTAGATAAATTCATTCTCCTTGTTTTGATTTGAACATTGAAGTTGATCCTTTCTTAATTGCATCGAGAAGTGCCTTATGCTCTTTTCTATGTTTAACTATTTGTGTTCATTCTTTAAGTTTGGATTTTGATGTTGTTTGTGCCCATTCTTTCAAGTTTGGATTTTGTTCTGATTTATTTTTCATTCTTTCGTGTATGGAAGTTTTTCTTGTGAGGTAAAACCCGTTCCATGTTTGGCGGCATAATCTTACAGATTTTTATATGCTCATCATATTTCTTGAGTTTTCTGATGCTGGTTTTCCAGGCTGATTCGAGTGTTATTTTGTGATAATGCTCGGGTCAGACTAAGTATTTTTCGAGGTTATCGTTGGTAGGACATGGAGCTCATGGAGAAGAGTTGTACTTTCACCTTCCATAGTATTTTATTTTCTGCTGTATTATTATGTATACCTGTGACGACCCGACTTTCCACTCCCGGAAAATCGCATCGACAGTAAGAAAGAAAGGGGTGAGAAGTAGAAAAGAGAAGAAGAGAAAAGAAACAAACACAAATACTCACAGCGGAAACGAACAAAATATATTATATCACATAAATATTACATAGTATCATATACAACCCTTATCAGAGTTACACAGATTACACATCATATACTAGACAGTTATAAACATCTGTCTAGTTATTACATCTCAATACAAAACAAAGATCTAAACAAAGATCAACACAGCGGAAACTACTATCTATCTACAACGCCGAAGCCTCCTGCTCCATTGCTCCTCCACAATTCGTCAAGGCTAACCTGAATCCCTTGGCTACTCGTAAAAATTTGAGTACCCAAGAGTTTATAAAACAGAAATAAACACTTGGGTCAGACATGAGTCTGGTGTGAGTAACAGGTTAAACTTGTTTAACTTCAAAACCTTTTGAAAACAAAGGTATCACGTAAGACTTCCCACACATAAACATGGAAAAGTTTTTACCTTACGCTAACCAAAACATTTGATAGGAAATCCAGTTATATTATAATAGGGTCTAGGGTTTCAAGTAAAATACAGAAATAGCTGAAATGCTTACATCTCACATTCCAACATAGTTGGGCACAACTAATACGTACGGCACTTATTGGAGTTTGGATTCCATACAATGGCAGGGCTACTGGGGTACCGCCCGTCACAGTACGTGGCCTAGATCACCGTACCGAGGAGTACGCCCGCTCCCCTGCAACACAAAGCCGGAACCATCCCTTACTGGATAATTCCGAACAAGATAACCCCGTAGTTGGCGCGACCAACCACACACTAAGCCGAATAAAAGAAAAGGGACCTCTAGACAGGGATCTATCTTGCTCTCAGTGGGTGCTACCCACGAAACCTTGCTGCACCTCCCCTGTTTTAGCCATTCCCGGTTGATGAGGCTTGAGGTTACGATTACCTTTAATCAGAACATATCACTTAGAATGCTCATCGTCCCCCTGACGATGTGCTGAAAGCATTCAATCCATATAAGTTCGTTCCGGGTTCGAACGAAACCGAAGGCATTATCTCGTTACACTCGTTTTGGAATCACCCTCAGAGTTAACGACAATAACCCTTGCACTCTAAATCTTCATCTTCACTTGAGATTCACGACCTATCGTTAATTTGGATCGATGTGGTATTCGGGTCTCCAGACCTGGAAATCCGGTATACGGAAACCCGATCCCGGTCTCATCGAAATCCAAAACGTATCTTTTAAGGCCAAGTTGTTTAAAGTTAAAACAATTCAATTCTTTATCTATATACACACAGATAGATAATTCAATAGATAATCTACATTATCACAATCAGATAATTCACATTATCATTACAATTCAACCAAACATCCATATCATAGATCAGCACATCTCATCAGAGATATCAAACAATGCAGAGTATTCAATAACATTCATCCATCCTTAAGTAATGATTTATACCATCTCTAATTAATTTAAAATAAATTAAATTAATTACTTCATTCTATAAATCCTGCTTACTTAACCATTAATTAATTATAAATCAATTAATTAATTATCCTCTAATTATTCATTTCAATTAATCATTCTTGATTAATTATCTTTTAATCACATTCAAGTAATTAGCCTTTAATTAATTTTACAAATTAATTATTTTTTAACCATTATAGTAATTAACCTTTAATTACTTCATTAATTAATTAACTATAATTAATTACATTAATCTTTAATTAATTACATTAATTAATTACTTTTTAATTACTTATTATTAATTAATTAGTTTTAATCAACTTTTAATTACATCATTAATTATTACTAATGACCCTTAATTATTCTTAATTAATTATCCTATTTAAATTAATTACATTAAGTAATTAATCTTTAATTAAACCATATTTATTAATCACCTTTGATTAATCTTCAACCAGTAATTAACTTCCCTTAATTACTTCATTACATAAATTAATTACTCCTTTAATTAATTATCTTTAATTAATCCCTTGATTAATTACAAAAAGTAATTAAACTCAAATTACTTCCACTCTTAAATCATCTTCCATTAATTACATCCAGTAATTATCATTAATTACTTTACTAAGTGATTACAATCCATTTATTAATCACATTAATTAATTAGTCTTAATTAATCATATTTATTAATTAACTTTAATTAATCTAAGTAATTAATCCTTAATTACCTTTCATTAATTACTTCCATAAAGTAATTATCCTTTTTAATTAATTAACCTCTAATTTCTTTCATTAACTACTTATTCTTTCATTAATTACATTCAATAATTATACTCAATCAATTTCCAAAGTGATTATCCTTAATTAATTAAACTTATCAATTTATTTAATTTATTACCTTAAGTAATTAATTCTTTTAATTACTTCCATTAATTAACCCTTAATTACTTTCATTAAATAATTATCCTTTTATTAATTACATTCATTAGTTAACCACTAATTACTCATACTAAGTAATTATACTTTATTAATTATATTAAGTGATTAACTTAGATTAATCCCACTAATTAATTATCCCTAATTAATTGCAAACTAAATAAATTGAAGATAAATTCTTTATTTTAATTAATTACTTAATTTTTATCATGACATTTCATTAAATTCAAATGCTTGAAATTAATTTGTTATTTACATACAATCATTTGGAAACATTTAGGAATTAAATTAATTAATTAACCTAATATAAAATTTTATAACCAAAACAATTTAACTATAAAATAAATCTTTTGAAAACTGATATAAGAACTTGTTTTAAATAAATTACTTTGGAACTTTGGTTTATATTTCTTTGAAACATGTTCATTTTAAATACACTTTTTAAACTTGGCTAACCAATTTGCTTTTGATAAAACTGTTCATTTTTATTTTACTTACCTTTTAAACCTGGTTAGCTATCAAACAAACCGAGATAACCAAACAAAAACTCCGAGCAACTCTCGTGATACTCGCGATGATCTTCTACTTCGAGTCGTCCCTGCAACAAACTCGAGCACACACGAGAACAACTTCGAGCTCCAGCTTCTTCTCCAAAACACAAACCATGGCCACACAAAACAATTCTAACGTGCACGTACACGTGCACAACTGCTCCAGTCATCAACGATCAACCACGCTAGCATCCCCAAGTCGACGACCATCCCTCTGACCCACCTGGCCACCCAGATCACCGATATCACCATCGAATCGAAATTGGACCAAATCGAACAATCGATCACTACAGCAACCCAAACTGCTTGACAAAAATTGATTCGCCACGACGATCACGACGATCGGAACTCACGTCACTCCGACCAGAACATCATCGCCCATCCACACAACGATCCCCACACTCGCGATTACTTCCGGTGAGCTATCGACGTCGAGATTACCTCGTCAACCACCCCGACCAAAACAACCCTTAAAACCATACATCGCCGTCCCCTGGCCACCATGGTCATCTAAAAATCCTCTGGCTATTTTTCCTTCGACCACCATCCTTCCAGCTACCACCAACCTCAGTCGCGACGCATCTCCATCATCGATCGCCGCGAAATCGATCGAAGTTCGCATCTCGATCAACTCAGAAATTCACGACATATACTAACTTAAAAATCATGAAACCAATGTCTAAAATCATCATTTAGCAATACGATTTTGTTTAGAAAATCAAAGTATGAAATTAAGATGATTGATTTATGGCCTTAATTTATTTTTCAATGTCAATCTCTGCTACCAGTAAAAACCACTTGTTATTTATGCTTAAAAACATTTTTAGAATTTGAATCTGGTAAATACAAACAAGTTTCATTTTAGTATTGTAATATAAAACTGTTTATAAAAAGAGATATGAATTTTTCTTTGAATTTGTTGAACCTGTTATACACCCAGAGATATATAATTACATGTACACACAATAATTCACTAATCTTCATCCAAGCAATACTTTTTACAACTTACTGTAAAGGTTTAGCACATGCATTACAATATACAACAAGTTTTTAAACTTTTTCTTTTTAAAAAATTGTTTACTCACAAGATTATAAACAGAGAACAGGATATATATAAACAGACATGATCACTCAACATATATATCAATTTAAATAAATTCAAGATGAATAACTTTCATACCAAGCCAATTATTATCTCATGCATTAGAGTTAAATCCAAAATAACTGTTTTTAAAGAATGTTTACTCACCAGATATGTCAGAGAACAGAGAATAGAAGCTGTTTTCCAGGCTTTTCCAGATTTTCAAATTTGATTTCTTTTTGCTTTGTTGAATTTAAACTTGATGTTGATCTTTAAATTTAGTTGCTATTGAAATCTGAATTGCATGTTGAAGTTTACATCTTGCATTTGAATTGATGAAGTTGCTTGCCTCTGATTCATTTCCAGATTAACTCCTTTTGCTTTGAATTTTAGTTTCCAGGTTTTCTTTTGATTTTCAGGTCTTTCATTTTTCTTAGCATTTTGATTCGAATTGTATTAGTGGAGAAAGAAGAAGATAGTCTTAACTGAAAGTGAAAACAGATTTTCTTCTTTCCTATATTATTTATTTATGACTTTAATTTCCAAAAAGATAAATTAAGCCACTTGTCCCTTTTAGTTAACTTACACATATGCTATTTAAATTACAAATTACTTATTTTCTTACAAATGTCTTCACACCACTCTAATATGCTAACAAGTGTACATTCTTGTTTTTTAATTAATCTACAAGTATTAATTCCTTTTTACATTTGATTTATTTAAATCCTACATGTATATTTAAAAATATCTATATGTATAAAAATGTATTTATCCTTTTATAAATAAGCTTTAAGATTTTAATAAATATACAAATGGGAAAAACAATTATTTAAAATAACTTATGCTTATATCAATTAAATATAACATACTTATATATGCTTGAGAAATTGAGCTTAACTATATATATATATTTTTACAAACCATTTTGAATTTTAAAAGAGAAAAGATTATTAAAATAAATGAACTTCTTATTTAAATCTTATTTAAACTTAAGCTTACATATATATTCAAATAGAAAATATCTTGTTAACTTTTTAAAAGATAAAATTACAAATAAATACTTATTTAATCAGATTATTAAATTAAATTCAAATCTTATTATCAAAGATTATCCATATCAATTTAATTATTCAACAGATTATTAAATTGATATTGTTAAAATTTCCGGGATATTACAATACCCATCAGCAATTGTAAAATCAGGAAGTTATAACTGTCCAGGCTAATAAGGTTTTTTTATACTCTGATATACCATGTATTTTAAAGTAGCAGCTTTTACTGTCTTTGTTATATTATATTTTTCCGTTCCAGTGTGAGATTATGTTTCCTCTATTTATTTTCTTTTTATTTTACCCTAACAATTTAAATTTCCGGCACTTGGATGCTCGGTATATGAATACCGTGAATGTATTGATGCTAACTTTCATCGGTCGAAAAGATGGAACATCATATTTGGCAGAGCTGAAGATCAAGTGAGAACCTTGGCTTTGGTAGGGTATGACCCATTAGAGATAGGGTAAAGGACACCCTAGAATGAGTTGAGAGTATTATATATACGAGAGCGTATTTGTTATTTCTATAAAAGCTATTGTGTTAATTGGTCTGTTGAATGGTTTATGAATTCTAATCGAGACGTAAGATGCCACGGTGTCGATAGGAATTTTTAAATACTTGTACAAGGCAAACAGATACGATATTGATTTTTAAAAATTGGTAAATGAAATATTTTACCTAGGATTATATTATATTTATAAGAAATAATTTTCAAATTTATATAGTTACTTATAGTGTGTTTGTTTGTTAGAAAATGATAATATTTCTTTATTATCATCGTTGTTTGATTTTCATGCTCAGGTAGTTTTGGAGCATTTACTAGTATTTGTTGATTGTTGATTTATACTCGACCAATTTATGAGCGTTTATTATTTTGATGATTATGAATACATTAAACGAACCCCTTGTGAATTAAGTTTTACAATTTGACTATTAGATGTTCGGTGAAAATGTCAAGGTAAAAGTCATTATTTAATAAAGTTATTTAATATAATCTAAATGAGAAGATAGACATTTAAAGAATAAATATTTGTGAAAATTTTATTATAATAAAAGGAAGTTATTATAATATGAGATGATTTTAAATGTACATTTTATACGAGTATGGTATATAAAACGATTTATATGATTTATAAAGGGTGTTTTATAAGTTAAAAAGGTTATTGAGAATTTAAATTCCGGTATCGTTTGAAATGATTTCAATAAGATTTTGAGAAAAATAATAGTGGTATTACTTGGAAGTATTTATAGGTATAAATATTTCAAAGAGAATTTTAAAAAAGAGGCATTTTCTTTTGATAGTTTGGAGAAACATCTCGATTAGTTTTGCGATCATCTGAATAATCTTCCAAGTGAAGATCGAATGTTTGCTTAGACGAACGTTGTAGTGCATTTAGTAAATTATTCTCTTTATTATTGTGCGATCGAAATGAGTTCGAATCCGAACGAACCCAAAGTGAGTGCTAGTGAATAAATTGTTAAAGTTATTTTATATATAGAAATATATGTAGTATGATTTCATAAAGGGTTTTGAAATAAAAACCAAGTATTTAGTTCTTAAGTTTCCTTAAAGGAAATTGATTTAAAATAAAATGTATTTTTATGATAAAATGTTTTGATAAATGAAATTTTTAACCCTTGGATATAAAAAGATAATTTAACACAAGTTTTTAAATGGGTTAAATTGGATAAGAAGGTTATAATAAACTTTTTTTATTTAAATTGTATCTTTGTTTAAACTATTAAGTCATATAAACTATTTAATGGTATTAGGCCGACTAATAAATATCTTTACCTTAGGGATGTCTAAGGAAAAGTAGACTATAAGACCGAGTTTAGATACCAGCATCATACTCTTCTTAGCTAATTACCGGACCGGATAGGTAAAAAGGTGGAAGTAGTCGACTTAGTTTTAAGACCCATATTATGTTTGGGCCGCCATTTGAATTTTAAGAAGTAAAATAAAATTGGCATTTTTTATATACTCTTAGGATGTAGAAGAGTATTATATATAAGTAAACAAGAGTAAAGTAAGTTTTTAATTTAATATTTTATAAAGATGTGTCTTTATATAATGTTTATAAACATAAGTGAAAATCTGTGAAAAGATTCACAAATAATTTTAGTATTGAATGAAAATGAAAATGAAATTTGGTATAGTTAAGAAACCAATAGGATTAAGTATTTAAGTTGTATGTAGATCATTTCATTTGCACGGTTCTTGATCTAGGATTCGAGTACATAACTTCAGGGTGATTCATACCAGTCCGAACAAGGATTTCTCACTTGATTATTGACGACAAACAATTGATTTGGATTTTTGATATGATATTGAGGTTTTGTATCATAATATATGGCTATGTAAGGAGAACAGAAGTTTCTAATCAAGGAGCCTGATCGGAATCTGCACTAGGAGAGACGACTGAGTGATACTAGTTCACAAGTACAGTTTATGTATCCGAGTAAGAGTTTGAACCAAATATTGCATACGGATGATCCATGTACATCATACGGGCTTAATTATATTTGTATACTATGTTTTGTGCTTTAGGGAAGTTTAAGGAGTGACTTTCAATTTTATTTTGAGGTGGCTTAGATAATCTTCTAAGCAATAACCAAAGGATGATAAGCGTAATGGTACGCTTAGAAAGTTATCTATATCCTTGGACAATCAAGAATGTTGTGAACCTAAGAAAAATTCTGAATCTTGTTTGTCGGTCATTTAACATTTTAAATAATTTTAAGTGTTAGTTTATTCCTTTATGGAATTTGATTTGATTGATAATATGATTTTGTATACTATGGTTTATAAAGCATGAATTTATAAATAAATGATTTTTAAATTGTAGTTTATTAGGAATTATATCCTGGTACATTTGAAAAAATGATTTCGAAGGAATTTGTGAACTCGAATGAAAGTGATTCTGTAAATACATTTACCCTATATGCTAAGTTTTGCCTAGAGCTACCAAAGCTCTGATACCACTGTAACGACCCGCTATTTTGGACCATTCACATCCGCACATGTCGGACTTGAATAATTCAAAATACCGCGTTGTTAATTTAAATTTGGCAAAACTGAACATATACAGTAAATAAATAATCACAGATCACAGACACAAAGTAATAAATGCAGCAGAAATAAAAGAGATAGTAGTTCATGAAGCTACTATATAAAAATATAAGTTACATCAGAGTTAAACTAGATACAACGGAAGAGTAACACGATACATCAGATACAAATCAAAATACATCACTGGAATCATCGAATACTAAAAGCAGAATAGATGGCTGGATCTTCAAGCAAAGCTCCAACTCCAAAGGTGAGTCTCGAATACTGGTACACTCAGTCTGACCCGAGCGTAAAGCAAAACACAAAACACTCGAGTCAGGATTAACATTCTTATATCAATAAATCCAACTCAAGTGAAATAGCAATTGAAATACAAGTAACTCAAAGGATGTTTGGAATAACCATCCTTTAAGGATCCGTTAAACTATCTACTATGTAATAGTGTACGATAAGTAGATAATGCCTATCAGTAATATAAAGTATCAAGATAGTGTTAAGGCGTTACCATTATCCCCCTTAACACATTTTATATAAGCGTTATAGACTATACAGCACTGTAAACTCCACCGTAAACTGGTGGGCTATCAGGGAGTACTCCATAGGTATAACATGTAACGTCCCAGATTTTCGCGTTCGAAAATCGACATCCATACTTTACATCGTACTCGAATGTCGTAGATTCGAGCGTTCAAATCCGAGTCGCCGGAGCTTATAACAACATTAAGTAAACAACACAGCGGAAATAAAAGAATATAGATATACAATATCTGATGCAATATCCAGATACAATGATGATACAATGAATATCTATATACATCAGAGATATGATACAACAAATAGCAGCGGAAAAGAAAAATAGATAACATCAGCAGCGGATAATCTTCATCTCCAAAGCACGATCCAGAAATAGCTCGAACTCCCAATAACGAGGCACAAAGATAAGCAAGTGCAGTCCGATCCAAAGACTGAACTAGCTCCAGATAACCTACTAATCTGACTATCTGAAAAACCAAACTCTAGACTGCTCGTGTAGAAAAATTTTGAGCATCCAGAGTTTAGGAAAGAAACAATAAACTCCGGATCAGTCATGGGACTGGTGTGAGCAACAAAAACAGTTTATCTTTAAAACAAATAGCAGAGAATTTTAAAGTCAATTCGCAATGCTTTTGGAAAATGAAACTACCATAAGACCTCCCACCACACACACAATGCAAACGCAAAATTGGAGGAGATTTCTTCTTATGATAGTCAAAGATGCTTACTACGCAAAATCAAATCATTTGATATTATTACTAGTGCATAGTGTAGAAAACAATTTCGAAAGTAGAATATAAATCTTAGCCAGCATAGACATTTCGTACTTATGCCTACTATAGCTACCATGTTCAATAGCAGGTTACCACCACATTCCATGGCAGGTAATACAACTAAAACCGTACAAGGCTCGTATTGTTTTGTTTGGATTTCCAACAAATGGTCAGGCTAAGGAACTTCCTATTCCACGAAAGAAACGCCTCTGGCGGGACGTTCCGAGAACCAACTGTTCTCTGCCAAACAAGGCCGGCAACCCCTTTTCCCAAGGGATAAAAGAAACCTCAGATATGCCACCCCCGGTCCTTTGGGACCTTTATCCGAGCTCGGTATCCAACATCACACATCATAAAGAAAGTGTATCCACATGAGTAAGTATCTGGGCTCCATACCATGATACTACCCTTTTCTAGAAGGAATGGTCATACCCTAGGGGAGCTACCCCTGAAAACCTTGCCGCACGATTCCTGTTTCGACCATTACCGGGTTGTGAGGCTCGACGAAGTCTCGTCCACAAAGCTATGCCTTTTCAAAAAGCCACGCTTTGGGTCAAACAAATGATCAACCTATGATCACAAAGATATAAGATCAAACAAATGATCATATCGCAAATGATCAAACACTGATCATCACACAGCAACACTCAGCATGCCACATTACCAAATTGGGATATATCGCTGATAACTTCAACTACATAACCTCTGAGCTCGTATGTCTCAGAGAAGGGTGTTAAGCTAAGAGAATAAATTCTCCGCCACCAAACAGAAATGTATTTGAAAGAAATCGGCTTTATATCTCAAAGTGTAATGTCAGACATGTATCCATATAAGTCTGTTCCGGGTTCGAACAGAACCGAAGGCACTTCTCACGAAGCCCTTGCAAATCCGGATAATTTCCAATCACGTCCGGACTTCCTGTCACAAAAAGAGTGATATAAATCTCTATACCGGAGCAACTCAGTGCAGAGACATTCGACAGGTTGTCCTTTCATTTTCGAAAATATCCGATCTTCATCACCGGTCTTCAAATGCCATCCATATACGACGTATCACTATTCGGAATGGGTTATACGACCCAAAGGTCCTTTCCCGGCTAACCCGAATAGTGAGCGCAATATTCAAAACATATGGATATTGGGATTTCAATTAAGTCACAACTTATTACCCAAAAATCTTTCTTCAAATGGTTTAAACAAGTTACCATTTTAATCTTTTTAAACAAAAAGATTCAATTCACAAAGTTCACTTAATTTCACAAAGATTCATTCATAGATTTTCCAAATCGACTTCCATTTCAATTTGATTAACTCGTTAAATCTTTAAATCAAAGATTTAACTAATAGCTTTCAAAACAATTCCATTTCAAATGGGTTAAACTAACATCATTTTAAATCTGTTAAAAATAACAGATTAAATTCATAGCTTTCAAAACAATTTCATTCATAACTTGGGAAAATCCATTTTTTTCAACTCAATCTTGAAATTCCTTTAATTAAACTGGAATTTCATTTCTTATCTGAAAGCTTTTATCATTTGAAAACAAACAGTTTCATTTCAGAAAATATGATTCATCTATACGAGTGGAAATCCTTGGTTTAAATTCAAATTCCCAACTTATACTTTTAAAATGGTTAAATTCATACAAACACATTTATATCATCTTTTATCCCTAGTTTCAAATCTTAGGATTCAATTTCAAACTTGAATTCAAATTTAAATCAAATTATTTAAATTTTCAAAACTCGGTTAAGTTATTCAAAATAACTTTTATCTTTGAAATTCTATTTCAAAAGCTTTTCACTTTAAACCCAAATTTCCAATTTCAAAATCAATTGAAATTAAAATTTCAATTTCAAAAACATCAAATTTAAATTATCTATGACTTAACCGATTTCCACGTGAAATCCATATTTGTGCGTGTAAAGGTGTAGTCCAGGGGTTCAACACAATAGTGCAACACAATGAATCATCACAGATCAAAATATAGGATATAGTTGATAAGCGATATAAACTATAACGCTCATCTTCATTCACAGATCACAGATATATATCATAGGTAAGTAAACTACATATCACAACATAAATCAGGATGTATCACAAAGCATCATATATCAGGGATATCAAACAATCAAATCATTCAATAGAATCTAAACATCCATAGGCAGGGTCAGTTAATTATCTGATTAACTTAAATCAGAAAAGTCATCAATCGTGGTTAATTAACATAAATTAATTTCAGATCATTTGATTGATTATCCTTTAATCATTTATTTATTAAATTTATCAATCTTTAATTATTAAATAATTAACTTTTAATTATTCAATTATCCTTTAATTAGTTTCCCTAAATCAAATCATCAATAAATTAATCAACCCTTAATTAATTACTTTGTTTTGGAACTTTAAACAATAAATAACTTGAAAATTTTGTTTTCGATTTACCTTTTAACTTTTTAAAGTTGTGATAAAAAAATTTAAATTTAAAAACTTTGTCTTATATTTAAAACTGAGATTCAAACTTTATTCGGACCCAAACTAATTTTTTTTTTTATTTAAACTACTTTACAATTTAAATCTTCTTCTTCAAAATTCAAACCATTTAACATTTTAGGTCTTAAATTTTAAAAACTTTATTATTTTCAAAACTCTGATTCAAACTAGACTTGAATCAGAATTTAACTTGGATTTAAACTTGTTAAATCCCTGCTTTTCAATTTGAGCTTAAGTTTTAAATTTTAAAACTCATCAGGTAAAAACCCTGTCACAAACACTAATACCCGAGCCACTACCCTATGTACTTCGAGTCCAAACCCAGATATCTTCGAGCAAAACAAAATTTTATCCCGAATAAAACTCGAGTCCAAAAACCACGACACCCCAACCTTCACCAAGCACGAATCACTGTACCGTGCATATGCACGGCGCCGTCGTGACCTTTGGTCGACTCCAGATCATCGAGTCTAGTCGACTATCGACCATAAGCCACCCCCCCGATCATCTAAACTCCTCCATCTTCTCGAATTCAAAATCGAGACAAAAGTCGAACCATGGAAACAAAAACCGGAACCACCATCAACCTAGAAACTGCTGCCGTTCTCCCAGCCTCGACCATCAGACGTTCTGCCACTCCGACCTCGACTTCATCTACTACCCAACCATCATTCCCCAAAATATCATAACACTCGATCGAACAATGGCGATAAACGAATCGAAATTCTCTGACATTGACAAAACTAGGTTTACAACTTAAACCTTGTGCCCCCGCCACCACGTTCAACTTCACCTTCCTTCACTATTTTTCCTGCAAACTCCGTTCATCACTCCATTACCAAACCAAATCCCGACCCCTACAACACAATGGATTACCACAGAACACCAAATCAAAGAAGATCAGGGAAACTCAAACTGCTCTTCCTCCCTTGGCCTAAAAATTGTGATTTTAGCTTCAAAATTCATGTTTAAGCGTACGAATTCAGATTTCACACCTGAATTCATAAATTAAAAAGTTTGAATTTTACCTATTTAAAAGCTTTGTCCAGATATCTTGATTTCCAGAGACAGTACCAAGTTATTTTTAACTTAAATAAATTTTTAAGCTTAGTTTATGATTAAACAGACAACATTTGTTTATATTGAAAATTTTTAATAGTTATTAGATCAAAGATAAGGTTTCGTTTGAAATCTGGGTCTGGGAATAACAAGAACAGAGCCATTCAAATGATACAGGCATACATACATTTTAAACATTAACATATATACACATGAACACTTTTCAATATACATATATTTTCCAGATATAATTTTTCTACTAATTCAAATATTTAAGTTTTTAAAAGTAAATGTTACTCACATGTTTCCTGAAAGAACTAAGAAGAACAAAGCATATATGAATATTCACACAGATATACATTTCAGGTATTATCTTGCAACTAGTTTTAAAACTTAGGTTATTAAAAGTGTTACTCACAGTTGATGTTTTTAAATTTATAAAATGTAGCATAGGTAGATATTCACATATAGACAGGCATGCATCAATTATCCTACCACACAAATTCATAAATGAAAACTTGGATGATTTTGTCACAAACAACAACATATAGCAGGGTGGTAGAATTTGCTCACTTTACTATAATACCAATCACAACATCAAGTCATATATCAAGGTTAAAACAAAAGGTTGCTCACCTTGGCAAATATTCGAAACAGAGGCTATATTGGTTTTGAAACTGCAGTTTGAATCTCCTCTCTATTTTGTTTTTCTTTCTTCAGCAAATTTGTTTTTAAGCTTGTTTATAAAGTGATGATCTTCTCTTTTTTTCTTTTTCTTTTTCTTTGCTATATTTATTTTTCTTTCTCAGTTTGGAAGATGGACGAAATGAAGATGTTGATATATATAAAAAGAGTTGTACAGTGTGTTATAGTGTTGTTTGTACAAATAGGTGTTATAGGCTTACTTCTTTTATTGACTAAAGAAACTATTTTAAAAACTGAAATGACTTTTAACATTTTTTCTCCTTTTTCTTTCGGCTGAGAAGATTGCATTTATGCTTGTATTAAATGCATGTGTTCCCCTTTTGTCTACAGCCTCACCTCACCTGATTTTTTTTCTTTGTATGTACTTAGATATTGTATTTTGGTATGTACCTAGATTTGTTTACCTTTGTTGCTTCATTTTTTTATACTCTACTTGTTTTGCATTATAATTTACTTATATTCTTTTGCAATACTTCATATGCTTGTCTTTGTATTTCTTTGTTTTCGGCTGGAGATGATAGCCTCAAGTACATATGTTTCTATTTTAGTTTACATGCATATCTTTGCTTTCTTTTACTTGTTCACTTTTGAGCATATTTTGTTTGTTTCTTTTCTTTCTTATTTTCTTACACTTTGAAATATAAGTGAATTTATATTTTATTTTTATTCATAGCTTAGGTATAAATTATCACTTTATAGAATAAGTAAACTTCTATTTTTATCTTACTTTATATTTTTTTTTTATAACTCAAATTATTATCAAATCCATTTACTTGAGATTTTTATTTCAAATCAAATGTATATACATATATATTATTTTAAAATTTCAAATTTACTCGTATATGCTTAAATACATATATATTCACATATATATACAATATTAACAATATTTTTAAATTAAAATGGTTTATATCAAGTTATTTATTTATAATTTAAACTCAAGTCAAATATATATCTATATATTTATTATTTTCAAATTCACTCATATTTGAATCGGGGAAACTCGCTCTCAATTTTCCTAACTAATTTACAAATTTTTATCAAAAATTTATTTAATTACTCAATTTAATTCAAAAATGCATTTAATTATTAATTTAGATAAATTTAAATTCCAGGGTCGTTACATAACACAAAACAAATCGTAGTGGTCGCGTATAAAGGGATACAAGTATGACAAGGCACATGAGGCAATACCCAAGGTAGTGAAACTATCGTTTGCCTGATCCGGACTGGTGAGAACGCATCGCTGCAGCGATCGCAACACCGCGAAACAACACTCCCAAAATCAAGGGTGCACCAATCGACAACAAGTTGTAACAACCCTGTATTTTACAATTATTTTTAAATTGATTTCCAGATTTAAAAGCTTTATTTATAAAAAGAATAAATTTTGTTATTGTAAATATAAAAACTTTGATTTTGTATATGGATTTGAATTCCAAATATGACTAAATTTAATATTTCCAGAAAAGTGAATTTTGGTTAAAATAGTAAAACTTTGACTTTTAAATTTAAATTTTTAATATTTGAAATTATAAATTTTATCTTTTATTATGAAAATAGATTTAATAACATGAATACTGCTTTTCGTTTCGTTGAAAACGGAGTTAAAATGTAAAAGTTATGTACATTTCAATTTTTAGTATAATTTGTTTTATTGTGCAATTTTGCCTATTTTAAATTTTATAAATCATATTTTCTTTCTTATATTTTTTTTATATGTGTCAATATGTTTATTTATGTATATTTTCATCTCTAAATATTTCAAAAATAATAATAGAATTTTTCCAATGTTTACTGTGTTGATTTCCTATTTTTAAAGGCTGTTTTCTTATTTTCTGCTATTTTCTCCATTTAAAAATTATATGTAAATTAAAATTTTAATATTTATTTTGTGAATATATTTTTATTTTATGTTATTATTTATGTTTAAAAATATATTACAAGCTCATATGAATTTTCTAAAATTTATTATATTCAATTTCAAATTTTCTAGACTAGTTTACTATTTTAAGCAATTTCCTTAATTCTTTTTATATTTTCTTTAAATTTAATTATATATTTTTATTTTATTTCACTTTGTTTCGGTTTTTAGATGTACTTGCTGAATTTTATTTCATTTTATTTGATTTAAAAGAAAAGGAAGTATGGAAGGTTTTAAAAGCTAAGAAACGTAAAGTCGTTTCACCGTTTCTTTTACCGTTTCTTTTTCAATCAATACATCAGTTATTTTGGCCATTCCTTATACTTTCTTCAGCTGTACCTCTCTCTTATTCACATGAAAAACTTCTCAAAATTTCAGTTCTCATCTCCTAAAACTCACAGCTAAGAAAAATTTGCCAATGCCTTCCATTCTCTACTTCTTCTCTTCACTTTTCCTCTTTTCTTTCAATGATTTTGCTTGATCTCTTCACATGTTTGCTTGGCCTAGCCTCTACCACCTTCATCCCCATCATCACCTCCTCCATCTACTACAGCAAACACTCCCTTCCCTCTGACCAAGATAGGCCATGACATTCCACTTGAAGCCATCACCACAAAACTCCACAAAACATTGCCTAGACCACACATATCATCACCTACCCTCCATATCTTGCTTTGGCCACCCCTTAGCCACCACCACCACTTGCTACATGACCTTTGGCTGCTGCTACTCATCACCCAAACCTCTGTCCAGACCTGTACCAAATGATGGCCGAGCCATTTGACCCATAGACCGAGCCAAAAGTTGAACCAAACTCCACTATGTTGCCTAGTCTCTTGATATTCTTGTGTTGTAACTTCCTCCACATGTTCTAGCCTTTATGCCATGCATTCCTATGATCAAACCTGAGCCAAAGTCATGTCAAACCTGACCTAAATAAACTCCTAGGCCATGCAAAGCATTGTAGAAAACAAGGCAAAAGATTTGACATTCAAATCTCTTTTCGTTTAAAAGTTATTCCATTTCAAGTGCGTTGAAATTGTGTTTGTTTTGATGTATGTTTTGGGTTGTAATACAAGAGTTGTAGCTTTGGATCTTGCTCTCCACTCAAGTACGTAGTCTTGTCATCATGCTTTTGTTTCCATTGTGTCATTGGTTTTGGTCGTAATCTCCAGCTTTGAACAGGTGAGTTATTCTCACCAGACAATATGTACCTATATAACTAGTAAATTGACACCCTGCGAATCTGTAGAAATATATTATCATGTTATATATGCTTATATTATTATCATATGATGTTCACACCTGTTATTACACCTGTTATATCATATGTTACTGTTATTTAATGTTATTATGTTATTTATATCTGTTATCACCATTGCAAGTTCCATGTAGATTAGAATCACTATGGGTTGAAATGATACATACCCGAACGGACTTTAGAATAGGGAAAAATCGTTATGGGCTGAAATGATAGGCCTGAACGATTTTTATTTAAATTATTTTAACTTGGGATTGCGGGTTTGAAATGATAGAACCCGGATTTTTCTTTTTTTTAACTGCGGATTGAAATGATACATATCTGTATCACTTGACCTAAGTTAGAAAATTTTATACAGGCCCGTGGTTATTTTATAAAGTGTTTTGGATATTTTTAAGTATTTTAAAAATTATAAATTTATGAATTTGATTTAAATATATTTTGAAATGTTTTAAAATAAAGAAATTATGATTTTTCTATGTGTTAAAAATGTAATTAATGAATGGTTTAACTGGATTTTTGAAATATAACTTAAGTTGGAAATTTGGAATTTGGTTAAAAATGATATTTAAGTTATATAAATAAAATGGATATTAAATTTTATTTGGAAATGGTAAATATGATAATTTGATTAAATTTGAATTTAAGTGATTTATTAAAGTATTATTGATTTTTCTATGAATTTAAGTGCTTAAATCAATGAATGTTTAAAAGTGATCTTTTAAAATATAACTTGACTAGGAAATGTGAAATTTGGTTTTAATTAAAGGTTTAAGTTAATTAAATAAAATTGGAAATTTAGTTAAATTGTGAAATGGTAATTTAAATTTGAATTGTTAAGTTATTTGTTGAAATGTGAAGAATTGGAAACTTTTACACTTAAATTTATTAAGTAAATTGTTGAAAATTGGATTTAATTATAAGAAATTTATTGTGAAAAAGATACATGTTAAATGATATGTAAATGAATATTTTAAATGTTAAAATATGATTTTTAAAATGTTTATGTGTTTTAAATTGAAGTTATTTAATTGCTGGAAATACACTAACACCTGAAATCTACTTTTAATAGTATTCAGAAATGCTATAGATTCTGTTTTGAACTAAAATTGTGCAAAATGAGCTATTACAGCATTTCTGAAATGCTGTAGTTGCTGTAATTGAACTTATAGGCTAATATTGAACTCAGGTCTATTATAGCATTCTCTGGAAATGCTATAATGGTCTGTAGTCTTTGCTGAAACCAAATTTAACCCTTGTTTTGAAATCGGAACTACTGCAGCACTTCTGAAATGCTGTCTTTTTTGTTTTGAACTATAATTCAACTAAAACTGAGTTTTAACAGCAGTTTTAAGACCTGTCTTTGCTGAATTAAAAATGTTTTTAAATATAACTTATAGCAGTTGTTTTTAAATGCTGTGAAATGCTGAAATTTTAATAATTAGGGTTTTTGACTTAGTAAACGAACTCAGAATGGGTTGAAACTTTGGAAATTGAATATTTGATTTGAAAATATAATAATTACACTTTTAAAAGGTTTAAATGAATTATTTGATTGGAATATAAACCATTTAAAGGTGATTTGAAATGATAGTAAATGAACGATATCTTTGAATTTAAAAGGTATTTAAAGTAGAATATTTGGATTTGAACTGATAGGATATTTTATTTTATTAAAATTATTTGAAATGAAGTTTTGTAAGGATATGATATTTTATTTTATTAAAATGATTTGAAATAAAGTTTTGTAAGGATATGATATTTTATTTTATTAAAATGATTTGAAATGAAGTTTTGAAATGATATGAAAATTTAAATATATGGAAATGGTTTGGAATTGATTTAATCTTTATTTTGATAAAGATATGGTTTGAAATGATATTTTATTTTGAAGTAAAGTATTGTTTTTAAAAGTTATAACCACGAGTTATAATAACGATTGGTTGGCAAAGAGACCGGGATCGGATATGGACATACTCTCTGTCGATACCGAAAACCACTTTGACAACCGTGTACGCGGTGGAGATTCCAGAATGAAGTAGGATGGTGGCGACGTTCTTAAGGTATGTTACGTGGACCCAACTCCCACGAGTTGGCATAAGGTGGCTAAAACAGGAGCGATCTCGGACCAGTGAGGTAGCACCTCTTCTCGAACACATTTATTCGATATTATACTCTTACTTGTGATTGATTAGATGGCCATCCTCCGATTTGGGAGTGTTGTTCGAGGTGGAACGGTAGTGGCTGCTATGCGTATCCATCAGTCCGTGTGCGTAATTGGTATATCTACCCTGGCATTGCCTAGTTGTGCCGTGTCACATACCATATCGAGCTTTACTACGATTATGATTTTAAGATCCGACCGCGTTAAGGTTCTCCATCCCCTTAACGATATTTTCTATATGATTATACTTTACTTATTTAGACACTATTATAATATTGAATATTACTACATAGTAGATAGTTTAACGGATCCTTAGAGGATGGGCGGTCCCAAGCATCTTCTAAGTTACTTGTACCCTTATTACAGTTCGCTTGAGTTGGTTTACATTATATAAGTATATATTGCCCTGACTCGAATGTTTTGTGTTTTGCTTTACGCTCGGGTCAGCCTGAGTTATTCACAGATTTGGATTTCCACTCTCTTGGAGATTTGAATCGCTGGAGATTATCTGCTTGTCATGTCCTATCTATTTCAATTCCGTTGTTCTACTCAGCTTGTACTTGGTTATTATATTGAGACTTTTGTTGTATTCTATTTCTTCTGTTATATCTCATGTAACTCTGATATATTTATATAGTAGCTTCATGAACTACTATTTCTTTTACTTCCGCTGCATTATTTTACTCTGTATCTGTGATCTGTGATTATATTTATTTACTGTATATTCTGACATTTGCCAAATTTTATTTACAACGCGGTATTTTGAGCAATTCAACTCCGACATGAGTGTGTGCCTATACACTTATAATGGATTCGAATGGTTGAAAATATCGGGTCGTTAAACAAGTAATGAGTAGTTTCCGAAGAAGTGTGTTCGCTCGAGGTAGCTAGCCCCCATTTGGCCCGGCACGGCTCTTGTTTTAGTCATTTCCAATTTGACACAAGTGTCAAGGCTATCCATTATCGTTCTCTTTCTTCAGTCATCACGTACATCATTCCAACCACTTCATTCTGGATCACACTCCGCGTATAGTTATTAAAGTGGTTTTCGGTTTAGACAGTGAGTATGTCCCTAACCGATTCCGGTCTCTTTAATAACTTTCGTAATTATTTCACCGATTGGTCGTTTAATATATTTCAAAACCAAATCAATACAATTTCAAATAGAATTTGTAAACCAACATTTCATTTGTTTTTCTAAACCAATTTCCAAAATTTACGTTTCAAAACTTCCAAATTCAAATTTCAAAATCTTATAATTCATTTCCAATTTCTATTTAAAACAATTCAAATATTGGTTCAAGTTCGAATACAAGTTTCATTTCGAAATCATCTTAATTAATTTAATTTAACATTCAAATCACTTTGACTTCATTGATCGATTTTATTCAGTATTCATTAAGTAAATTTGTCATTCAAAACAATTTCTATTTAATTTCCAATTCATTAAATCAATTACCTAAATTCAACTTCATTAAATCAAAACTTACAATTTTGAATTAAATTAAATTCGTCAAATCAATCCTTGCAATTACAAGTCTTACATTAATTTCAATAAATCACATTTTATTTTTCGTTAAAGAAATTCAATTTTTCTTATTTACTACTTAAATAATTTTCCATAACTTAATTTTATTCATTTACGAGGTTCAAATTTACTTATTCAAAGTTCAATTTCTCTTATCAAAGAATTCCAATTTTTATTTAATTGTCAAATAATCAAATCTTATTTAATTATTAAATATTTCAAAACTTAATTTTTAAATAATTTCAAAGCTTATTATAATTTCAAAACTTAATTCGATCATTTCTCAAACTAAACAACGTTCTTTCATTAATTACATTGTTAATATTTTGTTTCAGATTATTAGATATTAACATTTTCCTTTAAAAATCCAAATTCAAACTTCATTTCAAAACCTCATTATTTATTCAAATAAAATCTTTATTTTATTTTTAAATCAAATTATTGACCAACCGGTTTATTTAATTCTCTATCCTAGGTCAAAGTTAAATTTTGGGTATTTATCATTTCAACCCGATTCCAATTCAATTCAAAATCAAAGCATAGCAAAGGGAACTTGTAGTGTGATAATTGGGATGGTGTCAAAGTAAATAAACAAGCAATAACAACAACCAATAACAATCCAATAATCAATTCAAATAATCCCGAAATAATCGGATAATTTACATTGTTGTTTGTGCAAATTAATATAATTATTTCTAGAATCTACACTATCATTTCATGTAGATTAAAGATTATTACAATAATATTTTATGCGGTTCTTCACTTGGATCTATTATTCAATTCATACTACATCAATTTATACAACATACATTCAAATGGTTCAAGGTGTAATTAACCATATTACTATGTGTCAAGTAATTAAACATTTAAAGGGCTCATATTATGCAAATGTCATCAAATCAAATTTTAACACATATATCAAATCTAACTATCCTACGTTAATTTCAATTTCAAATTATTTATCACTTACAACATTAACAAATTTAACGTCCAATTGTAAACATCAAACAATCAATCATTTAACAACCAAACTGGATTATCATTGCATATATAACAGATAATGGTGTCAGATGTCACAGGTGAACTGATACAGGTAATAACAGTGTAAATATCTAACAACAGCATATTTCAATTGTCGTTTCAATTGAAATAAAATTTAATAAATAAAAGAACATTAATCGTGAGTGATTACTCACCTTCCGAGGCTAGATAGAATTTGACAAAGAAATGAGCTACGGATCCAGGCACGAATCTCAAAGCAAAGCAAGATTGAACTCGAATCGACGAACGAAGCTGAAAGCTTGAAATTGACGAAATTAAATCAGAACTGGGTCGATGAAGATAATCGATAGAAATGAACTTATATATTTCTATATATATATGTTTCAAATCATTGTTTCAAAGTGAAACACATGAATAAACAACATATCTACGTAATACAATTTAAACAAATATATATAAATATACAAAAAAATGCAAAATACTTACACAACAAAAGGAAATTTAAAATATACCCATAACATTTGTAATATATAAACATATTATTCCCTTCATAATCACACATTACAAATATTTGTAAAATACCATATATCATACATACATCTGTAAAATATTTATATACTAACGTGCGTACACTTTATAAAATCAACAGATCATATAAATGACAAATATATAATGTGAACAGAGAACGTGTGGAACATCTATATTTAACATATATAAAATTCTATATACATACATCAGAACTTTAAAATAAAATATGCTGTAAGCATCGATGTTGCAAGCGTATATGATCAGTGCATTCATCTAATATAAACAGTGTATATAAAATAACCAACAGGTCTAAACTTGTGATAACATATGTATCTCAAACTTCCTTATATAATACGTATAAAATGGCTTAACTATAATGGTCAGATAATACTTATACTTATACCTACTGCTCATACATTCATATCACGAAAGTAAAGTATATAATACTACAAATATATAACTATATGCTATGCAATATTTACACGCACATGCAACCATACACTTATGTAGACTACAAACATATATATATATATATATATAATATGTAATATAAGAATCTTATATATAATACGTATGCAATATTATATGCTATATACAAACTTTATACAGCTATTTATATAAATTCAAAATTAAACCATCAATATGTAATATGATATATATATTAAACTTACACAATAGACAGTTAGATATACCTATGTTTGTACATTTTAAAACATCACCGTGTATCATTTTTAAACAAATTCAGTATATATATGATATTATACGAAAAATATATGAAAACTTGAAATAAAAACAAACAAAAGTAAACTATAAAAATCTATATACTATGATTATAAATCTATATACATTCCAAAATTAAAATAACCATGTTTGTATGGAAACGACTCACGTTATTAATATAAACAAACAAAGCATAACATGGTTTATAACGTATTATAAACGAAGCCAAAATATATGTATGCTGATATGTAAAATCATTAAACAACATATACATCACTGAAAGTATATATATATATATACATATTGTTTGTACCAAAAATGGGCACAACACTCTTCGGAAGTTTTTGAAGAGATAAAATTGAAGAATGAAAATTAAAACTGTGGATTATCTAACAAAAACTCCAAATAACAGAAAGTAAATTGCAAAGACAAGTGATTTAGAGTGGTTCGGCGTTTTGCCTACGTCCACTATGAAGTTTGATGATTTTATTGCTCGATTACTTGAAGATTACAGTAGTTTATAAGGTAATACAACTGAATTTAAATGCTAAGTGTCAATCTGAAGTAGCGACGGTGTTCTGGAGTAGATCTGGTAGAATCTGGGTGCTCTTCAGTACTTAGAATTATCCGACCTCTTTTCTGAATGACCAGGAGCTCTATTTATAGGTGTAGGAGGCTGATATTTCGCCTAAAATGAGAGGAGACCAGTTCTGGTACGTCAGGGGGCCCACATGGCCGAAATCTGGAGATTCGGGCCCACTTTGGGATCGATTCGACCCTTGGTTCGAATCGATCATGAAATCATCCAATCGAGCTGAAATTTGGTGTGGACATTCTTCATCATGTGTTTAAGCTTCTGTGAAAATTTCATGGCATTTGGACTTGTAGAACTCGAGATATGATCGATTCAATGTTGCATTTCTGGAGAACAGGGATACTTCGAATCGATCTTAGTTCGAATCGATTCGGTCGACTCGATGCTTGCTGCGACGTGGCGCGTGTCTTTCGCTTCGATCCGTTTTGTACTCCGGTTTGACTGGGTCGAATCCATGGCTTGGATTCGAGGTAATGGATTCGAAGATGGTGGAGTCGAGGCTTATCCAATTGCATGGATTCGAAGATGGTGGAGTCGAGGCTTATCCAATTGCATGGATTCGAAGGAGCCATCCCTCGATGGACTCGAACAGAGGTTTGTTCGATGGAGTCGAAGCAAGGGAAGTTCGATGGAGTCGAAGCAAGGGAAGTTCGATGGAGTCGAAGCAAGGGAAGTTCGATGGATTCGAACTGGGTCCTGGCCAATGGAGTCGAGGATGGTTTTGCTGATGGAGTCGAAGCAGGGGGATGGATCCGACCCTAGGATGGATTCGATCCAGGACTATCCTTCCATTTTCTAACGATGATAACTTGAGCATACGAACTCGAGTTGCCTCGAAATTTGGAACGTTGGTTTCTACTACTCTGTTTGACGCGCCTTATCGATTGCAGCCCGATCTGGACTCGGACAAATTTCATTGATATCCGTAGCGATCCTGGTGTGTTAACTGACTTCCGAGACGATCAGTTACCGGTCTCTAGTCAAGTCCTTGGTGTCACGGCCTTGCCAAAAGGCGGGATAACATTTGCCCCCCAAATTACGTCTTGTGTAAACATGACGTGCTTTGAAAAGCTACAGTCCCTTATTGAACAGTTATGACATGCTTTGTTGAAAGTTGTCTTCTTTGCTGTTGTAATCAATCGTTGTATGATCATGATCGGCTGTTTGTTGTTGAGCTCATGACGGAATGGACATTTGATTTCTGTGAATGATAAAAGATCAAACATTAGTCAGGCATATGTGCATATATATATATCGTTTTGACCCTGGTTAACATTGCATGGTGGCAAGTCGTTGCCAGTTTGGTTTGTTATCGAATTCCGCATCGGTCCACTCCTGAACCTATTTGAGATTCGAGTTGAAATGCCGTTTTGATAATTGCCTATGATTATCCCTCGGTATCGATCCTCTCCTGAATCGTTGTACAAGGTAGACAAGTAATAACTTCACATTCGAAGCGATGTGTTTATATGATTGTTTTCGATGGATTCGAGAGGATCACTTAAGTCGATATCCTTTGACATGCTACGAGTCGGGAGTTTTGAAGTTGGCTCTTCGAATCGGTGGGACACAATGACTTCGAATCATCTTCTGTTAGCTGCTTCGAGTCGAGGGAGCTTCGAATCGATGAAACTTCGCATCGGTACTGCATGGATGGATTCGGAGGAATGGATTCGAAGATGATTTGTAACCTACGTACGCCTGGGTTTCGAATCGACGAAGTCATCTGGTCAGCTTCGAATCGATGGATGTCTTGCAGTGATCGATTCGAAGACGTTCGTTCGAATCGGTGAGCTGGACCCGTCATTTCCGGTTGCGCTTGACCGGGAGACGAATCGTCTCGTTTCCCCTATATATACCGGGGTCCTGTTCATTTTTAACTTTTTACTTTTACTGTTTCCTTGCCTTCTTCTTCGAATCGACCTTCCCAGAGCCAAGAAAAAAAAACGTGTCTTCCCCGAATCGATTGAATCTTGCAAAACTTCATTCGTAATCAAATCAGGTACTTGAGGGATCGATTCGAGATGAGAAAAATAGAACTATCTTCGCCTTAGAAAATTCTGGGGAGTGACGAGATCTGAATGAAATGGGTCGACTCGACGGAGTTGATGAGTGATGCTTTTCGAGTCGAATCAATCAGAGTGTTGTCTTCCGCTGCTTCGTATCGATCCTAGAACGACCGGTTCGAATCGATCTTGTGGGCAAGGCTACGAATCGACGACTTGGAGGAAACTGGCATTGGGTCGATCGATTCGAAGTGATATCATCCAGATCGATTCGAAGGAGTTGAATAAAGATCGATTCGGAACAACGTGGGGCTCATGGGTTCGAAACGTTCCTCCATTATAAGGCTACATCGAGTCGAACCATATGGATTCGAAACTCCTGGAGTCGTACTCCATCGATTCGACCCTCATTGTTCTGTACTGATGGATTCGAACGTCTTCGTCCCCTGAGACCATTGCTCCTATGATTTGCTCCATGATCTGAAATACGACCAACTTCAAGTTTGTACTATGACGAACGTAATGAACTTTAGCATACTTGTCTCCGACGAGCTTCGGCCTTGCATAATCGATTTTGACTAAAAGATTTAACTTGAATTTCCTTTGAGGCTCGTCGATGGAACTATGACTTAACCAATAATACAACCGAAAGATTTATACTTGAAGTGGGCAGTAGCCTTCGGATGGTGTGGAAGTGACGGTCAGCGATGACGGTCATCTTCGTTCTCAAATTCCCAAGTTATGTTGTATGAACATCTTGCTTTATTCTGTTACATCTGCTTATGTGATGCACAGCACTTACACTGCACAACACGTTCACACACACTACACTGGGGCATGCGCGGGCTGTTTATGAACTTAATGTTGCTTTCTAATGAGTTAGCTAATTATGGAATCTTCGAGCTCCCAACAACAAGAGGTACAGAGCTCGGCCCCTCCGGTGCTTGAGATTCCCGATATCCCTGCCGATGTAATCGATCCAGCTCTGGATGAATTGCCAGAGGCCATATTTATTGAGGACCCTGTTGATTCGGTTCAGTCTAACATCTCTGAATCCTTATTGGGACGAATATGCTTAAAGCATAACATATCTCTAGGTGATGTATTATTGCCCAGCACCACTGATAGACCGCACAATCCGCCTGAAGGATATACAGCATTCTACCGTCATGCTTGTGCGGCCGGAACTCTTCCTCCTTTCAATCAATATATCAGAGGGATGCTATCATATTTAGGAATCGCTCCTTCACAACTTCATCCCAACGGGCACGCGTTGCTGAACAGTGCCTTTGTCATATTTATGGACTGTCTCTTTCGCCCGCCGAGGCCCTCCGAGATCAGACACATATTTAACTTCAAGAGTAGGGGTGATAGCCCGTCTTTTACATTTTGGAGGCAGTTAGGAATTGCCAAGTTGTAGTTGGAGCTTGGACTCGACTGAGCTATTTCAAGAACGAGTGGTTCTACGTTCGGTGCCCTCCGGGTTTCGCTAGGCGTTGGTTGTCTAGACGTAAGCGCCTTAACCTGTTTCCTTGACCAATAGCTCTTCGGTGTTAAAATTGACATTTCATTCCCTTTACAGCTAATATCTCCAGGCCCGATGGAGGGCGTTTCAAGGGTATCGTCCGGAGTCTTCAAGAAGTCCCAAGCGAGTTGAGGCATATTGATTCGGTGCTGCACGATTACAACTTAAGAGTTCTTGGTTTGATCGACATCAATCAAAGCATAGTCGTTGAGGGATTTTCAAAGTCCGCCTCCAAGAAGGAAGATAAGAAGAAACCCAAAAAGAGAAAAGCGAAGAAGTCACTCGGAATCAAAATAATCGGGGCGAGTGACGAAGAAAGAACCCATACGGATTCAGAGCCAATGGCTGACCTTTCGGGAAACTTGGAGGAATCGGGAGAAAAACGGAAAGGCAAGGCTGCCGTTTCCAAAAACCTTAAGTCCAAGGGGGGAAAATCTATAGATGTGTTACTGCCCGCTTCCGGAGTTACGATTTCTGAGGCCGCCCCTTCTCATTCGAGAGATTCTCTCAAAGGGCTTGACGACATTCCTATCCCAGATTATATATCGATTTCTCATAATCCTGGGTTGGAGGAATTTCAAGATGTCCTAAACATGAACGAGCCCTTTCCTTTAAGTGCGGTCAACACTTCCGATCGGTTTGGGGGTTTACACATTTACACACACTTCCACAGCACTTCATGACTTTGGCATAGTAAACATTGCTTTATGGGATCCTAATCCGTAATTCTTTCTTATCGCAGGTGAGATGTCAGGACGTGGCTCTACTCTGGATAGGCTTCGGAATGTGCGCCAGTCTTCTCCATTTTACGATTCCCGTAGGAGAGAAACAGATAGGGATCATGGGCGAAGCTATTCAAGTCAAGAACGTTATGATAGAGACAGAGATTACTCGCGTAGCCGTTCTGGCTATGATTACTCTGACAGAGACCGGGGATACCAGTACCGACCCCGATCTCGCTCTCCTCCGCCTCCCAGGGCTCCAGTAGACCTCCCAGGGCCATCTCATCAGCAACAGTTGCCTTCTCAATCTTCTCGGCCTGATGCTCAGCGGCCAAGAATGGAACCGACAGCAGCCGCTATAATTGAACAAGCTCCGGCTGAGTTGACAAGCGAGGGAGCTGCTAAACTCGCCCAAATGAAAAATGACTACCCTGAAATTTGCATGGATGGCTATATCTTCCCTCCTAACTTTAAAAGAATTCCTCCGGAAGCTGAGACCACCGCTCATAGTTATATCCACGACTTCTACGCTCAGTATAAGGAGTGGTACAAGGCAGCCGTGAAGGCTTCTAGAGTGGCTTTTGACAGGGCGAAGATTATTGCTGAACGCGATGCTGAAATTGCTAAACAGAAACGCATCATTGAAGTTCTCCAATCTGAAATGGAGACGTCCCGGAATTCTGAACTTCAAGCTCTCCAGAAACACGAGGACGCCGTGGCCAAAATGGCTAGGATGCAACAAGAACATTGCGCCACGGTAGAAGAGATGGGCCACCGCAACACCACCATTGCAGCTGAGCGAGACATAGCCGTTAAAGAGCTGAATGAGCTCAAGGCCAAATTCGCTGAAATGGTGAAGGAGAAGGATGATGCGAACGCCACTGCTCAAGAGGCTTGCAACCAAGCAGTATCTCTCAGGGCCGAACTTGCTGTGGTGGCGGTCAAGTCCAAGTCTGCGGAAGCAGAAATCCAGGAAAAGATTTTGGAGGAGAGGTCTAGGCTGGACGCTGAGTTTGACGATCTCCTTGTCACGTACAACGCTAATGTGCTGGAACACAGAAATTTAGCGTGGCTGGGAGATGACTCCATGATTTTGTACAATGCCTGGACCCGGCTGGTAAATGAGAAGAGGGCAGCGCATCCAGATGAATCGCTTGATGACTTTGAGCTGGAGATGCGTCTGCTTACCGAGGAGGAGAGGAAAGTCCTTCATGTGGCGGTGATTTCTTTAGCAAAAGAGAGGCTTGGTGTTCAACCTTCAGAGACGGGTTAAGGCTCGGGGATCGCGCATCACGAGGAAAATGTTGAGGCTGTAATTCCTACATTACATGAAACCACTGGTGCGGTTGATCTCCAGCCTATCCCTGCATATAATCCCGACCAGCCACAATTATCTTCCGCTGACGTTCCTGCTCGTGCTCCCGTCCAGACTAAGGAAGGTATTTGAACGCTTCTCGTAGTTTAGTTGTGAAGAACCTTATGCAACACACTTGGCTAACAATCTTCGTTTTGTCGCATTTCAGTGACTGAAGTCGTCGCTTCTGTGCCTCTTGCATTATCAGTTCCATACCAAACGTAAGGGGCTGTGGTTACTGAAGCCATTACGACTTCTACCTTGGTTGGCGAAGAGGGAGATGCAAATATGTTTTCTTTCAGTGCTCAAATGATTGAGGAGCTTCTCAACGAACCCATCGATCCCTCTGTCAACCCGTCTGATGCTATGAGTGGGGCTGCTCCGACCGTTAGTTCATCTATGCCAGCTATTGGCACATCCGATGCGGCCCAAGTATCCCGTGAGGACGACATTATTGCTGAGATTGATGCCGAGATGGCAGTAGGGAATGCTGGTATGAATCCGCCCGGGCCTGCCCCGTTAATGGTGATTTCGCCAGGCGGTACTGTAGTGATTGAAACTGCTCCTGTCCCTCCTCCTGCTACTACTCCTATGCCTCCAGCTCGACCTCCTAGAAGAATTTCCGTCGCCTCCAGTTCTGAGGAAGACGTTGACATTATATCGCTGTCGGAGGGCAAGTCTGAAAAGAGTAAGCGGTCGAGGAAAAAATCAGGCAGCGGATCTGGTGGAGCTACCCCGAAGAAGAAGATAAGGAAGAAGAAAGATTGAACTCTTTCTTTAAATCTTTGTTGCATAGGGTAGCATTTTGTTAATTTCTCTATAGCCGTGTATAGATGTGGATTCGGCTCCCACTAGTAGCAATTTTTTGAACCATTTTGTAATCAGATTCTTTTTGTTGATAGTGGAAATGAGAATGTATTCCCTTTTGTCTTCAACTTGTTATGTGTTATGGTTCTGCCCCCAGTATTGGGGATAAGTGTGGAGTTGATGTATGTTTATACTCCGCCATGTGCACTGGGAGTACAGAGTCAGTTAATGTTTATACTCCAGTTCGCGCTCTCGGAAGCTGGAGTTTGTTGATGTTTATATTCCGGTTCGTGCTCTCGGAATCCGGAGTTAGTTAATGTTTATACTCCAGTTCGCGCTCTCGGAAGCTGGAGTTTGTTGATATTTATACCCAGCTCGCGCTCTCAGAGTACTCTGGGGTTTTGTGAATGTTTATTCTCCGTCTCGCGCTCTGGGAGTACGGAGTTGAATGAATGTTTATACTCCGCCTCACATTCTGGGAGTACGGAGTTAAGTAAAAAGTTCGTACCCAGCTCGCGCTCTCGGAGTACTCTGGGACTTTAGGAAAATGTTTATACTCCGCCTCGCACTCTGGGAGTACGGAGTTAGTTAAAAAGTTTGTACCTAGCTCGCGCTCTCGGAGTACTCTGGGATTTTAGGAAAATGTTTATACTCCGCCTCGCACTCTGGGAGTACGGAGTTAAGTAAAGGGTTGTCGTGTATCAACCCATTTCTGGCCTGATGTGAAGGCTTGCCCCCGAGCTCGGGTTTCATTTGGTGAGTGGTTGATTGCTTCATAGCCACTCCCTACTTGAATAAATCCCATTGTGTGATGGAATTTAGCTCTTCGTGCATCGTGATGTTGTACATTGTATTTAATGAATCACAGCTCTGGCTCAAAGAGATGGCATTTTATTGCTGAAATAAGAAAACATGGCAAAGTCAGTTGCCTTATTACAAATTCTAATTTCGAAATGCAGAAACAAATTCTAAAATAGGATTTAAACTAAATAGATAAACATAGCCTGTTATGTGCAATAGCGACGGAGACTTTCGCCATCCAAGGCCTTTGGTGAAGCTAGACCATCAGCGGTCGTTAACTCATATATACCATCCCCGAGCTCTTGCTTAATCTCATGTGACCCCTTCCATGTTGGTTTCATGTGTGGTAGTGCTGGGTATTATTTTTTAATGACAATCTCATTGCGTTCAAATGTTTTAGGTCGGTCCTCGGCATTGCGTAATCGGGCGACTCGATTTCGGCGTATGACTGTTCTCAAGTCAACCTGGTCGCCCTGGACGACACCAACTCCGTTGATGGTAGGGAACTTTAAGGTTAAGCACCACGGGGCAATTACGGCTCTGAATTCAGTAAGGGCAGGTCGTCCTAAGAAAGCGTTGTATGGCGAGACTATGTTCAACACAGCGAACTGTAATGTCCGAACTCTCCTATGTTCCTTAGATCCCAACCTAACTGGTAGCTTCACCATCCCAATAGGTACAGTAGCGCTACCGTTGAATCCATGGAGGTGAGTTTGGCAAGGTTCCAAATCCCTGGCTTTCATCCTCATTTGATTATAAGCATGTATAAAAAGGATATTCACAAAGCTCCCGCAGTCAATTAGTATCCTCTTCATCCAAGCTGGACCTACTTGTGCCGATATCACGAGTGGGTCAGTAGTCGGGCTTCCGACATAATCAATATCGTTGTCTCGGAAAGTGATGTCGTTAATTATCGCTCTCTTTCGTTTGGTCGAAGGTTTATTGTCCAAGTTATCATCGTACTCAAAGTCTGTTCGTCTAGCCAAGTTGTTATATGATTTCATTTCTCCCCAGCTTCGTTTCGCTGTACGAGGACTATCACTTACAACATTAATTACCAGTCTTCCTCCGACACGACCTGGTTCTTCCTGTCTTTCTAGATTCTGTACATGATTTTGATTTGAGGGGCCCGCCCCTTCAGACTGCGGTGCCCGCAAAAACTGGTCTAACTTCCTCTCTCTGATCAACTTCTCAATGAGGTCCTGCAAGTGTTGACATTCATTGGTGTTGTGGCCATAACTTTCGTGGAATCTACAGAACTTCCCCGTTTGAATCTGCCTCTCCGACGATTGCTTCGGAGCTGGCTTCTTGTATTGCATAGTATTGCAAGTCTGTAGGTACACATTTTCCAACGATGTATTCAATGGTGTGTAATTATCGAACATTGGAGCCTCACGCCGTGAACCTCGATTTGGATCTCTTTTCCTATTCTGACCATTGTTACCTCTTGGCTGAGTTTGCTTGTTCTGTATGTTCAACTGAACTTTTCCGGAATTGTCACCGGACTGTTTAACTACTACATTGCTCTGTATCCCTTCACTCTTGGGTCCTGCATCGTCCTGCTTCCTAGACTGTTTCACGTCCTCTTGTCGTAAGAATTGTGCGGCTTTGGAGTAGAAACGGTCCAACGATGCGGGCGGTTTTCCAGCTAACCAGTTTCCAAATTCAGAATCAGGGTCAATCCCCTTTGTCAATGCCATTAAGATTGAGTTATCGTTGGGGTTACTAATCTCCACACATGCCGCATGGAATCTCTCTAAGTAACGCCTTAGCGTTTCCCCACGAGCTTGGGTAACACTGGATAAGGTGTTGACATCTTTAGGTCTAGCGACATGCATGCGAAATTGTTCAACAAATTTCTTAGCCAGTTGATCAAATGAAGAGATAGACCTAGGTGGCAATCTTGTGAACCACATCGTTGCAATCCCACCTAGAGAGATGGGGAAACTTCGACATTTTACTGCGTCATCGGCCCTCGCGGCGCTCATCGACCATTCATATTTCAAGATGTGTTGATTGGGATCAGAATTTCCTTCGTACATAGGAAGGGTTGGCATTCTGAATCGCCGGGGAGGTTCAGCGTTCAGTATCTCGTCTGTGAAGGGAGTATGGCTTCGAGAAATCCACCAATCGTCATTGGTAAGACCTTGGCTTTCGCGGATCATCTGACGTATCATAGTCGAGATGTCTGGCATTGCTACATTTTGAGCATGCTGAGCTAAGGTGTGGTCGGGTTCCACAGTGCGAGTTTGGACCGGGCGCTGTCGACGGTCCAAGTTTCGCCTCCTTGGCTCAGCGTCTTCCGGGACGTATGGTTCAGAGGTACATCCCTGTTGTTGGTTACTTGAATCCGGAAGATGTCGGGTATCAACCCTTGTTTCTACTGTGGCAGCTGTGACATGATTGTCCGTAGTATATTGTGGAGTACAACCATCTCGTGCTGATGGCCCAGCCTGGAAGCTGGTTGACGGTCCTACCCTCAATTGCCCGACAGTCAGGGCGGGTTGATATCCAGCAGTTTGAGCATGATCTCCGTCTAATCGGGGACGGGTAGATCTATGATGATAGTCAGATGAAGCAGAACTTTCAGTGGATGAGCGGGAAACATCATCCCTTCTAGACCTCCTACGGCCCTGGCGGTTCAGTTGGTTTGCCAATTCAATATTGGCACGCAACTGTTCGGCTAACTGCTGCCGACTCTGAGTCAACTCTTGAAGCAACACCTGAAATTCTTGTCTAGTGACTGCCCCAGACGGATCCGAGTGGGCAGTGTTGTCTTGGTTGGATGGCTGCTGTTGAGCAAGATTCTGTCCATCCCTACCTTCTTGTCCAGCAGCTGTAGAAGTGGTTCTTGTGCTAACCATTTTGAATGAAGAATCCTTTTCCTAGACTTTATGCAAATCTGAATAGAATGGAAGGATTATGAATCAAAGATCTGGATCTTCCTCTTGGATTTGTGCAATCCGGTATCGATGGTAGATCCAAGGAGCAGGAGAAAAAAGTTGGTTTTTTCTCAGTGAAAGCACCAAAGTGTTTGTACCAAAAATGGGCACAACACTCTTCGGAAGTTTTTGAAGAGATAAAATTGAAGAATGAAAATTAAAACTGTGGATTATCTAACAAAAACTCCAAATAACAGAAAGTAAATTGCAAAGACAAGCGATTTAGAGTGGTTCGGCGTTTTGCCTACGTCCACTATGAAGTTTGATGATTTTATTGCTCGATTACTTGAAGATTACAGTAGTTTATAAGGTAATACAACTGAATTTAAATGCTAAGTGTCAATCTGAAGCAGCGACGGTGTTCTGGAGTAGATCTGGCAGAATCTGGGCGCTCTTCAGTACTTAGAGTTATCCGACCTCTTTTCTGAATGACCAGGGGCTCTATTTATAGGTGTAGGAGGCTGATATTTCGCCTAAAATGAGGGGAGACCAGTTCTGGTACGTCAGGGGGCCCACATGGTCGAAATCTGGAGATCCGGGCCCACTTTGGGATCGATTCGACCCTTGGTTCGAATCGATCATGAAATCATCCAATCGAGCTGAAATTTGGTGTGGACATTCTTCATCGTGTGTTTAAGCTTCTGTAAAAATTTCATGGCATTTGGACTTGTAGAACTCGAGATATGATCGATTCAATGTTGCATTTCTGGAGAACAGGGATACTTCGAATCGATCTTAGTTCGAATCGATTCGGTCGACTCGATGCTTGCTGCGACGTGGCGCGTGTCTTTCGCTTCGATCCGTTTTGTACTCCGGTTTGACTGGGTCGAATCCATGGCTTGGATTCGAGGTAATGGATTCGAAGATGGTGGAGTCGAGGCTTATCCAATTGCATGGATTCGAAGATGGTGGAGTCGAGGCTTATCAAATTGCATGGATTCGAAGGAGCCATCCCTCGATGGACTCGAACAGAGGTTTGTTCGATGGAGTCGAAGCAAGGGAAGTTCGATGGAGTCGAAGCAAGGGAAGTTCGATGGAGTCGAAGCAAGGGAAGTTCGATGGATTCGAACTGGGTCCTGGCCAATGGAGTCGAGGATGGTTTTGCTGATGGAGTCGAAGCAGGGGGGATGGATCCGACCCTAGGATGGATTCGATCCAGGACTATCCTTCCATTTTCTAACGATGATAACTTGAGCATACGAACTCGAGTTGCCTCGAAATTTGGAACGTTGGTTTCTACTACTCTGTTTGACGCGCCTTATCGATTGCAGCCCGATCTGGACTCGGACAAATTTCATTGATATCCGTAGCGATCCTGGTGTGTTAACTGACTTCCGAGACGATCAGTTACCGGTCTCTAGTCAAGTCCTTGGTGTCACGGCCTTGCCAAAAGGCGGGATAACACATATAAACTGTAAAACTTACATGCCATAAATAAATAACATATAACCCATATATAAACATATACATATCATATAAGCATATGTACCTCGGCTGCAGGGGAGAAAATGGACAAAACAAAAGAAGGGGCTGGGCTAGAGGAAGGTTGCTCGGCATAAGGCTTTGGAAAATGAAGGTGGTCGGAGCACTGCCTTCGGCTAAGGAGAGGGGAGGAGTGGTTGATGGCGTACGTATTGGAAGGCGGAGGGCAGGTCGAGGCCTTTGTTATGGTGGGACCGTGGGTTACGGGTCAGGGAGGCGGAGTGGTCGGGGCAAGGGGTTGGTGGTACGGCTGGGCAATGGGTTTCAGGGAATCATTAAGAAGGATTTACCGAACGGTGGGATGGGAAATTTGAGGGAGCAGGAAGACATTAGGCCCTATACAAAATATAGAAGAGGAGTAGGAAATGAAAAATGGGGAAGGAGAAGAATAGACACTTCAGAAAACTTTTTATATAAGCTTTCTTTTGAAATGAGGTAACTGAAGAAAAGAAAAATAAACGTCACATAGGTATAAGTTTGAAGGCACGAGAATTCAAGGAACTTCGGGAATATAATCTTTCTTTTGAATATAATCTTTCTTTTGAACTGCGGGAATAGAAATAGTCAAGCACGAGAATCCAGGGAACCATTAAAGCAATTAATTGTTGCTTGGATCACACGGCTGAAGTTTGAAGGCAAAAGAAAACAAAAGGTAACAGATACGGTACCGATACAGAATCGATTTTTCGACTTTCCGACGCGTACCGGACCTCAAACACAGAACTGAATATACCGTAGAGGTCACCACAATGAGACGATCAAAATGGTATATGGATATCAGTGGTATGATTGAATTATAAAAATTCGAATTTTCTAATAGCGGAAAATGCAAGAAAACGCTGAAAAATAAGATCGACGGAGCCAAAGATGTCCGAATTTGGAAAAACGACAAACTGACGTCTTGCTCAGAAGATGGTTTAGAATTTTTCTATGTAAAAATATTTAGGTTTCGAAAACATTTTATTTTCATCGCTTTTTAACTGATTAAATTGAAGTAAATTTACGCGCGAAATAAACTTTCATATTTTCGGACGAAAATTTACCAGTTGCTATGTTTAACTAGACGCATTCCAAATATCAAATTTATATTTCAAAATTTTATCATTTAAAATTTCACAAAATTTCAACTAATTACGATATTAAAACAGTTAAAATTTACGGGTCGCTACATTTTGATTCTAGAGTTATTCCATGCTTTGGTTGGAGGAGCTTCCTACTTGTCATGATTGATTTTGGTTTTGATATATTTCTCTTTGGAGGAATTTAAAAATATATTTTGAATATAAAAACTCGAGCATTTAGTTCTAAATTTATCTTTGAAAGATTGGAAGCATAATATTTTATTACAAAGTATTCTCTGTTCTTATGTTGCAGCTTTTGTATGGATTTTCTATAAAGAAAAATATAAGTAATCAAATTACTAAAAGCCAAGTAAGTAATTAGATTTTTAGATGAGGATATTACAATTTTCGCTTTGTGATAATTTCAGGGACGAAATTCTTTTAAGGAGGGAGAATGTAATATTTCGAAAAATGTGAACACTTTATATTTAAATATAGGGATTATTTTAATAATTGAATTATGAATTTAACATTAATTAAATGGATTTAATAGCATTACTAAACTTCTTTTAATTAATAAATAATAATGGTAAACTCATTTTATGAATTTGTTTACATAAATTAATAGTTCGGTAAAAAATGAAAATATGATCGAAATTCGTTTTTCGAATATTCGACTTTTTACCAAACGAAAATTGTTGCAACGTTGTTGCACACACTAATACTTGTACACACACATTCAAAAAAGAAATTACCATTTTACTAAATAATAATTAGTGGTTAATGAAGATGATTAAAGTGGAAGACTTTCGCTAATCTTTTGCTACTTTTTATGTGAAGTGATGTGTAGTACATTGATTACATGGAGGGGTGTGGGACGGTAAGGCTAAAGGGGGTAAGTTTAGTACTGGGCTCACCATCTTGGAGCTTATAAAAGAGATGGCATGCCTTTTGTTTTAATTTTTCTCATTTGCTCAAAACTTTGAGCTCTCTTCTTTTCTTTTCTCTTTATTATTTTCTGAAGTAAAACCATATCAAAACACCTCCTTTTCTCCTCAGATTTCTTATATGACCTTAGCACAACCTTGTAATCACCACCATCTTTCTAAAGATCGAAGTTTTGTAGTCATTCCCTCATTTCCAAGCTTGGGCGTGAGCATTTTGTGCATTTCTAGGCTTGGTCGTGGGCTTTTGGAGGGGGTAGGTGGAGTTTGGAGCTAGTTTGGTGGTTTGTTTGGTTGAGAGTAGGAAGTAGTGTGTTGTTTCTTTGTTGTGGTAGGAAGTGATAGCTTCTCCTTTGGTTTGAAAGTGAGTTAATCTCACTTTAAAATGATGTTAAAAGTTGACAAAATATTGTAAAATATAAATTATTGTTTATGTCGTATATACTTGTCATATTGTTTGTTTGGATTTGATTCCCACTTGGAAATGGATGGTATAAATAACCATTGTTTTGTAGTGGCAAAAGCAAAAGAAAGTTGAAGTATATTCGTAGCGAATAGGTCGCTACGGAACACTCCGAAGAACATACACATATGAGATTTACATGGGACTTTTGTAGATAGACCCTAACTGGTTTCTCTCCAATGTTGATTTACATTTTACTTATGTTTCTTATATTTTGATTGAAATACATGTGTGATTTATTGGTTGTTTGTGAAAGTGTCATTATAGCGAGTATCGCTATACCGACACTTACGAAATCTCCTTTTTCAATCTTTTTTTGTTTCTCTTGTGCTTGTATTTGCATCATTAAATATTTAGTTGTGCTTTTGTGATTTTAAAATATTGTTTGAACCAAGTTCTGATGGCTTTGAAAAGGTTATAACACCCAACTCCAAAGTGTTTAAAAGTTAGAAAGGATTTGATTGCATTTTTGCAGTTCGAAAGTCATGTTTTAAAACAATTTTCAAATGAGTTTTATTGACTTCAAAATTCTCTGAATTTTTGTGAATGCTTACTAGACTCGTAGCATGTTGTTCTAAAAATAAAATATAGTATTTATACTTGTAAAAATGTGCAGAGAATTCCATTTTAAAAAGAAACGATTTAAAGGAATTTTCCATATTCTTTTTAGCGGCACTTTTGCGGCTCTATTTCCAACTTTTATAAAATGGTTTTAAACTTGATTTTTATTCTTTAAATATTTTTAGTGAACTTTTCTAATATATATTTAATGTTTTAAAAGTGGTTTGGTAAATTTTAAATAATTTAATATAAATTATCGAAGAAGAAGTTTTATTTCGTAATAAGAAAGGAAAATGGTTTTGAGTTTTTAATATATTTTGAACTTGAGATTTTCCAAGTTATATTTGAAATTGATGTTTTTAAAACAATATTTCAAGTATTTTTGAGTTTATTAAAGAGTGAAAAGGAAGCATGGATTACAACACCATTGTTGTAATAAATATTTTCTAAGAATTGAGATAAGATTTAATGGATTATAACACTTTTGTTATAATAAACGATTTCATAAAGTTATTAAGAAAACTTATTACTTGAGCTAATAAGTGTATTTGACTTAATAAATGTTGATATTCTTAAATCTTTAGAGGAGTTTTTTTTAAAATAATAATAAGTTGATTTATAAATGATATTGTATAAATGAAAAAGTCTTTAAAAAGATTGTTTTAAAGATAAAGCTAAGTGTAATTGGTTTTGGGTTTATAGTAAACAATGTTTTATTGACATTTGTTTTGAACCCTTCTTTTTGATACACTTAGATAATTAATTAGCTCTTTAAAGGAATATTTTAAAGAAATGTTTCCAAAGTGTTTACAATTTTTTATGATGTGAAAATGAAGCACAAGTGTGAGTCAAATGTTGTAAAAGTTTGATTCAATTATAGAAAATATCTAGTCTTACACTTAACACTAAACGTTGAGGGAACCCCTGCTCCCTTTAAAGTTAAGAATGTATGTCCAGTCAAGGTAAGAAGCAACACTACCCCAAATTGTCCGGCTCATTGTTAACCTCGGGATAGTGGCTGGTTTAGGATGACAAGTGGTGATAAGTATGCTAGATTTGATTTCTATAAGTGATATCACTTATATGGAAAGGATTTAGACATATGCTTAACACTAAACGTTGAGGGAACTCTTGCTATTCTTAAAGTTAAGAATGTATGTCGAGTCAAGGTAGGAAGCAACACTGCTCTAACTTGTTCGGTTTCATTGTTTTCCTCGGGGTAGTAATAGTTTGAAATCAACGAGTGGTGATAAGTATATGAGATTTTAATTTCCATATACGATCATTTTTGTTATTCCTGATAGTTGATTCATTGACTATCAATTTTGATATTCTTATTATGCTTCGTCGATTCAAAACGATTTGTTGCCTGTTTGGAGCATTGATATCCTTCTTTGTGTTTCGTTAATTTAAAACCATTTGTAGCTTATTTTGAGCAGTGGCACCCAGCAGCGGAGATAACTAAACCTAAAGAGCGAGTGGGAGCGAAGCTATGTAGGTCGCACCCATTAGGTATATTCATATTTATCTAGAGTGGTTTCGATTGCATGCATTGTAATGACCTGCTATTTCGAACCGTTCAAATCGACAATCATCAACTCATGTCAGACTTGAATTGCTCAAAACAACAGATTGTTAATTTATATTTAGCAAAGCTTAGCATATACAATAAATAAATCAACCACAGAACCATAGGCACAGAGTAATACAATAATAAGCAGCGAAATAAATAAATAGTAGTTCATGTAGCTACTATATAAACATCAGAGTCTAAAACAAGATACAATAAAAATCTCAAATACAATGTAGTCTCGAATACAAAAACAGATGACAAGACTGAACAGAAACAACTGAAAATAACTGAATGCTGAATAGATATAAGACAGGTCTTCAAGCAAAGCTCCAAGCTCCAAAGGTGAGTCTCAAATGCTTTGACACTAAGTCTAACCCGAGCATAAAGCAAAACACAAAACACTCGAGTCAGGATTAACATTCTTATACATGTAAATCAACTCAAGTGAAATGTCCAAATGAAATATAATATAACTTAAACGATGTTTAGGATACCCATCCTCTAAGGATCCGTTAAACTATCTACATACATAGTACAATACGCTACATATATAATGTCTATAGTAAAGTAAACTATTAAAATAGCGTTAAGGCTGTACCCATATCCCCCTTAACATATTTTATATATTCCCATAGTTTATACTATACCGTAATTCCTCCATAAACTTGAAGGCTATTAGAGGGCACTCCATAGGTATGGTACAAACCAAATTCGTAGAGGGCTCGATAAGGCATGTGACAAAGCATGCGAGGCAATGCCCAGGGTAGGATTTACCTTTTTTGCAGATCCGGACTGGTGGTAACGCATAACAGCTACTACGGTCCACCTCGAGACACACTCCCAAAATCAAAGGTGCACCCAATCAATTCATAAGATAATAGAATGGTATCGAAGAAATGTGCCCGATCGGAGGTGCGACCTCACTTGGTCCGGCGTGGCTCCTGTTTTAGACACATCAAGCTGACTCACGGGATTCAGGGCTGCGTTAATACCTCATATAGACGTCGTCAAACCATCCTACTTCGTTCTGGAATCTCCACCACGTACACGGTTGTTAAAGTGGTTTTGGGTATTGGCAGAGAGTATGACAATATCCGATCCCGGTCTCTTTAACAACTAAATGCTTATTTCGCACCGGACAGTTCTTTTACATTTTCAAAACCGATTCATAACTGATATCAAAATATCATATTCAATTCAAACCATATCACTTTCAAAATCATATTCACTTTCAAAATCATATCACTTCGAAATCATATCCACAAAATAGTTTAAATCATTATATCAAAATATTCACATTTAAATCCATTAAATCTAAATCATAACAATTCCAACTTAAACAGTTTGTATATTGAAAATAGTTTATATATATTGAAATAGTTATAATTTAAAATAATCTATATTTAAAATAGGTTATAGATTAAAATAGTTTATATATTAAAATAGTTTATATTTAAAATAGATTATAGGTTAAAATAGTTTGTAGGTTAAAATAGTTTGTATATTGAAAATAATTTATGTACTAAAATAAATTTTAAATTAGAATTGTTTCTTCCAATTTCACAAATCATTTCAAATCAATTTTAGTTCTAAAATTCAATCTCAGTTCAACAATTTCAATTTCAATTCAAATTCTCATTAAAACCATTTTTAATCTATATCGATTTCAAATCCAGGTTTGAACTATAATTTAATCCACTTCCAATTTCAATAGGTTTCAAAGTATAACTATTCAGGCAATTTATAATAACTCAAATTGATAATTTCATTTATATTTCCAAATTTAACATTTAATTTTATTTAAACTTGAAATATTCACTCAATCATAATAACCATTTAAATAAAATTCCATATTACAAATTTAAATCAAAATTAAATATTCAATTTCAATTTTATTTAAATTTAAAATTTTCATTTAATCACCTTTGGTTAAACATTTAAATAAAATCTCAAATTACAAATTTAAATCAAACGTCAATATTCAAATTCAAATTTATTTAAATTTAAATACTCATAAATCCTCTTTAACCAAAATCAAGTTATCAAGTTATAAAATCATATCTTTAAATTCTCAAATCAATAAGTTTCAAATCAATATTATTTAAATTTAATTTTTAAATAAATCAAATTACAAATCAGCTTTAACTTATCTTTCCAACCTTTATTTATTAAAGTTATAACAAAAATCTATTTTAAATTATTAATATAAATTTTAAATAAATACTTAACATATTATATATATTATTAGTTAAATTAAATTCTTAATAAATTTTATTATATTAGTTATTATTACATTAAATCTTATTATGATTAAATCTATTTTAAATCTTTTTTTATATATTTTAAAATAATAAAGTTACAAGTAAAATTTCATAATTTACATTTTAAAGCTTAACTTATATTTTAAAATTTCCAAACATATAAATAACAAATCTAAATTTACACATATTAAAAGAAATATTTATATTATAATTTAAAATCAATATTTATCAAAACCCATATATCTTCCTTTCAAAATTCCGGAAATCATTTAAAATAGACCAACGGTGTCCGTATATAGTTTTATATCCTATGGTCAAGTGATACAGATATTTATCATTTCAATCCGTAATTTAAATTTAATATTTACGGGTATATATCATTTCAACCCGCAATCCCAAAATTTCAAAAATCAACAAAATCACTTGGGTTTATCATTTCAACCCATAACGATTTTTCTCTATTCTAAAATATCGTTCGGGTATGTATCATTTCAACCCATAGGGATTTCTAAACTAACAACAAGGAACTTGCAGAGTGAGAACAAATATCAAATATGATAATAATATAACATATCAACAACAAGCATATATCATCAGTAACAAATTTAAATATAATATATACAACAGGTTCTGGTGTCATATGTCATAAGTAAACAATTGCAGATAATGACACATGGTATTTAACAATTAAATAACTAACAATTCAAATTTAATGGCATATTTCAATCGTCATTTCAAGTGAATCAAATTTACTAAATATAAGAATGTTAATCGTGAGTGATTGCTCACCTTTCGAGGTTCTAGAAATACAAGAACAAAATGAAAACGGACACGGATAAGCACGGATAATTGACAGAGCTAGAAAACTGCGGCTGCAATGCGGATTCGGACAGCGGCAAGCTAGAAAACCGCTGCGACACTTTAGATAGTGGGAAAACAAATCAAATATATATTTAAACATATCATATATATATACATATAAATATATATATAAATTGTCACAAAATCTATTTTAAAATAATAATATAATTTTAACTAAACACTTTTTAAACATATCATATATATACTTTTCCCAAACAATTATTAATTCACGAGCTATATATATACATACAAAAGCTTATATATATACTTACTATAGCTACAAGGTGATGCTATAGTGAAGGGGTAGGCGAGGCGGTGTCTTGACTCGATGGGAGGAAGTGAGGCAGTCGATGGTAAGTGAGAGACTTTTGGCGGCGGAGGGATGGTGCAAGGATACAGGTGTGCAGGTTAGAGGTGAACAGCCGAACAAAAGGAGGAGGGAAGGAGAGAGCACGGCAAAAGAAGGGGAAGAGCAGTATAATGCAAACATATAAACGTGTTTTTTTTCTTTTTACGAAGGCTACCACAAGTCGGAGCGAGGTGGATGCAGCCAGTGGGTTCAGCAGTGCATTCGCCTGAGAAGCTTGGGGTCAGGTGATCACGTCTGGTTGATGGGGTGGCACAGCAGGGTGAGGCAGACGCGGAGGAGAAGGGTTTGGCGAGGCATGGTGTGGCGGTAGAAACTATAGTGGTGGAGAAGGAAGGCCAGTGGGAGGAGGGACGGGTCTGATGGTCGCTGGGTGGAGAGCGGAGGGGGAGGGGGAGGAAGGCGGAAGCGGCGGAGGCTGATGGATGCACGGGCTACGTCCAAGTGCGGAGTAAGGTGGGCACAGAGTGGTGGGAGGAAGGGTTGGACGACGTTGTGGGATGGGCGTGAGGTTTTGATGGCTGTTCGAAATATATATATCGCATATATATATATATATATATATATATATATATATATATATATTATGTGGCTGATGTAGCGTGGGCGTGGAAGGAAGGGGACGCGGTGGTGGAAAGGTGAGGGGAGAGGTGCCTCAGAGGCTATCTGATTGCGTGAAGGTGGAGCTGATGCAAAAAAAAGTGGAGAAGGATGAGGTGGGGTTGCATGCAAACAAGGAGACGGGTGCAAGTTTCTGTCAGGCTAAAAAAATTATATGCTTTAGTTGCTTTTTTTTATAAAAAGAAGGAGATGAGCCGTTTTCACTTTTCATGGCAAAGGATGGAAGGGAAAATGACAAAGCAAATAAATATATCCAAAGGAAAGGGTGGGAGATGAACAGCTAGGTAAAATGAATTCAAACCCATTATATATATATATTTATTAGAACAGAATGCAAAGATATGAAAAAAGGGGAAACGAGCAAACAAAAATTGAATAGATAGGAACGTAAATAATCAAAGCTGAATTTATAGGGATAATAAAAGCAAATGGCTGTTTGTTTCAACCGATAGGCAAACGAACAGACATATTGAAACCAAAACGGGTACCGATATGGTTAGTCGTTACGTAGATTTCACCGCGTACCGGACGCCAAAATACACAAATGAATATACTGCGGAGATCAGCACGACGAGATGAATAGAATGGTACATAAATATGAGTGATACGATCATCCTAACAAAAGTCAATTTTTCACTACCGAAAATGCTGCTAAAACGTCGAAAAATAAAATAACCGGGCTAGAGAAGTCCAAATTTGACGATTGAATGGTGACGTCTCACTCAGAATATGATTTACATTTTTATTATATAAAAATATTCATATTTTGAAAATATTTTATTACCATCAAATTTAACTGATTTTAAATTGAAATCGAAATTTACATAACAGAACAAACTCTCATATTTGCCAATGAAAATCTAACATTTGCTGCGTTTAAATAGATGTACTCCAAGTCTCAAATTTTCATTGCCAAATTCTATTATTTAATTTCAAGCAA